>NW_026847438.1:157988990-158276166 GCF_025583915.1 Anolis sagrei ordinatus
GACCTTACACAGAAAGGGGAGTTTGACACTGACTGATAATTTTGGTTTTTGGGTATCATCCAAATCTGAAATATATTCCTAATAAACATGAAAATAACTTTCAGTCACAGATAAGGGATAATTGTTTTTAATTTGCATGTTGATAAGCAAGTATGAAACATGAACTTTCAAAATCATTGTGCAAACTGGAACTCAGTTTTTGTAGTCCCACTTGTCAGAATATTGCAAGGTCAAAGAGTTTAAAAGAAAATGTGAACAAAATTAAGATTGCTTGGGGGTGAGCCTATATCACATGGTCAAACGTTTGATGTAATCTAGGCCATAAAGACTAGAGCCACCCATCACCCTAACATTGTTATTCACCTCCACTCTACTGAATGAGTATCTCTTATCTGGAATGCCAAAATACTCCAAAATTCAAAAGAAGTCCACATATAAGGCTGACATAATTACATATTTCTTTCTGATGGTTCAGTTTACACAAACATTGTTTCATGCACACAATGTTGTGTATAAAATTACTTTCAATGTATGTATATAAGGTATATGTAAAACATACATGAAATTTATGTTTAGGTCTCGATTGCATCTCCAAGATATCCCATTATATATATACAAATATCCCAAAACCTGAAAGAATCTGATACCAAACATTTTGGATAAAGGATAATCAATTAGTATATTTAAGTCATACCCTTTCGTGAAACGTGTCTAGTAGTTTGGAACATCTACCACATTTGGTTACAGCATGTCCCACTTCTCTTTCCTGTTTGCCACACAGATATAGGGGCTGATAGGATAATAATTTGCTGTAAAAAAACAGAGTTCCATAATCTTTTCTATCTCAGATGCCTTTGATTGAGAAAGACAAGGTGCAACATTTTGCAAAACTAATTAGAGTGATATGTTATATAATCATAGCTCATCCACCTTTCAATTAAACTATAATTAAGCAAGTAGTATTAAGATATCCAAATCTCAGGTTGGGGGGAGCAAACAAAATCTTTTCTTTGGTAAGCAAATACCAGTCTTACTTATTTATTAACCTTCATTTTTAATGCATATTTCTAGAACTACTTGTAATGTTGTGCTATATTTAGGGGAATAACAAGAATGTATGAAGATATCAGTACAATGAGAAATTCATGAGGTGCCAGCTCTTTTATAAATATAGAACTCCAGTAATTAGCATCAAGGGAAAAGCCATACAAAATCTCCAGGCACTTCTTGGGATTCAACATTAACTGAGTTAAAGCTGATGATCCTTGTCATAAATTAATATATTGGGAAGTTAGAACATGACTGTCTGGGTACCAAGATGTGCTTTAAACTTCAGCATAATATTTAACTAAATAGACAGTTGGTCACTGTAGATCACAGATGGCAAAACAAAAGACAACTCTTTTACAGAAATATGTATTTGGTAACTTGTCCAGAAAATAATTCAAGGATGTGCTTCCAATTCTTGTAAAGTGATTGAGTCTAAAGCCATCTATTTTACAGCCATTTCAATGTCTATAATATTTATTCAACAAGAGGAGATGTTTATTAGTTATTTACTTGGTAAAACGGTTAGTGTAGCAACAGTCATTACTCGGAGTATTAACACATTTGAAAAAGCGAATGGAATACTAGAGATGTAAATTGCTTAAGTATTTTGTTGTTAACACACACATACATCAATCATTTCCAATGTTTTTTCCCAACTGGCTGGGACTCCAATAATTTTGTAGCTTTTTCACTGTGACTTTTTAAATTAAAATGCAATTTTAATAACAATAACAAGCAAATGTGTTTTTTTTGTTCAAATTGTGTGAGTCTTCAAGAAGAATCATTCTTGCATGTGTTTTTTTTAAAAAAGAATGCCCAAATGTGAAAAATCTTATGATAGCTGACCAGTTTCCTAAATGGTGCATCTCCTGAATGTTGCAGGTGGCTCATGTGACATCTACAAACATACCCAGATGACTAAGATGAAAGCTGGAAGATCAAGTCTCTCGTTCTTTCTGATCATATGGGCACCTCTGCTGATATTTAATTATTATTATTTATTTACGGCATTTGTAGCCTGCCTTTCTCAGCCTTACGGTGACTCAAGGTAGCTTACAGAAATTGGCAGAATCTGATGCCATACATTCAAAGTACAGTTTAAAACATTCAACTTAATATTATAAAAACCATAAAAACCATTTAAAAACATAGCATCACCAGTGTTGTCCTGTTAAAATCATTATCCAGCAGCATCATCTAGTCATTCCATGTTCATTCTTCCTATTTCATAATTATTCATTCCTCTGCATTTCCAAACACTTGTTCAAAAAGCCAAGTTTTTACTCTTTTTCTGAAGGTCAGGAGGGAGCGTACTGACCTAATATCCGTAGGGAGGGAGTTCCACAGTTGAGGGGCCACCACTGAGAAGGCCCTGTCTCTCATCCCCATCAGACACGCTTGCAACAAAGGTGGGATCAAGAGCAGGGCCTCTCCAGACAATCTTAAATTCCAAGATAGTTCATCAAGAGAGATACGTTTGGACAGGTAAGTTGATATCAGAACAGGGTGCTTATGGTGGCCAGGGGCTCAAGTGGAGCTCTGCAAATAGCTGGGAGTGGTGATGCTGGGAGTGGTGATGATAACATTTGACCCCTTCACATCACCCTTTCAGTCCATGCCATAGTGCAGGCGAAAGCAAAGTGTGTGGGGTGGCTTATGGTGCCCCGCGTGCCCTCGCTCCTTCCCTCATCACATGGTGGGGATGGGATAGAGTGCATTGGCATCATGTCCCCATCAGATGGGAGAAAGGGTGGCAATGCACACTAACATGCATTTCCCCACCACCTTTTCCTCCATCATATGGGGAAAAGGGGAGAAAGGTGCTGGTAGCTCCATTGGAGCTACCCAAACTACACTTCCTTCCCTGTAGTAGTGGAGGAAGCACCAAAAGCACCAATTTGGGAGAAATGTGCGTGGGGTCTGCCATGTATCATGACACACAGCCGGTCCCATTCTTGCTGTGCAACAAAGTTGCAAAATGGGACAAAAATGCACTGTGTGAAGAGGTGGCTAGGCAATAAGGTGACAATACAATGAGGCAGTCTTGATTTGGCCACCACCACAGCAGGAATGGGTATGTGGCCACCTCAGGGCAAGTCCAGGTCATTTCTGCCCCAAACTGGACCCAGATGTATTAGCCAATGTAGATAATATGGTGATGTCTTGTTCCTCCTCATGCAACAGGCACATTATTGTTGGCTTTGGTGTACAAAGTATCTTAATTGAGGTGTATTCCAATTTACACTTTCCCTGGTAGAAAAGGTACAGTTCAGTAATTTTGTAGTTTCAGTGTTATTCCTTAACTGTGTTGTCAATTTGGAGAGTGGGGCTCACTATCTTGAATCTGATTGCTGGTGACTGAGAATGGAGCTTTGTGGGTTCCAGGGAAGGACAATATAGCTAGATCAAAGGTATCAGGATACATGCAGACATTCCTGGAATAGTTCATGTTGGGGTGAATCTGAGACTATAGAATTCTTTTCTTGACCAGTGCTAGCCTGTTCTGTACTTCAGCTATATGCTCACAACTCTGGCTAATTTCTTTACAGGTAAGGGATCACCATCTTAGGCTATCACTCATTCCCAAGTATTATTGTCTTCTAAATGTACATTCTGGCTTGGGTTAGAACTACTGAATTGATATCCACTGCCCATGGGCCAGTCTATAACTAGGGGCTTCCAGATTTCACAGCCCTGCCCCTGTGATACTCATTGATTGCCATGGGACTGTTATTATTTCAGGTTAGAAGACACTTGTGCATGAATTTGTTTTATGTGTGGGATCATGTCAGGAATTGTAAGTTATACAGCATTTAACAGGATCAGTGGCTCAGATCTAGTGACCACAGGTGTCACTATAATTAGGGTGTGGTGGCCAATGCTGAGACTTTTGTATATAAGTTGTAGTAATCCTGTTTTTGGGAGGCTTCCGAAAAATGGATTGGGACCCCTCACCACAATCTGGGACACTGAGACAGATTGCAGTTTACCTGGATTTCACAAGCCTGATAATTACTGTGTTGTTCAGAATTTTTGATCCTTGAATTAAGGAAAGCAAACCACTGTTAGATTCTTCATAGTAGTAGTAGTAGTAGTATTGAGTATTGAGTTTCAAGTTGTTTTTGCCTTATCTTAATCCTAAAGCAAACCTATCATGGGGTTTTCTTGTCAAAATTTGTTCTGGGGGCTTGTCATTGCCTTCCTCAGAGGCTCAGAGAGTGTGACATGTCCAAGGAAACAATGGTTTTTTGTGACTGAGTTGAGGATTCAACCCAGGTTTTCTGGTTTCAGACACTCAAACTATTACACCACAGTTGGAAACTTTCACAATATATACTCACGGATCAGAGGATTGGAAGAAGGTTGCTAAGCCACGAGAACCTCTTATACCCAACAATGGCTAAGAGAAAGGAAACCAGGCATATGTGAGTTGTTTCAGGGACAGAGACTGGTTCATCCAAAATAGTACAGAGGTGGATGAAGATCTCAAGGTGACTCTCCTCTAGAGATGCATACTTTCAGTAAAAGGTTTCAAAATTAAAGTAGTAGCCTTAGTTTACCCCAAATGTATGCTTTGTCTATTTCTTCCAGGTAGGCGTTCAACTCATTGCACATTGCTCAAAATGAAGGTTTTTATTCATGGTAAGCCTCACCAGAAGTAACTGGGACTTGTTTTCAAGAAAGAAAATGCAGGGGTTTGAATTGTAAGAGTTGTTTTTGGATATTTCTTTTGAAAACATTAAAATAAATACAGTTCAATGCTCTGTGTATTTCTCATCTTGCTGTGTTCTTTCTTTAAACACATCTTTTCCATTTTCACTTTAGTATGCTTAATGCATATTTATTGCTCAGAATTAAGGTGACAGTAGAAATATCACATTAGAAGACAACGGGGTGCTGAAACTTTTAGTTTTACTTATACTAAAAGCAACCTTCAACAATTGTGTCAAAGGCAGAATATGCTTTGTTCATAATTCATAATGCTGCCAGAAGAAGAAGAATTATTAGTATCTTAAAATTTTATGACATTTGGAAGAGGACATTATAAAAATACTTAGCAAATCTGACTTTATTGCATTTTGAAAACTCAACTTACATTTGGACTTAAGTAATAATTAGCATTTTTTACTGGCATCGACCTGCTGGTATAATATATCTGATAATGTAATTCCAAAGTTCACTGGCACTCAAAATCTTAATTTAACTTTCAGAAAGTATTCCAGTTAAACTAATGTGCAGACTGGGGAAAGATGTACTATTAAAGGAGCAGGAATGTTAAAGATATTGAAAAACTTCAGAGATTCTTTGAGAAACTATACTAGTGGAGTTTTGAGAGGATTAAATAAAGTCATAAAATATGTAGGAATTTCCCATAAGGCTTCTCAGTTTCTAAATATAAGTGCAAAGTAGACAATTGGTTTAGCCCTATGGACATTTTCATATAAGATATTAAAAGGACGTTTTCTTCTTCTTCCTTGAATCTTGTAATATTTGTGCCCTGTGAATGTGACTGGTTAGTAGAAGGGGAATTTATCACTTTAAAGTTCTCTTGCAAACTTCATTGTTTTGTCTTTGATCCCACCAGTAGTCAGACATTGTATTGCTCAAAGGAAGCATGGAATTAGCACTCCTTATTTGATTGCAATTCATGCTAACCATCCCCAGTGTCTATGCTAATTTGGGCTGGTGGACCATACATGTTTCCACTATAGCTTGGGGATAAAATTGTCAGACAGGACTAAGTGAGATAATAGTTCTTGTCCTCTGGGGAATTTAGCCCTGACCCACCCAAGATTATGGGGAGCATTTAGAACTGTAGAATTAATGCATTTTGACATGACTTTGTAATGGTTCAATGCTATGAAAACATGGGAGTTGTTAGGAGCCCCCGGTGGTGCAATGGGTTAAAGCAGTGATTCTCAACCTGTGGGTCCCCAGGTGTTTTGGCCTGCAACTCAGGGTTCAATATTGTCTCCCATGTTGTTTAACATCTACATGAAGCCACTGGGGGAGATCATCCAGAGTTTCGGGGTACGATGTCATCTGCACACGGATGATGTCCAACTCTGTCACTCCTTCCCACCTGCTACTAAGGAGTCTGTTCAGGTCCTGAACCGGTGCTTGGCCACTGTAACGGTCTGGATGAGGGTGAACAAATTGAAATTGAATCCAGACAAGACAGAGGTACTCCTGGTCAGTCACAAGGCTGAACAGGGCATAGGGTTACAACTTGTGTTGGATGGGGTTACACTCCCTCTGAAGACTCAGGTTCGCAGCTTGGGTGTGATCCTGGACTCATCACTGAGCCTGGAACCTCAGGTTTCAGCGGTGATCAGGGGAGCATTCACACAGTTAAAACTTGCACGCCAGCTGTGCCCATACCTTGGGAAGTCTGACTTGGCCACAGTAGTCCACACTCTGGTTACATCCCGTATAGACTACTGCAATGCTCTCTACGTGGGGTTGCCTTTGAAAACTGCTTGGAAGCTTCAAATGGTCCAACGCTCAGCAGCCAGGATGTTAACAGGAGCGGCACACAGGGAGCATACAACTCCTCTGTTGCACCAGCTCCACTGGCTGCCAATTTGCTATTGGGCACAATTTAAAGTGCTGGCTTTAGCCTATAAAGCCCTAAATGGTTCTGGCCTGACTTACCTGTCTGACCGCATCTCCTCCTATGAACCAGCTAGGACATTAAGATCATCTGGAGAGGCCCTGCTCTCAGTCCCGCCGGCATCACAGACACGCCTGGCGGGGACAAGAGACAGGGCCTTCTCAGTGGTGGCCCTCGGCTGTGGAACGCCCTTCCTACAGATATCAGATTGGCCCCCTTCTTATTGGCATTTCAGAGGAAAGCGAAGACCTGGTTGTTCGAACAGGCATTCGATTAGGCACTGTAATTGATTACAGGAACACGGAATAACAGATGATGAGATTGGATACTGATTCTATTGATGAGACATGAATGATTTGTTATATTGATGTTTAATTGTTGTTATGTTATTGTTTTTAAATGCTTTAATAGTTTTGTAATGTGTGCATTTACTGCACTGCACTTGTAGACCGCCATTCTCTGCCCTATGGCGACATTGAAATTGCTGTTAACCGCTTTGAGTCACCTAAGGGCTGAGAAAAGCGGTATATAAATGAAGGAAATAAATAAATAAATAACTCCCAGAAATCCTAGCCAGTTTATCAGCTGTTAGGATTTCTGGGAATTTGAAGGCCAAAACATCTGGGGAACACAAGCTGAGAAACATTGGCTACCGGCAGGACTGAAGACCGACAGGTCTGAGGTTCAAATCTGAGGAGAGCATGGATGAGCTCTCTGTGTCAGCTCCAGTTCCCCATGTGGGGACATGAAAGAAGCCTCCCACAAGGATGATAAAACATCAAAAACATCCAGGTGTCCCCTGGGCAAGATCCTTGCAGACAGCCAATTTTCTCACACCAGAAGTGACTTGCAGTTTCTCAAGTCACTCCTCACACACACACACAAATACAAATGGTAGTTGTTATTTGGTGCAGCAGTATTTGACAGAAAATGACTTCCATGATTCCATGCACTGAGCAATAACAGTTAGTCATGTCAAACTGCATTAATTTTGAAGTGCAGGTGAACCCATTGAAAGAAATGTATTTTAAAAACTGTCTCCAATAATGTGATCCAATCCATCCAGAAATCATTTTTCTGAGGGTGCCTACATCTGGATCTGTCCTTGGCACAAAAAGTGTACGGTTAGAACTCATAGCCTCATCTCCCGTCTAAACATTGAGAAGAATTCTTTGGAAGACATACTGGAGAACAGCATTTGAAAAGTGTATTGCATCACTGCCAATTCCTTTGAATCCCTGTGAATGACCTACCACCTATCTTCATATTTCATATTTCTTGCCTTTCTTCTTCCTAGATTTTTGAAAAAGATATAGAACTTTTAAAAATAAGGAGGGTTAAAAAGATGCTCTGTGAATATAACATTGGTATTAGCGTAAAAGGTCATGATTCAAGTATTATAAGACTGATATTTATAAGACGAGTTGTAGAGCTTCTTTACACACCCTTATACAGTGACCTTTTTTTTAAAACAAGGGACTAAATTTCACCCAGAAAAGTTCCACATTCAACATTTCATGGGTATAAATAGGAACACATTTACAAAACCACAATCTTCATGTGACAGAATATTGTTATATATTACTGGAGACTGAATGTTTCATACAGTATATGTTATATCTATTTTGTTGTAGTTCATCTTTAAGAGGAGGTTTAGGCTATTAAACCCAAGGAGACCAGATATATTATATACTGAAGCAAGAATATAGTCAGTTTTCATCTTAGCACCCATTTAGGTGTAGAATATGGCTTCGAAACAGCCTCTGCAGGTCATATGGCTTGGAGGGTTTTGAAATGAGTATATCCTTAAGGCAAACCTTGGGAATTCACTCTTGCTTAGAAATTATGCAGCTTTCAGAGTTCAAGTGATTTAACTAAAGGTAGCCTGTGAGGGCCCTTCCACACAGCCACATAACTCAGAATATCGAGGCAGAAAATTCCACAATATCTTATTTGAACTGGTCCACACTGACATATATTCCAATTCAAAACAGCTAATGTGGGATTTTATTCAGTTGTATGAAAGGGCCCTGAGAGGTTATCTCAAAGTAGATACATGGCCTTAGCTGGACCTGCAGCAGGTTATTGCCTTACTCTTACTTCTTTCAACATCAAACAAATAAATATAATATAATCTAAATAATTTATCTTGATTCAACTATTTTTTTGTGTCTAGGTTTTTTTTCATGGTTGGTCATCAAATAAAGACAAACTTGGATATATACATATTAGCTTATCTTACTAACAAAGTTAATATGCCTTAAATATTTCAGCTGGAACATGATTGAATTTACAGAATACTTATTTTCTTTTTTTAAAATATAGAAAATTATTTGATAATATTATTTTGTGCCTTTACTGGGAAATTGTCTCAACTTCTTATATAATCTGAACCTCTGGGCAAGGTGGCACCAAACTTTAAGATAAATGAAGAAAAGATAGTCTTTATAGAATTGCTTTAATGTTGAAGATTTCACTGAGAGGCTAAGTACAAGACCTTCAGGAAATGTGATACGTCTTCCAGATCATACGGAGGCTTATCTGGCAAGGCAGACAAGTAACATTATCAAATATGAACAATGAGCAATGATAAGTGAGCTGATGGAGTTAATTAAAACTACATCTTAATTAAAAACAAAGCCATTATAACATAGACTAGAGTAAGAAATCAAAAATTGAATAAAGTGCATATGCCAATGTGTGTGCATGTAAAGAACAAAAACTGAATCAAAAACAGATTTCCTAGCATTGCAAATTGAAAGAGAAAGCTTTCTAAGTCCAGGGAACATTTTCTACCACTTGTTCATAACCTTCTAGAGGCCATAGAAGTCCTTCAACAGAAGTGGGAAGTAAAATAAGCTTGTGTGTGTGTGTGATCTCTAAAACAAACTCAGTGAGGCCATGGTGTTGTAGTAGAGCCTGTAAGTAACGTTGCAAGCAGTAGTGCCAGAAGGGGGAAAGGGGCTACTTGGGAGCCAGAGTCTGATGAGGAACAACAGAGTAAAAGGATTCGGGATATACTTATGGCACCTACAAATGAGGACTCATTTGAGGGGTTCTCTGGGGATGAGGGGTCAATGAGTGAAGGAGAAGAGGGAGACGCAATGGATGGGAATAGAGGAAGAAAGAGGGTTACTCTGGAGCAGGAATCGGTTGATGAGCGACAAAGAAAGAGGATACGGGATATACTTACGGCACCTACGGATAAGGAATCATTTGAGGGTTTCTCTGGGGATGATGGGTCACAGAGTGGGGAAAACGGGGATGACACTGTGGATTGGACTAAGGTAAAAGAAGTGCAAGCTATTTGTGCGGAGCCAACATCTAGTGATACATTTATTGGATTCTCTGGAAGTGAAGACTGGCAATCGGGGAATATGTCTGAGTCTTGGGGGGATCTAAGTCTTGACAGGAGATGGAGAAGATGGAGGGATGGGCATAGGACTTCACGTGAAGAGTTGGGAGCAGCTGCAAGGGATGATCATGGGGCGGTGGTCAGTTCATCTTCTGATCATGATGATGTGTAATAAAAGTGGGCTCCGAAATGGGGAATCTTTGCAGAAGGCAAGGTGTTGGTATACTTTTGTGTATTGGGTACTGCCTGGACTTGTTGCTGCCTGTTTCGTGTTGGCATTGGGTTCGGGATCTGCAGGTTGCTGCTCCTATTCGTGTGTGCTTTCGACTTGGCTTGGATTCTCGTGAGTGTGGATTTCCCCCTTCCTTGACCTTGGACCGGCTTGACTATGACGCTGCTTCTGTGGACTTTGGAACTTCGCTACTTTGGATTCTGCTTGCTACGACCCTGGACTTCGCTTGACTATGCTTTCTTCCCTGCGGCTTCTCTGTTTTGTTAACCATTTGCATGCTGTGTTTTTTGTGACTTCGGAGTACTGTGTTTGATTCGGTTCTTTTTCCCGGATAATCTGGATTATACTTTGGGTTACCCTTTTTGAACCAGGACTGGTTGTACCTTTGAGTTTTGACCAGAAGCACTGAGTTAAGTGTCTCTGAGTCTTTTACTTTGCCTTAATAAACTCTGTTTTTGGAACTGACTCTGAGTCTGGCCCTTTAAGGTGTCTGTGTTCCGACACATGGCATGTTTTGGAAGATACTTAGGCCCCTTCCACACTGCCCCTATAACCCAGGATCTTCTCCCAGATTATCTATTTATCCCAGATTATCTCACAATAGAGACTCACTTTAAAGCAGATAATCTGTAATGAGAATCTGGGATATAGGGACAGTGTGAAAGGAGCCTTACTGTAGAACAATCTAAATTCTCCTTGAGGCAAGGTTTCCTTTTTAAAAAAGTATGATAGATTACTGTGAAGCCCACAAACATGGCTTTCATGTATATAGTAACAAATGATGGGGGGATACAGCACACCCATATGACGGTTTACTCATTAGTAATGTATTTGAAAGAGCTTCCCTGCAAGTAAATTGGAGGTCTAGTGCTACAGTATAGTTGCCAAAGTAAAAACTGGGGAAAACTATAATTTAATAGTTGTATAGAAGAAGGAATTTCAGCACCTGTTGAAATCCTTCTTCTACTTATCTGCTCTACATATTCATAATTAAATTGTGAGTCATTTTGAGTCCTAGGGTTTTTTTTTTTTTGGTGGTGGTGGTGGTGGAGAAACATATCTCTCCAAGTGCTATGATTAATTGATATATAGCCCTCTCCAGTTTTCCCTCTAACAATCCTACCTTTTGACCCATTTGAGCTCTAATCTTCTAGTACTAGAAAAGGTCACTAGGATCATTTAAGTCTAGCACCTTTGCTTAGTATTGTAGAAATCACACAGTAGACTTTCAATGTACTATTTTAATCCATGATGTGAGCTACTTTGAATGGGAAGTTGGTGAAAAGATAACAAAAAACAAACAATACATTTCCACCATCTCACCTCCCTCATTTTGCAGGACTCAGATATTCTATGGCATGCACACCAATACACACGGCCAATGTGGAGTGTTATTAGTGGAGAGAATTCAGCTATGCCCTCCACCAACGACACACTCAGTGATGATTATATCTTCAGGACCTATTGGGGGTCTTCAAGAAGTTTTGGAGGATGACATAACCATTTGTGTTTGGTTGTAGGAACATGGAGAAATGCCTCTATTCCCCCTTCCTTAGTGGTCTCCACCCAGGGCCGTAGCCAGAAATTTTTTTTGGGAGGGGTTGAAATTTTCAGGGGGGGGTTTGAAAATTTCATGGGGGGGTTTGAAACCTGCCTCCTAGCTCACGCTGAAGCAAAGAGCACAGCAGGGGCAGAGCAGCCTTCAATATCCTGCAGCTCCGCCCCTGTCAACCACCTCCACCAAGTCTGGCCTCCTTAATGAGAACATTCAACACACACACACACCCAACTTGGTTGCTTCACTACTTCGGCTATTGCTGCAAGTAATGACAGTGTGAATAAATTGTCAATATTTGCCTGAGATAGTGTTTGCAGTTCTGGAGGGACTCTTAATTTTTTGCATCTCAGACTTAGCATGGGGATTTGGTTAACCAGTTAAAATTCATGAGTAAACCAGGTTTTTTAAAAAATCTGAAACATTTTTTGGGGGGGGGGTTTGAACCCCTAACCCCCCTCACTACAGGCCTGTCTCCATCAACCACTAAATGATCATATTTAAAAGCTGTGCAGGCAATATTTGAATTTCAAGGGGATGTGAGTACTCATACAAAGAAGATAGTCAACTGTCTGCAGTTACAATGAAAAGGCAGAAAGGAGATATACAAAGTTAACAAGATTATAATAATTTTCTGTCATAAAACACACAGAAGAACCCCCAAATCTGTTGTAGGAGACATTTGACTTGCAATTTAAATATAGTTGCATATCTGTAGTATTAGATATACCCACAGAACAAAAGGGAACTTCTTTTATTGATTGGCAGTAAAGCCACTAACATTATCATATCAGTTCTCAGTGTGCCTGGCATGTTTACTGCACATCTTTATCATGCTGTCAAGAGTGGTTAGCTTCTATCTCATCTTCTATCACATTCAACTTTATTCTGGGACCTCCAGTGTCACTTAGAGAATAATCTTTAGAGACATGTTGAGGCACAGATTCTAGGCATGGCAAAGATTTATTTCTGTATATCCTTTTTTTAAAAGCAGGTGTTTATCACAAATTTCCACTATGAAATACATGTGCCTTTATACAAGAAAAGTGATACAGGGGCCCCAAATTAATCAGTCACATCACAGAAATATGGGGAAATCACAAACAACCCAGGAAATTAACAATAATTAGCTCTATTGACCAATTTTTGTTGTTGTTTTTGGATAAAGGGGAACACATCATCTCACATGCCAACATGTACTGGCATTGGTTGAGATCCTACATGGTGTAGTTCTGACACTGGAGTTATTTCTTTTGATCTTGCAAAAAACAGCATTCCTGGTGGGATTGTGCTGACGTGATCTTGTAGAGAAGACCTGCACAGCTTGACAGTTGTTAAGAGCCAATATTTTAAAAAAAAAACTTCTGCAGGCCACACCTCCTCCCTCCCTCTGTGCTTAATCATGATTGGCTGCAACCTGGCACATGAGCATCAGTTTGTCCCACCCCCTATCTCTTACACAAGATAAGCAGGCTGCATGTTGTGCAGCTCTGAGATATAGTATGGGCATACCCTGACACAAAGGACAGCAATGTTTAAAGTCCATTAGCAGCAGTAAATAACCTTGGGATTAAGGGTTCTTTGTAGATTTTGCTTTATTGGCATCTATTTTTTCTTTGAACTCAAATTTTCAGCAATTGAAGGGGGGAAAGTTGAAGGAAAGGAGAGAAATTTGGTCATTTTAAAAGCAGCTGAGGAAGTGGGAAGCCTCCAGCTTAAAAAAGAAGGGTATAATGTTTGAAGAAAGAGCCTTGGGTTTCCCCTTTGCTGGTTGGCCCTTTTGCTACCTAAGTGACCAAGCCCACAATGATAAGGCCAAGGGACAAGGGGAAACCTCACCTCTTCGCCAGTCTCAAGAACAGTGTGAGGACCACATTTCTCCTTCACTACTCATCTCTTCCCCTACCTGCTTTTTGGGTCAGACAGGCAAGGGATGGGCCAACTCTCACTGATCAGCCCTTCCCCTGCCTGCCTTCTGCAGGCTGCACTGAAGCGCTTTGTGGACTGCACCAGGTCTGTGAGTTGTATTTTGTGCAGTTCCGATGTAGAGATTAGGGGTCAACATATATTTCAGAGCTGTGGCTGACTGTAGTTTTCCAGCTGGGAGATATTACGTTCCCAGATCCTGACCACGTGGGTTTGTACTTGGTTGTAACCTGTGAAACCAATGTCTTGTTCCATTACTTTGATGAAAATGGCTACCAATAATGTATGTGCTACCTCAATCCTTCCCTGCAAAGAGTATTGTCTCCTGCAAGGTAAGCTGCCATTATTGGAGAGGGCATTGTAAATGAGTTGTGAATGTCTCCTTTATCTCTTCTATAATAGCATATGCAAATGTAAACCTGGGTTATGCCTACACAGGTCACCAACAAAAAGGTCTGCATTTTAGAGCATTATGCATCTTTATATGACCTGTGGATAAGTTTATAGTCTTTCCATGGAGAGAAAAAGCTCCAAGGCCACACCAGGGGGTCAGCTTCCCCTGGCCACTAGGACTGCCATTTCCCCACCCAGGCATTAAAAAAGACCAGAAGAAATGTAATGAGAGAGAGAGTAGTAATTGCTTCTTTTAGGGATTTCCGGGATAATGAAGCTCTTATCTTTCACCAGCCTTTTCAGATAACATAATGTTTTATTTTTTGGTAAGAATTAAAGTACAGTACCCACTTTGACCCACTGATAAATTGACCTAGGCTTTTTAGACTTATAAATAAGTAAGCTACTTTAAGGTATGGATGGCAGACAATGTGACTTTAGCACTTCACCATAGCTTCTTACCTAACAAATATCACTGTAGGGATGGCCCTACCAATCTGTGTCATTTGTTGCCAACTTCTAATATTCACATCATCACAAATGCTGCCCATCAATGTATCTAACTTCCCCCAAAAAGTTTGTGACAAGTTGAGTGGCAGCTAAGATAAATGAATGAATGAATGAAATACTTCTCAGTTAATATTATAGCCAAGGAGACATGGAATTTGGTATTATATGTTAATTATCAGCATAGAGGAGGGTGGATACACACAGCACAAACACCCTGAATGGTAATAGTGAATGCATAAACAAACCCCAAGTCAGCAGCTGGAAAATCTCTGTATGATAGTGATGTATCTGAAGGACTACTGCTGATAACACAAAAGAAAAAGGCAAATACATATGGCAGTACTATATTGCATGGGTATGAGATTCCCAGAAGTATATAACTTAAAAGAATCAATTTCATTTTGGAGGCTGGCATTTTCCAATTCTTCCCAACTATTCTCCTATTTATTAAATGTATATTCCATCTTTGATATCCAAAGCGGCTTCTAACACAGATTAAAACAAAGTACAGCTAAATATCTAGTGATAGCAAAAGCTTTAAACAATTAACTTGATGATCCCATTGAAAACACTAATTTGAAATAGTGTAAAACATATTTAGAATATAGTAAAAAAAAAGATGTTCCCCATTAAGAAGCCTTTCTTCCCCAAGTAATTGATAGTTGAAGGCTTCCCCAAATAGATCTTCATCTGCCAATCGTAAAGGAGAAGATAGAGGGACAATCATATCTCCCATGCAAGGAATGTCCGCAGTATGGAAATAGCCACCAAGAAGGCTCTTTGTTATGTCTATTTCGTATGTCTTCTCTAAACATGATGACAGTACTAGAACCAAAAGAAATCTCTTCTCTGAAGATATTAAATCTTGGTTCATATAGAGATACTGTCTTTCTGATGGTGTAGTCTCAGCCATATAGGATTTTACAGGTTGTAATCAGCACTTTGGATTCTACCCAAAAGTGGACTTGTAACCCCTGAAGCTGTTCCCTTGAACCAATCTCATCTTTTGTGACCATTCAATTTCCAAAGCTTCCATTTTATTTCTTTCAGTGAAGAAGAAGCAAACATCAGTAAAAGAATTTTGCTTCAGATAAATCTTCTTGTAACCTAAGAAAAGCAACTTTATAGCTTTCTACAATGTTAGAATTCTGTATCAAACTGACAGCTGAAGGGTAAACTTTTTTTTCCTTTGCAACACTGTGTAATAAGATGTACATGTTGTTCCAATGAAAGTGGCATATTATACCTGGAATGACAGCCTTGTGGCATTTCTTTGGATCATCAGCTCTCCATCTCATCTCAAATCCCTTCTGAAATGTTTTCCCCTTTTGCCTAAATGTCTTACCTCTCCATCTGTTTTTCCAAAATTCTTGTACTTATAAATTATGTCTTTGTATGAACAGGTGTGAGAAAATTCTTAATGTAATAGGCACTGAGTAGGTTAGCTCCATTGTTATACAAACAATGCTGCTGCTTTTTTTTGAAATATAAATTAACCAAAGTGTTTATTCCTGAAGAGTGCTGTGACATGTGTGAAAAACCAAAAATTTTAGCCAACTAAAATGGAATATATGTGTGTGTGTGTGTGTGTGTGTGTGTGTGTGTGTGTGTGTGAATTGGTCACCATTTTCAGATGTGATCAGATGTCACTTCCAGTAACAATTTTGGGAAGGATTCACATGAAGGTAGATGGGATAACCTGAAATGACAAATTGATACATGGGCTTTGTAATTGATCCCGGGAATATTACAGCAACATTTTCACTATTTGGGATATGTCTAATTTTCATGTACAATCTCATCTAGCTTCTCCAAATTGCATTTCAAAGCTCATTCCTATTTTCTGAGTGGTCTCCTGCCCATGTCATACACATGTTGGTGTGCATATTGTCAAGATCTGCATAGCTTCATGTGCAATTTCTAAAAGTATCACACTATATGTGTGTTGTTCCACTGACAAAATCAAATTTCTGTGCAATTTTAAAGAGTTTCCATTTTGCGAATGTATTTACTTTGTGAAAATTTTACAAAAATTCCACAACTACATTTTTAATCTTTTAAAATCATATTTGTATCCCTTTCATTCTTGTCCTAATTGCATGGTCTTTTATTTTGGTATTGTACTTCAGGGGCACCTACAGTGTAGAATTAATGCAGTTGACACAATTTTAACTGCCAAGGCACCATGTTGGAAATCATGGGAATTGTAGGGCGAGGCATAAGCAGTCTTTGTGTCATGGCAGGTTAAAACCCGGAACCTCTGTCAGTGGCTGATACTGAATGAGAGACTCCCCCCCCTGGGCACACAGGAGACTGGGTGACTTGGAAGGCACTAAACAGACTATGCTCTGGCACCACGAAATGCAGAGCCTACCTTAAGAAATGGGGCTACAAAGTAGAGTCCATGATACAAGTGTGGAGAAGAGCAAACCACAGACCACCTGCTACAATGCAACCTGAGTCTTGCCACATGCACAATGGAAGACCTTCTTATAGCAACACCAGAGGCACTCTGGTCAAATCTTTAAACTTTGTGCTTTCTAAATTTATTTATCGTACCCTCAGTTTGCTTCTGATACAATAAATAAATACATGGCAGTTAAAATTGTGTAAAATTGCACCAGTTCTACAGTGTATATATAATCTTTGATGCTGTACATTGTTGTCACCTCTTTTCTTGCATGGTCTCCTAAACTTTGTATTGGCTATTTATACTGTTTTTGAATGTATAATTGACCACTTGGCTAATGACATTCCAAGACAGGAAATGGAAACAGTGCCATAAAACTTTGTGAATATAATACTTTACTATTTTATATTTAATTTTTCTCCCAGTGACAACTGATAATAGAAAAATAGAAGAAGCCCAGGATCAGATAGGAACAGCAAGTCCTTCAAACTGCTCAAGACTGCTAAATTGTTTGCCTGTGAGGAAGCTGTGAGGAGAGCATCCCAATCTTAAACTCAGTGTTTGTAATTCCTACTGCTAGCAATGTTTTGGCTTTGGATACAGAAAATCGACCTCTATCTGAGGCCTTGGAAATCTCTTGAAATTATTTGGCAGCTTCTCAGAAAGGAGTGTCCTTGGAGTCAAATGAGGCAGATGAACAGTTCTTGAAAATCACTTTTTATTGAGAAGAAACAACACACTGAACAACAATCATACACCCCCCAGGAAGTGAGACAAAATAGTGCCTTTTAACAGCCCACACTGTTTTTTCGATTTATAAATGTTTAGGAAAAATCATTACACAACATGAGCTTTTAAACTCCCCTTTGATCATCTTACACTGAAACATACAACTTTAAAAGTTAACTTGGCTACATCCGCAGTGGCAGAGAATATAGAAAGGAGTTAAAATTGGCAAGAGAGAAAAACCCACAAAACAAAAAGACACCATATATGTTTCTCCTGATAGTTCAGTAGTAACTCTAAAGGAGCTGGGAAAATGAACTGCAATATGACCTTACAAGCACAACAAATCATGTTTCAAATTGGTTTTAGCATAAATAAATAATGGTAGATAAAGGCCCTATAGATCTATTAGATTTTCTAGGAGCCAGATTTTACATATATCACCTCATGGGGGTAAGATGTTACAGTGACATTTTAATGCTAGGAGGATGTGTGCAATCATCACATGCAATCTCATCTAGACTCTCCAAATGCTTGCTGTAGAGTGGCTCCTGAGTATGTTTGCACATAACATAAATTTAGTAATGTTCGAAAGTCTACAATCCATCTTATGTTTATGAAAATGAAAAATATCAATATGTTTTTTTTGCTTTTTGTTTCTTTGTTTGTTTTAATTACAGATGAAAGGATATCTGTTGGTTTATCTGGAACTTTTTTGACATTGCTGGACCACCATTCTTACCTTTTTCTCCATCAAGCTAGTCTTAATAGTGACCATCAGGCAGAAAAGTTCTAGTGGTCATTAATCAGTACCTGTAGTTATGATAGCTGGAGTGAGAAACAGAGACAGGAAAACGAGGGGAAGGAGTAATTGTCCCCTTCTTGCCCTGATCCTTTTTCTATTTTTTTCATTGCTGCAGCCAGTGTTTCTACATGGGGGTGAGCAATGATCATCACCATTCTGGTAGTTATCACTAAGGACAGATTGATTGAAGGGGACGGGGAGGTAATGTTCATATCCTGCCCCCAGACTGTCCAAACTTCAAGGAAAGAAGGGGGTGGCTGTGTGAACAGCCATGACCTCTTCTGAAAAGGAAACAATACAACTTCTCACATCAGTGGAAAGTGAAGGTGAGATCAGAAGGATTGGAGAAGCTCTGGAATATTGTGCATTTTTTTTTAAATTGGGAAGATGTCTGCATTTAGTGACGTTCTTCATTGCTAAGACAACTAGATTCTGCCCATCATGTGGATGTCACAGAGTCCATTCACTCCTTGCACTGGCTCATTTGGTTCAACTGGATGAGCCCTAGGCTGAATTTAGTATCCATTGATGAGATTATTCATGGTGGAAGGTATTTCTATGAGGGCTCTATTGTTGCTCTACTAGCAATGAACAATGATGGTTTGATAATTAATATTCCAGCATAACACTTGGAATGAAACAAGATTAACAATATACAGTGATACCCAGAGTTAAGAGTTTCATTCTGTGACAGAGCTTATAGCTCAAATTGCTCTGATCTCACAGCAATTTTTCCCATTGAAATACATTGAACGCTATTAATGCGTTCCAGTCCCCCAACCACACCACCCCATTTTTTACATGTTTTTAAATAAGAAAAAGTAATTTATAAATAACAAATAATGTATAAATGGACATGCACTTGGAAAAATAAAAATAAATATCACCTTTAAGACAGTAAAAGCACAAACTTGTAGTAATGATGCACATCTGAGGCAACAAATTGTAGTTGGCCAGTGTAACAGCAAGGCAATCCATGGAACAATAAAGATTAACTTTAAAATGGTAGAATCACAAAGTGAAGAAGCTGAATCATAATTTTCTTGATACTGTACTTATTTCAGTCTCCCTCCCCCCGCTTCATGAAGCCAAACATACCATAAATAAAAAAACATACACAATCAACTAACCCAAAGTACCTCAAAGTGGACAAGAGCAAAGAGGACAGCAATCTCCCAAAGTGGACAAGAGCATGAGGCATAGAGGCTGCTGCTTTGAAGCCCTAAAGTCCTATACTCTCACACTAGCACTCTCTTTGGTGCTAGCTCTTAACTAAAAACACTCTTGAGTTGGGACACTCTTAAGTTGAGGTTCCACTGTAGCTCCAATGCATAATTGTCTTTCAAAAAAAAGCCACTCTTCAAATCAAACCTTTGGAAACTTGTGATGATACAGATTACTACACCAGTTTGGCAATTACACTTACTATGTTGGAATGCTATGGCTTGGAGAAATAAGTTCCATAATACAAATTTAGAAATGTTTTAAAAATTGCAAATGGAGAGAAGCAAATGGACAAAATATTCTAAGTCACAGTTATATTTGTTAGAGTTTTCCAAAATATAAGGGTTGAATGAAAAATAATGCCTCCACCTTAGTAACTCCTCAACAGACGTTAGTACCGGTATATGGCAGGTACTGACTTGTTCTGTAGACTCTCCTTTACAGTTCCATTTTGGCAGGAAGCCTTAAAATTGAACAGTTGTGTTGTTAAAGTGTGAAGTATGGAACCCTGCACAGACGGTCGGTCAATGCGACTTAAGCAACGTGCAGTCATTGAATTCTTGGCAGCAGAAGGTGTTGCCCCAAAGGAGATTAATCAGAGAATGCAAGCCATTTATGGTGATTGTGTTGATGTGAGTACTGTGCATCATTGGACAAGTAAATGTAAAGAAGTTGAGGTGGGAACATCTGACTTGTGTGACAAACAAAGAGTTGGACATCCTGTGACAGTAACCACCGAGTTTCACAAGCAAAAGGTTGACAGATTGATTCAGGACGCTTGTCATATCACTCAGAGAGAAATTTCAAGCATAATCGGCATTTCACAAGAATGTGTGGGTTACATTATTGCTTTGCTTGGCTATCGGAAGATCTGAGCATGATGGGTTCCCAGGATGCTGACGCCTGAAATGAAAGTGCACAGACTTGAAACTTCAGAGACTGGATCTCACCACCATACGACATCCTCCATATAGTCCTGATTTAGCACCATCTGATTTCTATCTGTTCCTGATAATGAAAGAAGATCTGCGGGGACATCATTATGCTTCTGATGAAGACGTTGAAAAAACTGTGAGACGCTGGTTGCAGAAACAGTGTTGACTTCTTCCATGACAGCTTCAGAAAACTTGTTCATCGTTGGCAGAAATGTATCCAATTGTCTGGTGATTATGTGGAAAAGTGAATAGTGATAGTTAAAGAGCACATTCTAAGGATTATTTCTGTGTTTGATTTATTAAAATATTCCCACCCAAACCCAAGTAATGAAGGTGGAGGCATTACTTTTCATTCAACCCTTGTATAAGCATAAAGAAGCCTGGTCTGAGTTTTTAAAAATTATTATTAATTATTATTAACTTTATTTATACCCCGTAAAATCTCCCGAAGGACTCGCTGCAGCTTACAAAGGCCAAGGCCGCCAACAACAACAAAATACAAATACCACATCCTCTTTTTATACCATTTGCAATGTCTTAATAGAGGCTGTCATAGCATAGGTTGGACATTTATACTTATGTCAACAACAGTGAAGTTAGCAGTATAGATTATATGACAGTTTTTGCCAATCTGCTTGCAGACATTCACTAATTTGAAGTTAACAACAAATTTAAAAGTAATCTTTTTCCTGTGTTTCTGGTGATACAATGGGTTAAATCCTTGTTCTGGCAGAACTGCTGACTGACAGGTCAGTGGATTGAATCTGGGGAGAGTGGGTTAAGCTCCCTCTGTCAGCTCCAGCTCCCCATGTGGGGACATGAGAGATGATAAAACATCAAACATCTGGGCATCCCCTGGGCAACGTCCTTGCAAACGGCCAATTCTCTCACACCAGAAGAGACTTGCAGTTTCCCAAGTTGTTCCTAACACTGAAAAAAAATCCTGCGTTGTTGCTACTAAAGTTTGGAAAGTTTAATCCCTCATATCCTTTGCAAACTCTAAGCAAGATTCATGTTGGAGAACATAGAATACAGTGATCAATCAATAGGGGAATCTCCATACTTCACACATTTGAAACTATTCCTTTTATGTGCTTTCATCAAAAAATTTCAAACTACTTTAAATATCTTATAGACTTCTAAAACCAATATTCAAAATCTTATTTCCAGTGGTCTGTAACAAACAGAGTAGTAGCCAATGGTAGCTTGATTTTGAATGCAGAAATGCCTGAAAAACTCTTGATAGGCACTTAGAAATAGCAATTCCACTTCTCCTGACAGTTTAGTTTTATGTGTTTATGTCATAAGATACTTTTAAAAGAAAAAAAGCACACAATCTAAAACACAGTTAGCTCTTGCTGTGATGGAAGAAAATGAGAATAAGTTTATGGATATGGTTTCTACTGATATGCAAGTATTTAGACATGTAACATTTGGGAAATTTTGATTAACTCAATGCTATATTTATTTTGGGAAGCTCTATGGAGCAATACATTCAAGGAATTTCCCTTCTATTGTATCCAAATCTACTTGTTTGGCATATTGGCCTCCCGTGTCCTTTCCTGAGAAAAAAATAAGTTGACTGCAGCTCTTGCTCAAGAGCAAGACCTCAAGAGAAAACATTTTAAAGCATGTTTTTATTAAATTACATAATGCAAAACAAAAATATATTGGGAAAATATCTACATACTAAAAACATTACTATTATAGAAGTAAATCAATGACCATTGACTATTAAGATGTGAAGAATAAGAGCTGTATGAAAACTGTTTTTGTTTACATGCCCACATTAGAGACAAAATCAACCATGAACAAGGAAATTTTTAAAAACTAGTAAAGCCTTCAATCCACTTAGCGTAGCTCTCACTGAGACTAAGATTAAAAGCATTCAGAGCTTTGAGAGCTTGCTCTTCAAATGTTTCCTCCTCGCCCATATTACATATAAGAAAAATTGAAGGAGTTATTTCACTATCTTAGAATTTTTAAAAATCGCAGATTTGTTTTTCAGCTGCCAAGTATTCTGTGCAGTAAGTATCCTCTACATGGGATAGTGGAAGACTTAGAATTCAGAAGTCTTATACATAACATACCAGATCTGCAAATGCCAGCTTTTTCCTTTGGGAATGAAAATGTCACCCTTTAGAGAAAGTCATTAAGGGATGCTTATTAATTTATGAACCATAAGAAACAAAGCTAAACTAAATGAAGAAAACCGAAATGCCACATTTTGAAATGATTATTTCTAAGTTTTACAAATAATTCCTTGAATATCATGATCTTATCTATTCTCTGCTCGCTCTCTCTCTCTCTCTCTCTCTCTCTCTCTCTCTCTCTCTATATATATATATATATATATATATATATATAATACAGTTCACTTTTACCTTCCATATCTCTTTTGCAGAGCTTTGATTTAAATGATAATTAAACTTTCTTATTTCAGTATATCCATATGTCTAACTCTAGCCCTATATCAATCAAATGAGGGCCATTTTATTTTATTTTTGACCAGTTATGTTCCTAAGGATTAACAGGTAGTGTGGAAAATATGACAGCATGATTGAAAAACCCTCAAGAATACTTCTGGGTAAGATATGTTTTCTCAGGTTAGTGCTTTAGTTCTTAAAACTCTAGGGGTTGCAATTTGGAGTTGCCATATGGTGCCTCCTTAGATGTCTGATATTTTGAGAGGAAGGCTGAACATGAAAGGCCTTTAATAATAATAATAATAATAATAATAATAATAATAATAATAATAATAATTCTTAGTCACCTCTCCTCGTGGTTCAAGGTAGGTTACAGGATAAGTAAAACACATAAACATTGTAAAAATACCACAAATACACATATTAAAATGTATTTCTATAAAATATAAATATTAAAACATAGTTCTATAAAATACATATTAAAATTATCAAAAGTATAGACTAAAAAGCCCTATAAGGGAAAAGGGGTGATGTTATGTGAAATACTATAGGGTTCATCATCAGGATTTTGTTTTTATCTCCCATCTCCCATAATATAATTCTAAATTTGCAATATATCTGCCACAAGGTTTAATCAAGATAATTTAAATTCTCATTGTTAGCTTTGCTCAGGATTCATATAATACAGAGAGAGCTTCTACAAGATTACCATGTCTTCCTGAGACAGGTGTAAAGGCAGTTTCAAGGTTAAAAGTGGGGAAAGTGGCATCTGACTCATCTTGACTTTCTGCTGAAATGGAAGGCTGAACTTATAACTGACATATGCTCCATGTTATGTATCACAATATGAAACTTCTCTGAGGAAAAACAAAAGACAATATTATTGGCCAAAAAAAAAAAGGATGTACACATGAGCCACTGCAATTTTAGATTTTATCCATATGCCACTGGTTGTAAGAAGACGACTTTATCTTATTTTTGTTGATTCATCATGTTATACAAATGATAATAGCATTTTTGTATAACACAAATGCTATTGTCAGGTCTTCTATGAAACTATACACACAAACGAACAAGATAAACATTGAAAAGACTTACCATACACTGTGAAATATTTTTGCTCCAGATGCATGCCACACACACACACACACACACACACACACACACACACTAATATTATATTAATTGACAAATTACACACACACAGACTTGCTTTGTGTTATAAACTTTTAGAAGAAATTCAGTAGTAGCAAAGACAGAGAAATGAAACATCCAGTGATCACCCCCAAACATTTTTTAAAAACAAAACTTAAGAATCCTAAAACCAGGGAAAAAAACAGAGAGCTATATTATTTCTCTGCTAAAATAAAGTTGCATTACATCAAATGTGGGTTGCAACTTTTGTGTGCATTGCATTGTGACATAGATCAGTGATCCTCAAACTTTAATCCTCCAGACGTTTAGGTCTGTTCATTTGCAACTATTGGATGAATTTGCTCAAACTTACTGAAAGTTGAAGTCTAAAACATCTGGAGAGCAAAAGGTGATCTAGGTGGCTGCACACACACTTATTCTTAACTGACTTATTTTTCTCTGATTCATGATGCTGAGCTCATTTTCAAAAAGGATAGTATAAACCCGCAATGAAATGAAATAAAATAGCTGCATCAGTTCAGTTGTTCATTTCCAAACTTTGATGTTTTCACAATTCTAACATTTTGTAACCTGAAAAAAAATCTGCTCATGTCCTCGGATATATTACCCCAAAGGGATTCCAGGTATATATTAATACCCAGGTTTTCTCCTGTACTACTTCATGAAATATGATAAAATAAAAGCTCTTTGTGTGCCTCTTTCTCTTGGCGCGGTTCTCCAATGGAATCAGAGAAACAGTAGGTTAATAAAATACAATAATGTCTCTTCGGATTTAAAAATATTGCCAAGAATAATTCATAGAACCAATTAACATCCAAGGAATTTCACACCCAAGGAAATGAGAAAGAATTTATTGCAAAACAGCTAGTGTTGTTAGCTCTGTGTAGCAAATGTTAATAAAGAGTGCAAGTGACTATGAAGGGAAGAGTGTTTGGCTGGCAGTCATGGGTCCACAAAATCTGTAAATCCAGATACTTACATGCAGATACTGTAAGCAAGGTTCCTTGAACATAATAGGCAGTGGGACAGGGCAAGATTCTTATCCCTCCACTTTCTGTTCATTTGTATGGTCAATACAATTCTGTATTCAGCTCTTTTCTAATTTTGTAGAATCCAGGGGTCTTTCTACACTGTCCTGATAAACTCATATGATCCTTCATACTGGAATCCAGAGCAAAACCATTTGACTACCTCAACCATCTTAGAAGCAGCAGAGTCCCCACTGTCCATGCTTCTGTGTCACTGGGCAGCCACCCTAAAAGTCATCCTCTTCCCTATGTTGTAACTACCATCAGCTGCGATACCTCTACCTTTCATATGCTTTGGGAACCCTGACTGCTGTCAGCCAGTGCACCACTCACAAAGGTACACGGAAGAGGGAGGGGGGAGTTTCCAATTTCTCCCCACTTAGTCTCCTTAGTAAGGTTGTGGTTTGGCTACCAACAAACAGACCATCCAGGAAAGGTAGGTGTGAGTGTTTATGGCTGTCAACAGCCACAAAATGGGGAGAGTGGACAGGAAAGGGCTGCCATCCTATGTTTCCAGGATGCCTGAGTCTAGGGATGGCTTTCAAAACAGCTGAATCCACTTCTGGTTAGGAATCATTCTAGCTGTCTTGTGGAAGAATCTGCATTTTGCTGCACAAGTCAGGTTTTCCCTGAGTTAGCTTAACCCGGGAGAAAGTGCTGTTAAGGCAACCTTCCTTGGATTAAGCCAGATCAGCCCCATGTAGCATTTAGTCATTCTACATTCTACCTGGTCTAGAGTCACACTAACCTAAGTGGTCAGTGTAGATGTCCCCCAGGAGTGCTGGGTATGCACAGTGCAAATGTTGAAAAAAGCTGCCCTTCTTTCCCCTTCTCCATAGTTTTTGCTACTATAAAGCAGTAACAAGACACCCTTGAAAGTCCTTCCTCCCTCCACAACTACAGCATGCAAGGAACTGGCCTTGATCCAAACTCATCAGCAAATACCTGCTTATGCCATGGACTTGCTTCTCTATAGCTCTATGAGCCCACGAGAACCTTGAGATCGTCTGGGGAGGCCCTTCTCTCGATTCCGCCTGCCTCGCAGGCGCGTCTGGCGGGGACGAGAGAGAGGGCCTTCTCAGTGGTGGCCCCCCGGCTGTGGAACGCCCTCCCTGCTGACATCAGACAGGCACCCTCTCTCATGGCTTTCCGTAAGAGCCATAAAACTGCAGGGAGAGTTTTCCTCTATCCCATGTAGAGGATATTTTGAATGTGTAGAGCCCCACCTACACTGCCATTTAATGCACTTTGGTGGTGGGAAGAGGGGGCGGGGGACAGAAATACAAAGGGATCATTTCCTGAGCTCTTGATTTGACTCAGAGATATCACCAGTTTTTCCACCAATGTAGCAGTGGGGAAGTAAGCAAAGAGTTGGACAAAACTCAACCTGCCTAATGAAGATTCCAAGCAATTTCATCTTTCTTAAACCACGCAGACACATGTTTAGGAGTAATGCTTATTGGATTCAGATTAATTGAATTCTTTAATTAATTTATATCCAACCTTTCTCCCAGCATGAGATTCGAGGTAGCATATAAAGTTTTTAAAACAAAATTAAGGGGAAAAAACCCTTTTTAACACCAAAGATAAAACACAATTGAACTAAATATTGATTTTTCAATAAACATAAGCTAAAAACAGTTTTAAATGATCTTAAAGCATCATTTCCCTATAATAATAATGATGATCCAATAACAGCCAGCAGAGTGATCTTGCTTGCTGTGAACTCATCTTCTGGTTTTCAAATAATAATGATAATAATTTTATTTCTTTCCCGCCTTTTGTCATGGCTTGAGGTGTGTATTTAAAAATCTTATCCATTATAGCACATCAAAATTACATGCTTCCTTAAATAAAAAGATCCATAGCAGCCAGTGGGAGGACACTAAAGAAGGGACAACATTGGGCATCATGGGGAAGGAAGTCTCATCAGTTGAGAGTATACACCAAAAAGACTTTCCATCATAACTTCATCAGATCTATCTTGGAAGTTGGTGGGACTAATGGAAGTTGGTGGGACTCATCAGACGGGGATATTTTGAGTGGCATATGTCGGTTCAGCTGTAGTTTAGCTATGGAGCTCATCTGCTTCCATTCCAAGATGTGCAGCTACTCCTGGCAGGGCTCTGTGGCTAAATTACAGCTAATCCAGTGTATGCCACTGTGACAGGACATAGGAAGCTTCCCAAGCTGCATTGGCAACAGTAGGGGGAAGTCAGGCAGTGGATGTTTCCCCCCCATAGGATGGGGTAGGAGTAAGTCAGGCGATGCATGGCTAGGGCAACAGGTTCCTCACACCTCCCAAGTTGCACTGGCAGATTTGCCTCAATCCATTATGATTTTGGTGACCAATATGATGAGGTCCTTAGAGAAGGCTTTTCTCTCAAGGTCTTACTTACTTACTTACTTACTTACTTACTTAGGCGATCCCTCGTTGGACGAGTAAGATGGTCTTCCATCATGGGTTTCCCTGTGGGTCTGTATGTGGCTGTGGAGCCCTATTCTTGCTCTGCATCTTCTTCCGCAGTGAGGGCATTGGTTTCCAGGTGGAAGGCGGTCCCGGTTGGGGTTGGCTTGACGCGCCTTCCTCCTGGCACGTTTCTCTCTTTCACTCTCCACTCGTGCCTCCTCGAATCCTCAAGGTCTTAGAACACAGGCATATGCATATAAGGAGAAACATTTTTTTTTTCAAATAGTCTGGACTAAATGCAGCTAACATTCAAGTAGTTTTTTTTATAGATGATAGCTATATGGTAGTTAGTTATTTAGGGGAGCACATACGTTTATATGTGGTAATAGGAAGGCAGTGACTGATTTATTAAAAAAAAGGAAAAGCTCAAAGCTCTTTGAGGATGTTATTGATTGCTCCTTAGCCCATATAGCTCAATACAAATCTGGGTAATATCAATTATATCAGTTCCCTACAGTTTATATATTTTTTAAAAATCTCTATAACAACTTATAACAAAACACATTTATTAGTTTTTGAATTTGGAACTCATATTTAGTCAAATAAATTATATTATCTCCTTCACACATCATTTACATAATGAAATAAACTGCTAGAAAGAGAAACAACTCATCCTAGTGCAAACTAAGTATGCCAAGGACTCAACCTATTTAAAAAAAGGATCTTTATGAGCTGGAACAATGTGAACACAGTAGGAGAGAAATTAAATGTATTTAATATTTGCAATGACAATGAGCTCTCATTGTCTTTGCTCTCTGCTTTTTATGAATGATGGCAAATGATCTGCAGAATCTCTGCAAAACACCAAAAAAAACCTGATAAGCAACTTAATGTAAACTCCTTTGTGTTGTGAACTAGAAGGAGAAATATTCATGCACATTTATCAGCAATCTGGAATTATACTACGGGGATGTGGCTGTTTATCTGTGTCTCATTCAATGGGGTAAGGGGGTATAAAATAAAAGGTGCAGTAGTGTTTGCATGTAAATGATTCAAACAATATCACTTATTATTATTAGGCTTGTGCAATTCAGATAAAGTTTGACCCGTTTCATGTCTTAGCTTTCAGTGGGAACCTCGATCTGCTTTTTGGGAGCCTCCCTGGTTTATGGCAAATTAATTGCAAGTTGACCAGAACATCATCTGGACAGCCCTATTTTTATTGCAGAAGTTTCTGCAATAAAGGGGCTGTCTGGATGGGCCATAAATTGATGCTGAATCAAGCTGGGAAAGAATGAGGCTAAGAACACCATACTGTTCTTAAATTAGATAGATTTTGTAAGCAATGTAAAAAGAACTGAAATAGCACCAATACATTTTCCCTGATATATTTTATTTACTGGAAACGTCTCAACATTTTCCATTGTCTTTGACTTAAATCATATTTGAAATAAATGTGATTTTTTCAAAGTGCTGGTGCATGTGTGCAAATTAAAGCTGAAGACACTACAGTCCATAGGAGATATGTTTACAAAACAATGGACTAGTGATATTTATACTTTTTAAAAGACCATGTGCCTTATATAGATTTGTAATTATATAGATTTGGGTCAAAACATCATTAAAATACATGGCCATATTTCTTTAGTGTTTGTCACATCAATAAAACATTACAATAAAGGTCATGCTATTATATAATGCTGCAGTGCTGTGTTAATTGTTGTGGTATTATTATAACATCCCCTTGGAAGCCTGGATTTCTAACTTAAACATTGTAACAGAGTTGAATGCTTTCCTCAAGGTGCTAATGGTAGAAAATTGCCCAGAAAAAACTTGGATTTTATAAGACTGATAGGACACCTGGGATAGAAATGCATTTTCATAATTCTTTTTCTATAAGCCATGCTTTCTAGAAGCAAGACTACTGAGTGTAAACTGTTTTCCTACTCATATAAATGATGATTTTGTGTGTATGTGTGCCCTCTAAAATTGGCAAAATGCCCTGTTCCTTTGCTGTGTGTGGGTTTAAAATTGAAGGAAGATATTTTGCAATTGATCTGACTTTTGGTGGTGGTGGAAACAAAAACAGGTGATAGGTAGGTCCCTCTGTCTTTCCTCAGTGCTTGGGACATTGTTATGGTGGTTGTTAAAGAATCACATATAGGAAGGAGAAATCTAGTTGCAGTCACTATGGTCAAACAACTTGAAGCCTGGATAACTTGATGGGGAAGGAGGAATGACTAGGCAGAGAGAGAGAGAGATGAGATTCTAAGAATGCTCATTAGGTAGAAGTATAAGTCTACATTTATGTAAAAACACAATGGTTCCTGTATACCACCCTTACTCTCAATACCAGCATTGTGTGAAATTTCTATATTGTGCTAATATACCTGCTTATTGTGACTCATTTGCAGTAGAAAATACACAGTGAGTATTTCAGATTCCCAGTGGATAAAGTGGTCCATTGAAGGTACTGACAAAGAGATATGTACCATCCAAGAATATGCAGCTCAATGGCTGCAATCTTATTGATTAGGCTCAAGTAGACAGATATCACTGATTTAGCTGTAGAATGGAAAGTTAATACATACGTAATTCCAGTGAAGTCAATGGCTCCATTACACTTCAATATAAAATTTAGACTCTAAAATTACATTAATTAGATAGTGGATTTATTCCACACCTTCTTGGAAGGTGCGGCATAAAACCCACTATTTTGGTGTCTGGATTGCAGTCCAGGCACCATTTCCACAGTTTTCCAGACTAACTTAGTCCGGAAAACTGGGAATTCCACCCCCTCCCCCACAGCGCCCAAACCGCTTTTAATAGTAAGGAAAACTTACTCGGCCTCCATTACAGTCTTGCCAGAGCTCTCCCAGCATGTAGAAAAATCGCTCCTTCCCCTCCACCCCGCTCTCCTAGTATGTCATTTCTACATGCTAGGAGAGCTCCAGCAAGACTGTGGTTGACTTTTGATGGAAGCTAACAAAAAAAATTCCTATTTGGAGACCTGTTCTCTCTTGAAACCTCTAGGTCCTCTAGCATGACCAGATGAAGTTGGCCATAAAGGCACACTGGAAAAGCTAGAGATTTCTAGAGATATCATTTTAATTAAATACATGAATAATAAAATCTTCAAAGATCAAAACCTCAAATGTCAGGGGACAACTGTATAGTATTAAAGAGAAGATCTTTGATTATGGGGTTAATGCAAGAGAGGCCAAGGTTTAGTGAAAGACAATACTCTCTACATAATGAGGACTTCTTGTTCTGTTACCGTAACATTTCCAAGGAAAGCATCACTGGCCTATCAGGGAAGAAAGAGAAACCTTGCACAATAGCTTCCAGTAAGAATATAAAGGATTGGGTTAAACAGAATGATGGTATGATTTAGTGTTTTGCAGCTTAATATGCCCAATGTATTAACAAGAAATCTCATGTTTATATGGTAAAAAAAGCTGTTAATGTCCTAAATGCTGAGAAATTCTTATACTTAGGAATTATGTAAAATGTTCATCTGATCCCAGACTGGCATCGACTACAGCTTTTACCAGCTTTTAAAGCAACACAACAGATTGATAGCTGTGAATGCCATGGTTATTAAGGTTGCTGATTAACCATGATCTGATGTACTTTCACTTCCTGGCCATCTGTTAGAAGAAATGTAGAAACTTCATTATTAGGCAATTGTTTCATAATTGTTGCAAGAAAATGTCTAATGCAGATTTTCTCACATATATTTGTGCTATAATTTATTGTGGGAGGTTTTAAAATCTTCTGGATCATTGCCTAATTGTTTTCTACCAACATCTGCTAAACATAAAAGGTAAGTGGGGAAAATGAAAATAGACTCAAATCAAGTAATACTTTGCCTAACATTCTACAGACTCAAGAAATGTTTGGGAGTTAGAATGCAAAAGAAAAGAAGGAAAATGGGAAACAAACTTGCAGCTGTTACTGCTTTGAATGGGTCCAGAGAGATCTTTATAGAGTATATTTGGATACTATTTAAACAGCTGGTGTTTACTAGTTAAGCTATAGATTAATTCCAGTTTATTTTAGTTAAACTAATAGTCTCCCAAAAGGATGTGGACCTCTTCCTTCCGGATGTTTTTGAAGTACAGTTCCTATCAGTCCAAGTCAGAATGACTGGGATCAGAGATTATCAAAGATAATAGGTGCAAAAGTCCAATGCACACAGGTCTCCTACTGTTATTACAAATCAACTTTGCAGATCTTGTAAAATCATGATACACCAGCTAGGAAGTGCTTCAAACCAACTCTCGTTTGCAAATTTGGATATACAGCAAACCCAAGTGGCTATCCAACCAAACCTCTAAATTTACTTGCTTGGTTTTGAGGGTCAACATAATGGGTCAACCATTTTACAAGCATGAACCAGATGATTAAAAATATGCAAGGACTATTGATATTGAGATAATAGCAAAAATTATTTTGCTAACTACTCTGCAGAAATTTCATATGTTTTACCCCCTGTTCCTTTAAAAAATATGTGGCTCTATTTTGTATTTTTATGTATTGATATTGGGATTTGCATTGTCATGCAACAAACATCTGTAAAGGCTGAGAAAAAAATACTTCTTATATAAAACACCTTGGCAAGACTTGTTCTAATAAATTGATCAGACTTTATACTTCATTTTCTATACATATTTAACATGCACTTATCATCCCCCTTCAGCATGAAATTAAAATAAGATTATTTCTAGTACATTTGGTTACTAAATAGGGTAGACAGTGCTTCCTATAACCATTTTAAGAAAATAAATCCCAATATAAGGGAATTTCTTCCACAAAATATGATGCCTACTCATTGCGGAAATGCCAATTGAGGGAGGGATTTGGCATTCCAAGTATACAGACAAAGGACCTCATCACAGTAAGTGTTCTAATGCATGCACCAGCAAATCCATGGGGCAGTGGAGGAATCCATCACTCTTTGCCCCGCATCACCTTCCCCATCCCACAGGGGAAAATGTTGCTTCCTGGCTTCCCCCTGTGCTGCCCCTGTAGCAGCAACGAGAACACGGGAAGTTCTCCTTGATCTGCCATAGGATGCTTCCAAGAGAGTTCGAGGATGGAACCCCACTGGAAGTAGCTGTATGTTCTTTGAGGGGATCCAGCAGGCTATGTTCCAGAACTCTGCTGGAAACATCCTATGATGGGTAAGTAAGCCCATGTGACAAAGTCAATAGACTAGAGTCAACTTGAATCCCATCTTATTTCATCTCTGTGGAAAGTGGGTTTGTTTTGCTCAGAGTATGCCCTTCCCAAAGCTTCAGGAAGATCAAGAATAATCTCAGACTAATATGAAGAACATTCTATTCAGTTCATACCAGTTCTGAATTCTTCTGAAATATCCAAACACAATTTTAGCTGCCTTTAAAAATCAAGGCAAACCCCCAGATATCTATATCTGTGTTTTATTCATATGTTCATGTATGAATGTAGAGTTAGAATATTATTCCATTCTATTTCCATTATTGATAATAGTGCATGTGTGTATGGGGAGCGGAATTGTTATTAGCACCTTTCAAGTTAACCTGAACAACAAATTTGATTCCTGATAATTTAATGTGTTGGGACAGAAAATGCATCATAACTAGCATTTCACATGGTAAACACCATCTGTGTCTGTTGCATCTCAGTAGGCATTTGCTCATTTTACATGTGGCCATAAAGACAGATTTTACATGTATGCTGTACCACAGTTTCGCATATAACAAATTGCTCTCCCCTCCCACACATAAAGTAATTTTGAAGGTAATATAAGGAAAGTTGTAAGTAATGGCAAGCATAATTACTGAGACTTAAAAGATTCTTTAAAATTAATTGATCTCACCAATGGCATAACCTTTGCTTATTTGTGGGGATGGCAGCAGCTGTGCTGCTAGTAGGGTATCCCAAGTTAGACTTTTGCTGAAGAGCCAGAAAAAATGTACTGGGCAACAGAAGTTGTGTGGGATGACATTGGCAGAAGATCTCTCAAAGATTACAGTGGCACCACACTTGTTAGTATTGTGTCGAAAGAGGCACAGGGGAATATATTACATGAGCAATAATAAATAAAAAGACAATGGGAACAATATACTGAAGAACTGTATAAAAGAGATGAAAGGATGACAGATTCAGTCAAGAATGAACAATTTAAAGACGAACTAACAATTGAAGAAAGGGAAGTGGAAGCTGCACTCAGAGTATTTGGGAGAATTAAATCACCAGGAACAGATCACATGGCTGTAGAACTGCTTCAAGCTACAGAGTCTACTCCAGTTAAAAATCTGCTAACAAATATAGAAAACAAAAGAATGACTGACACATTATAAACACTCAATAAACACTCAATATCCATTCCACATCCCAAGAAAAGCAACACCAGTGACTACAGTAATCACAAGACCATTGCATTAATTCCCCATGCTATTAAAGTGATGTTCAAAATTCTACACCAAAGACTTTTACAATATATAGAGTCCAAAGTGGGGAGGGGGGGTTGGAAAAGGAAGACACTAGGGATCATATTGCAAACATATGTTAGATAGATAATGGAGCACATTAAAGAATATTGACCAGTACTTTATAGATTATAGCAAAGCCTTTTATTGTTTAGATCATAAAAAATTGAAAATCACTCTTAAAGAAATGGATTTGCCACAGCATTTTTATCTTGAGTTTTATCTTTCAGATTCCATCTACACTACCATTATAATGCAGACTGAACTGGATTATATGGCACTGTAGACTTGTATAATATAGTTCAATAAAAATTGAAAATCACTCTTAAAGAAATGGATTTGCCACAACATTTTTATCTTGAGTTTTATCTTTCAGATTCCATCTACACTGCCATTATAATGCAGACTGAACTGGATTATATGGCGCTGTAGACTTGTACAATATAGTTCAATCCAATGCTAACTGTATTATATGGCAGTGTAGATGGGGCCCTTGATACCTCACAGTGACTTCTTGAATTTCAAAATCAATTTTCTTGAGTCTGAGGGCAGGTCTAAATGGGCATAAAAGTGCAGAATCACACTGAATTGTCTTCTGGCTGGCTGCAGAATTTCTGGTGAATATCACATGTTGTCATGAGATAACACAATAGTGTGAAGAAACTGTTTGTGCAACCACCAACAGCTGTTTGTGCAACCACCAAAAAGTTAGGGTGATCAGCCCCCTCCTTCTTCCTGGTCACGTGACCAGCTCTGCTGATGTCACAATTGGCTACAAATTTACCAGCTAGTGTAGACTTTCTCTGAGATGAGGAACTATACCTTATATGGTCACTAGAAATTATTGGTAAAAACTGGAAGAATGAGGTATATTAAGGAAATAATATAGTGAGATATGTGTGAATCTATATATATAACAATGTTCTGTTCGTTTTGAGTGACATCATAACTCAAAATCTGCTAGATGAATTGCCACCAAATTTGGCCACAGGACACCTACCAACCCAAGGAGTGACCATCACTCAAAAAATTGATTTTGTCATTTGGGAGTTGTAGTTGCTGGGATTTATAGTTAACCAACAATCAAGGAGCATTTTGAACTCCACCAGCGATGGAATTGAACCAAACTTGGCACACAGGACTCCCATGACCAACAGAAAACACTAGAAGGGATTGGTGGGTATTGTCCTTGAGTTTTAGAGTTGTAGTTCACCTACATCCAGAGAGCACTGTGGACTCAAACAGTGAAGCATCTAGACCAAACTGGGTCAGAATACTCCATAAGCTCAAATATGAACACAGAGGGAGTTTGGGGAAAACAGACCTTGACATTTGGGAGTTGTAGTTACTGGGATTTATAGTTCACCGTTCACCTACAATAAAAGAGCATTCTGAACCCCACCAACAATAGAATTGGGCCAAACTTCCCACACAACACCCCCATGACCAACAGAAAATGCTGTGTTCTCTGGTGGTCTTTGGTGACCCTTCTGACCCCCCCTCACAACCCCCCCCAGGGGTCCCAACCCCCAGGTTGAGGAATGCTGCCTTAAGGCAATCCAGTCCAACTCCCTTCACCAGGGCAAGAAAACATAATCAAAGCCCTCCTGACATCCAGCCATAGATATAGATGATTCACAAACACACACAGATATAGTATCATAGATTTGAAAGGGACCCCTAAAGAAGGGCAATTATATGCTGTATGTTCCAGAGTGGGCAAACCAGACAATCTCCACATCAACACTGAAAAAGAAACAAGAAATACTGGTTACCCACAAACATAAAGAAATTATATTAGAAACCAACACTTTTTCATTACTTTATTTTCCAGATCAACAGCAACACATGGCAGGGGGCAGCTAGTATATATCTATATAGTTATAATATAGAATATAGATGGCCACATCTAAGAAGATGTGTTTCAAGGGGGGGGGTGTTCATTTATTAATGCATCCATGAATGGGACAATCTAGTCACTAAGGTTTTGGAACTGCTCTCTAATAATGAATGTGTGAGGCTAAATCGATTTTGAAATGCTAACGTTTTTCACCAGTTGTCTAATGTTTACTAATTACAATAATTAATATTGAGCTGGAACAAAATTACATTAAAATTAATCTGTAAATCTTACCTTGCAGGAGCAGGGGTGTATAAAATAATAACAGCTTTAAATTAACGATATATTGCTTGATGATGAATTACCAAAGTTTTCTTGTTAATTGCTGTCAAGTCAGTTTTAAGGTATTCTGTCCTCATGAATAAGAGCCGTCTAAGGCATTTTGGCATCAGTGGGCCTGCTCAGATCTTACAGACTCGGGGTGTGGATTTCATGACTGAGTCCATTCATCTGGAATGCAGTCACCCTCTTCTTCTTCTGCCTAAATACATACTAGAGCAAATCAAGCTCTCATTCTCCGTAGAAGTTGATGACTAAACTGAGACTTGTTATATGTACTTTGGACATATCGTGAGAATACATGACTCACTATAAGAGACAGTAATGCTTGGTAAAGTAGAAAGCAGAAGAAGAAGAGGATGATTGCATTCCAGATGAATAGACTCAGTCATGAAATCCACACCTTGAGTCTGTAAGATTTGACAGGGCCATTGATGACAAGGTGCCTTAGAAGGCTCTTATTCAAGGGGATAGAATACCTTAAAACTGACTCTACTCAGTTTTACTTCTCAATCTCATTGGGGTGAAGTCCAAAGCCTCAGAGCAATGGGTTCAAATTACAGGAAAGGGGATTCTACCTGAAGATTAGGAAGAAATCTCTGACCATGAGTGCTGTTTAATGGTGGGGCTGTCTGCCTCAGAGTGTGGTAGAAGCTCCTTCTTTGGTGGCTTTTAAACAGAGACTGGGTGGCCATCTTTTGGGGGTGCTTTGATTGTGCTTGTTCCGCATGGCAGGGGGTTGGACTAGATGGCCCATGTGGACTTTTTGATTCTTTGATTCTATCATAATCTGGCAGGTTTCTTTTTAAAAAAAGCATTAGATTTCAAACCACAATGACAGCAGCTCTACATATTTTCAATTTATTCCAAAATCCAGTTACAGTCACTGTAGTTAATGCTTATAAGTAACCCTTTCTCCAAAGCATAGCAGGTCTGTTGGTTTTGCTTGGGCTTACTTCCAGGAATCCCTTCTCTCCCACAAAGGATACCAGCACCTGTGAATGCTCAAGTCCCATTATATTCAATGACATATAATATAATATAAAATGACAAAATCAAGGGCTGGGTTTGTTTTGTTGGTTTTTTTTTGGGGGGGGGGGCGGGGTCAAAAAGTATTTTCAAGCCAACAAAGGTTGATTCCATGGATACTGAATCTGTGGATGCAGAAGGTAAAGTGGTCTGTCATTTTGCATTGTGGTTTCAGTCTCATATCCTAGAGTTCTGGATCCGTAGCTGCTCTGTGTTTACCTATTATATGCATTCAACACTGTGGTACTATTGTCACAATTGCAGATCCCTTCTGGAAGCCACAGCACAGTGCAGTTGTTTGATGTTCCATGTGACAAGCAGAAGGTTCACATAGATCAGTTCTCTTAAGTTTGAGATGGGTTCTGGGGGTCAGTTCCTTAGGTCATTGGCAACTAGTTACAAATGTTATGTAGGTACTCTGCCAAAGTGTTTACTGTCACTCCTTTGTCATAGCAATTGTCTCCTCACTGAAGTAATCGGGACATTGTAAAGTTGCAAATGTGGTGATGGTGATGGTAGTGGTGGTGGTGGTGAGTGTGTGTGGGGTGGGGAGTTGATGGTCTTTTATTTATTTTTCTAAATATGTAGTTTTACTAGATCTGCACCTGTAGGTCAAAGACTGTCCATATAAATAGGAATAATATTGTATAACAACAAAAATTTAGAAATCAAGGACATAAAAACCAATTAGAGAAGCAAAGCTGGAAGGCGCCCTGCTTCAATTTCATGGATATAATGACCACATATGTGTTTAGTGACAGCTACAGCTTCTCTGGGTCTTTGGGTCCAACACTTTTGTCTGATAAAATTCACATCAACACTGACTTTTGAATTGAATGGGATGGGCACTATTCCATATGCTAATGTTTTACTGAAGGAGCAAGATGTGAGGAAAATACTTCGAAAAATGATGCTTAACAAGGCTTCTTAGAGAAATCTGAGATGAATATGTGATTCACAGATATATCACCACATGCCATTCAAATTTACACACCATTTTCCATTTAATAACTGGTCCCATTGTCACACTGATTATATACAAGGTCAAGCAAACAAATAAATACAAACTGTGCACATTTGGGTTTAATATTATATGTGGTAGACAGCAACTGCCCTCTATCACCATCTGCATTATTACTGGATATATGACTTTTTTTAATTCACTGGAATTAGGGAACTTCTGGAAAGTAATCATTATCAATGTAGAGTGTATTTAGATGGCTCATTGAAGGTTTTCTAGTGTTCCAACCTTTAACATGAATGAATGGTAAAATTATCAAAATTCACAGCTGAGAGAAAAATCAGAATAAGCTGGCTAATCATGGCTTTGAACCATAGCACTTCACATCTACTAGACTGGATCATTGGCAGCAAACTATGAGCACTACTTTGGGTATTGGTTAGAAGAACATGGGAGATTAAGCAAGATTGCTTCTTTGTGTGTAAGAGTAAAATGATGTTGTGCCCTGGGCAAAGCTGCATCTGTTGAATTATTCCTTGCCAGCATGTTGTTAAAAGCATGGTTGCTTTTGTCAGGAAACCCTGACTGTTTACTCAATCTCCTAGCCTCAGGGTAGGAGCTCATGTGGATAAGAGACTTTAAATCAAGATTCAGAAAATGTTAACTATATCTATAAACTCAGTATCTAACACATCTTGTTATCTGTAAATAGTCAGACAATATGACTTTTTTTGGCATTGCTTCAACTAAATGTTCTTTGGATTTTGAGCAAAGCTTTGAAGGTTAATTGCATTTTCAATTTCTATTCAGCCTATTTTCCTGTACATTAACAACTGCGTATCACAGACATGTTGTCGTTCTACCCTGTGCCACTGTCTACAAATGCACTTAATGAAAACAAATTAGCATACCTTTGGGTGCCAATAATGATAATAAAAAGTAATGTTATTATGGGATTAATGTATGCATTGAGATGCTACAAATTCAAAAATAACAGCAGGTGAAATTTCACCTGCAGTACCATTAACATTGATTATTCAAAAGAAAATGCCAACACATTTTTTTGCATTAGGTTGCAGTTAATGGTCTAAATTTGCTTATTTATTTTTTTATTATGAACTATATTTTATTGACACATGAAAATAAGTCTCATAGCAAATAGCTTTTTACAAATCTTTACACTGCTCTTACATTTACATGAGAAAATAATCACATATGAATCCTCTATCTATCTATCTATCTATCTATCTATCTATCTATCTATGGGAAATGAAAGTTGGTCATGAAATCCATTATGTCTTTTAGACAAAATTATGCTTAAGAAGTTCGTGAATATCAACCATTACCATACTGTGTGTGTATACACACACACCAACTATGTAGTGTCCTTCACTGAAATCTGTGTACTGTTTATTCACAAAGATTTGCCAATATACCACCTCTTGTTTGGGTTACAGTCACCTTTGGTGCCGTTACTAATTTTGTGTGCCCAGCAATGTGGATTTATAAATCTCCACACAAAAACTCAAGATCCTGGAGAGTTCCCAAATCCCACTTCATTTCTTGTTCTGACTTCTCTCCAGATTAGTTTTGTGTTCAGTTTTTCTATATGAAGATTTGTATTTATTTGGGGGCAAATTTTTGTAATGCACATATTATTAAAGGTAAAGGTAGTCCCCTGACATTAAGTCCAGTCATGTCTGACTCTGGGGTGTGGTGCTCATCTCCATTTCTAAGCTGAAGAGCCAGTGTTGTCCGTAGACACCTCCAAGGTCATGTGGTCAACATGATTGCATGGAGCGCTGTTACCTTCCCGCCGGAGCAGTACCTATTGATCTACTCACATTTGCATGTTTTCGAACTCCTAGGTTGGCAGAAGCTAGGGCTGACAGCGGAAGCTCACGCCGCTCCCCGGAATTGAACCTGCGACCTTTCGATCAACAAGCTCAGTAGCTCAGTGCTTTAACCCACTGTGCCACTGGGGGCAAATTTTTGTAATGCACATATTATTAACACATTGCTTTTATTTCTGCATTGCAAGTTTACAAATTTAGACTCTGATAACCATCAGGTTTGTGTTTGCTTTCCAGAAGTGGAAACTGCATTCTGGACAAGACCAAATGCAATTGAATGTTTCACTCCCTATACCTACCAGTATCATGTGCTGCACCAATGATTTGTTTATTTATTGCATACTAGCTGTCCCCTGCCCATGTGTTCCTGTGACCCAGTCTGTGTATATGTGTTTTGTGTGTGTATATATTTGTGTATATGTGTATATATGTGGTTTTGCGCATGCATTGTAATGTATTTATTTATTTATATTGCTTTTTAAGTCTCTTCTGCTGTATTTTTCAGTGTTTTTATGAGTGATTGTCACTTATTGTCCTGATACGTGTATTTTGTCCAAATTTGGTGTCAATTCACCCAGTAGTTTTAGAGTTATCCCACAAACAAACATTACATTTTTATTTATAAAAACATAAAAATCCATCATGAATCCTACAGACATCATAGTACATGATTAACAATTTTGCTCAAACAGCATAGTATTCTTTAAAAAAAATGTGTGAAAGAGCAGTGTTCTGCATATCTCTGATAAGTTGATGTTTCTTTTTAAATATCCTAAATTATAGCAGCACAGTAGGTAGTGTAAAACTGTATTCCCTCTGTGAAATGTTACTAATCCTATCTCATGTTGATCTCAGTTTTGCATTTCCTTTGAGGCAAATTTATTTGACGACACAAGGAGTTGTGGGCAATGCTTGCACACCACCTTGATTTGGAAACTTTCTTTTCCACTTGTATTCCTAATATGGTCACCAGTTTTGTTAAAAAGGCTACTCAAGGAGAAATTTAGTTACAACTTTTATGTGACTTCTTCTTTTCTTTGTGTCTGAAAGTCCATTTTGTATAAAGCTGATAGGATACAGAGTTTTCCATCTCGAAGCAAAAGAATCATTTTTACCATCATCCTAATAAAAGATTTCTCACTTTAAAGGTGTTTGAAGTCATTTGTTTTTGTTCTTCAGCAGTTAATAAAAAGGAAATGAGATGTTCACCCATGGGAATATTCAAAATCTTTTATTACAGTCTGACATATTTATTTATATATTTTTCCTTCATGTGCACTTATTGAAGATTCTCTTTGAAGAAGGAAGGTGACCTATTTTTAACTGTATGGTGTTCATCTTGATATATTAGAGGAAGCCACATTAAGACCTAACTAAAGTAACCCTTGAAGCAACAATATGTTCTAGAACTGATTTCTTCATGAATTTTATTCATAGTCCAAATTTTGCCCCATATCTGTGAGAGAAATGTTACTGTCAGATTGAGATTCTTTCTACTAACTGAGAAGATCAGCATTAGGATCAGCATTCACTTGAGTTAAGAGTCTGAAAGCAATAGGGTGGAGCAATATTTTTCGGTGTGCTCTGGATATTTCAGAAGCCATGGTGTAATAAGATTAGTTCGAAGGTCTCTGTAGAACATGCACTGAAGGAGCACGTGCTCACTTGTTTCTAAATGTCTGGACTCACAGGGACATATTATTATTATTATTATTATTATTATTATTATTATTATTATTATTACTGCACTTGTATACCGCTGTTTCTCAGCCTACATTGGCGACTCAACGCGGTTTACAACACTACAATAATCAACAATATTCAGTTTAAAAAGCATAAAAACACATACACAATACACAATATTGGGCCACCAATAACAAACCAATGCATCTCTTAAAAAGTCACAATCCAATTTCATCGTCTGTGATTACCAATCCTTGATCATCAATTTCATTGCACGGATTAGCCGAATGCTTGTTCAAACATCCATGTCTTCAACCTTTTTCGAAATACCATCAGCGAAGGGGCTGATCTTACCTCTATGGGGAGGGCATTCCAAAGCCGAGGGGCCACCACAGAAAAGGCCCTGTCTCTCGTTCCCGCCAGCCGCACCTGTGAAGCAGGCGGGATAGAGAGCAGGGCCTCCCCAGAAGATCTTAGGGTCCTGGTGGGCTGATAGGCCGAGATACGTTCAGATAGATATGTTGGGCCAGAACCGTTTAGGGCTTTAAAGGCCAACGCCAGCACTTTGAATTGGGCCCGGTAGCAAATCGGCAGCCAGTGGAGCTGGTACAGCAGAGGAGTTGTATGCTCCCTGCGCCCCGCTCCTGTTAGTATCATGGCTGCCGCCCGTTGGACTAATTGGAGCTTCCGAGCCGTCTTCAAAGGCAACCCCACGTAGAGAGCGTTGCAGTAGTCAAGACGGGATGTAACCAGAGCGTGGACTACCGTGGCCAAGTCAGACTTCCCGAGGTACGGTCGCAGTTGGCGCACAAGTTTTAACTGTGCGAATGCTCCCCTGGTCACCGCCGAAACCTGGGGATCCAGGCTCAGCGATGAGTCCAGGATCACACCCAAACTGCGAACCTGTGTCTTCAGGGGGAGTGCGACCCCGTCTAACACAGGCTGTAACCCTATACCCTGTTCAGCCTTGCGACTAACCAGGAGTACCTCTGTCTTATCTGGATTCAATTTCAATTTGTTCGCCCCCATCCAGACCGTCACAGCGGCCAAGCACCGGTTCAGGACCTCGACAGCCTCCTTAGTAGCAGGTGGAAAGGAGTGACAGAGTTGGACATCATCTGCGTACAGATGACATCGCACTCCGAAACTCCGGATGATCTCGCCCAGCGGCTTCATGTAGATGTTAAACAACATGGGAGACAGTATTGAACCCTGAGGGACCCCACAAGACAAAGGTTGTGGGGTTGAACAGGAGTCTCCCAGTAACACCTTCTGAGACCGACCCTCGAGGAATGAGCGGAGCCACTGCAGAACAGTACCTCCAAGACCCATCCCCGCGAGGCATCCCAGAAGGATACCGTGGTCGACGGTATCGAAGGCCGCTGAGAGGTCGAGCAGCACCAACAGGGACACACTCCCCCTGTCGAGCTCCCGACGCAGATCATCCACTAAGGCGACCAAGGCTGTCTTGGTACCATGCCCCGGCCTAAAGCCAGACTGTGCCGGATCCAGATAATCCGTGTCTACCAAGAATGCCTGGAGTTGTGAGGCCACCACACGTTCATGACTTTGCCCATGTAGGGCAGATTGGATACTGGCCGATAGTTGACTAATTGAGTGGGGTCCAGTGATGGTTTTTTCAACAGCGGTTTTATTTTAGGCTGGCTGGAATCTTGCCCTCCCCTAGGGAGGCATTAACCACCACCTTAACCCACTCGGCCAACCCCCTCTGGCCTCCTTCAGAAGCCAGGATGGGCAGGGGTCTAGGATGCATGTGGTAGCTCTCATTCCTCCAAGCACCTTGTCCACATCCTCGGATTGAACCAATTGAAATGAATCCATCAAAATTGGACAAGCAGATGCTCGTGTTACATCCTCAGAGACTGCCGTTAATATGGTGTCCAGACCGGAGCGGATCAAAGCGACTTTGTCTGCAAAGAACTGAGCAAAGGCTTCACAGCGAGCTGCCGAGTCATCAGGGCACCCATCCTGAGTGGTGGGTTTTAACAAGCCTCTGACAACTCGGAACAGTTCAGCCGGACGGTTCTTTGCAGACGCAATAGTGGCCGCAAAGAAAGTCTTCTTTGCGGCTTTTATTGCCGCGGCATATGCCCTTAAAAAGGACACAAACCGTGTTCGATTTGGCTCGCTCGGATCCGAACGCCACACGCTCTCTAGTTCCCTCTTCTTTCGCTTCAATGCTGCCAGCTCCTCAGTAAACCAAGGGCTGGTTTAGCTCGGCTACTTGAGAGGGGACGTTCTGGAGCGATCGTGTCTATTGCCCTAGTCATCTCCCCATTCCAGAGAGCGACCAGAGCATCAACAGGATCACCAACCGAGGTGGCGGGAAATTCCCCAAGAGCCGTCAGGAATCCATCCGGATCCATAAGCCTCCTGGGGCGGACCAGTTTAATGGGTCCTCCACCTCTGCGGAGGTTAGGGGGTGCAGTGAGTCTAAAGCTGACCAGGTGGTGGTCGGTCCATGGCAACGGAGAGATGGATAACTCCTCAACACCGCCACCTTCCTCCCATCCCTGGCAGAAAACCAAGTCCAATGTATGTCCAGCACTGTGGGTGGGGCCAGATACCTGTTGGGACAGCCCCATGGTTGCCATGGCAGACATGAAGTCCTGAGCCGCTCCCGACAAGGCAGTCTCGGCGTGGACATTGAAGTCCCCCAGCACAAGCAGCCGTTGGGACTCCAATGCCAGGTCCGAGACCACCCTCGCTAGCTCAGGCAGGGAGACTGTAGTGCAGCGAGGTGGACGGTACACTAACAGAATCCCTAATCTGTCCCGGTCACCCACCCTCAGGTGGACGCATTCAAAATTTGTTGACTGCGGGATGGGGGCCCTGGTCAGAAGAATAGAATCTCTATAGACCACTGCAACTCCGCCTCCCCGCCCTCCGGATCTCGGTTGGTGCTGCACAGAGAAACCTGGTGGGCAAAGCTGGGTTAAATTTACACCTCCCGCTTCGTCCAACCAGGTCTCTGTGATGCCCGCCAGATCTGCCCGTTCATCCAGGATTAAATCCTGGATGAAAGTTGTTTTACCGTTGACAGATCTGGCGTTCAACAGCACCACTTTCAATTCGGAGGGACCGCCATCCTGGTTACACCAACTTACCATATCAGGAGACCGATTTGGAATTACTAATGTTGTTCCACGTTCCCTAGGCCGAATTAAAGGTCTCCCTTTCCCGTATCTCCCCCTCCCCACCACGACTTCTATGGGGGCTCCCCGGTTAACGGAAGCCTCTCCCTCCTCCATGACGCAATTAGCAGCCATAGTATCAATTGTTGACTGTTGACTGTTTGATATGTTACAGCTTCAGATTGCCATAGTCTTGCCTTCCATTCATTTCCCGCTCCTATTATGTTATACTTGGGTCTTTCTGAACTACTCCGTTCCCTCTCTCTACCATAAACAATTAACAGCAAGATTAACAAATGCCAGGGAATGGATAGTGACATGGATGGTAGCTGTTAAACACAGTCAAAGGAGTTTCGCTAAGGCTCTTAAAGTGCAGATAGAAAAATTGTGTCAGCATACACGATGGTATAAATAATTAAAGTGCAGTAGCTTGTCTATTGGCTCTAAAGTGCTAAATGAAGTGCGTCATGGAGGACTTAAATTCAGCGCTAGATGGTTGAGTCGGTTAAAGTGCTAGAGCTCAATAAGGTTAATGGATCACAGAGGTAGTAATTTAAAGTGCTAATAGAATAAAGTGCTAGAGTCACACAGGATAATTGTACCCTGTACTTACTGACAGTGGAATGATTAGTTCTTAATTTCTCCATTCAGTCAGTAAATATGGTTGTTATTATTACTGCAGTTAAAAACCTCCCCGCCTCTCGAGTTTTAAATTGCTTTCCCGAAAGATGTATCAGGTGACAAAATGGGCAGCACAGTCCTTCTAGAGTTAGTGCTGATGGGGTGCCCCGCACAACCACACTGAAGATGGTCAACACAGTTAAAAAAGGTGGTCAGCACAGTCAAAGATGGTCAGCACAGTCAGAAGAGATCAGCACAGATAAAAATGGTCGGCACAATTAAAGACGATGGTCAGCACAATCAAAAATGGTCAGCACAATCAAAAGAGATGGTCTGCAGAGTCAAAGGAGGTCAGCACAGACGGATTAACGATGGTCAACACAGTTTATCCAAAATTGGAACAACGAGATGCTAAAAGATGGCGATAATTAGGTCACAAGATGGTCAACCCAGTCTTCCGGAGTTGGTGGTCACCAGACGAGATGATGGAATTTCGTGCGATGGCGGCAGATTAATCCCAGCTCCGGGATGCTGGCGAACGGCAGAAGATAGAGGCCAGGTGGCTGTTACTAAAAGCTGGATCTATTGTCTATTGCCCATCGGAGGTGGATTACTTCCAGGGCCTGTTGGAGGGCATCAACCCGAGCGTTGGAAGGGCCGGCTGGGACCTRGGAGGAGCAGACCGGCCCTCAAAATGGCGGCAGCGTGTTGAAGCCGGAGAGCCAAGTCCCAAAATGGCGCCGCGGRYCCGCCCCACAGCGATCCAGCCAAGGCAGCCGGAGCGGAGCCCGGAGACCAGCCGGCCACGAGCGCCAACCAGAACAGCGGCCAGCCGGGATGATGGAAGCCCGGCACCCAGGGAGCCAAGCGACCCGGAGCAGCAGCGAAGCGGCCGCGGAGCAGCYGCYCCGGAGGAGCCGCGCCGCAGCAGCAGSYCAAACGCCAAGAACCAGGCACCCAGCCGAGCCAGGCGGGGGTCAAGRAGCCAGCCGAGAGCCAGGCAAACCGGAGCAGCAGCGAAGCAGCCACGAAGRAYCCACGAGGCAGCGGCGCTGGAGGAGCCGCGCCGCAGAAGCAGCGCAAACGCCGCAGTAGCAGCGCAAACGCCGAGCAGCACAGACGCCGAGAATCCAGCAGCCAGCTGAGCCAGCTGAGTCACCGCAGCCACCYGACCCAGCAGCYTCCCGACTCAGCGTCCGCAGGCAGGAGTCGGCGGACCACYGCGGCTGAATCCAGGAGGGAGCACYCCCGAGGTTAGTAATGGTGGTAGCCCAGTCTCTCTACCTCCTTGCTCTCCCAACTTCCCAGTCTTTCTTCCACCGAGCTCCACCAGTCGACCCACCAAGGTCACTTTCGTGGCCCTGGTTTGTCCCTGGTAGCGTYGTAGCGTGAAGCGGTATCAAGGGCTGAGTTGGGGAGGATTCCGCCYCAATTTGCAGTTTTTTTTGCAGTTTTTCTTGCAAATGCTCCTGCCGTGGCGAAGGCTCGCTGCTACCGCGCCGCCATCTTAACCGGAAGTTGTCTTTAACCGGAAGCCTTTACTGTCCATAACTTGGGGACTGCCTGTATAAAGTTGAAAAACGCCCTGGAAGCCAACCGCTCACCTCCAACCTGCCTGAAAAGCAAGGTTATAGTCTTTCCTTGAAGGGGTTTTTCCGATGCCTCCCTTCCAGCCGATGGGAGGGCATGGCATCTTGCCAGGTTAAAAGCCCTTTGGTCTTTGGGCACCTCCATGTCTGTTAGGTATGCCATGGGGACAGTGAGGTATCTATTGATTTCCCTAACAATGAAGTCTGGGAAGCAGGCTAGGTCCAATTGGCACTCTATGTCCAGGATCCATTGCTGAATGAGATCCTTGGCTTAGTCCCACTTCATGCTTAGTGATTGTCCTTGGGAGAAACCTAGTATTGTGATCTTTGCTGCCACTGTTTTAGTCCATGCGGACTGGAAGTTGACCATCAAGGCTAGCGGGGAAAAGGATAAGTGTAGCCAGTAGTTGAGAATGCCTGTCCATGTTATCACCTCCACTTTCATGAAGCCTGTCTCCAAATGCAGGGTGGCGTTAGAGACATTTCTGGGAGCCTGTAGAACTGCTGTAAGGAATTTTGATTGGACACGCTCTAATGGGGCATGATTTGAAAAGGGGCCAAGCTGAGTCCCATATAGCATTTGTGCGATGGGTTTAGCTACAAAAAGTTTAAGTGCCTCCACCCATCTTGGGGTATCTTAAGATGGCAGACTAGCTCTTTTGTACTGTCTCTGCTGCATACTCTGCGGGGGTTAACTTGAGTTAAATTCTAATGAACCCCTGACTGGTAACCTACCCTAAATGTAAGGCAGGGGCAGTATTACCTTGTTGATCTTTCTGGATCTTTCAGCAACTTTGATACCATTCACCATGGAATCCTACTGAACCCGTTGAATTAAATGAGAGTAGGAAGCATTCAGTTACAATAGTTCTGCTCCTACCTGTGAAATCAGTTTCAGATCATAGCAGGGAAAATTCCTGTTCAGCCTAGTGGTCACAAAATTGTGGCACTCATAATATCTGACCTATTCAATACTAGCTGTTGCTGTGGCCAACCTTCCCTCCCTCTTTCTCTCCTTCCTTCTTTCTTTCTTTTCTTGCCTTTTCTTTCCCTCTCTCCTTCTTTCCTTCTCTTCCTCTCTCCTTCCTTCCCTCTCTTTCTCTTCCTCTTTTTCCCATTTCTTACTTCTCTATCTATTCTTGGACTGCAACTCCCTGCAGTCTTCCTGATCGATTTATCTACCTACCTACCTATCACTATCTAAACTATCTTTCTGGAGGATTGGTGGAAGTTGCAATCCAGGAATAGGAAATTGGAAAGATGCAGGGATTGGGATGCTCTCAAAGAAATCCAAGGAGAAGAAAGCTTGCATCTTGGAAGCAGTGCATTTGGACCATCCTTCTCTCTTAAAGGGCCTGGTCTAGGGGATGCTTGAAGCTGTAGTCTGGAAGAGAGTGTGGATATGCTATTGTGTGTTTGCCGGGTTGGTGGGGGGGGTGTTATTTTTTGCGCATGCGCTGTGGTATAATTTTGTATTTTTGGCGTTTTAAGTCCCTTCTACTGTGTTTTCCAGTGTTTTTATGAGTGATGGTTACTCATTGGCCTAATAGCTGTGTTGTGTCCAAATTTGGTGTCAATTTGTCCAGTGGTTTTTGAGTTATGTTAATCCTACAAACAAACATTACATTTTTATTTATATAGCTCTTAGAGAAGCCACTAGGGGAATTCATAAGGAATTTTGGGGTGGGGTGCTAGCAGTGTTGTCATTAGAGTCATATAAGGATATGTTGGTGCTAGACCCATACTTGGAAGTTGTACAGAGCTGGATTGTGACCAATAAATTTGAAACTGAAAGCTGAAGAAATTGAGATTATAACAGAATGGGCCTACCTTGAAGGGCTGATGTGTGGGAATTTTTAGGCCCTAGAAGGGAAGGTCTTGTCTAAGCCAATGAGAGGAGGAAGCACCCACTCCTTATATGGTAGTGATGCCTGATTGGTGGAGAGATTAGAGGGTTTTGTATAGCAGCAAAAGGCAGAGGGGTCCAGAGGGCTGTAATCTCAGTCGGTCAGGGAGGAGTCTGGTGAAGAGAAAGGAAGAGATTTTAGGCAGGAGAAAAACCTCTCCTGTTCAATTAAACTTTATAAATCCATTTGTTTTACTTCACCACAGTCAGTGTGTCTTTCTGTGCATGAATATAATAAAGGGGCTTATTTGAACAACAGCCAATTCTCTTTATATCTGAGTTTTCCCTCTAATTTTGACTGGCTTTGAGACCTGACTCCCGTGGTTGGTCAGACTATGGTTATTGGTCAGATTTCCTGTTGTAGAGATCATGTGGATTGGGTCTGTGAATTAGGTAAACTACCTGTCCTGAATAGGGTTTACAATCCTTGAAGGAACAAGTGGATAGTTTGGTAGTACTCTTAGGTGATCATCACATTGATAATAAGGTCTCCGTGCTGATTTGCCAGTCTCAGTGGTGAATTGGCTGGGTTGAGCAATCCCAGCATCCCATTTCCCAACCAGCCAGGAAGCGCTGCTACAATGGAACACAAGGAGGCTCCTGTATTGGCAGCAGAGTGTCCTACCATGGTGCTGACCTGATTGAGCTTTGGAGCCCCACTGGAAGTGAGACTATGTCATGTGATGGACAACATGGGGCTCCATCACTCAACAGAGGCAGAAGCATCCTAGGATGTTAAAAATTTCTCATGTGCTGAGGCCTTTAGCTACATGTTCCTGGAGACCCAAGAGAAATATCTGGCTCGCAGTGCTTGAAAACAACTTTCATGGGCAGGAGTAACTTAGCCACAGTAGTCCATTCATTAGTAATTTTTCCATTAAGCTATTGCAACGGATTGTATAAGGGGGTTCCTTTGAAGATGACTTGAAAACTGCAGCTAAAGCAAAATACAGCAACTAAACTGTTCACCTGAATATCAAGCAAAAATCATATAATACATATTTTAAAGGAATTGCACTGACTGACAATATGTCAATCTATACATGGAATCTAAGAGTTAACAAAAAGCTAGTATAATGAAGGTAAAGCTCCAGACACACCATGTGCTACAGGTTATGTATAATCATAACAATCCCAATTACTTAAAGGAGCTACATGTGAAGCAAAAGAATAGTGATGGTTGACAGCCATCTACAAAGTCAAAAGAGACCATATCATTATTCTAAATGTTTTCCTTTAAAGGCTTCTCTCTTTAATGAGCTGTGCTGAGAGATATAATTCTCCCCACACCCAATTTCCTGAGCAAAATGTTTTGAAAATGGAAAAGAACGAGAGGAAAGATGGAAATATATGAGGAAAGCATTTGTTTGTTATGTCTTGTACGCCTTCAAATAAATCCAGATTATCTGCTTTGAGTTGGATTATATTGTAGTCTAGACTCACATAATCCAGTTCAAAGCAGATAATGTGGATTATCTGCTTTGATAAAATGGATTTATGGTAGTATAGAAGTTGGCCAGAATCTACACTTCTTAAAATGTGTGCAGAACGCATCAGGAACCCTCAACTGTAGATATGTCTGGGGGAAAAAAATACATGTTTGAAAAACATGCTTAGCATATTTAAAAGCAGCTCAGTGAATAAGTTAAACATTAAATGAAACCATCAACATCTGCAGTAAATAATAACAATAAAAGAATTGATGCATTTGTTTCAATGTATAAGATGCCTTGTGTCCTAGTTTCAGGGAAAGGTGGAAAGGAGGCAACTTGAGAAGACAAGAGGAAAAGGGATATTGTCTTCCAAATTGTTGGGTTTTTAAAAAGAGAAAACTGAACTAAGCATGGACTGGACATGAAAAGGAGTGAAATTGACTGCAAACACCTGCATCCTTAATGGGATATCTGAGACATTCGTTCAAACTGCTAGATATCTGACAATGAATTTCACTGCTTTAATGAAATGGATCCACTTCTCTAATTTTGCAGGTGGACAAAAATTGAGTTCATAATGGATCGAAAGGAATGCTTCTCAGGTGGCTATATAAATTGGCCCTGAGGTTTAGGCTTTACTGAGGATTCACTCCTCTTGTATTGTAGAGCCTGTGGGCTTTATGTCTTCTCTTCTTAACAGATTTTCTTTTATCCACTTCTTCCTCAGAAGGATAAAAATACTACTGAAGGTGGTGCCGCTCTCTCGACAAACCTGTTTCCTCCACTGTGGATTTCTTAAGCAGCTTTGAGGCTTAAGTGGCTTCAGTGAGAACAGCAGAGCAGCAGTGTGGAACTATTCTGAAGCTCTCTCCTATTATTTTATAGGTTTAAACCTTTATTAAATTTACAAATGATGTACTGCCTTATTTCCACCCTCCAGGTGTTTGCAAATATGATGCTACCGTGAAAAATTAATTTGCATTTAAGCAAGCCCAAAGCAGCTTTAATTTAATTAGTGAGGACAATTTTTAAATAATGCTATTACTGATAATTCCACATTTTTAGCCGTGGAACCTGAAGGCAGACAATAATACTATGAGGAAATGTCCAGACAATAATGCTGAAAAGAAAAAATGGGTTCCCTTGTAACTAAAAGGACCAGTATTCACTAATTGCAGTAATGCAAATGTATCTAAACACATATTTATTTATTTTATTTATTTACAGCTTTTATATTCCGCCCTTCTCACCCCGCAGGGGACTCAGGGCGGATTACAGTGTACACATATATGGCAAACATTCAATGCCAATTTTGATGTACAACATATACAAGACATACACAGAGGCTATTTAACTTTTTCTGGCCATCAGGGGAGCTGTCGCTTTCATCGTCCATCTGTGACACTGATGAAGTATCTTTCACATTCCTCACATGCTTCCCTGCTGGAATTCTTTTTTATGGCCTCATAAATTAGTTAATTTTAGCCTCCCCACACTTTTAAGGTGGTACCTTATTTTCCTACTTGACAGATGCAACTGTCTTTCGGGTTGCAAAGGTCGACAACAGGCTACACAACGGTTGGAAACCCACTCCAACACAGGCTGGCTTCAAACTCATGACCTTTTGGTCAGAGTGATCTTAATGCAGCTGACACTCAGCCAGCTGCGTCACAATCTCAATGTATACATACAAATACAAATGTCAGTAAAACAGGATTGTTACATTCACATTTAACAGAAATAATTTGTTCTTTTCTTTAAAGATGAAAAAAATCTTCTTTGCATGTGTGGAAAAAGTACTTGCGTCTTCCTAATATTGTTAGGAACCTTTTGTCCTGAAGATCATTATTCTTTTTAAAGTTTTTGTTTTTGAAAAAAGAAGTTTGGAACTACTGCTGTCAGGGATGAGCTTCATAATTTGTGATGCACAAAGGCAAACTTGATCCACAGGGACTCTATCAATGTCTTGATTTTGCTTCTGGAAGCCGAACATCTGGTATATAACATTATATGGTTGATGGACTGTAGCTGGTTTGAGGATTATAGGTCATGCTGACTTTTTAAAAAAGAAGAATAAATAAAACTGTCCAGTTCAATGGTAGTGATGTTTTCAAGGGACACAATTCAGTAGTGGCCAAAAGCAAAATGATTCAGAAGGAGAAACAGTTAAATAGGAATAGGTTAATTTCTTACAATTGTTGTTGTTGTTGTACCGTATTTTATTATTGTATTTTTTATATGTTTTAAATTGGAAATTGTTTTTAAAATGCTGTAAACCGCAACTGAGTCGCCGTCCCAGGCTGAGAAGTTGGCGGTATACAAGTGCTCTAAATAAATAAATAAATAAATAATTGGTTTTGCCATTTTTTTTCCATTTCTCCCAATAGAGGTTCATTTCAGTCTGCATACATTTCAGTCTGCATTTATGTGTTACTGCCAGAAAAGTACACATGCAAATGACTGTTTAACCCACCCATAGCTACAGGAAAGCTATGGGGGGGGTGGCTATGGGGGCGGGGGTCATCATTTCCCGCACCCACATTCAACAAAATATGTCATCTCTAGAAATTGTCTAGGTCCTTCAGGTGATTCTTCAGGAAATTACCATAGAATCACTCTGGAGGACCAATCAAATCCTTAGAGATGATACTTCTCTCAGAATTTTCTTGGATCTCTGATGTGACTATATGGTAACTTCAGGAAGAAGCTGTTAGGAAGTTCAGGAAAATATTCTCTGCAGATACCAAGGGGGGTATACTGTGTGTGTGTGGGGGGGAGCGGGTGGATGGATGGATAGATAGATAGTAGGCTTGTTTGATCCAAAAAATTGGTTCAAAACCCGTTTCGGATGTAGGGGGCGCTGGTGGTTTGGATCTATAGTGAATTATGATTTTCACAGAAAAAAAGTTCAAAACTTTTCAAAACTTCTGAGACTTCCGAATCCTTCGTTAATGGTTTCAAAGTGCTATTTCCTATTTCATTGAGTGGTCTTTACTTTGAAAGTAGTTGTTTTACTCTGGGGGGGGGGGAGCAAAGGGAAGAAATCCATTCACTCTGGTTAAAACTGCTGGGAAAGGAAAGGAATTCATCCACACTAGTTTAAACTGATGTTTAAACTGCTTTTAATATACAGGGGGAAATTTACACTGTATGTCCTACAAAGCTCACTTGGCCACATCACATTTATTCCTTCATTTCAGTTTATTTTGTCAGTTCCCAGAAAAGAAAAGTATGCCACTTTAAACATACCCGAGGAACCTAGTAAAATGCCCCCCTCGATGTTTTCCTGAATGGGCCAGGATTTGGAGGAGAAAAGGAAAGGGGAAAGGAAAAGAGATAAAGAGGAGAAGAGAAGGAAGAAAAACAGCAGGAATATCAGACAGCCAAGAACAGTGCATGATCCAGCCATTCATCAAGTTGATATTTTGGAATACTGAACCGATATGGGGCATTAATCAGAACATCCATATGGATATTTAAAATCCATATGGATATTTAAAATCCATATTTTCTGAAGTTAGCATTCTGATTTAAAACTCAGTACATTAATACAAAATTCATAATCTAACAAGGATGATGACTCTATTGTAATATAGAAAAACATGGAAAATGTGGGAATAGACTGTGATGGTCTGGTATACAAATATTCACACTCCCAATCTATCTGTCTATCTATCTATCTATTAGGGTTGGTTAGGTTCACTTTGTTAAAACCTATACGTTGTAAAAACCTACTGACTTTGGGCTTCTGAATCAATTTTGAACCATGCAGGAAAAGTAAGAGGTGAAATTTGAACTACTTATCTTTTTTATTCATAAATATGATATAATGTTCAGATGTCTTTTTAAAATATGTCAAAAGATTTGAGGGGTGGAGTGTACATTTCATTTAGAATCAAAATTTCCAAAGTTTTATTGTTGTTTCATTAGCTTTGTTCCATTGTTGACAATGGGTGAGCTTTAGAAGCTTGTTTCTCCATCATTTTTATTACTATCAGGATGAAGCTTGGGATATTTGCAGATAAACTTATCATTTTAAGCCTCCCAAGTTTCAGAATGTTTCACTTATGAGTTTTCAGAAATTAAAAACCTTTTACAAATAACTTCAAAAAACCCACACCTACAGGAAGGATCCCCCTGAATTTCTGCACAATGAGATAAAATATTTACAGCCTCATTCCTCCCAAGTTTCAGAGCGTTTCACTCATGCAATGATTTTTGGGATTTTTTAAAAAATTCTCTCTCCTACTGAGAAAAGAATACAGTTTGTGGGGGAGGGGGGGTAGATGCAGCTGGTGGAAAGGATTTCTGGGCCTTGAAGTTTCTTCAAAACATGGAAGGCAAATGGATGGGAAAGCCAGCCCTGTGATTGGCTGAGGAAGAGCATGTGATGCAGAAAGTATAGCTGTGTTCAACCCCATCACCCCCACAGAGAGATAGCTTGCTTCAACTTGGGGGAAAATGGTCAGGATATACTAACGGAACTAATGAACTTTTCCAGAATTTTTTGAGAGGCCTGTTTTGTTTTGTTTGAGCTTGTGAAGGGGGGGGGGGGCTTCCATGTTTTATTTCAGTGGTTCCTATCTACAAATTTGTACAAAACCAAAAAATATGTCTGAAGTTTTACACACCTCTAACATTTATATCCCAAAATACATGAATCCAAAAACACAATTGTGGGGGGGGGGACTCCTAAAGTGTAACTATTTCCAAAGGCACACATTGTTTTCTGGAAAACTATAACTTTTATGCAAAAAAAACCCCCACAGTTTTCACGAGGAAAACTATTTATTTGTTTTCACCAAAAAAAAACTGTGAACACAAAAGTGTAACACGATGAAATAAAGAAAGAAACAGAAAGAAACACCAAGCACTTTTCAGTGTTATTTTTAAAAATTTATCAATTGGCTTTCTATCATATTAGTGCCATTGTTTTTCCCCCAATAGGTGATTTATCCATAAAATCTATACAACATGTTTCTCTCTATGTTAGGAATGCATGTGTAGGAGGATGTCTGATTTTCTCATCCCTACATGTGTCCCACTGAGCTATCTTAGCTGAATAGACATTTATGACATCAAGTAATTTTCTTTTTGTAATAATCCTATCTCTACACCAATTTAAGCTGCAACAAACACACTTTCAAGGGGTTTTCAATTACCTGGCAGGTGAGATCTATCTATCTATCTATCTATCTATCTATCTGTCTGTCTGTCTGTCTGTCTATCTATCTCAGTGTTTTTACTCAGCTGGACAAGTCACATTATCTGCCCTTCTCTATCATCTGACACCTTTGACTCATTTCATATATATATTCTAAAGATCTAAAAAGACCAACTGTACTCAACATGTTCAACAGATTCCTCATTTTGTTTCAATCAATTTTTTATGTTGCCCTTTCTATTGTACTTTATTGGTTTAATTTAAACTGGCAATATCTGTTACTGAATTTTATGATATTTATGAGAAGATCTTTTATATATTCATTAAACTTTACCCTTCTCATTAAGCAGTCAGTGTTTTTCAGCCAAAATCTGTATTTTAAAAAGATAAGATAAATATTTCATTAAAATGGTGTCTTTCTATACCAAACCCCTTGCCCCTGAAACCCAAACAATTTATGAGGTGAAATAAATCTCTGTTCCAATGCTCAATATTTCCACCCACTATATCCTGTGACAGTCAGAAAATGATAGTTAAGCCTTCCTTTGACTGTGAACAACTTTGCATTAATATAGTGTATGTAATAAAATAGTCCAAGTGTACCATAATTCCTCCAAAGAGTTCATTTCAGGTTTACTTACATACATTCACATCTTTGATATTTTAATAGATTTTTTAAAAAATCATATATTTAAATGAAAGCTAAGAAAATTAGCATAGTTCTCGTATCTAAGACTTTTCCCTCTGTTGTGTCTGAAGGAAGTGAAAGGCTTTTAATTACATATGAGCTAATATTCAGGATGTACAAGAGTTGTGAGTTTTCTGAGAGGCAGAATAATATTTCAGTACTCATTCTTCATTGTGTTGTCATGAAGCAGAGACAGCATTTTACACTTTAATCATTTATGGATGATAAGTGTGCATGTTTGTGTCACAGTTATATGGAACCTCCCCAATAAACTCTTTTGATACTCCAGAAATCTTCTCAGCTGTACACCAAGAACACTCCCAATTTAGTAAGGCAGTCCTGATTAATCTTGTCATTTCACTTTTTAACTGCATTAAAATGTCCCAGTTTGTATCTCCTTCTCTGTGGGCCCTTCCACACATCCCCATATCCTAGAATATCAAGGCAGAAAATCCCACATTATCTGAGTGTGAACTTAGATAACCCAGTTCAAAGCAGATAGTTTGGGATTTTCTGCCTTGATATTCTGGGATATAAGGCTTTGTGGAAGGGCACTGACATTCCCCCTTTCTCCCTTGCTTCAGTTGCTACAAACTGCATTCAAAGTGCAGAAGTAATTTTAACTCAATTAAATGAGCAAGGAGGAGAGAAAATGAGAGGAGAGAAGAGGTTCAGGCAAAGTACTTTAACCTCTTCTGGCATCTGTGCCCTTCCTTATTAATAACTTTTGGCATATTGAACACACTCTGATCTTACTTTGCCACAGATATCCCAGTTTTCATCTGTGAAATGTTGGAGGGCATGTAGCTTCCTTTATAAATGTAACTTGCTTCATCAAAGGAGACACTTCCAAGTCCATGGTGAAATATTTATTCTTATATTTTCGCTGATTGATTGATTTATGAGCCTGCCTTTCTTCCAAAATGCATCTGGAAGCAGTTTACAGCTTAATGAAACATGAAGTGATGGGAGGTATATATCACTCCTCAGTCCAGTCGTGTTCCATTTGACAACTCACATGATGACAAACACTGGTCTCGAGCAAAGACTCACTGTGTTCTCCATGTTTCCCCTTTGCAGATAGTGGAAGAAACCCCTGTACTTGTCCTCTTCAATGTTTAATGTGCATTGCTTCTGAGCATTGCTTGTAGTGTGTCCTCTAAACTTCTTTGATATTTAGGGCTCTTTTCCTTGATTATCCTTTATGAAGGACATCTAAATGGAGAAAGCAATTTGACTGAGATGCAGCAGGAGCAGTCGATCTTCCCAGATCAGACCTTCCAGCCTCCCCTAGCAAAAAAACAAACAAAAAAAACACGATAGTTCCTAAGAGGAATCCCTTAAAGTCCTAGGTCTATCTAATAAACCAGAAGACTAGCCAAAGAGTGTAAGCCCCAGGGCACTTTGGCTGCTGGTAAGGACAAAAGACTCAGAGACTAACCCCAAGGGCAGGAAGATTTTTCCCAACCCCTAAATACATGATACACAAGATGAGTTCCACAATCCCAACCTACACAAATATGCCAGAAGTTGCATCGCTGGTTCATATCTCCCCCAGCACCTGCCCTGGAGACCTATTTAAGACACCACTCTTAGACAATTGTCTATGACAGTATAGGATTGGTAAATGAAAAATTAATAAAGGATAGGAAATTCCTACCTGTCCCCATAGCAATAAAGGACTACCATAGTTACTCAAGTATAGTGAACTATCAACTATAATGTGCACCTCAGGTTTGATGGTTCACATTACAAGAAATGGATTTGCCCTCAAATGTAATGCACTCGACAGCTCAAGCATAGCACATCAGGGAAGCAGGCAGCATGAATGAGGCCATCAGACCAAGACTGGTGAACTTGCCAGCCTCACATGATTTCCAACTGACCTCATTCACAAGGCCTTCAAACTGAGGGGAGTTTTTGAACTGTATGGGATTATACCTAGAAGGGGGTGGGGAGCGACCCCAAGGACTACCTGGGAGGAATAAGTGACATCAGTCAGGTACTCCTCCTTCTCTAGGTGCCAGAGTCCTGAGACTGCCACTACCACCAGAAACACATGCTCCCCCTCCTTGTCCTCCCCATGGGTTCCAGGTTCCTTCAGGCCTTTTCATACATGTCAATTTATGTGCCTGATTCTAACAAGTCATTAAATGTAATACACACCTCAATTTTGGCAGTGTAGGTTAGCCAAAAAAATGTGAGAATTAGATTGTATTGCACTCTATAAGGAAGTGGAAGGTGGGCTGAAGAAATATACAAAGAAATATGAAAGGTGAGTCTCCCTCTTAAGAACAAGTTAGACCCCACCCCACTCCCATCTACCTGGCAGATGCTGGGACACATTTACAGCTGTTCTCCATCCTCATGAGGACAGCAAAATGTTTTTCCAACCTGTTTTAAACTATGGTGTGGAAAAATGCATTAAAGCCTAGGAATCTGAGGAGAATATCCAATACTTTGTCTAGTCCATAAAATAACCAAGCAGTGGACTCTAAAGGGCTCATGAAAAGTTCCACTCACTCTCTTCCAACAGCATGGATACAATTGATTGGAAAAACTAGAGGATGGTCATCCTTTGGATTGCAACCTTTTGAGATGAAGATCATTCCCTTTTCAAAGTAATGGTTGAAATTTGCTAATATTGATTGTGAGAAGTGCATTAAAAGAAGTTACAAGAAATCTTTTCTTTGTCTCAGACTGGAACATTAAATAATATATACTTGCAAATGAGCAAAACTAGAAATATTCAATGGTTTCACTTGCAACATACATTCATATTGTTTGGAAATTGAGATAAACATCTTGGAATGTCAGTCTTCTGGTATGTTTAAAGAAAAAAATCTAGTTTAAAGTTCCATTTGGAAGCAAACATAATGGTTATTGATTTCTCTAGAGTATAATCAAAACTAATTTTTTTAAGATTGTTGCTCTAATCTTAAGCAGAAAGTTAACTCTAACTCTCATATATACATACATCGCCATCTTGCCTTGTTCTCAGCCTTTGGTAAATTGTCATGGAGTTCCCCCCTACATTGTTTCTTAGAATATTTTTTTTGGGGGGGGAGGTGTTACAAAAATGTAAAATTATAAAGAACATTATGGGAAATTTTATGGTAATGGAGAGAAAAGAACACCTTGTGTGATGGATTGCCAGGAGAGAAATAAAGCCTATTTTTACTGTAATGTCAAAAAGTTGTCAAAACTCCACATATAATTTTAAAATATGCTCTTAAGATACTGGGAAAATCTAAAAAAGGTTAAGGCTGTTCAGCTAAGATGGAATGTGATTGATATGCATAAGACAGATTCAGGGTAAAAAATGAATTGGAACCATTGTTCCTTCCTGTGCAAGATACTTGATATAGTAACAAGCCATAATTGACAATGGAAAATTGGCCAAATGAGTCCACACATTTAAATTGTCTCTATTTTCTGGTGCTTGTTCCTGATCAATCAAAGTCCTCAGTGATTCTGTGATCAATCACTGTCTGTCTAAATTACCCTTTAAAAACCTTGGTGCACAGGACATGACAATGTGTGTGTGTGTGTGTGCAGGCATAGGCAACAATGATAGAAAATTTCTCTCTTGGATTGTCCTTGTAGCTGTGATATCCAGTAACATCTTTAAAGTTATAACTCAAAAATAAAGATAAATTGAATGATGTGACCATCCCTAGAAACAAGTGACATACATATAACATTGACTGACTTTTTCAGAGACAGAATGAAGCTGGTAGTCAAGAACTACAAAGAAGGCTACAATTTGGAATGACGGGATTGTTCAGACCATAGCCTTCTCAGTTGCTTTTTATGACTGTGAAAGGTGGACAGGGACAAGAGCTCATGGGAAGGATCAACTAATTTGAAATGTGATGTTGGAAAAGAGTTTTCCAGCTATCATGAACTATGAAGAAGTCAAACAAATGGCTGGCAGAGCAAATCAAGTAAGAACTCTTAATAGAAGACAAAATGACAAAGCTGAGAATATAATATTTTGGATATATCTTGGGACTATATTTTATTGAAAGGAATATAATGTTCTCTAAAGTAGACCTCAGTAAAGTAAAGAAGTTTACATTACACAGCCCAACCAAAAAAATATCTTGGTGTTTTGATTTTCAGGCCTGTTCCTGGAGTTATTTGGGGTGCTGATTCAGAAAATTGCATTGGATAGACCACATCAGCTCCAGTTTTGTAGATATAGTTATGATTTTCAGTATGTGAACAGATGATGTATCAGAAAAACTAGAGCCGATAGGGGAAAAGTATAATTGACCTGCTGATTCTTGGAATCAGTAGGTCAAATATACCTGAAACATTTGAAGCATCAAAATATGTTTTGCCAGCGTTGCAGATAGATTGATTTAATTAAGGAAGCCACAGTTCTCAGCAGGGCTCTTAATGACCCGGGCTTATGGAAATATCTAATTTATTGGATTATTTTAAATGAAAGTTGACATTTGATAACTGGCACCAAAAACATTCACAACAATCAGGACAACTCACTGAATGCTTATTCTAAGAAATTTCACATGGCCTTTGTGATACCACTGCATTTTTTCCCTCCCTCCCTTCCTTCCTTCCTTCCTCCTTAAAAATCTTCCCAAGTTTAGCAGATAGTTTGGTATTAGAATCTAATATGGCCAAAATCATTAAACACAGATTTCTTATGATGTATTTTCCCCCTGATTCCCACCAAAAAACTCAAACAACAACAAAAAAACCCCCAAACAAAACCCTGTGAGGTAGCTTGATGTAATGCTGTATCTTCATGAGCAGCCAAAATGTATTTTTTTTTAAAAAAACAACCAAATTCAATGTTCTCATATGAATGATGGTATTTCATTATCTAATGTATATAATATAGGCAACTATCATATTCAATATCCCTTTCCTTTTCATCTTCATCTCTGATCTACAGTTCTGTTGTTTAGTTTTGTTTATATTTTTGTGTGCATTTTCATGTTTTAAACACACACACCTCAAGTCTCTACATCAAATATCATGAGTGATCTGTGTACTCAGAAATCTCCATGTTTATAGGTACATTTCTCAGATATGTAAATTTTTCCCCAGAGGTATTCACAGTCATGTCATTATATGGATGCCATTGTGCAAATTGCATCCTATTTGCAGATAGTCTGCAAAATAGAGATTAAGTATAGTTTTAAAAAAAAAAAAGACTATGAGAGCAGGTTCCATAGACAACCCTAGCTAGAGTTGGAGACACATTCCCCAAGGAACACTCGGGAATTGCTTTGTGGTAAAAATTGAAAATGTAGTTCTATCACCACTTTAGACAAATGCAAAGCTTTGAAGTTTGAGAGAGAGAGAGAGAGATCTTCAACCACTTTAATGTTAAGCCCATGCTGCCTTGGAATATACAATGTGTGCAGCCAGGTACAGAAAACATAATCCAACAGCCATTTGTTAAAGCTTGATGGATGTCTTAAAAGAGTTCTCTTTTTTTTTACCTTTAACTCCCATGAAACCTTGACATTAAAGCCAATAGTCAAAAATTCTGGCACTTGATGCTAAAAACATTTAAGCAACCAAAAGCTAAGAACTATTAACATAGGCTAAGATTTAGCTGAAGTACAAGTCCATGTTCAGCCATAAGGCTTCATTAGTTGACTCTGAATTTGGTCAAACACTATCTCTCAACCTCTTTCTCTTGAAGATTGTTATTAAAGTAAGAATGAGATAATACTTTGGTGGGAAAGTAGGTTAAAAGCATAATGAATGAATAACATTAATGCAGTACATTTTACAGTTAACAAAGGGAATCACTGGAGGAAATGTACTGAAGAACCTCTCTCACTTATATGACCTGTTCCTCACCAAATAAGTACCACCATATTACTTATTTAAGAATCAGTCAGTATAATGTTGAGATTTCATATAAATCATGTGGATCAATGTTAAGAGTTCTCCTTTCAGTTGTATCTATTTCAGTGATCTCAGTTACAAGCTGAGTTGAACCAGGCTGCTAGTCAGTGTACCATTTTTAGAGAGTTCTAAGCTGTCTTATGCTATCAAGTTCAAGCTTAAGGTTATTTCTCAAAGGGATACGGGGTTTCCTTTTTGCTCCCAACAGATCTTTAAAGTACCTACAGTAATCTTTTCCTAAAGATGTTGAAAGTTTGAGAGAAACATGATAGCACTCCTAGTGACCCACATATGTGTTAAGTGTGCTAGGTTCCTGCAGTTAGCTTCCAGAACCTTTGCATAGCCTCTTAGAATAAAGAATGTTTATGTCTGTCACAAGGTTAATTTCATCCCTATTTTAAGAATTTGCTACAGTATGTGGCTTCTGATTAGGAAATATCACTGCTGTAATTATAGGAATGCTGTAACAAGGGCAAGACATACAGTTTTCAAAATAATTGGAGAAAGGCAACCTCTCCATGTGCTGAAAAAATGAATCAAACTCAGGCTTTGTTTATATGTGTTTGGAAATGAGGATGGGGCAACCATTACATTTTTTTCTGTGCTGAGTGACATCTATGAAATAACAAATTGTGTTTTCTTCACACAATTTGATTGAGTGATTTTTAACTTGTGAGTTTTAACCTGCATTTTATTAGGAAATTTGAAGCTGTATTTTAGCTGTGTGTATGTTACATATATCTTAATAGTGATTTGTTCCACTTCTCTGTTTTAACTATGCTATACTCTACCTCAAGCTGCAAGGAGAGGTGGGTGTTGTTGTTGTTGTTGTTGTTGTTGTTGTTATCTGATGAGAAATTTGATCAAGTTTTGTGTGGCATGGGAACAGAACTCACCTTGCTACCATGATCCTAAAGTTCCAGAGAAAAACACCAGCAGTCTTCACCTCTTCAATTTTTTTTACTAAGAAACAAGGTCATTTTTTAAACTGTAAAATTCATTTCTTTCACCTTGCTACAACTGTGTGGCATAATAGATGGCTATAATCCACAGGAGATTCAGACAGAGACAATGTGGTACACAGCACTAGAATTTATCCATGCCTGATGTGGAAACATGATACATACAAAATAATGCAGAACTGCATAAAAAGACACATGTATACTATTGAACTTATTTATTTATTTATTTTTAAAAACATGCTTGCATAGTTTCTCATTTCCCTCACCCTCTACCTCCATGTTTGCAAAGTCAAAAGTTTTCACATCAAAGTAGTCAACTTTTTTGATAGCAGCTCCCAAATGAGAAACATTGACAGGGTACGTCGGTGTCTGATTTTCAGCGGTTCCCTCTTGTCAATTGTGATAAATATGGCAAGCAAACTTTTGCACAGAGTCTCTAGAGCTTTGCCAATTTCTTGAAGGCAAAGAATCACGACCCTGGAGATTTATCTCTCAAAAGGGGGGTAGGAGAGCAGCAACATGTTTCAGAGCCTGACAAGTGATATCATTATGACTTTCTCACAAAGAGAAACTTTGTAACTGTATTTATATGTAGGAAGCTCTCTTTTCAACTCTGAAAATTTCCTGTTTGATTTGGCCTGTGATCATAACAACTTGATGGCTTCAACAATACTGGGAAGCAAAGAGAAGCGAATAGTTCAGGCAACAGATTTGGGATGCCATATAAGAGTCATAAAACTGTTCTTTAATTGTGGAAGTTGCATTTTTACTGCCCAAGAAGGGAAGGGGAGAAAGAGATGTGGATGTGTGATTTTTTATCAGCCAAAATAATTTGGCTGGGCTAGGTTACTAGATCCACCTTGGGTGGGTGACAGCGATATTTGCTGCTCTATATCTGGCAGAAAATGCTGGATCTACACTTTGACAAAATGATTGATATCACACTTTTGTTTCCAGCAAGACTTGTCAGCAAAGATGTCATGTGGTAAGAAAGGGCAATGGGGTGTGAGGGTGGAAGCTATCTGTCTCTCATCTTTATTGGGGCTGTGATCTCCAGCAAATGTGGAGAAAGCCTGGAAAAGCAAGACTTGTTCACTTATATGAAGTCAATAATAGTGCTTTCTGGCAGAGTGCCCCTCCTGATACTTCAGAAAGTCAAATCATGATCTGACTGTGTAAGGATTGGCATCCCAGTTGTTGATTCCTCTCAAAAGCTGACACACAGGTTGATTGTTTTGGTGTGTTTTCAAGACATTTCCAACTTGTGGTGATTCTAAGAAAAACCTGTGATTTTTTTTGGCAAGATTTGTTTAGAGGGCTTTTGCCTTTGCCTTCCTCTGAGACTGAAAGACTGTAACCTGTCCAGGGTCACTCAGTAGGTTTCCATAGCTGAGTGAGGATTCAAACCAGCATCTGTAGTCCACCAGTGAAATCACTATATCAGCTGGCTGTCTCATAGATGTCCCTAGGGGTGATTTATTTAGTCCTAGAGATATTGTAGAGCCTTAAAATCCAGCATTTTGACTATGCTGGAGCGGGGTGCTGGGAGCTACAGCCCAAGAACACAATTGGAGTGCATGATCTCCTCTTGCAACAAAACTTCAGTGTAGCATTGCTCCCAGGGAAAAAATTTGAGAGAAAGTTGGCTGACCCATGGGAATAAAATAAATAAACCCTCTTCCACATTATACTTCTAAGTAAACATCCTTTAGATTACTAGTTTTTTTAAAAAAATATGGAAGTTATCAAACAAAATGATAGTTGTGTTGTTCCATGACATCAAAGTCCAATACAAATTTCAAAAGGAGATAATAGCTGGTATACTATTAGTGAATTATGCAAAGGGAAATGCAACTATTTCTGTCATTGTAAATGTCAAAATTAAAAAAAAATGATTTTGTTATCAAGCCACAGTAATCCCCCAATGATTTAACAGACCACAGGGGTCCAGATCTGCAAAAGTTTAAAACTTTATAAGATAAGGAATAAACCCAGCAGCAGCTGTACCCCATTAACTATAACATATTTAACCTTTTAATATATTGTATCAATTTGGTGAGTTTTGTGTAATTGGTATCTCTTAAACTGTGATCTGTATCTATTTCAACTATGAAGTGTAGTGAAATCCTGGTAAACCGCAATCTGTTTCAGTGGTCCAAGTTACTGTGGGGGAGCCTGTTTTTCAGGGGCCTCCCAAATTCAGGAGGCAATGGGGAGGACTTCCCACAGGCTCCCCTTCCCGTCATTTAAGCATTGTTTGTCGTTATATCCTTAATTAAGACCTGGATTAAAAGCATCAAAGTTAAGATACCACTCTTTCTGCAATCCTTTCCCTTCTTTCTATAGAGGAGACTGGGTTTAATGCTTTGTTAAAGCTGTTTCTACTCTAGAGGAAACAAGAGCTGCAAACACCCGTGCTCTCTCCCTGCAGCAGGCAGTTTTCCAAGGCATTTTAAGGAGGCTTCCCAAGTTTCCAGGGAAGGAAGAGGGATTGAGCTGGAGGTATCCTACCCTGGTCCCTCTATTCCCTCTTGATTTGGAGGTACTGCTGTCATTGCCACTGCATCACCATCAACCAACATCTCCCTCTCAGTGGCTTGAAGGCAATTTCTGATTACATGGCTCAGTGCCCTGGTGTGACATCACATCTAGTTAATGGTGATACAGTGATGGTTCTATTGACAGTGTAGATATAAGATTGGGTAAGACCAGGATGATCCAGCTGCTCACACCTCTGAAACTGCAGTTTCACTCCAGAACCTCCCGGTAGTTCTTGAGGAAATCTTATGTTCCATTGATGTGTATTACCAGCAAGATGTAGTGGTTCTTCTGCTAATTGAGTCTTCATTTGTGTGAAGTCTCTGCAGCATCTCGGCATTGAAGCCATTTTATGTTGGCTATGCAGATGCATCCTTAAATAGACATAAAATAGATTATGTGTTAAAAACCCAGTCTGCATCACTTTGAAATAGGGATTTATTAAATTAGAAGTGTTGAACATTGTAGAGCATTTCCTTTCTTAAGAGCCTTGCTGTTTTCTTTCCTTCAGCTCGATTGTCTACATATCAGAATTTAAATGGGTCACGATCCTAAATTAATTGTCTTATTTTCATCCCCCATCACAACTTGACTTGAATCATTGCATAACAACCTGCCAGATGGACAGTTTTGCTGTATGGTTGGGCTACGTGAAAAGATCACCTAGTGCTGTCACAATTATGATTATTTTGGTCAATTATTTGCATGTACAACTGAGCCATTAGAGGATAGAAATCCCAGATGGAAGCTGCCATCCTGCAAGAGACACAAGTTTAACATGGTCAAATGTTTTGTATTTTGTTTTTGTCATTGCAGAAGGAAGAATTAGACATTTGCCATCCTCTCAAATCTCACCTGTCTCTTGCAGCCATTTAATGGCCAGTGAAGAGTGAAGGGCAAAAGAAGAGTACTTGGTTATGTTCCACTAGTTGGATACACAATGATAAAACCATCCTTGGGGACCTCTGGAATCTCCCAAAGAAACGTTGAATGCTGTGTTTGTCTTTCTGTATCTCACTATAGGAACATATGTCTCACTATAGCAACATAGTGAGAGCCTCATCCAAAGTGCCTTGCTCCCTGTAATCCAATAAATGGTCATATCAGGAGGATTCCACAAGGAGGCTTGCAGACAGTAATAGGGAGAAGCAGCATTATTTTGCCTAGATGCAATATTGCATTCCATCTCCAGATGCTTTATATTGGCCAGAATGTTCAAATTGCTTCAGAAATAGAGTGTCAATCCATATGTCACACATAAATGAACATTTTTAGATATGTTTTGCTGTAAAAGCCTTATGTCTTACTATCATTACTAAAGAGAAGCTTGTGTGAGGATATTAAAATAAAAAAGTGGTGCATGTTTATGTTGAACTCATCCCAACATTTTTTCTTTATCATATCCGTCCTCCTCAGCAGATTTTCCACTATGCAGTTTCAGATGCCTGTTTGCAGGTATAAATGCATTCATGTGTAATTCTCATGGGTGGGAAAATAGCTTGGGAAATGGGTTTTGACAGTAGTTCTCTGCTTTAAATCAAATGTGTTCTGTAACACACACTTCTAGCCTAGGGATATAAATCCTGACTCAATTTGTCCTTGCACAGTAAATGGGATCACCAACAATCCTTGATCGGAATCATTTTTAGATAGTGGGCTTTCTTTGGGTTAGCCTTAGAAAAAAGTCTGCATATTTGTGAAAGGTTTTTTTTACATTCCAGCAAGATAGTCTGCATTGGAAAACATGTCTGTTATTTAATTGTATCACATGGCAAAAATGGTAATTGGATAGGATGTTCACATATTTGTGATCAGTCAGCTACAGAAGTGTTTTTTTTAAAAAAAATAAAGAATTTTACACAAATTATATAGAGGACAAATTGTGAAAACTATCACCTCCACTAAAACCAGTTGCTTTCTCAGCAGGCATGAGACATCCAAAGAAGCTTAAGGAAAATTCAAAATGTAGTCTCTTAATACAGTGTTAACTAGAATAATATAATATGTAAAGAACAGTGAGAGAGTTTTTTTTTACACTCCTTTTCCAGACTACTTACTAAATATTCAAATTTTCTCTCAGGAAGAGCCACTGGTGGTTCAAACCTGTTCATTATTGCTCATATCTGAATAAATTCTTTCCTTCTGATTGACAAGGACTACACTGAAAATGACTGCTGATATTTTTGGAACTTGGTCGAACCAATTATGGCTAATTAGCTTTGAATTAATTGAGGAGTAAATGATTCACACAAATATTCATTAGTGCAGAAGGTCCAGTGGTCATTCATCAGGGCCAGTGCACTGTTTCCCACAAATTAAACTAATAAGCAAAAGCAAAAAAAATTATGAACATGGTTCTTCAGAAGACATTCCCATCACAGAAAAATGGTATGGATAAAATTTATGTAAGAACTTGGTATGGATAAAATTTATGTAAGATGCTTTGGTGGTAATGCATTTGTTCCACCTTCCAGTCCTTTGCAAACTTAGCAAATGCACACTACCTGCATTTATTTCATTAACTTGACTTTTTCCTTTTATTTTAATGAAGGAGGCCTGTCTGCATAGGTATCTTTTTGCTTATTCAAAGTTGTACATTTATTAAAGTCAATAAACCAGATATGCTAATGGAGCTACATGTGTTGAACTCCAAAGGAGCTTCCATATGTAAATTGGGTTATACATGAAGGTTGAGCCACCTTTATTTGGGATTTAGGTGAAGATCTGGGTATATAAAAAGGTGATTATAAAAAAATAACCTAATAAGGAAGCTTTGGATAGAGCTAATGTGAAGTCAATTAGTGGCATCCATCTCTCAATACAGGCCCCATCTGTACCGACCATTTAGGCCAAAAAACTCAGATGGCCTGATCTGGATTAACTCAGGGAAAGGTGCTTAATACAGCTGCACCCGGTGATAAAAAAAAACCACAGGGGGAAGCACAAATCCTACTTTCCACTGCGTTCTGGCTGTGCAGAAACCCACAGCCAGTTTCTATATGGAACTGGCTACAAGTGTCATAAACACGCTTGTTTTATCATTCAAGCAGTAACAAAAACAAGTAAGCTGAATTTACAACTCCTTGTAAGTCAAGCCAGAATATCCACACATTGAGTCTGAGATCAGCAGCATGAAGTATAAACAACAAAGAGACACACATGAGTCAATGCCAATATCCAAAGTCAAAGAAGCCAAGGTCCAAATTCCTTTGAAGCCTGAGTAGCAACACAGTTGGATCCAAGGTCCAAGGCACTAGAATCAAATGGTCATTGGACTCCAGTCAGATAGCTACATTGTCCACAGTGGGAGATTCTCATCACTGAATGGATTTATATCTCAAGGTCTCAACTGTTGCTTGATCAATGGGCATTTCTCAGATAACATAACCCTGCCTTTTGTAGCTTGTTCTAAGGATGTGGGTAGTTTCAACCCTTCTGAAGCTTGCTGAGATGTACTTGCTTCAGTTTTACCTAATGGTGATTGAACAGACATCTTTGTGATGCTTCCTTCAGTTGTGAGCTTGTCTTCAGCAATGGCTGAGTTAGGCATGATAGACTACTGGGAGTTGCTGATCTCCATCTCCTCCACTAGCCTTTCTAGCAACTCCTCCTCACTGTATGAGCTTGGGATGACAGCAGTTGTCTCTACAGCCAACCCACACTTGCCAGTACATGGAATTGTGGTCCCTCTTGCCCCCTCCTTTCCAGTTACTGCCAGGTACAGAAGGAAGCAGGGGGGGGGGATACCTTCTCCTTTGCAGCTTCTCCTCCTGGTTGTTTGCCAGGAGCCTGGGAGAATGTAGAGGAAGATGCTTATTTGAATTATTTAACACCACAATTTATCCCCATCTTCAATTCATATACACATGAAAATGGCATTGTTGTATGTGTGTCTAGATAGATAGACAGACAGATAGAAAGAGAGAGGGGGGGAGGGAGGGAGGGAGATTTTCTTGAGCCAAAAAATTGAGAGATTGATGCAGAATTCTTGGATTTTTCATAGATGCTTCCTCCTCTTTTATGTTTATATGCAGCATTCTCTTACTTGGTATAAATATAGTGCATTTTGAATATACACAAAGTTACATCCGTTAGTGGATTTGTGGTTGGGTTTATTAGGGTGCTTGGCTCCTGTAACTATCTCTTTTTCCCCCCTACTATTATTCACTGTCATTTGCTCTTGGTTGTGCACTGACTACATCAGATCATCAGAAGCATCCACAATATAGCTTTAAAAAGTAGGTTTTGTAGGCCAGCAGCAGTGACCCATATACTGTCTACTAAGGGCATCTGAACATTTTTTTAAAAAAACCTTTACTGTTTCCTTAGATTATTTCAAGACTTTGGAAAGCAAAACTGATAAGCAGAGATGATTTAGCAAATCATGTATGTTTTTCATGTACACATTTTCCAGGGATCGGTTTCTGGCATTTTGTTTTAAAGAAATTTAGGTAAGATGGCTGGGAAACACTTTGAAGAAACATTATCAGATAAAAGGAGCACTACTGAGAAAGAAGCATCCACACTCTATCTTAAAATAAAGCAATTTCCTTTATTCTCAATGAAAAAAACCTTTCATGGAGCAAAAGTACTTTCCAGTTTATAATTAGGTACTGGGTTATTTAATATTGAACTCAAGTTTCACAAAGTGACTTGATTGGTTAGTAGAGATGTTGCATCATGTCATAAAATTTCTCTTTGCACATCCAAAGCAATGTACAGCATCCATCTTTTTCCTGGTCGAAAGTCAGATGGAGAGAATGTATCCCCTAGAAGCATGAAATATGCTGTACATTGCTTTAGATATGTATTGTATTATGGAGCATCTCTAATTTTCTAGATTGTTAGATGAATCTACATTTCCTACTATCATAGCTCTCTTGTTCATTTCTGATCTTTGATATGTTAGATCATTGCAAGTCCTTTCTGGGCACTACAGACTATGCAGGAAAGCATGTGTATGTGTGCCCATCAGATTATTCTTCACATGGGTTTACAAAGGGTAAAAGGAAAAAAATACACTTTCTATGCTTTGGCTCATGTTTAAGAAAGCATTGAAAGTAGATACTGAGATGGAATCATTTTTGTGATTAGAAAATATATTTGGGAGCTAGATGGTTCTGAGTAAACCTCTAACCTGTCTGTTATTTATCCTTATTGTAAATGGGTACACTACACAGTAAAGTAGTACATCAAATCAAAAGACTCCTTTGATTTCCAATACCTAGAAGCTGTCTGATTCTGAAGCACAGGCATTGGAATTTCTGCTACAGAAGGCAGCAAAGCAAACTGGTTCCAAAAACATTAACAAAATAAATAGCAATATCACACTTTTGGAAATAAAGCCTGGTAATAAGAAGAAAGGCAATTTAGCTTGGGATGAATATAGGCTTACAGGTCCAGGGGGTAGCTGTTGGGAGGTAACAGCAGGATCAGATATTTTTTCTTTCATCTCCTATTACAGCTATTCTGGTGGAAATTAAAATGAATGCTGTAAAAACTGATTTTTATTTTTGCAGCATCACTTGCAGATGAATACCAATTATGTGGTCAATGCAACCCCAGTTGATTAGGGTTGGTTGTGCTGTTTTGAAGGTGAGTAGAGTTGGTTTTCTGTCACAAGAGTCTCGCACTTCAAGGGCTGACTTGCATGCCACTTGAGTACAATAAGCAGAAGTAAGCAAAGTGTGGCCCTTCCGATGTTGGTATGCAACTCCTAGCATTTTTCTGACCTTGTGGGCAAGGAGTGATGGAAATTGTAATTCAATAGCAATTATCTTGAGGGCTGAAATTGTCCAACTCTGATTTTGAGACTTCTACTTCTCACCCTGCTCTATTATACTTATCCTCCCAGACACTGTTTACACATTTGTAACACTTGAATACTCCACTAACAATGGGAACTGGATTAGAAAACAAAATAATGAGCATAATGCTGGAAGGTATGCTGCGATGGGTTTGGTAATGTATGGGTCCCACTAGTTCAAAGTCTTCCTCCTTCCTAGAACAGGGGGAAAATGCCAGCTCAAATAGGAGAGAGAGAGGGCCCACCTACCTGCGTGACCGCATCTCTGTATATGAACCCACACAATCTCTCCGATCATCTGGAGAGGCCCTGCTCACAGTTCCACCTGCTTTGCAAGCGCGATTGGTGGGGACGAGGGACAGGGCCTTCTCCATGGTGGCCCCCAGACTCTGGAACTCTCTCCCCAAGGACATCAGACAAGCCCCAACAGTCTTTAGGAAGAGCTTGAAGACGTGGTTGTTCCAGTGTGCCTTCCCAGAATAGGAAACTCCAAGCATCATGTCCCAAATGTACTTTACTAGAGATTTAAGATTGTCTGCACACCGCACCTATCTCCAAAAACCTATCCATTTTACCTGTCATGTCCAGCATTTTTAAAAATTTTAATCATTACATTTGGCCCGGCCTTAGTTTTAAATGCGTCATGGTATTACTGTCTAATGTTTATTGCTATTGTTTTAATGTTTCTTGCTTGTTTTATGAGTTTATTTATTGTTGTATTTTGTTATGCTGTTGTTTTATTGATGTGTTGGGCCTCGGTCTCTTGTAAGCCACAACGAGTCCTTCAGGAGATGTTAGCGGGGTATAAATAAAGGTTTTTTTAAAAAAAATAGAAGGAAAAACCTCTAGGCCAAAACAAGGATAATGCTCCCCCTTTTATTCTGTCAGCATACATTTGGGGAAATTTTGGACTTGACAGGTTATCTACTAGAGATTTTGCTCTCCTTTTGTGATTGTATTCTCTTCTGATCTGGTGAGCAAATTTTAAAGTGGATTCATTTTCTAGTATGATGAAGTAGTTGTGCAAATCAGGTCAGTTCAGTAGAATTTGTGAAACCTGTAAGCAGCCTTCCTTAGCTTCAATTATATCTACAAGGAAATAAATTAAACTTATATTTGCCTCCACCAATCTACATATTATATCCAGAATAGCACACTTCATTCAGTGACAACTTTGGTGAGGCTGTTAAAAGGAAACTTAACACCATTTTCCTGATACTCAAACAAAGTGACTGGCAAAGATGGCAAAAGTATCTGTTCATTGATACAGTCATGCTCTTATTCCGTTGCACTGCAGGAGCACACTTTTTCCAGAAGAAATGTATATCTTATACTTTATGAACTGTTGTTATTTGTTGTGATAACCACCCACGTGTAATTCCTTATCTCAGTTTGATGTAGTAGAGCACCAAGAACTGCAGTAAAAAAAATCAGCTAGAAATCTTTTTATTCCTTCCCTACTGCTAAAGTACATTATGCGAAAGTCTAAAACAATGCGTTAGTGCATTACTAAACAGCAAATCGGTAAAGAGCCTGAAGATGACAATAACTTCTTATTATTTCCCTATCTATTTTGTTAAGGCAAAGAATTCATTTTCCACAGCCTTGCTTTATACTAAAGGTGCAACCAAATTACATTTTGCAATTAATTTAAAATGAAGCCAAACATGAGTTAGAGCTATGGTGTGAGCTTTCTCCTTCAAATCAGTGCTTGTGTTTTTTCTCCTTCATATTTAAAAAGGGGTGAGGGGAAAAGAAATTTTTTAACCATGGCACATACTTCAGAGTTTGTACTTTAAATTTTTACTGGTTCTACCAGGAGGAATAGTCACAATTGTTGTTAACTTTGCAGAATTTTAAAATATTATTTATTCAGTCACTTCTCCCTCTACAGTTGTGTTGCATACAATTTTCATAATTTTATTAATGTTTATGTTTCATAACTTATCATGATTCCTGAAGAAATGTCAAAGGACATAAAAATATTAATGATAAAAAACTTTGCAAATCAGCATTGGACTCCAGGATGGCTTTTAGATACAACTAGCTGTCCCCTGCCACACGTTGCTGTGGCCCAGTCTATTGATCTGGAAAATAAAATAATGAGAAAGTGTTGGCTTCTAATATATGTAATTTCTTTATGCTTGTGGGTAAACAGTATTTCTTGCTGTTTCTTTGTCAGTGTTGATGTGGAGATTGTCTGGTTTGCCCACCCTGGAACATGCAACATATAATTGTCCTTCTTTAAGGGTCCCTTTCAAATCTGTAATACTATATCTGTGTGTATGTGTGAATCATATCTATCTATCTCTATGGCTGGATGGCTCTTTGTCAGGGGGACTTTTATTATGTTTTCTTGCCCTGATGAAGGGAGTTGGATTGGATGGCCTTAAGTATTTTCTGTTGGTTGTGGATGTTCTGTGTGGGAAGTTTGCCCCGATTCTGTCATTTGTGGGGTTCAGAATGCTCTTTGATTGTAGGTGAACTGTGAATCCCAGTGACTACAAATCCCAAATGTCAAGGTCTATTTTCCCCAAACTCCATCTGTGTTCATATTTGGGCATATTGAGTGCTTGTGCCAAGTTTGGTCCAGATCCATCATTGTTTGAGTCCACAGTGCTCTCTGGATGTAGGTGAACTACAACTCCCAAACTCAAGGTCAATGCCCACCAACCCCTTCCAGTATTTTCTGTTGGTCATGGGAGTTCTGTGTGCCAAGTTTGGTTCAATTCCATCATTGATGGAGTTCAGAATGCTCTTTGATTGTAGGTGAACTATAAATCCCAGCAACTACAACTCCCAAATGACAAAATCATAATTTTTGAGTGATGGTCACTCCTTGTGTTGTGAGACATTTTGTTGCCAAATTTGGTGTGATTTTGTTCATTGGTTCTTTTGTTTTTAAGGTACTCATTATGCACAGAGCATTTATATATATATATATATATATATATATATATATATATATATATATATATATATATATATATATATCACCCTTTGTATAGTGATATATAATAGATTATGTCCAGACCAGTTCCACTCACCAGTTAGCAGTTGAGATCAATTGAGATCCATTACACTATTTGTCTGAAGTGTATGCTTGACTTTCCCACCTAATTACTGTGAGGTATAAAAGGTAGCAATAGGATCCCTGTTGCAACCCCCCCTAACACTGGAGATCACTCATGCAAGTTGGGAATGGGAATACAGATGTCAGGCAACCACCTCTTGATCAACAGGGAAGCAGACCACTGTTGATACCAGCAGCTGCTTACCAATAAGTTAGGTTTGGGGCTAGGAACTAGAAAAGGATCATGAATATTAAGTAACACTTACAAATATGTCACTGTAGATCACATATTCATAACTGCCCAGAAGAATTCTGCCCAATTTTTGTACCTTCAGCATAATTCTAGATGTTTTAGTGAAGGCACTGAACAGTGTTGTTGTTCATTCATTCAGTCGCTTCCAACTCTTCATGACCTCATTGACCAGCCCACACCATGAGGCTATCACCACCCTCAGCTCCTTCAAGGTCAATCCAGTCACTTCAAGGATACCATCCATCCATCTTGCCCTTGGTCGGCCCCTCTTCTTTTTTCCTTCCATTTTCCCCAGCATCATTGTCTTCTCTAAGTTTTCCTGACATCTCATTATGTGGCCAAAATACTTCTTTACCTCTAATATCCGTCCCTCCAATGAGCAGTTGGGCTTTATTTCCTGAAGTATGGACTGGTTGGGTCTTCTCGCAGTCCAAGGCACTCTCAGAGCTTTCCTCCAACACTACAGTTCAAAAGCATCTGTCTTCTTTCACTCAGCCTTCCCTATGGTCCAGCTCTCACATCCATATGTTACTATGGGGAATACCATTACTTTAACTATGCGGATCTTTGTTGCCAGTGTGATGTCTCTACTCTTCACTATTTTATTTTATTTCTACTGAACAGTAGAAAACACAAATAAAACATTTCATTAATTGCATAGGAATTTACCCACATTGTTCTATTGTTTGCAGGAAAATGTCTGCCCTCTATTCTGTATCCCTGAAAGGTTCAACTCTATCATTAGGCAGAGTGAGGCACTTGCCTCAGAGAAGGCATTTGAGGGCTCATATAAAAGTATTACATTGTTTATTTTAGAGTTCTGGTATTATTCCATTTTATTTCCAGGATAGGAAGATGTATTTTGAGGTTTTCTGCCACAGGTGCCAAAATGAGAAACAGAGCAGTATTTGCTGTTCTGCCTCTGGCAGCAAAATGTTTTGGGTGAGCCCTGACACCTGATAAGAAAAATCTATGAAATCTTATCACAATGACAGGAAAGCATCCGTCTGTGTTTTCCCCCAGGGAGGGTGCAAAAAGTTTTATTGAAACAACCTTCCATAGAAATGTCACTGGTTTCTTCTTGTTGTTATTTATAATTGTGTCAGCAGAACCATCTTTAAAAACAACAAACATATACTATATACAAGTGGGGAAGGATTAGGATCTCACTTCTGTGTATTTCAAAGGGAAATCCTGCATGTAAAATAAGCAGAAATTAAATCATAATTAATGCTTAATTTGCTCATTTTTATTCCAGTATTCATAAAACAAAGATCAAAACGGGACCTCAAAGTCTGGTATGTTTGAATAGGAATATTTCTTAATGTTAAACAGCTAATTATTAACAGCCATAGACAGCCTAAATGTTATAATTCTAAATGGCACTACTGAAAGGAAGCCATAGATAAGTCATTAATCTTTGAACCCTATTACTAATCATATGCTAACCCCTATTCATTTCCTTCCAAATTTGTCATGATTGTCCCATGATTTGGTAAGTGAATTCAGCATTCAAAGAGCATGGAATACACTGCCTTCTGAACATACACTTAGCCCTCCGTATCCAAAGATTCTTTATCCATGGATTCAATCATTCACAGCTTGTAAATACCCCCCCCCACACACACACACAACCTCCCCCCCCAAAAAAAAACCATTCTAAAAAGCAAACCTTAATTCTGCAATTTTATATATGGAACATCACTTTATAACATCATGGTACATAATGGGATATGAACATCCATGGACTTTTAATGTCCACAGGAGGTCCTGAAATCAAACCAAAGTAGATACTAACTCAGAATTAATGACAATTTCTTGTCTGAAAATGGACAGAACCTTTATTAACAAGGGAAGTTATGAGTGCATACTACAATCATCACATAAATGTCACCAAAATGCCCTCTTGAGGCAAGTGAATGCAACATGATTCATAATAAGATGTAAAGCACAATAAATGACTCATTATGTCGAGCTTCGCCATCATGTCATGAGTCTTCACATCCCTTTCATTTGGAGATCTAGAATAAGGGCTATAGATGCTTACAATATATCATCTAAAGTCTTCAACATGAATAAAATGAAATATAGCTCAGCTGATGAAAATGGCATATTTGGGGTGAGGCCATTTCTGCAAATATCTTCTCAATGGTCTAATGTATGTTACTGCTATAATACTATTCAAAGAAGACATGTCAAGATGGGGTAAGAAGGAGAAGCAGAAAGAGAAACCTCTGAGAAGGACAGATATATTGGAAAGCACAATTCCTAGCTGAGAATAAGGACCTACATTTAATGTATGCAGTCAGAGGAACCGGCCAAGTTTGCCTGTAATAATTCATCTGATTCACGCACACTTGCCCACCTACCAGCTGGCACATTAATAGCTAGCAGGGATAAATAGCCAACCTGCAGATAGAAGCTGATTATAGAGTGGCTTAATAGCCATGGAACAAGTTACTTTGAAGTATGAGATAATGTAATAGATCCCCCAACACATACAGTAATTCTTGTACTGTTGTCAAATCACTGGTATCCTCTTTGTTTCTATATCGACAGGTAGATTGAATGAACTCTAGTCTTTTAAATCACACACATCCAAGAAATAAACTTTATGATGGAAGTTTTCAGGCTGATTCCATCCATCTGTCAAACAACTCTATCAATCACAAGTTTTTTTTTCTTTCTCTTGCATAGCTCATCTAAGTTTTAGGTGGCTAGGCTTCAACAATGAATTCAATGTAGCTAAAATTTATATGCTACAGCCAGAAAATCTATTTGTGCATGCCCTTGATTTTGAGACATCCATATGAGTTCAGTATTTTTCAACAGCAAACCTCTCTGTATGTCAAATCTTTTTTTTCAAATCTCTTTGATTTCCAAAAATGACTTTGCCCTCAAACTTGAGGTGGCTGTTGCTCTCTTTTTGACTTCCCCAAAGATTGTTTGGCTATCCTCTCTATGTTCTTTTAGACTTCCCTCAGGTTTTCTTCGATGCTGGTCGATATTCTGTGTCAGCTATTTAGAAAAGTATACTATGGCCATGCGTAATTAACTGATTGCTTAATCTGGGGCCAGTTTGGAGCAATTTGCTCCCCCCTGGTCATGGATCAACCACAATGGTAGCCATGTGCATGGGCAGAATCCTCCATGATATCACATCAGGGTCCAGAAAATCCAGCTGGATTGAGACCACCCCTCTTGGCCCATCATTTTGTGTTGCTACCACTGGTTACCCCAAGCATCAGAGCTACCTGAAAAAGTATGGCAATCACTGTTGTGTCTGGTAAGGTCATAACAGGATACTCCTATGATCAACATGGTAGAGATAGAGAAATGACCATGGTTTTATAGGAAGTTCTTTTTGATGAGTAGTGGCACCAGCCACATGAGGATGGCTCACCTTTGTCCTTGCACTGTTTGGCACATGGAAGAATGATGGCATCAGTGTGAATGTAGACAATGGATCCATCTAAATACAACACAATCTAGCTGCTCAGATAGCCACAAAACCTGAGAGCACTCTGGAATTTCCAGCAAACTCCGAAGACTCCCCCAAATTAACCTGCTGTAAAAAAAGGGTCCAGATTCTCCTTAAAGTCATCACACATCATGAAAACTACCATTGTCAGCTTCAAGATTATTTTTTAAAATTCACCTAAACATGTCCTCTGCTACAGATAAGTACATATAGGTGATGATTCTAGATTCATACTCACTAATTAACCATGATTGTGACACTATGGGCATGATTGTAATTTTTCCCTCACTTACATTTTTAGGCATCTACAGCATGAAAAGGAGTTCCATTCAGCTAGTCACTGGAGCACTGTACTGATTCATATTGTGTGGGAATACAAAAAAGATTACTTCTGAAAAATGCTACCTTCTTTCTTTAATGCAAATACTGTACACTGAAGACAAAACTGTCAGGTACATATCCTTAACTATAATGATACAGATTTAAATTATTTAACCATCATTCTTTCTGGGAAGTGTAGTTTTTATGGCAGTGCTGACAAAGAACTGTCAAGACTTCTGCAAATTACATCATGATTTTAAAGTATTGTCAAATTGATAGGAAACAGGTTTTTTTTGAGGGAGGGGGAGGTTGATTCTTATGGCATTTTTTTTAGCTTCTTGTCAAATTCCTCAGATGTTTTCTTCAGAGATATTCCAAGCTCCTCAATCCTGTTCACCCTAAGAAATGTTGATTCTCACATACTACCTCAAATGGTTTCAAGGTTTTTTCCTATGATTCTGTCTCAGATCAACATCAAAGCAAGAGAGATAAATACATTTGATTCACTTTTTAAAAGGAACCCATCTAACGTGAACTTTCCAATGCTATTTGTAGTTTACAGGATCAATGTGGTCTTGAGAGATTGGGAGACTACAAGTTCCATCATTCTTCACCACTAGTTATCTTATCTAGATCGGGTAAGAAGTAAAATATTAAGAACATCTTAAGAGTCACAAGTTTCCTTCAACACAAAAAGCCCATTAAGTATATAACAGTATTTTTCAGAGAGATTGTTCAAGATTAAGTGACCAAGAAAGGTGACTCTCGTGTCTATTGTAGTGATTTGGCACTTTCAAATCTATTGTGAGCACTTTGGGAGCCATATCCCTGAAACTGAAGCATGGTAGATTCTTAGTCAAACAGAAAAGATAAGAGTTGCCTTTTTCACAGTATTAAGAGTAGGGAAGCCAAATGTTGAAAGCCAAAGACATTACTGAAAACCTGTGACTGACTTTTTCTTGTGCAGAAAAGAATAATATGGCTCATAGTTCACCTCATCCTCATTTTCTTGCTGGGAAAGGTGATGCCTTTGGTGACAAGAGATTTGTGAAAAATATGGGTGGCCAAGATTAAAACTCAAAAAGTCTATTGATTTCCTGCACCATCGGTCATGACTATCATGGCTGGAAATAGAAATCACAGCTTTATGGAATTTTTGGATGCGTTATCATTACCTTACTGGATAGAAAGAGGGGTTGTGCCCTCTGAGTAAGAGAATTAATGTAATTTTATTCTCTGGACAATACAGATTTTATGGATTTCTATTTGATAAAAAGAGTCTAGTAAAGGGAAAAGAGAATGAAATGGAGAAGAGAAAATTCAGTGCCAGATATAGGTAATGAGGATCTACTTTTCACAATATTGATTTTGGGCAAAAATCCTCATGAAATGCAGGCCTTCTAAACAGTTTTCTTGGTTTCACTCTTTATTATTTTCTTTTGGCAGGGGGAGGGAGCATAGAAATGCTTGTCACTAAAGATGGAATATTGTAAAATAAGTTTTAGATACACTATTGATCTACAGTTGTACTCTAAATAATGGGAACATTTTTACCTTGGAGAAAATATAATCCTCTAACTTTTTGCTAGAGTTACTAACAGGGTCTTTAATGTTCAGTGACAACTGAACAGGCCTCTCAATTATATGTTCAAGAGACTGTTCTCATCACCTTTTCTTTGTGGTGTATCAAGCTTCTGATTTATTAAGTCAATATTATTTATTTATTTATTGCATTTATATAGCACTTCTCTCAACCCTGGGGGACATTGAATATTGTATGTCAATGCTTCACATACAATAAAAACAGTAACATATAACTATAAATTAAACCATTAAAACTAGAAACCATCGACATAATCATAAAACATTTTGACATTGCACTGATTCCAAGGTTATCATGCATCTGCTACATTATTACTAATGCTTTTACAAATCGGGATTTGGCCATGTACATAAACACAGGTTAGCCAGGGAACAAGAACCAACATCTCTGGGATCAACCTCTCCACCATGCATCTAGATCAAATTCCCCACACATATCTAGTTCTGAGCCACATCATGGAGTTCACACAAGGCTCTCACCTCCACAGCGGGATATCAGCCTGACAGTCCAGCAGGGCTGGAGCTGTTTCAGCAAGGCCTGGTATAGGCTCCCAGCATCCCCATACCTACCAAAAAGACAGAACTGTCTACCTACCTAATAGCACTGCCGGTCCGTGAATTTCTGTTCTTTGTCATTCAGGAAGCAAAGGATTTTGGGAGGGGTAAACCTCCAAAACTCCTCCAAAACTCCTTTGCTTCCTGAATGTCAAAGAATGAGGAAGAACAAAGCAGGAGGATTTTCCATAATGTTGGAAGGGTAATGGGGTATCTGGATGCAGAAAGGGATGGGCATTCCACCTCCACAGCAGGCTGCCTGAACCTTGGGAGCACAGGATGGCTGTAGGGACATGATCCTGGATCCCACACTGGATTCATCTCTTGACATAAAGGATTACATTACAATGTTCACAATTGCTAAGGATGCATCCAAGCTTTTATCACAGGTGTGTGGGTGGTGGTGGGGATTTTTTAAAATGTAGATGAGAATTGCATTGGGAAAATTTGCTGGGAACACAACATTCCAACTATGTCTTTTCAGGAAAAGCCCATGAACATCACATGAAAAACTCATGAATTTTTCAGAGCTGTAGCTTTATTCTTTTTACACAATGTACCATACAACACTTTAATCTGTCCTATTGGGAAAAATGCAAGATTTCAATGCCATATTTTGCTTTTTCATTCCATTCAACAAGGCTGTTGCAAATGATGTTCCCAGAAGATTATGCCAAGAGAAAAGGAATCCATTCCTTCTAAAAGGAATGGCTCCAAAACTAAATTTTCTATTTAGTTTATACATGCCATATTTTGATTTGTGCATCAGGCAGAGAACAAAAATAATAATATTGCCTAGTAATAACACCCAACAGTTATGCAGTGCATATGCAGAAAGCAATTTCCAGGAAAACTAGTAATGCATAGTTAATGAGATTCAGATATACAGACAGATCCAAGTGAGAGAATATTCTATAATGAATGTTAATATTATCCCATAAAGCAGGTGATTCTTTGCAGAAATGCAGTAGATGTTAAATGCTTGTCTTCTTAAAATAAAAACCCATAGATGATATATACAACTGAATGGCTTATGGCAAGTTAAAATCAACAGCAATACACCTCTCCTACAACTTTTCATATTTTTAAAAGAAAACAGTGGGCAGGCATCCTCCACATTTTGCAATCCATTTCAAATAAATAGTAATCTGTTGTCAATGCATTGTTATTAGGAATGGGGAAATCTCATTTTCTCTCACATTAACATGATTTAAGTCTCCAATTTCTTTCTTCTCTAAATGTGGAAAGATGTGTAGAAATTTATAAAATATATCCCTCTCCCATCCAAAGAGAAAAACTCCAAGCAAAATCTGGAAGGGAATCCTCATCCATCTGCATTAATCAAATGCATTTCATACTGGTTTGCATGGAAACCAGCAGAGAAAGATGCATTTGTACCTGTGTAACAAGTAAATGGTAGAAATGAGGAGCTTATTAGAAGAAAAGGTGTTGAAACACTCATTCAGCAACAACAAACATAGTTAATACATAGGAAATAAAAGACAGACTTTAAAGATATAATAAGTTACAATATTGTATCTTAACAGTTTATGTTCATTCTCTTGGAAGTGTTTAAAACATTCCACCATTACAATTTCTATAGTCTAATCCTTAGTGTTACCTTTCTGAGATCTTAGGCAGAGAAATAGATGAGGAAAAATGGAGGAAGGTAATGGGTAGGAGCTGGAGAAATGGAACATATAATAAATGTGTGTGCGTGTCCCTGTGTATGTGCTTCCATCCTGCATAATATGATCTGATTCTTGTCAGGGACAAAACTATACATGGGTGCCATCTTCCTGTCTCCAATCTGCATTCAAAATGAGATCCATGTTTGACCTTTTGCAACAGGAGCAAAATGTCTCAAGGCTGGTACTGTTTAGATCCCATGACAGTTGGTGTCAATCAGTCTTAAGTGGTTTTTATTTACTCCAGACATCCCATTAGGCAATGTGAATTGCAGGGTTTATTTATTTTCTCCAGGTAATGAATTCTTGGCCTTAGCTCAATGAGGGAAAAGAAAGTTACAAGAACCCTTTAATGAGATTAATCTGAACTCTAATTAGCAGCAATAAAGAATTCCAGTGTACTTGAAAAAAAAGATGGCACTGAAATCATCACTAAGTACATGTGTGAGTGTGTGTGAAGAGTGGAGCGGATATGGAAACACATTTCAATGTGGAAATGGACACAGAGGAAAATTAAGACAGCTGGGCCTTGGGGAGTGACTGACGAGGCAGGAGCAATGTAATATATTTCTTCTTTGTGGAAGAAGTATGATGCTTAGCGTGTTGTCTCTAGAGATGTGAAAAGTCCCCCTGAGAAATTTGCTAGGCTTATTGAAATTTTCTTATCTTCCCTTTGAAGGCTGGATTGCCTTCAGCTAAATTTCTTTATATCTTAATCCCCTCTTCAGTTATTCAATCATTCAGTAAATGGGAAGGAAGCAGTAAACCTCACCTATTCAACCTCACCTATCCACTTATTTTGTAGAATGCTTGACCACCCCACCTCGACCATGTGGATCACTTTATCTAACCACTGAAAAAAGATATATTGTTCAGGTGTTAAAATACATGTTCTGTATAAAGTTCAGACCCAGACTACTTGAGGGACTGTGTCTCCTCCTATCAGCCCACATGAACCCTGAGATCATCAGGAGAGGTCCTTCTCTCGGTCCCACCACCATCACAAGTGCATTTGGTGGGAATGAGAAAGGGGACCTTTTTGGTGGTGGCCCCGTGGCTCTGGAACTCTTTTCCCAAAGAGCTGTGTTTGGCCCCTTCGTTATTGGCTTTTCACTCCCAGGTTAAAAACTTTTTATGGCGGCAGGCCTTTTGCAATAACCCACCATAGCAGGCTATCTCGGTCAGGAAGGCTCATGTGGTTTGCTAGAGCTTTGAGTCTTTTTAGTACAATGTTTTTAGGACAATCTCATTGTCCTGAGGCCCAGGGATTTTAATGATACATGTTGTTATTTTTATGCTTATTTAAATGGTATGTAATTGTATTTACGCAATGTGCCTGGTTTATTATTTATATGTTTGGGTTGGGGGAAAGATGTTGTGTTTTTTGTATTATGTAGTTTTTGTTTTTTACCATTTGTTCACTGCTTTGAGTCCCACCCGTGGGAGAAAAGTGGGATACAAATAAATAAATAAATAAATAATCTAATTGTATGGCTATTGGTAGCAATATTCTGATTTTCTTCAACTAGATCTCAAATTCTGGGCTCATCCACCCTGATCTTCACTTTCTAAGATGGGAGTATTCCTCAAATATTTTGCCAATCCTGCAATTATCTTACAGTTTAAAACTGCTATAAGTTATAAATTGCAAAGCTGCAAAATTTCAACTCTAAACTTGATCCACACTGTATCATATGTAAAGCAATCTTATGGACTAATGAATTGCATTGATGTTCATAGGTCTCCTCTAAGTAACATCAAATATTACTGTAAATCAATGCGTTACCAACCATTTCCCGTATTTGTCTTCTTTGGTAATATCAAAATAGCTTGACACAGAACTAAAAAAAATGGGTAAAGTTCACCTTCTACTAAAGCCAATGACAAAAGTCTCATTAGGTTAGAAATACACTTATTTCTGTCATATTATTCCCTTGTGAAATTGTTTATCCTATAAATGGTTGCAAGACAGCATTATCAAAAAGAGTTCCTAAGGGTAAGAACACAGCCACAACCTTGCACACCTCAATTTTCTACCTTTCTTGTGAGCAAGGAGATAAGTGAACTCTGGTCTCTCAATTATAGGCAAATAGATGAAGAAGGCCTTGAAAAGGATGACTGTGCTTATTTCATGGGCCTCCCCTTCAGGACACTGTAGGGATGAATCCATTTATAAGCAACTTCCTTCATGCTTTTTATTTTCCACATAATTCACAGTGATAAGGAGCTGCATGAAGATATAATAGGCTGCCATTAGGACAGATTCAATCAGCTTTTCACATGAAGATTGCTTTGACATTACCAGCCAAATGTAGGTTTCATTTAATTCGGCACTTCATAAGGTGTACTAGAGCGATGAGCATAGCACTGGAAGTAGGTGGGTAGAAAACTAAACAAGTATTTCATCTTTTTGGTTCATTAACTCTGAAATGAGGAGGTACCTTGATTGGTTATAAAAGTGTCCCAGAGGCCCTAAAAGCCACAAGGCAGTAACTACAATTAGCTTCTCTTCTAAGAAATATACTAAGAAGATTATACTCTGAACAGTAACTGCACTGAAATTAGCAATACACCTTCAGAATTTCATCAACATTTACATTTACAAGACAGTGACATACTGAGTGATGAAAATTTAGAGAATGGGTTTGTGTATATGCAAGTGCATACACAATGAAACAAACACATAAGGTTTAGAATGATACTTCATTGTCAAAGGGCCCGTCAACACAACACAATGGCCCACAAAACCAACTCCTTAGCGCCAGCCCTGGATTCTGCTGTGGTGTTTCCATGTCTCTGCTGCTAACTCTGGAACAGAGTCCTGATCCTCAAGTGGAAGGTCATTCTTATCTTGTCTGAAATCTCTGGTTCTGTTCCTGGCACCTCAGCTCCAATCCATTCCAATAGAGACACAGAGAGACTGAGAGCAGAGTCAGACATGGTTTATTGTTCTGTTGGCCAGATCTGACACGATCCACAGTAGAGACATGGCCATTTTATAGACATTTGAAAGAATAGACTGTGTTGTGGTTGGTATAAATTATGATCCACAATCATATTGGTTCAAAAAGACACTCATTGCTGTAAGCTTTACAGTTTGTATTGGTGTGACAAGATATTTAAAGCTTTTTATCAGAAGAATTCTTGAGACTTCACTTCACTTCACTTTATTTCTTAATTAGTCGCTCTCCACCAAGGTGCTCCGAGCAACTTACAATCTAAAATAACATTTACACAATATAAAAACATTCAACAGTGACTATTTGGCAAGTTAGATCTGATTACTTAAATGCACAACCAAACAGCCAAGTCTTGAGTGCCTTTACAAAAGGTCGCAACTCTGACATTGCTCTAATGTATGGAGGCAATGAGTTCCACAGAACTGGAGCATAGGTAGAAAAAGCCTGTCTTCTGTATCCCTTTCCCCCATAAGAGATCATTAATATGGGATGCAATTGCTTTAGAAGAAACAATACTTGATGATGGACATCTGCTAGGAGAGGGGGAAATCTCCTTGCTTGAACAATGGATAGTTATTCCAAGTTGATGGGTTTGGGGGGTTTCTTTTCTTTTCTTTTCTTTTCTTTTTTTTTTTTTTTGAAAAGAGTTCATTGTATTGTGTATGAGAGAGCACATGTTTCCATTCTAATCTTTAATCTGTTGCTGGGAGCTTGGCTGTACCTTCATTGGGTAGTGGGAAAGCACTCAGGGTCACTCAGCTAAGGGCTTCATAAGGTCATTTTTTATGTGGGCAGAGCAGCTTCAAACAACACTCACCTATATCATTTTTGTCACTAAAACAGCCCCTCCTTTCCTTATCCTCTTTTGACTGTAGATTGGCCCTGCTATCTAAAGACATCACTCTCTCAAAGGCTACAAATTCTCTTAGGACACTTCCACTCAGCCTTTATCCCAGGAGCATCCATGTTTAAAAACACAGATGTTCCTAGGGGCCAGTCCACACCCACCCCAGCAAGTGCATGCTTTCTGGGGTGGGTGCCCAGATGTTCTTCTGAGACTGGCCCAGGAGAACATCTGGAGAGACTAGCCCCCTCCCCCAAAGCCCCCAAACCCCTTTTAAAAGTAAAATAAACTTACCCGGCCTCTATTACAGTGTTGCCAGAGCTCTCCTGGTGCATAGAAATAACATGCCAGGAGAGCGGGGGGGGGGGGAGCGATTTTGCTCCCCCTCCTCACCCGTGCTGTTCTGCTGCATAATTTCTATGCACTGGGGGAGCTCTGACAACACTGTAATGGAGGCTGGGCCCTGTGAGGACTGACCCCTCAGTAGTCCTGAAACTACTGAGGGGTCAGTCCTTACAGCCCTTTTTGGGGTTTTCACACACCAAACCCCTCCCCCAAGTCTTCTCTCTCTCTCTCTCTCTCTCTCTCTCTCTCTATATATATATATATATATATATATATATATACACGCGCACACGCACACACCTTACCTGGCCACCATTAAACTTCTTCCGGAGCTTTCCTGGTGCTTTGAATTGACACGCTAAGCGGCCGGGGGATGGATAAATTATTTTATATTTTAAATTTCTTTTGGGGGTAGTGGTGGTAATTTAGTTGTCTCAGTGCCCTCCCAGAAGGTAATGGGAGGGCATCTAGATACCCCACATGGAAAGTGTGGGCTTTGGGGGGTTGTGTGCAGACAAAAGGTCATCCTGACCTAGGTTTTTAAAACCTGGTTTGGCACATACCTTTCCATTGTATGGAAGCAGATTTAATTCTTACAAGCAGAATTTACCATCTTTTGAGGCCACTCCTACCAGATTCTTTTAGCTTGGTGGAAGCTATCTTGCTGAAGCAAAAATATTTCTATATTCAAGTTGATTTTATAGCTAAAAATTGTAATAAGTAAATATAAGTCATGCTTTTTTTGCATGCCAGGGCAAGTCTGCAGAGTCAAAGATTTATTTTTGATAGGAAGTAGAACAGGATATCAATACACGTGAAGGATTAGATATTGGGAATGGATTTGAAAGGGAAAGGAGTAGTAGAATTTCTTTGATTTGATTTAGGATCATTTTATAGAGCCATCCTGGATCCCTGTGTCAGATCCAGGATTGTGTCCCAACAGCCATCACATAGTTCCTGGGCTCAAGTAGCCTGGAGACACAGGGTGACTATGCCCACCACCTCCTTGCATCTCAATTTAATACCCCCCCCCCCCAAGATAGAAAGCAGCCCTTATTTTGGTGTGTGGGTCTTTACTGTCTTGTTCCTCCTCATGTGCTAGGCCTGACCATTTGAGAGGAGAGAAGGGGTATATTCCTCTCAAGGTGCTTTGCTCAAATGCATGGAGGCAAACCAAGAAGAAACACAGAAGATCAAGGTAAGTGCCATTTTCTGTCTTTTGGAAGGAAGCTGAAGTACAGTTCAATTGGAATTTTGCCTCATGTCCAGCCATGCTGAAATTGGCAATTGACAGCAACTCTGTAATGCGGCTCCAAACCAGTATTTTTCATACTGCTTGAAGCTTCATACTAGTTGCCCACAGTGCTTAACCAATGTACAACATGAGAAGCCTGTCAAAAAAGGCAAGTAGCTCCAAGGCAAGCAGTTCTACTGCACACTGGTTGAACATAGTAAGGATTCAACATATAAAAAAGCTCCAAATCTGTATTTTTCAAACCGGTTGGAGCTCCATTATGTTCCTGTGCAGAACTCCACTAACTGCCAAAAATAATAAAGATTGGAGAAAAGCCTCATTAAACAAGTATATTTTTTTTATTATTCTTAATAATTTCCTATAAAGAAACAGCAAACAAAGGAAATGGCATACATAGGTTGGATACTCTTTTAAAATTGGAACCATCCTATTTAAATGACTCTGAAACTGGATACTTTAAATGAGCTAAGGTGCCTTTAAGTATCACTGTGATTCTGTTCTCACAAGTATTTTCAGCTGGAGCTATAAACAGCTATAAACTTACTCCCACTTTTGACTTTTTAAAAACCTCATGTTCTTTCCATCCTAAATATTAAATAAACACACAATTTGTTTTATTTCAAATATAACCTGAAACAAAAATCTACTCATCAGCGCCTGCAAAATCAAGATACACAGCTACATACAGCATGAAGTTGCTCACTGTGCTTACGAGCTATGTAACTGTTAAAGATGAGGAGGCTGTCAAAGAGGCAAGCAGTTCTAATGCACACTGGTTGAACATATAAAGGATTCTATTCATTAGTGTCTTATCATGGTGCGAATGACCACTTGCAGACATATGCCAGCACAGTGCTACAAAATCACCATGGGACATCACACAGGCAAGCCCCACAATACTTCAATACTAAAACTGCATTGTACAATGAGCAACAGCCAAAAAACAAGTGACCATGGCACAAAGCTGGAAAATTAGTTTCAAGACACAGAGTTTCAGATAGTCAAAGAAAAAAAGGGGGGGCATAGAACAGACAAAAACACCTAACTAGTCAAGCCTTACCCCAGGATGCCAAAACTCATACCCCCAAGTACCTCCAAACACCCGTTTCTCCAAACCCCTCCACAACATTGCACAGCACAGAGATCAGGCCCCAGCCTCACCACTCAAAGAAAGGGATCCTCCATGGGAAGCCATTAATTGTCTACATAGTGGTGGAGAAGAAGACAAGCAGAGGGCCAGACATGGGGTGTGGCCACAAAAGAATCACTTGCAATTGTCACTTGACCTAACTGGAGGTATAGACAGAAAAGGTCTCTTAAAACAACACATGATATGCCCACAACCAGCAAATTGCAGATGAGAAACAAGACAAAGAGACTGGGGCCTGCTTTAATTAACAATCACTTGAAGAAACCACACTCCCACTAGAGGCATCAAAACAGTGCATGAGGTCCTGTGTCTTCTTCATGATCCATACTGAAGAGAGGCTCATGATCAGGATCTGCTGGAGTGGGCAAACAGAGTCCCCATCATAGTTCATTTTTTTTTAAGGATGCCATGCCCTTCGATGATGGAGGGCCTCACTATTACTGCTAAGGGACTTAATTCAACTGACAAACACAATTGGAGTGGGAGGAGATTTAGCTACTAGGGCATCACTACCCTCTTCAACCTAAACATCCAGCTCTTCATGGCTTCCCAATTCAACCTTGAAATAGCGCATCATAACCATAAAACCATGTCAGTAAAGGGCCACCACACATGTTGAAAAGAACTTCAGCTGAAACACACACCACATACTGTATAGCAATAGACACATGAACAATGTGAACAAGGACCAAACCATGCCAGTTGCATAAGAGGAACCATAGCATATCAGGTCCATTATGCACCACCATATCCCTCATTCAGCAACAGTATCATTGTGAAATAGCATCCTAGGGGCTATGACATGGCAGCCAATGCATAACCATCATGGTGTGAGTGCATTCCACAGTGGGTCTCATAATAACTGATTAAGGGATGTGAGCCTGTGCTGACATGAGCAATGGTAATGTCCAATGTGGGACAATCACACACTGTGTCCATAACAGCACTTCCACCATTGACTTTTGAATGGGTGATTGGCTCAAAACCATGTTCCCACAGGTTTTTTTATTTCCATTATTATTGAATTCATCTGTTGCCTAATGCCTGCTATATGTGATGATGTCCCTTCATGAATTTAGGTCCAATAGTAAAACCTATTACTTTCAGACTGAAACACTCAAAACCCTGTGCCTGGATCAATGAATCCATTCATTCTGAGTCCTTCCACATTCTGCTTTTTAATGTAGAATTTTTGAATATATTGAGATTTTAAAAAATTACTAATATAAAGACATTATTGAATTCTGTGAAATTCTTGAAAAAAACGAAGTCTTACCTTCTCCCTACCAGTAAACAAAAACAGACAGAATGATTTAGGTTTTATGTGATCCAGGGAACACATTCCGTTTTGTTCTGGTCTTATTCTGGGATTCTGTAAAATCCCAGTCTGGTCCAGCATATCACTTATAAATAGTTGGAGCCTTTTGCTAAATGTAGACCTTTATTGAAAACATAAGTGGTAAGTCAGATGACGTTATTAAATCTTTTCTTTTAAACAGGTGGCCCTTGAGGTTGCAAAGCCATTTACCTGTTCTTATCAAATTCTTTACATATACTTGTAGGGAAAAATATGGAAGGGTTTTCTTTCAATGTGCACTTTTAGGGAAGAACAGAAAATCTGAAATATTTTAAGGCACCAGCTGTCATGTACACCCCACTTGGCTCTTTGTACTGTACTTCTGAAAGATATCCATAATGACACCATATAAGAAATAAAAAGTTAGATGCTTTTGTTTTTGCGATTTAGTTAGAATACAGACATAATTAAAAATAGTCCCACTACTCATGAGAAAGAAGGATGAAAGAAAGAACATCAGTTTTCTTCTTGTAGTGTCAAAACATTTATTTTTCTCACTACAGAAAATATGCCTTGGGTTCCAGTCTGAGAGAAACGCAACAAATAAGTTAATAAGTTAATAAATAAATAAATAAATAAATACTCCTTGCCACTTTTAACATTCAAAAAACTCACACTCAGAACTTCACAACTTTCTGAAGAACAACCATGCAATTATAGGTCTGTCTCTGCCTATGAATCAGATTGCACCTTCTTTGAGGAAGAGGGACAAAGACAGCATAAGAATGGAAGGAATTCTCAAATACCCATTCAATTTACACATAAAACATAACATGAAATTCAATGATAAATTCTGGGAAACTGGATTTAAGTGAAAGTTATTTCCTGGATATACATTAGGACTTTCAAAAATATATCTTCCCTTCCCTCTTTTCTTTCTCTCCACAATTTGTTTTTTTAATAAATAATCTTAATTGAATATTTGGTTTACAGTTAAAATAATATACCTGTCTGACCGCATCTCGGCCTACGAGCCCACGAGGACTTTGAGATCGTCTGGGGAGGCCCTTCTCTCGATCCCACCTGCCTCACAGGCACGCCTGGCGGGGACGAGGGATAGGGCTTTCTCGGTGGTGGCCCCCCGGCTGTGGAACACCCTCCCTGTAGACATCAGACAGGCGCCCTCCCTTATGACATTCCGCAAGAGACTAAAGACGTGGTTGTTTGAGAAGGCGTTTGACTAAGTGCTACAACAATTGGCAATGATGATTGGAACGGAATATGGATAACGAGATTGGATTGTGATTCTATGATGAGATGTCGCGAATGATTTAGTGTAATTGTATTATTGATAATGATGTTGTTATTGTTGTTTGTGATATTGCCTTTATTGTAATTTGTTTTTATATGTTGTACACCGCCGTGAGTCGCCCTAGGGCTGAGAACGGCGGTCTACAAGTGCAGTAAATAAATAAATAATAAATAAATAACATTTATATATATTAGGGCTGGGCGGTTTCGTTTCGTTAATTCGTAATTCGTTAATAATTCGTTAATTTTTTCAATTACAAAACGATAACGAACCATTCTGGAGCAATTATTTAAAAAACGAATTTTCAAAAACGTTTTGTAAATGCTTCGTATTTCGATATTGTATTCGTTTCGTTATTGTTTTGAGGTCGTTTCGTTATTATTTCCGCATGTCTGGGCCAGTTTTATTGTTTAATTAGTGAAAAAAAATTATAATATCACACCAACAGTCAACAACAGAGGGAGAGGGAAGCTTCAGAAGGTTTTGGAGGTTTTTTAGCGTATTTCGCGGTCGCATCCGCCATTAACGAATCGATTCGTTATTGTTTCGGAAATCGATTCGTTAATTTTTTACCATTTACGAAATTTCGTAAATATCGAACTTTTTAAAAGGAAAATTTTGTAATTATTTTAAATCGAAACAAAAAAACCCCCCAAATACAAATCGATTTTAGAAACAAATTTTTCCGTTGTTACCCAGGCCTAATATATATATATATATATATATATATATATATATATATATATATATATATATCACATAAGGATAGAGAAGAGAGATAATTAGAATATAGGGTATAGAAAATAGAAAGAGAAGAGAGAGAAAAAGAGAGAAGATTTAGAAACAAGAAAATTATTTTGGCTTCCTGGTATCTTCCAGAGGTCAAATTTCTTTCCTTCTTTCCTCTTTCTCCCTTCCAACCTCTGATTCGTGTCTTCTTCCTCTCCTCTCCACTCTTTTTCTTTCTTTTTCATTTTCTTCCTTTCTTCTTTTACTAGATCAAAATCCTTTTGTTTCTCTGTCTGAAGTATTCAGTAACATTTTCTATTTAGTATCTATTCAGCAGAGGCAAAGTAGTGGCTACACTACATAGGGCTGATGTAATAATTTTTTTTAATCTTATGGCCAATTGTATGTGTCCCCCTCTTCATCACTTCCGCTTTTTTGGAATTCAAGGGCTTAAATAGCAAAACAAATAGATTGATAACTTTCTGTGTGCAGTATATATATGTTTGATCACTTGAACATTTTACAATTGAAACTGCAAACGCATTTTTTCCCTGCTGGTTTTCCTTTTCCTTCCCTCTGTAAGATCTATGGATTCCTCCCTTTTTATGGTTATTTACATTCAAATTGAATAAGATTATCATGCATCAATATCTCTCTGCTGGCAGGTGTTTACCCAAATGTTCTCAGCAGCTCACAGCTGGACTACAAAGGAAGTTTGTTCCATACAGATTTCTTCTTTCCACAATATTAGCAGTATCATCTAAGCCTTATGAAATCATAGGTGCTGCACACCATGTGGCCAAGAAGCTGTGTAACCCCTTTCCAGATACATTGCATGCCATGTCTGTGAGATCTGTAATAATCAAAATAATACCAAGAGAAGTCAGAAATCCAAATAGTAGCTAAAGCACATTTGTTTCTCCAAAATTAAATGTTAACTTCAGCATAATCGAAATTGATTGCAGACAAGACAGATGTACCCCTGGTCAGTTGTGAGGCCAAACAGGGCATAGGGTTACAGCCAGTGTTGGGCGGGGTTACATTTCCCTGAAGACACTGGTTTTCAGCTTGGGAGTTCTGGACTCATCGCTGGGTATTTGCACAATTAAAATTTGTGCACCAGCTGCACCTATACCTTGGGAAGTTGGACTTGGCCATGGTAGTCCATGCTCTCGTTACATCCCGAATAGAATACTGCAATGTGCTCTGCATGGGGTTGCTTTTGAAGACTGTTTGGATGCTTCAAATGGTCCAATGGATAGCAGCCAGGTTGATGACCGGAGTGGTGTACAGGGAGCATACAACTCCCCCGTTACGTCAGCTCCACTGGCTGCTACTGAACACAATTCAAAGTGCTGTCTTTAGCCTTTAAAGTGCTAACTGGTTCTTCCCAAGCTTACCTGTTTGATTGTATCTCCCCTATGAATCACCTTGGAGATTAAGATCATCTGGGGAGGCCCTGCTTTTAGTCGCAGGCGCAACTGGTGGGGGCAAGAGACAGGGCTTTCTCAGTGATGGCTCCTTGGCTGTGGAACTCCCTCCCCAATGACATTAGATAAGAAGGAAAGTGAAAATGTGACTTTGGGATCAAGCCTTTGGAGAATAATTACAGTGCAATAATAGATACAGAATATGAACAATGACTACTGGAATGTCCCCAAATTACAATTGTGGATGGTGAGGAACTGCAAGTCACTTCTGGTGTGAGAGAATTGGTCGTCTGCAAAGACATTGCCCAGGGACGCCCATATGTTTTACCATCCTGTGGGAGGCTTCTCTAAAGTCTTACATGAGAAGCTAGAGCTATCAGATGGGAGCTCATCCCACTCCCTGGATTCGAAGCACCAACCTTTCAGGCAGCAGTTCTGCCAGCACAAGGGTTTAATCCATTGTGCCACCGGGGGCTCCTTGGCATGATTTTAATAGTGTATGTAATAAAACAGCTGTAATAAAACAGCTGTTGAAGAAACCATCACTGAACCCCACTCAATTCGTCAACTATCGGCCTGTTTCCAATCTCCCCTTTTTGGGCAAAGTCCTGGAATGTGTGGTGGCCTCACAACTCCAAGTATTCTTGGAAGACACGGATTATCTGGATCCGGCAGAGTCTGGCTTTAGACCAGGAGATGGAACCGAGACAGCCTTGGTCACCTTAGTTGATGATCTATGCTGGGAGCTAGACAGGAGGAGTGCGTCTCTGTTGGTTCTGCTGGACCTCTCAGCGGCTTTTGATATCACTGACCACAATATCCTTCTGGGACGCCTTGCCGGAATGGGCCTGTGAGACACTTTTCTACAGTGGTTCTGGTTCTTTCTGGAAGGTCGCACCCAGAAGGTGTTACTGGGGAACTTCTGTTCAACTCCACAACCATTGTCTTGTGGGGTTCCTCAGGGTTAAATATTGTCTCCTATGTTGTTTAGCATCTACATGAAGCCACTGGGAGAGATCATCCAGAGTTTTGGGGTGTGATGTCACCTGTATGCAGATAATGTCCAACTGTATCACTTCTTTTCACCTGCGACTAAAGAAGCTGTTCAGGTCCTGAACCGATGCTTGACTGCTGTAACAATCTGGATGAGGGCAAACACATTGAAACTGAATTCAGACAATACAGAGGTACTCCTGGTCAATTGTAAGGCCGAACAGGGCATAGGGATACAGCCTGTGTTGGATGGGGTTACACTCCCCCTGAAGATGCAGGTACTCAGCTTGGGTTTGATCCTGGACTCATCGCTGAGCCTGGAACTCCAGGTTTTGTCGGTGACCAGGGGAGCATTTGCACAGTGAAAACTTGTGGAAGAAAGTTTTGAGGGAGAATATAAGAGTTGAGTCTACACATTGGGCCTTTTTTGGGGGGTAAAGGGTGGTGCTCTTCAGTGGTTTCTTTAAGTGCAATGACTAGGGGCATAGTGAAAGATCGTGCCTTTTGGGGATAACCTGGTGGTTTCCTCTCTCTTATAAAGTCTAATAGCTGGATCATTGTCCATGGGAGGTTGAGGATGTGGTTACAGATAGACATCATGCCTCAGACAGACCCATATCAAGTTCCTTCTCAATTACCCCTTACATTCAGGTATAATTGAATTAAATTAGTTTTCTAGGCCAAATAAAATTACCTTTGTTAAAATCCAAATATCTGTGTCTGGCTCATTATTTCATAGCTGTTCGTCAATATATATATTTAGAAGGGACACCAGGAGTGAAAAATAATGTCCTGCTCCAAAAAGAACCTTATTCACATGATGGTGGAGTCCTTGCAGTATGTTTTATAATTGGATGCTCATGCAATTCTGTTTTCCCCTTTGGTGTACAAAAAAAAAGGAAGATCAGTATAGTAGAATGTCAGAATCAAAATTTCATTGGCACTGTTCCTGTATCAAAAATTAAAAACGTACACTTCATAATTAGAACTGCCTATATCTTTGGAGGAACCTTTATCTTCTCTCCAATTTACTAGAGGTAAAATTACTTTTTCCCTAAGTACTGCACATTTCTGTTTTCAGCCTTAAAATCAATTACCGCTGGCAGAGAGTAATTAAACAAACTAATGAGATGTTATTTTAAATTACAACCTGACTTTCTTTCAGGCATCTTTGCAGTGAGCCTTAACTACCCTTCTGCATTGTTGCATTTCAAATCCTCCCCCCCCCCCACACACACTTTTTTTGTCTTTGTCGGCTTGTTTTCTGTGACTTACCACCTATTTTCATAGTAGGAAATAATTAGCTAAATATTTTAATTAGAGGTTTTCTCAAAGCAACAGTAGGACATTCTCTAAATGGAAAGTTATTTGATATTGTAGGGGAGAAAAAACTGGCTTACTATAGTATGTGGAGTTCTGCCATATGAGAAATAGCTTTCTGCAGTTAACTCCAGCAGCAGGGTTAATTGTATTCCATTCATCTAAGAGCACCATTGAATGTGCTGTAGAGTCATTTAAATGGCTTGCTGACCCTTTCCTGCATTAACTTTTCAAATGTGTGTACTAAAAGGCTCTCATCTGAAGATGATGCAATATCATGGTCAGTTATTTTGATGGGTGATGAGTGAGAGAACAATGAATTGGTACCCCTCCATCTCCGTCCCTCCTTCCTCCCCTAGATAAAATCCTATGATCAAGACTCATTGAAGATAAAGGGTATCATTTGATGCCAGCTTATTGCTATCATTAATTGATGGCTTTCCTGTATCATTAGATAATGAATTTCCTGCAATTTTAGGTTGCTACCCATCTGGCAAGATCATGGGTACTACTCATTGTCTTATGCCATAGCCTACCTGAAGGGAAGTTATGAAGATACAATGGAGAAAACTTGCATATCTCCTTGGAATCTTGAGGGAAAGCAGAACATGAGGGGAAAAAGTGGACTTCAGCTTCCCAAAATTGGGTGAGTAAATTCTAGGAATTGCAGTCTGAAAAAGTATTTATTTTCCTGGCTCTAGAGGAATAGTGGAATGTATATGTAATACATTTCAAATAAAAGATGGAATCACAGCTATGACAGAGATGTAACATGCATAATACTACTGGAGGGACCAAACCAAAGATTCTGAAATTCTTTATATTTTATCCATTAAACAGACAGTATGTCTGTGAGAACTAGGCTAAGCAAAAGTCCAAATATTCAGTCCATATGTTCAGCATGTCTATTCATCCATAGAAACATATGTGGCTTTTCACCAAATTGTGATTAAGAAATGAGTCCGGGATTATTCATTTTTCAACAATCAAGAATTTAAATAAGAATAAATGAGGAGATATCTCCATCTGATGCACAACTGCAAAATTACAGTTTTAGAGGAAAACATTATCCCAGTGATTTTTAAAACAGATGTATAGTCACAGTAATATTCAGAGTGGATGTTAAAATATCCCTGAGAGATTAGATTAAAGATTTAAACTCCTTTAATTTTTTTTGGGTTCCCTTGAAAGTATTGCTAAATGAAGACCTCTTTGGGCTTTTACCCCTATATGCCATTTCAGATCAAGGGCGCAGAAATGCAGCCCAAATTCAGTTTCAGAGGGGTAGCATTACAGTGCTGGCTGAAGCCAAAGCCAAAACCAAAATTGGGGGACCAAACCTAAGCATGTTTAACTCATAATTTACTGACAATAACTAAGGATGCATTTACACTCTAGAATTAGGACAGTTTGGCACCACTTTAACTGCTGAGTTGATGCCATGTGATCTTGGAATGCATAGCCCGGTGAGGCACCATCTATTTTTGGCAGAGTAGGTTAAAGATCTGAAACATCACAACTCCCGTGATTCCATGCCATTAAGCCATGACAGTAAAAGTTGTGTCAGACTGCAGTAGTTCTACAATCAAGATGAACCCCAAGTCATAATTGTCTTAAGTATCAAACATTAAATAAATTAATAAGGTCTATTTTTAGTGGACTCTCCAGATCTGAATCTACTGAACTTGTGAGTGAAACAGAATACATTTGTGTTCCTCTGAATCTGCACTGAAGTAATGTTCTGATCTGAAGTTCAATTGTATACAGAATTAATGTATTGACATTTTTTGCATTAACAAAAAGTGTATGCAAAAATGTATATAAGGGGAACAGACACAAAGGAATTGCACTATACTAAGAGGAAATTCTTGAACAACTGTACAGTATAGGTCTGTGCGATTGATTTAAAAAGTTTCAATACTCATTACAAAATTAAGGGTGGGAGGAAATCATTTCTAAAGTGTTTCCAAAATTGGGTGTGTTTCATATTGTAACTATAATGAGTTAACTACTTTTCATTATTTTTCATTAAGCAATTGTGCGAGTGGGGAAACTTCAGAAGATGCTTTCTCCCTCATTGTTAGAGCTATTGGCATGAAACTTGCTACAATTATAGAACATATTTACCCCTATTAGCCCATCAAGTTTCAGATTGTTTCAGTAATCTGCAAATTTTGGAGAAATTTTCAAAATTGTATACAAACATTAAAAAAACTGCAAGAGCTAGCTTCTTGAAGCAAGATAACAGGAGATCATTCCTCCCAAGGTTCAGAAATATTCATATATCTTCTGATATTTGGGATTTTTTGAAAGTTTTGACAATTTTTTTTAAAAAAAACCCACAACAGCTATTACGTTGAATGTCTTTAACCAACAGACCTTCGATTTGGGGATTTCTTCCCAGCTCAGCACAATTTACCTACTATTATCAGTCAGTCCTCTGTGCAGAATTGTAAACTGAGTGGTTGGCTGGTTGTTGCTACGGAAGGACAATAGCTCTCCCCTATCCTCACTGGGACTTTCTGATGCTTAGCAGAACTCTGGGAAATATATTTTATGGCAGGACGTTCTGAATTCTGTGCCATAGGGCCCCTTCCCAAACTATATTTCCCAGAATTCTATGATCTCTCATTCTCTTTCCCAGCTCACTCAGCTCATCCTGCCCTGCTGCTTTCTGCTCCTCATGGTGGGAGGCAGCCTATCTCTTCTTAATGTAAAGAGGAATTACAGTCTTTTTAAACTTTCACCTCACTGAAAATGAAACTGTTTCTTAATATCTGTTCATATAGCAAAAAAAACCCTTGCAAATTAGATAAAATTTACAATTTAAAAACAAAGATTTGTTCAGATTAAAATTTACAATTTAAAAACAAAGATTTGAACAAACAATAGTTTGTTCAGCCAGAGATTGGTGCAAGCCAGCACTAAAATGAGCTTGTGGAGGAAATAAATTCAGTAAAAACAAAAAAGGTAGATTTGCAAACCTCTAGATACGAGCACATCTGGCATCATCCAATTGCTACAGGGGGGTGTACAAAAATAAGTTTCTCATGTTCTTCTGCATGTGTTAAAAATCATCACACAGGCTGACAGTTTCAAAGTCCCAAGCTGGGCACCTATAGTGACACAAGATCTCCCTACCACTGTGAGCTCTTGTCTAGTTATGCTTAGAGAAATTTGAGGAATGGTAGCAGAAACTGCAAATGGGTTTGATGGGAAATGACAAAAAGCACTATCCTGTACCCGGTGATATTGACTGACTGAGCTAAAATGCATTATTTTCATGTTTCTTTTAGTGTTCTTTAAAATTATTTCACTTTCCTTGAGATCCGTCCAAATCAGGCTGACAGCACCCTCTGGTAGTTCTTAGAGAAGCTCATTTTTCTGTCACTCTGTTTAGCTGCTCTAGTCATTCCACTTCTTTAAAAAAAACTGGTTTTTTTCCACCTTGTGTTTATTGTTGAATTATTTAGTGTCACTGACTTAAAATCTTTATTTTGGTTTTTAACAGTTTTAAAATTTTACCTCACATTGCAAATTCTGACAATATTTTAAAGCCAGGTGCAATTTCATCTGAATGTTGCTGTAACATCAAGCTAACCTCTTCAGGGGCGCTTTGTTGCCCACAATGCCCAATACAAGGAAAAAAGAGATCACACTACAGAGATGGGATAAAATCAAGGCAGCTTTATTAACTGTTACTTTTTAGTTGTTTTTGATTATAAGTAAATCTAAATGGATGAAGCAATTTAGTGCTGGAACAACTGGAAGAGTTGGTCTCCTAGACAAGAGTTATCATGAACCTCAATCTCAAAACACTGACAGGTGAGTACAACAATCCAATGTCAAAGTCCACAGTAGAAACAAAAGCCAAGGGAACAAGTGGAAGGGAAAGCCAAATGTACAGTCCAGAGTCAAAGCCTAATACCAGAGTTCCAAGCAACAAGAGTGTGTCCACAAGTCAAGAGAAAAAGTTCAGGAGCAGTCCAAATTCCAAAATGTACATGAGAGACAAGATTTCAAAGTCCAGACATGGATACAGAAGTTTCATCCAGTAATCAGTTAGCACATGGCAAACCATTAAATGCTACTTTCACAGCTGATTACAATTGCTGACCTTCTCAGCAAGAGTTGCTGATCTTCTTCACTGAGCCTTTTCTCTCCTCAGTTCCACAAAGAAACACACAGTTAACTGTTCCCCAGCCTACTAAACACAAGTGTCTTGTGTATGACAGAAGACTAAGCAGTTGTTACTTCTGGGTGTGGCTGAGCAAGTTGCTGTTCCTGGCTGGACTCTAGTTCAACAGCCAAGCCCTCACTCAGGAAATCCTCATTCATTCTATCCATGATAAGAGTCACCAGCCTCCCCTCGGAGGAAACACCATAGTCCCCAAGAAGAATCTGTAAAAGTCAGAGTTGCTCCCAGGTCCAGTTAATGAACTAGCCAGGGGGTGTGAGGTTCCCGGCCACTTCAGCCCCAGGTGAGGGCAAAAGACCCAGATACCATCCCCAGGGACAGAAGATTTTCCCCAACTCCAAGACTGCAAGATATATAAAAGCAACATTAGATCAGCCATCCACAATCATAATCTGGGGCCGTTCCAGTAGTCACTGTTCATATTCCATATCTGTTATTGCACTATAATTATTCTCTGAATGCTTGACCCCAAAGCAACATTTTCATTTTCCTTCTGAAGGCCAGGAGGGAAGGGGCTGATTTAATGTTGCTAAGGAGGGAGATCCACAGCTGAGGGACCACCACTGAGAAGGCCCTGTCTCTTAATCCCACCAGTCACACTTGTGAGGAAAGTGGGACCAAGAGCAGGGCCTCCCCTGACAACCTTAATCTCTGAGGTGATTAATAGAGGAAGATACATTCAGATAGCTAAACTGGGCTGGAACTATTTAGGGCTTTATAGGCTAAAACCAGCCCTCTGAATTGTGCTTGGTAGCATACTGGCAGCCAGTGGAGCTGATGTAATACATGGTTGTATGCTCCCTGTATGCCACTCTGGTGAGCAACCTGGCTGCTGTCAACTGGACCAATTGAAGCTTCTGCATAGTCTTCAAAGGCAACCCCACATAGAGCACATTGCAGTAACATATATGGAATGTAACCAGAGTTTGGATCACGATGGCCAAATCTGATATCCCAAGATACAGGTGCAACTGGTGCACAAGTTTTAGTTGTGCAAAGTCTCCCCTGGTCACCACCGAAACCTGGGGTTCCAGGCTCAGTGATGACTCCAGATCACTCCCAAGCTGCAAATCTGTGTCTTCAGAGGTAGTGTAACCCTACACCCTATTTTAGCTTTATGACTGACCAGGAGTACCGCTGTCTTCTCTGGATTAAATTTCAATTTGTTTGCCCTGATCCAGATTGTCACAGCTGCTAAGCACAGATTCTGGACCTGAACAGCCTCCTTAGTAGCAGGTGGGAAGGACTGATAGAATTGAACATCATTTGCTTACAGATTACATTGAACTCCAAAACTCCTGATGATCTCTTTCAATGGCTTCATGTAGATGTTAAACAACATGGGAGACAATATTGAACCCTGTGGGACCCTACAGGACAAAGGCTGCGGGGTGAGCAGATGTCCCCCAACAACACATTCTGGAAATGGTCCTCCAGGAAGAATCAGAGCCACTGTAGAACAGTACCTCCAAGATCCATTCTGCCAGGCATCTCAGAGGATACTGTGGTCTACAGTATCGAAGGCGTGGAGCCCCCGGTGGCGCAGTGGGTTAAACCCCTGTGCTGGCAGGACTGAAGACCGACAGGTCGCAGGTTCGAATCTGGGGAGAGGCAGATGAGCTCCCTCTATCAACTCCAGCTCCTCATGCGGGGACATGAGAGAAGCCTCCCACAAGGATGATAAAGACATCAAATCATCCGGGCGATTCTAGGTAATGTCCTTGCAGACGGCTAATTCTCTCACACCAGAAGCGATTTGCAGTTTCTCAAGTCGCTCCTGACATGACAAAAAAAAGTATTGTAGGTGACTGAGAGGTCCAGCAGAACCCCTGTCCAGTTCCCAGCGTAGATCATCCACTAAGGCAACCAAGGCTGTTTCAGTTCCATGTCCCAGCCTAAAGCCATACTGCAGCAGATCTAGATAATCAGTGTCTTCCAAGAACACCTGGATTATAACCCTACTATAGACTTGGCCTTTGTGATGTTTTCTTCCTTCCCACATCCACATGCTATTCACATTCCTACCAGCATGTCAGCTAATGATAGAGTCCTAAGTAGACTAGATATCTCCCTGTATTATTTTTCACAAGTGTTGTTCAATGTCACTTGCCAGCTGAAGAATTGGTAATTGAGGTGCACAATAACTGATTACATATGTCAAATTCTGTGCCAGAAATAGGAGACAATTAATGCATCACTTGACATTATTTGTGCCCAGTGGGCAGAACAAATCGTTTTTCCATTCCATTTTCAGTTAAGAATTGGGCCCATTAAAGCCAATCTGGCCAAAATAGAAGCAGAGTTTGTTCATTTGCATTCATTCATTTATTACATTTATATAACAACATAGTTCAAGGCAATGGGCATAATTCTCCTCCTGTCTATTTAATCCTCACAACAATTTCATGCGTGTGGGGTGGGGGGAGAGGGTGAGAGAAAGAGAATGAGCGGATCAGTATCAGCTCATGGATTCTATGGCTTAAACCTTGTTCTTCCAAATTCCAGTCCACCACTTTTCTCATAACAAATTTCCAAAAATAATAATATATGCAAACAAAGCAAACAACATTTTTGCCAAGATTCATTTACGATGAAACACTTAAAAAATAAACCCTGGAAGGATTATCTTAAAACAGTCCCCTATTGTATTTATTTTGAACTCATTCGGGACTTAACCTACTGAAACGAAACAAAGTTTAATTGATTTAATTGTCCTTTGGATAAATCTCATATGCAAACACTATCAACACAGTTAATGATATTAGAGTCAGATCCTTGATTAATGTACCCAGTAGGCAACATTTATTTTTATTGGGTTAATTATTTACAGCGTTCCTTAATTTGAAATAAAGCTGTCATTCCACTAGCACAAATGTGGCCATTACTTCATTTCATTTTCATCTAATCGAATATTTAAAATCCAATGTCATTTTTTCTTATTGGTGTTCCTTTAATGAATTCAAGCAGTCACTTTAATTTAATGAAACAAAAATAAAACCTTTTCAGTCAAATTGGTGCTTGAATGTGCTTGTATGCTGATTTTTCGATGAATGTTAGCCTGTGTGTACAACATTTTAAAAGACAGGAGCTCCATCTTGTGGATATGAAGACACCAACCAGTTACACTTTGTACTATTTTTTTAAAAGTTCATTATTTCCAATATGCTTCTACAACAATGCATACCAACCAATATGTAGATTGCATATGGTTATACACTGCAGAGAGCTCGATGATACCCTTTAACTGATATTGCTGCATCCTATGGCATTCTAGAATCTGACGTACTCAGAAGTCTTTTTTTCAACATCTTAGTGCAATAATTCAGGAAAAGTTGCTAGAGCTCCTGAGTAGACAAAACATAAGTGCTTCACCAAACTACAGATCCCAAGTTTTGACCTTTAAAGCCCCAGGTGCTTTGGGTCCAGGTTACCTTAAGGATCACCTACTCCCATACAATCAACCCATGACACATAGATCCTCTGTGGGGTGGTTACTCCATCCTGCCAGAACCTGACGGGTGACCAACAGGAGCTATCAGAATTTAAAACAGAACTGAAGACCTATGTCTTCTGACAGGCCTACCCAGTCAATTTTTATCTGCATTTTACTGGTGTTGATATTGTGCATATTTTGTGGTATGCATTTTAATAGTCTTGTGCTGTCTGTTTAAACCATATTATAGCCCACTTTGAACTGCAAGGAAAGGCAGGTAACAAATAAATATATTATTAGTATTATTATTATTATTATTATTATTATTATTATTATTATTATGTGAAAGACAGTAAGACACAGCAAACAAGATCACTATGCAGGCTGTTGTATTGGATCACACGTCAGACACTTCCCAATTGTCTAGGACTGTGTGATGTACCAGTGAATAATGTGTGCAGATCCGAGTAGTGTGGCCTTTTGCAGTTGACAGATGGCAATTTTGTTAGTGCCAATTGTTTCTAAGTGCAGGCCAAGGTCTTTAGGCACTGTACCCTGTGTGCCGATCACCACTGGGACCACCTTTACTGTCTTCTGCCAGAGTCTTTGCAGTTTGATCTTTAAATCCTCATATTGTGTTAGCTATTTCAGTTATTTCTTTTCAATCCTGCTGTCACCTGGGATTGCAACATTGATTATCCATACTTGGTTTTTAAACACAATTGTGAGGTGAGAAGTATTGTGCTCCAAAATTATTGTTGTTATTATTATTATTATTATTATTATTATTATTATTATTATTATTAAAAACACAACAAGATGAGTCCACAGCAGACACTCTGCTGGCTGTTGTATTGGATCACACATCGGACACTTCCCAAGTGTCTAGGACTGTGTGATGTATCGGTGAATAATGCATGCAGATCCCAGTAAGGAGGCCTTCTGCAGCTGGCAGATGGTAATCTTGTCAACACTGATTGTGTTTAAGTGCAGGCCAAGGTTTTAGGCACTGCACCCAGTGTGCCGATCACTACTGGGACCACCTTGACTGGCTTGTGCCAGAGTCTTTGCTATTATTATTATTATTATTATTATTATTATTATTATTATTATTATTATTATTATGCCAGGAAGGAAGTCATTAAGGAGGCTTGATTATGACATGAGGTGTTCAGATAAATCCATTCTCTGCAATGACCAAGACCTACACCTGTATGAACAGGATTTAACATCTATGTATGTCACTAACAGGATATGAGGCAATTAGTTTGGATATCTCCCAAGCACTTCAGATTTATTTTAAAATTCTAGAATTCATATTCATCGAACATGATTTTTCCCAATAGCAAACTTTGTATGGTCTCACAAAATTGCTGGGTTTCATTCATTTTGTTAGGAATTTAGTAGGAAAAAATATTTTTGAGATGGGAGCTGCTGATAGAAAAGCTTTTAGTTTGGATCATAAGAAAAATAATCAAAATCAGCCCCTGCAATGTTGACCACATTTTGGACCTTGTTGTTACTCACCTTGACTTTGAGTCTGAAGCTGAGCTGTTTGGGCCTTCTGAGCCTGACTTTGGGCCTTCCGAGCCTGATTTCATGCAGGATGATGAGGAGACTGATGGGTTACAGATTCCTGTACATGTTTCAGATGGGGCTGATAGTGTGACTGCTGAAGGAGAAACAAGTTCATTTCCCCGGGGAAAGGATTGTTCCTTCAGTTAGAGAGACTGATAGCGAGAGTGAAATCCCACACGGCCAGGTGGAGGATCTGTCCCAGCTGGACCCAGATAAGGCGTTGCATAGCCTTGCAGATAATGAATTAGTGAGCAGACAAGATTGTCTGCAATTAAGGCTTCGGAGAAGCACTCGCTTGGTCAGCAAGCGAGAAGCCAAAGGTGTCCAAGGTCAACGCAATGCTTTCATGTTCACAAAGGGCATTTATTTAGTCTTGTAGCTGACAGACAGTTGTTGTCGGTCCAACATTACTCTTCCCATGTTAACTTCTGGAGATTTTCCTTGGCTTTTCGTAGCATGCTTCTGGCTTCCTGAGTCTGGGATTTGGGTCTTGTTTTCAACTGCTTACCATGGACTTTTGTTTGACCATTACTAAGGGATTATGCTTCATGTTTTTACCTTTGGATCTTGGGAACTTTTCCTTTACATTTAAGTCTCTGTTTTGGCTATGGAACTATTGCATTTCTATTTCTTTGTTTTGATTTTGCTTTTCTCAATAAACTACAAAAACCTACAGCCTTGGTGTGGTGGTGTCTGGAGCAAGGTGAAAACTACCCTGAGTTACAATAGACCTCCTCACATTGTTGAGGGGCAGCAAGGGGATTCATCAGCATCTGTGGTGAATCCACAGGGCAGCAGGGCAATCCCATCACCCCGTGCTCAGCCTTGCCCACAGCTATGCTTTCCCATCACATGTGGGGAAGTGTTGCCATGCAGCTTCCCCTTGTGCTTGTTCTGTTGCTCCCTAAAAAACATAGGAAGCTTTCCGTGTTCTAGGTGAAGAGTCATAGTACACTTGTACCACAGTTCATCTATGGAGCCCCACCAGAAGTGAATGTGTTGTGAGATGGACTATGTGGCACTCCATAGATGAAGTATCTGCCAAGCATCCTGTGATGCTTGCAAAGTCCCGTGTGATGAAGTGGTTGGTACACTTCATATGCCATAGAAAGAATGGCATATGAAGTGTAGGATTTCGCTCAGCCCTGAAAATACATCATCCACAAATCCTATTCTTTCATGCAGAGAGTGATGCAGGAACAAGTCTTTGAAAATATTAAGTCTGAGAAGTAATTAGTTATATTCCAAAGGCCCTGAACTAGTTACTATTATAGTTATAATTTAAAAGGGATGACTCCTGTTTAGCAATTTTTTAAAGGTTACTAAGATAATTACTTTTACTTCTTTAAAATGTATACCAACCAAAAACTAAAAGTAACCAAGCAAATATAAACACATTTAAGACAAAACAAAACAAACAAAAACAACAGTGCTCTCAGGCCCATGAGTTATTCAAGGGAATGGAGGAACAAAGAGAATAGTTAATTGGAGGATTCTCTGTTTTAGTATAGCTGTATTTTTAATTACTTTTAAACTTGGGGAGTTATAACATTGCTTGAAACTCTATGTTCTATGTTGGTAGAAAGGTGGGGTGTAAATTAAATTAATTAATTAAACAAACAAACAAACAAATAAATATACCCGAATGTTCCAAGGGTTTTGTTATCTCCATTTTGCAACCTACTTCCATCTTCTATCTCTTGCCACATTGCAACTGCTCTCCCCATCAGTTTGTCACAGACAAAATTTGCTTGGTTTTCACTCATTTATTCTACTGAGAATATTTTATTATTTTTCATACTGGATGACTTTAAGCCTTCTGTATCTCAAATTAATTAAAATAATATAATGAATCTCTGTTGGCAATGGAAGCACAGCTATCACCTGGCTCTGAAGAAATTGTCTTGTTAACCTGATTGTGGCTTGCTTTCCCTTCATTTTTTCATTATTTTCATTGATGATTAACACTTAACAAATGTAATAATTAGTACAAAATGGAGGAAACACAATTTTCAATAGAAAAGAAGAAGTTTGTTCTAACCTCAGAGTTCACTAAATAGCTACAGGCTGTGTCAACAATAAAATTGAAACAGATATTAATAAAATTAAATGTATATTGCTTCCCATCAAGTGCCATTCCCATGTGCTATTGAATAAACTGGAATTACACACAGTTCTGTGGAACCACAAATATTGAGAAGAGACACCTTGATTTAGTCCAATCCATAATGGGCCAAGAACAAATTGTTCAGATTACAGTTTTCAGATCGGACTATGTTGTCTTGAAACAATCCAGGTTTTTGCTGTTATTTTGGTGAGTGTGGTTGGTGTTGTTTTGGGGGTACTATAGAGTAGCTGATATTTCATCATGGTGCTAGGAGCTTTAGTTCATGCTGTGATCAGGAGGGGTTGAAGAAAAGTTGAAGTTATAGCTGTAGCTTTCAATCTATGGGGATGATGATGATGATGATGATGATGATGATGATGATGATGTTTAAGATTAATAATCCAATACAACAGCCAGCAGAGTGATCTTGTCTGCTATGGACTCAACTTGTTATGTTTAAGATTAATTAAAGATTGTCTTTTTAATTTGGACAGCTGATTTAGCTGTCTAAGCACTTCCAGCCGGTCATTCATCAACCTTGAGGTGGCTGATGAAAAGGTCGTCTTGGTGATGGTTGCCAGTCAGGGTCTGGCTGATTGGAATAAATGCCCCCAGAAAATCTCAGTGTACATGGCAGATTGTACAGGATAAGATGATCCTGTAGGTCACCTGGACCAAAACTATCAAGGGCTTTAAGGTTGAAACCACCACTTTATACTTTGCCCAGAAACTAATTGGCAATTGGTGGAGTGACTGTGGTATAGGTTTAATAATCTCACTCCTGGATGCTCCTGTAACTAGACTGGCTGCTGTGTTTTGAACTATTTGCCATTTCCAAACTTGATATCCAAGCCAAGTATAAAGTGCATTGCAGAAATCCAAACTTGAGGTTGCCAGTGCATGCACACTACCAGCTTAGGTCCTCTAGAAAAGTTCATAGCTGGTGTATCAGTTGAAATTGGCAGTAATCACACTAATCGTCACATTTATCTGAACTCTCAAGCTGTGAGAACAGTCTTTCAGAGGGAGTGTAACCTCATCTAGAACTGATCGACACACCTCCATTTCTATGTTAGGACCCTTGATGGCACGCACCTCTGTCTTGTTTGAATCCAGTTTCAATTTGTTTTTTCTTCATCCAGCTCATTATCTCCTCCAGGCATTCAGTCAGAAGAGACACATTATCCTTAGCTGAAGACATTGAGAAATATATTTGGATGTCATCAGTGTACTGATAGCACTCCACTCCATCCCTCCAGATGATATCTCCCAGCAGTTTCATGTAAATGTTAAAAAGCATTGGGGATGAGATGGCATCTTGTGGGATACCACATAACTGCTCTCTTTCTGAGGAGCAGTTATCCCCAAGCACCACCATTTGGAACCTGACTTAGAGGTAGAACGAGAACCACTACAACACTGTGCCCATTAGTATTTTGTACCATTCAAATTCTGATGTTGGTAAGGATGTTGGATGTGTGATATCATTTACACTACATTACACCATTTACTTACATTATATCACCCTGTTTTTCACTGTTTTTCATCATAGAGCTAGAGTCTGTTCATAGTGATACATAGATAATATAGACATAATTCAGAAGACCCAATAACTCAAAAGAAAAAGTCCCTTACTCTGGTATTTGTGTAGAGTGGATCTTTCATATCTGCTGCAATTTCATTCTAGAATCTATTTGGATACTGAAATCCATAGATGCTCAAGACACATTATATATGATGTGTAATAAAATTGTCCTTTCCACAAAATCAAAATTTGTTTTTTGAATCCCTCTCCCTCCCTCTCTCCCTCTGTCTAGTGGAATTTGTGGACGAATCCATGGATAAAGAGGGTCAGCTCTAGTTCCTTCCATTGGAACAGTAAGAGTGAATATTTTTAATGATCATGTGTTGTCAAATTATTCAGCGTAGCTTTGCACTCTAGCTGACACAAAGTCAGATTACTCCTGATACCTGCTGACCCCCTTTTCTAGTGTTATGGTCTATCCACTACAGTTATTCACTTTATGTAGGCCTGTGGAGTATAGCAAAAGAGAAGGTCCTTGAGAGGGAAAGCTACCACTGCTGAGCAACCTATTTCTGTAATCTTCGTTTCTCAGTGTGTTTTTTGGAACTACACTGTTTTGGAAAGGCTTTTTAAAAAAACAACAACACAACTTTTATTGTACAGATAGTGTTCTAAAGTATCCTTCCTGGAACATCTAGCTTCAAGAACACACTCAGAAGACAAGCATTTCAAAAATAGTGCTTGGAAGCAGGACTTTCCCACCTGCTACCATTTTGGCATTGCCTATACTAGCAGCAAAAATATTTCAGTCAAAAGTATTTTGAGGGATCTCAAAATACTGATGTTAAAATAACGATTTCTTGTTGTTGTTTGTCTTCAAGTCATTTCCAACTTTTTTTCAAGTCAGGGGCAATTGAGAAACTGCAAGTGGCTTCTGGTGTGAAAGAACTGGCTGTCTGCAAGGACATTGCCCAGGGGATGTCCGAATGTTCTGATGTTTTACCATCCTGGTAGGAGGCATTTTTCATGTCCCTACATGGGGGGCCAGAGCTGACAGCCGTAGCTCATCTGCGCTCTCCCCAGATTCGAATCTGTGACCTGTCGGTCATCAGTCCTGCTGGCATAAGAGTTTAACCCATTGCACCACTGGAGGCTCCATTTCCAACTTATGATGACTCTAAAGTTAATTTTTCATGGAATTTTCTTGGCAAGATTTGTTTAGAGAGGGTTTGCCTATGCCTTCCTTTGAGGCTGACTTCTACAAGGTTTCTGATTTTAAAATTAGTAATTTATTTTTAGATGATTTTGTTGTCAGAATAAAAAAAAGTTGTGTATGCCAGGTAAATTGGTTTTGATTGGATAGCCTATCTGTTTGATAGCCTTTACAGATATAATTGTATTATCTGGATTAGTATTCAAAAGGATCTTATAGGAACTTTGAGATTAACCAGGAGAAAGACATTGGTAGAATACGATTTCATTGGCTTAATCTATATCATCAGATGCAAGGAGTGGCCAGGGAGAGACATTCATATCTACAGTATGAATGAGCATATAGGGATGCAAAACTTGTACGTATATTGATAAAGCAATGAGTTCCGTTTTAATTATGGTCATTGAGGGACAAAGGCAGAAGGAAAGATGATGCTTAAAATCAAGATATGTAACTTTTTTGAACATTTGAGGCAGTAACTGGAATGTAGAGCAATATTAGCTGGGAACCAGAAATAAGTTGTGATAAACTGGCCAAGACAGCTCTGATGAAGCTGAAATATTAACTTCTGTTATAATATGTGCAGTGGGCCAGAAAGACATTGACTTTGGTCAAACCACTATCAATGGACTAGAGTTTACAGATTTGTTTGAATTGTGTACTGAAACTCTATTTCTAGAAGCACATTAAGTAATGAAAAAGAAAAAGATTAGTTTTCCACAGATTAACACCAGAGGGCAGCATATACTTTATTGTGAAAGCTAATTAGAAATTTGTGGACGTTTTATTTAATAAGAATGAGACCTTTTTTTTTCTTGAATTAGTCTAAATCATAGCTACAAAGGGCAAGATCAGACTGCCCTGTCCTTCCTAATTGTCTAAACCTCTTGCTTTATTTTTGGCAGTACAAGATACATAAAAGCATATCTAATTATTAGGTATGATAATTTGGAGAAAATATAGTTTGTGTGCTTGTGTGTAAAAACCTAGATAAGATTGTAATTGCAAATATTAGCATTTGCATTATCTTGTTATGGAAGTTAGGAACATCATAAACAAGAAGAGGTTGCCAGTAATATTGTAAATGTATTCCTCATTCTCACCTTCACTGGCATCTTGTTTTGTTCTCACTTTGAGTCCTAAATCTTGGTGGAGGTGTGCCCAGGTCTTACATTCCAGTAGAAGCAGCCCAGGGCCCTTCCACACAACCCTAATTCCCAGAATATCAAGGCAGAAAATCCCACATTATCTGAATGTGGACTCAGATAACCAAGTTCAAAACAGAAATTGTGGGATTTCCTTCCTTGATATTCTGGAATAGAGGGCTGTGTGGAAGGGCCTCTCTCTAGTCATTAGCCACGAGGTCTCAAGTGTTTCAACTAAGGAAAAGCTGAAGAAGTTGTCAAGGGGTGACACCTGGCCTACGGCCCCATCGACACACCCATATAAAATCTAGATTATCTACTTTAACTTGGATTATATTAGTCTATACTGTCATATAATCCAGTTAAAATCAGATAATCTGAATTTACATAGCAGTGTAGATGGGGCCTCAGCTAATCTCTTACTAAATTGCCTTCCCTTCTTGCAACTTTCAGGTTTAACAAAATGCAAATAGCTTTTCAGTCAAGAAAGTGGTCCATATTTAACCAATAAAGTGGCCCTTATTCTCTATATCTGATCTCATTATCCCATGGTTGGCATTGATGTAGTCCCAGACATGTCATCTTCATAGGCTGTCACTCATGGTTGATTATGATAGTCTTCCAAGGACAGAGTCTGGCAGTGGATCCAAAAGTGACTATAGATGTCTATTCTGGATCTGCTTGTCTTTCACAATGAAGGCATAGATGTGTACGGCAAATAGGATTCCAGGAAAAAAATGTTTTGATGGCTTTCATGGTTGATAAACTATCTGGTGAAGGTGAGGTTGAAGTCAAAAGCTAGTTATATGCTTACTACCTCTCTTCACATGCTCTTTGACTCTGGTTTTCATCCTACCCGCCTATCTCCAGTATAGTGTGAATCCTGCTGGTTGCTTTGTGGCTGGGTAGGAATTGACCCATTTATGTTATTGTATTATTATTGCTTTGCCTACCCCACACTATAGCTGGGAGGTTTTGATGAGTGGCTACAACTAGTGTCTTTAAATAAATTACCAATAAGCAAGATAAAGTTAGATTTGTGGTATACATCTTGACATCTTTTCGATGAAGGGCAAGATTCTGAATTGATCTTTAGGTCCTGAGATCCTGATAAGATGGGCAGGGAAAGAACCTGCTTTGGATGTAGGGGACATCTGACCTCAGATGATTTTGAAGTAGGTTGCTTCTCCCTCTGGATTCCATAAATAGGTTTTGGGTTTTAGGTCAAATAAAGTGGACCTTTTATTGAACTCAATATTCTGTGTCTTATCTTTCTATGCAGTGGCTGGTCATCAAATTGTTTTTGTTGTTCTAAAACAGATCTTCACAATCAGGTAAACCAAAAAAATATTGTATTTTGATCACAGTGTTTAGTTGTTGTTTTTTTACAGTTCCTAAGCTGTGTCCTCTGAGTAGGTGGTTCTATTTATTTGCTTCAAATTAATGCTTTAAAACAGTGGTTCTCAACCTTCCTAATGTGGCAACCCCTTAATACAGGTCCTCATGTTGTGGTGACCCCCAACCATAAAATTATTTTCATTGTTACTTCATAACTGGAATTTTGCTCCTGTTATGAATCGTAATGTCAATATCTGATATGCAGGTTGTATTTTCATTCATTGAACCAAATTTGGCATGAATGCCTGATAGGCCCAAATTTGAATACTGGTGGGGTTGGGGGGGGGGGAGATTTTGTCATTTGGGAGTTGTAGTTAAAGGGATTTACAGTTCACCTACAATCAAAGAGCATTCTGAACTCCACTAATGATGAAATTGAACTAAGCTTGGCATACAGAACTCCCATTTCTAATAGAAAATACTGGAAGGATTTGATGGGCATTGAGTTTTGGAGTTGTAGTTCATCTACATCCAGAGAGCACTGTGGACTCAAACAATGATCAATCTGGACCAAACTTGGCATGAATGCTCAATATGGCCAAACGTGAACAGTGGTGGAGTTTGGAGAAAATAGACCTTGACATTTGGGAGCTATAGTTGCTGGGATTTACAGTTCACCTGCAAGCAAAGAGCATTCTGAACCCCACTAATGATAGAATTGAGCCAAACTTACCAAACAGAAGCCCCATGGTCAACAGATGGTCTTCGGTGACCTGTCTGATACCCCCCTTGCAACCCGCTCAGGGGTCCCGAGGATGGCGAAAGCACGAGGCAAGCGAGGGGCCTTTGCACGAGGTTAGGCCTCACACCAAGATCCCTTCGCCTGCCTCACGCCCTCGCCAAATGGCAAAAGCACAAGGCGGGCGAGGGGCCTTTGCGTGAAGTCAGGCCTAACACCAAGTACCCCTCGCCCACCTTGGCAGGTGAGGGGCCTTTGCGTGAGGCCAGGCCTCGTGCAAAGGAGCTCTCGCCTGGTCCACGCCCTTGGGGTGGGGCCAATGGAGGCAGCCTCGCAACCCCTCCAAAATGGCCAGGCAACCCCCTTGGGGGTCGCGACCCCCAGGTTGAGAACCGCTGCTCTAAAATGACTTCAAACTGTTCTTTCCCTGTAGCACACACCCTTCTAAGGCATTTTAAGGAGGCCTCCCTACTTCCCAGGGAAGGAAGAGTGATTGACCTGGAACAATGCTACCCTGGGATTCCTTTTAAAAGCCCTCTCTTTTCTCTTGATTTTCAGGCCCTGGAGGGGTGCCTCCTCCCCCACTCCACTTGTAACCAAAGGCAGCCATTTCTCTACAACCACTGTTCTGTTGCAGCTGAAAAAAAAACGGATGCTGAGCCCTTGCTCTTACAGTCAACCAAACTGGATTAGCCAAAGAGAACTGGCCAAATTGAATCCTTCCATATAACATAGTGGAATGAGTAGTAACCCAGGGAACAAATTCTGAGTGGAAGCAGTCATAGCTTCTTGAACATTCCTTTGGATCTCCAAAGCTATCCATGTGATGGGGATTAGAGCTGTGTATGTACTTTGCCCAAAAACTAGTCTTTACTACCTAAAATACTCTGCAGTTTCAGGTTTGGTGAAGGACACTTCAACTGAATCTTGATTCTGCTACCAGTCATGTTATCCTATATATGAGCAGTTTAGAAATGCCATTTTGTTTTACATCACAGGCCGCTAAATGTTTGGAGCCAAATCCTACTCTTGTGAAAATATGAAAAGTCATGAAAAAGTATGGTAAACAGATAATATCATATATATCAGACATAATATATTGTGCTATATTCTCCAGGTTTAGAATTTTTTCTCTTAACTGGGGAGATGATACTTTGAAACTAAAAATTAAAAGAATATTTTCTATTGTCCCTGAATTAAAGATAAGAATACCTAGAAATAATCACACAACCTGCATCTTTGACAAGGCTTTCACTTACTTTATGTCCATAAAAGACAGTGTTCTCATGGCAATATATTTTAATGTAATATCCCCTGTCTATTTGATCAACAATTATTGTGTACATTGGTTTGTCTGTTTCACAGTATGACTCAGTGAGAGCAAAATTTCAATTTCTGTAAGTCAATTAGGATAAGATTTATTTTCTTCCTTAACTCAATTGGACAGCTGATCTCATAATTTTCAGCAACAGATTGCACCAGGTTGATGCAAACATTCCTTGGCCACAACATTTCAAAAAGAAAAGTAAATGACTTCTGAAGAATGGCAATTTGGCCAAGATGAATGGAGCTCTCTGATTTTCCAGTGTACAGGTGGCCAACTTATTATCACATTGCACATGGACTAATTATTTCCAAAATGAACGCCTGGAACAGGAGATGTGACCTTGGCTGGTAGAAGCACTGCAAAGAAAATCTACACACATCTGCCTCTTGCAAAAGATAAAAGAGATACCCACATGTATTTTGAGGCAAAGATAATAACACTTTTTAAAAAAATCATTTTTTATTGCATTTTAGTGTATATACATGGAAAGTGGGGATAATAACACTTTTGAAAAATAATATGTACAAAGAATTAACTTTAAACTTTTGAGTCTGTTAATATCATCAATTGTATCTTTTTTTTAAAAAAAAAATGTATGAACACCAAATTCCAGATCAAGTGTTGAATTTCTTTTTATTTATATTGGATCTAAATCAAAAGGATTTACATCTATCATGTGTCATTGCTTAATAATGTTTTGATTGGATCAGAGAAACCATTCAAGGAGATCTGTTATAATGTTTCACACCACCTGTGATGAAGGACTTTTTCCATTTTTTTAAAAAAAGTTTGGTTCTATTTCCCCTACTTGGATGCTTACATTACCCATCTTAATGCAAATTGGAAGAATATTTGAAAATTTTCCCAAAAAATAGTCAAACTTGTTTCTAAAGTGTTGATAACAAAAACAGCAACAATTCTTACCCTGTTCTCACATCTCGAGGAGGGGCACAACATAGTTAAAACACATAATCACAAAAACAGATCTTTAAACATATTTCTGTAAAATACTCAAAATAAATGGAACAATTTAAAATTCATAATCTAAAATGGACTGGGTAGAACTGCTGGAGGAGATAAGAGTTCAGTTGTGTCTTAAATTCTGACAGCTGATATTGCTGTCAAATCTCTTCTAGCAGATCATTCAACAGTATTGGGGCAACTGATGAAAAGTCCTCTGGGTGATGGTTGCTAATCAGAGTAGATGCCCTCCAAAAGACCTGAGTGCCCAAGGAAAATTGTACAAAAGAAGGTGATTCTATAGATTACATGAACCAAAGCCATGTTGGGATTATAAAGTCAAAACCAATATTTTGTACTTTGCCTGGAAACTAATTGGAATCCAGTGGAGTGACTTTAATAGGGTGTTATATACTACTAGAAGTTCCTGTAACTAGTGTGTTTGCCATGTTTTGAACTAAGTGGAGTTTTGAACTTAGTACTTTGGTTGCGGTTCTGCATGCCACAGCATAGCACAGTAGTTATCAGTGTGTGCACTACCATCTTTCGGGCTTCCAATTATAGAAAGGGGTGAAACTATCATATTAACAAAAACTGGTAGGACGTACTCCTGACTGTTGCATCTACCTTGGCTGACATTTGCAGAAACTGACCCAGGAGCACTCCCAAGCTGTGAACACGATCTTTCAGGGGGAGTGTAACCCCGTCCAGAACTGGTTGATATACTTCCACCCTGCCATTACAGGTCAGGACTCATCTTAGAAGGGATTCTCAATAGGAAAGTCTCCTCTATGAAAGTTATAATTGAATCAAGTTTTCAGTGCTAAAATGTATTTTAGTTAATTATTACAGGAGTGTTTACTGTGTCCTTGCCTACTTGTCTTTTGTCATTCATATGGTCAAAGGATTAATCAATAAACAAATCTATCTATCTATCTGAGGAAACAAATGGGATTTCCCAAGAAGAATATGAAAATACAAGTTGCCCCCCTCTCCCCATTGATTTTAAATGTATCCAACATTGGATTTTTAAAATTTGCTGAGGTATTTTTCCTCTATGGAAATTTGAAATAGTATTGCTGCCACTTGGTGAATATTGCATAACCATTTACAAAATGGTAATTTATGCATGGAAATATTTGGCAAGCTTTATTATTGTGTCACTTGATACAGAGAATTCTAACAGCCTTTGTGTCCCTAAATTTCTCACCACATGTGGGAGGGAGAAAAAAATTATCTTGCATCACCAGCAATAAACATAATCTAATGCTATCGTGTTAAGTGGAACAAAAGCCTCTCACGCTTTGGTTGCAGGTCTGCATGCCTTGGCATAGCACAGTAGTTATGCAAATGGAATTATATTACTCTGAGAAATTAACTAACCCTTGACCTAATGCAGTCACTGAAATCCCCCCCATTAACATATTGTGTCCAAAGGAGAGTGGTTCATATATGTGACTCACTATGTTCTGAAGGGGTGATGTTGTCCTACGTCCTTCAGCCCTGCATCCTGTTCCCACGCCCCCGAAGAGACTGGAGTTGAGAGGAAGGAGGTGAAAGAACATGTTTTTGAAAGGAAGTTTGAAAGAGGGGTGGATCTGTTCATGATTTGTTCATGACACGGCAGAAAAAGGGTATAAGAATGATATTGGAAAGATCAAATGGGACAGGCAGCCTTTTGAAAGACATCTGATTGTCTTGCTGTTTCTGTCAAGTGCGGCCGCACTTGAAATAAAGAGATTTTTGCTTCAAACCTCATGGAGACTAATTGTCTTTTTTTAGATTCACCACATTTGCCTATTGAAATAGTTCCCTTCAGTTCCTGTAGCCACACATGAAGCAATTAGATGGGGTCTGCAATTAGATGGGGTCTCACCAATGTTTTTTTGTGATTTTTCCCAACTCACCATCAAGCACGGAATGGTTCTAAAAGTGGATTTAGCAACTCTACACTAGAAGATACAGGAAATTTGGTCACTGCAAAGGGTGAAGCAATGGCAACCTTCACAGTGACTAAAATAGATATAGGAAGTGCTTATATGGTACTAATAAAATGCCAGCCATAGAATGAGGAATCCGATCAGACCTAATGTCGCACACCAGGGCTGGAAAGGAACCTTTAAACCAATCTCACAATCCAGAAGCAGTTTATTAAGGAATAAATGTAGCTTCAGCAAAAAAGTGAAAAGATCAAAGTCAAGACAAAATATAATCCATGTAAAACAAGGCACTTGAAGAAACTTGAAAGCAATAATCCTTAAGACCAGGAAACAGGCAAGATCTTTAAACTGGAGTCTTTAACAAAACATAGCAATCCAGAAGACCAAAAGTACATAGCAGCTATAACATGAATCCAAAAATACAGAAGACCAGGACACTACTTGATGCTTGGAGCAATACAGGAGACCATGAAATAACTTGATACTTGAGACATGAGTCCATGAAGAAAAACCCAAGACTTGAGTCCATGAATCCCATACACATGAGAAAACTTGAGAGAGGAACCTGAAGCATGTTAACTTGAATTCAGACATTGACTCTTCTAAGGAATAAACCAAATCAAACCTCATTTATAGTTAAGAAACTATGGTGCTTCCCTTGGGAACTACCTGCAGGGGCCCTTCTCATTAACAGGAGCTGAGAACGGCACCTCCCTTCAGGTGTTTGTTTTTGTTAACAAATTGCTCTTCTTCTCTCTAACTCAGGAGAAACAGGGGAGTCAAGAGGAATTGCATGTGCAGAGACTGACCTTGGTTCCCTTGAGAAATCTAACTCAGGCCTGTCAACCTCTGAATCTGTCTCCAACTGCAAATCCATTGCTGGCCTAACATTCCCAGAATCCTCATCCCCATGAGGTACAGAACCAGACTCCTGTGAGTCCTCAGATATTGGCACAATCTCCTCTGAAACCTCAGATAGACAGTGGTACAATCACAGGCTGAACCACAACACCTAATAGCCTAACTTTCCATTAGTCTTAACTTACGTTAACAATCTGCATGGAGGAAATTTTGCATGAATGTATAGGAAAGGATTCTAGGTAATGATAAGGTAATAGAATATGCAAGAGATGGAAGAGCAGTCTAGGCATGTGCAGTATTTTAGCTACTCCCTTGTGTTTTATTTTAATGAGCAAATGTTTGTCTGAATCTATCCATTTGTGCTATATTCATGAATCTACACTGTGCTATATTAGGATGCACTTACACTGTAGAATCAAAATGCTGTTTGACACCACTTTAACTTCCATATCTTGATGCTATGGAATCTTGGGAGTTCTAGCAACATTTTATAAGGTCTTTGGCATAAAAAAAACCAAAAACCTTATAAAACTAGTTTTGATGGTTCCATAGCACTGAGCCATGGCAGGTAAAGTGGCGTCAAACTCCATTATTTATACAGTGTAGATGCACTTCTAGTTTTTCTTGGAAGTTGCAATAAGCAATTGTAGCAGTTTTCTTCCTGTTTCAAGAGAGTCTTCAAAAATCACTCAATTTCTAAATGTTATTCACAATTCGGGACAAATTCTGTACAAAATTTACACATTGTTGTGTTGCACAGAAAACAGCATTTTCTGCACAAGTAAGAGTATTTTCTTCATATATATGTGAGTGAAGTAATGAAAAAATGTTGGATTCTGCTTCTTCGTCACCACAGCAAGTCATGTGTCTTTTGGGTACAACAAAGCTACCCACATTTTCAGGCCTTTCCTCCATATGACACTTCATAATCAAATAACATAACTTTCTCATAATCAATGCTCCCTAGAAGAACAACAGGTGACAGCAAAATGAAGACTTCCATTTGCCATAATTGTTTCTGCTATACTAGTAGATGATTAATAGATAATGAAACAAAGGAAAACATTTAGAGCAAGTATTTTAAATTAGGTTGCAATGGATAAAGATGAATAGGTAAATGATATGCATTAGTTAACCAGGCCAAAGGCAAGTGTAGTGTAGTGATTTGAGCATTGGACATTGATTCTGAAGACTTGAGATTCTGAAGACTTGAGCCATTGAAACCCAAAGGGGGACCTTGGTAAGTCATACTTTTTGATGAATGCAAATCTCACATGAACAAATATTTAAACCCCATAATAGGTTCACATGAGTGTTCCCCTAATTTGAAAACAACTAAAAGTCCACAACAACAATAACAATCCCCAGGGCAAGCATCCATATTGCTATCTTAGATTAGTTTTGGTATTATCTTTTTTCTGTGTACTTTAACACATGCATTATAATGGTGGTATATGTGTTTTCTCCCAGGCCTAGGAAAATGTTGTTCCTAGATTGAGTCTGAAACTACATAGTGTGTGGTGCAGCATGGAAGCAGAACAGTATTAGCACCAGAAGACCAGGTACCTGTCATAGGACAATTGCCCAAGCCCAGTGTTTCATCTGGTTTAATAGGATTATTCTTTATATGTGTAAGGTACTAAATAACCTGGGTAAGGTACTAAACAACATTTTGGGTAGAGGTGATGGGACTATTGTCTGCCTATCAGAAAAGTGGAGATTAAATGTTTTAAAATGAAATAAGTGCAATGACCTTTTTTGAGCAGAAGGCTGCAGCAGAAGATCACATTAGAAAATGACAGGAAACTGTTTAGCACTGCCAGCTAGATTAATAGTTCCCTGCAGAAATTTTTGCAGTCTTTTCAATGGGATTTGATTGCACAGAAGTTGTTTGTGCAAATTCCTGTCAATAACAGTAGGTAGGCTAATGCTGTGCATGTGTCAAGAGCAGTCTGGTTTGTATTTGTTTTGCTTCTTTATTGTCCAGCACGTAATGCATGAATTGAATACATACAAAGTCATTAGAAAATCTCATTTGATTTTCTTGGCAAACTTGATTGAAGAAAATCAAGTAAACTGAATGATGTGTAAAATGTATAAAAGAAAACACGAGTGTGTATTTTGTAGTGGATATCTTTATGAGATGGTCCTGAGCTTGGAAAATTAGCTTTTTGAACTACAACTCCCAGAATCAGATAATTAGCACTCTTATTTTTGGACTACAAGTAATTTGGACACACTGAAGGATTCTTGATATTAGTTTAAAGAGGTAACTTTTCCAAATTATGACTAGAATTGATAAATTATGAACAAATCCCCCCCCCCCCCCAATTTATCATTGTCACATCAGTTTGCCACTGTGGTTGGTGAAAACAATGTCCTTTTTCTGAATTAATTTAACCTACCTGTAATAATATAATCATGGAATCCTGCCCCTTCCATTTCGCATTAACTGAGCAGCATCTGCTGTTATCAATGGGGGATGTGTTTCCCTGTCTCCCAGGAGCAGCTGGATTCAGTTTCCACTCATTCCCATCCACAATCCCCATTGTGAAAGGAATAAACATAGTATCTATCACAATTTCTCCTCTTGTCAGATATCACTTTTATGAAGGTGAATAAATAGGTAGGTAGGAATGGCATCCAGCTGCTTTTGAAGAAACGGGATAATGAATCTGTATCAATTGCAGCAGCTGCCTCCTGGTAAATAAGGATTGGGGTACTTTCTCACTCCCTATGAAGCCCCTAAACCAGGGCTGCAGAGGGAGAATCAATATATAATTGTTATTACCAGTGCAATGGAACCAGAAGTCTTTTATCTCATTTGTTTACAAACTGGGGAGTTTGTACATAGTATAAAGCCAATACTTGCCACTCAAAAACTCTATAAGGGAATAAACTAGAAATGAAAATAGGTTTGCTTAAAGAGCTCCTCATAATTTAATATGCTATAGTATAGCCATGATACTGCCAGAAAGGAAGATTTCCATGAGGAAATTATAAAGCTGTAATTGCACTTTATATGTCATGGCAACATCCTGTGGAACCCTGGAATTCTAGTTTTCTGAAGTATTAGAGCTCTCTGGCTAAGAACTCTAAATATTCATCCTTAAATTGCAAATCCCATGATTCTGCAAGATGTAACCAGTGTTAAATAGAAATGCCTCAGCATTGAGTCTCTGAGAAAATACAGTTCTGATTGACATGTGATAACTCACCTGTGGAATGACTGACAGGGTAATGATGAAATAGCTAAGATACATGCAGAAATGGCTGAGTCATAATCATGTGAGGTTTATGACAAGGGGTTGCATCATTCATTTGTCCCTTACTGATGACAAGTCAGCAGGTGGTTATAAAAGGGCAGAGGAAATGCTCAATCTCTCTCTACAAGAGAGGAGATTCCATCTGAACATGAGGAAGAACTTCCTGACTGTGAGAGCCGTTCAGCAGTGGAACTCTCTGCCCCGGAGTGTGGTGGAGGCTCCTTCTTTGGAAGCTTTTAAACAGAGGCTGGATGGCCATCTGTCAGGGGTGATTTGAATGCAATATTCCTGCTTCTTGGCAGGGGGTTGGACTGGATGGCCCATGAGGTCTCTTCCAACTCTTTGATTCTATGATTCTATGATTCTATGATTCTTGCCTGTGTCTCTCTTGCTGTGTGAATCTCATCATGAGTATCTGTGAAGTGTTCGTAAGTACTGATTGTGGATCAATTTATCCTGTTTGTACATCTGTAAATAGTGCAATGTGTTAATATTAAAACCTCCTGATATTTTGGATGAAAACTGAATCTGTGAGTTTACTAAACAGTGTGTGAAGAAGGTCAGATCTTGCAGTTGTACTCTGCCAATAAGACTGATTAACTGAGCCAAACTGTTTCTTGCTGTGAATGAACTCTGCTACATTTTGTTTGCCTCTGTGGCATGTGTTTGTCCAGCAGATCCAGTGAGGTTGTCATTGGAAAACTACAAGTCACTAACCTATCTAGTAAAACTAGAGTCGTACTGCTACATTTTTGTAGTGGGAGAGGGCTCCAGTAGTGTCCCAGTATTTCCTATCATTTATTATAATGTCAAAATTCTATATATTCAATACTTACCCCAAAAATCTTAAGTCTGGTGAAGGTGATCACCAGACTTAAGATTTTTGAGGTAAGTATTGAGATACCTAACTGGCATTTCCTAGTGTTACTACAAAAACTGGACTCCTTTTTTTCATTCAAGATTCAAAAAATATTGGGGCATTGTTTGCCTATTTAAAATATATCATTAGCTAGCTCCTAAGAATAAAACTACAAGTAATTCTAGCAAGGCAAAGAACACTGATAATGTTTCTTGCTCTCACAAAATGGGTTGTCAGTCTGCCAAAAATGATCTCCTCCACAGAAGTTGCTTTCACAAGAACCTTCTTTTCCCTCAACAAGCCTTGTGTAATATGTGCTAAAATGTCTGTATTCAAAACAACTGTCTTACCTTCAATGAAGCAACATAAATGCAAGCACAGAGAGCGAGTTGCTCTATGAAAAAATATATTAACCCATCTGATGCTTTTACTTTAAAAGGCATTGCAATGACACAGTGACTAAGTAGAATCAGAACTAATGGGATGAAGAACAAGTATGGTACAAAAGTGGTCCCAGAGTCAAAGTATGAAATGAATGTTTTTGTCTTTGTCCATAATATCCTTCTTTGTCGATGGTTTTTAACATCCATTACACTATGTAACACTATTTTTGTTCCTTGGTTGTAAACGTCATTCCCTAATTGATTCTAACATAAAAAAATGGAAAAGGTTTGTTAAACCATAAAACCTTTGGTTTTGCAGGACATTCTGCAACACATTTTGTTATAGTGTTTCAATGAATATCTCATTGAGTCTCAACCAATTCAACATATCTTGTGTCAGCCACAGAAAAGTAAGTATCATACAATTAAACAGGAAAGAACATTTTCAAACCAGGAACACAAAATTTTCAAATGGTGTTACAAAGTGTTACTGCTGTTGTGAAAATTGTGCTAAAAGTCATGTTTAAAAAAGAATTCTCCCTGGAAAGTAAAGGAAAGATTTCACAATCTCGCAACCAATATGTGATGTATTATTAGTATGAATAATGTTTACATCCCTTGCTTGTTTCATTGCAACAGTATGTACTAAATATTTTGTATTTCTGAAATGTCTGGATATCAATTTTGTAAGTATGACTTATAGAACTTGAATTAATGGTTTCCTATCTACTATAGTATAAACAGATCATATTTAGATTTTACTTGAAAAACTTGTATGTAGGCTGTCCAAAAGTAAAGAGAAGGATTTGATTTTGTGTATATTGAACATATATTCATGACAGTTTATCCTGCTCAAAATAGGCTCCTTGTGATCAAGCATTATTGCTATAGCAGTAGAGGAAGTCTTCACTTGAGATGTTGTTCAAAGCCCATCACAGCTGCCTGGACTTTTCAATTGTTCCAAAATGATGTTCAAAACAGTAGGTTTTGAGTTTGAGGAAAGAAATCACATGGATCCAGGTCAGGGCTGTACACTGGGTGGGGACGTGTTTAGAATAGTCTTTGCATGTGCCACACTGTTCTCAGTTCTTTAAGTTGAAGGATGCTGCTCCAGACTCCTCTGCATTTTCACACAAAAATTGCTAATGCCCTAACTGCTACCTCAGCTGGGGGGAAGTCAAACTGTATGCCTGGCTTCCCCCTCCACCCTTCCTGGCCCTTCTGTGCTGTGCACACACAAACACACAAACATCATTCCCATTACTTTGGGGACAGATCACATATGTGCTGAGTGCAGTAAATACCCATGTAATCTACCTTAAGGACCAGGAGTATGAGAAATCGATAGCAGGCACCATCCACATGTGTTCTCCTATCCAGAACCCAACTTGATCAAGTGAATTGATGCAGTAGCTAGACAACAAAATTAAATATTGTACAATAGGAGCAAACAAGGTAAAAGTGTTACTAATTACTACTCCAACTATGTTGCCCACATGCTGGTTTAATAGGGAAGCAAAGTTTTGTGTGTTTTATTTTACACATGAGACCAAATAGTACAAATACATTTTTACCTTGTCGGATGAAATCATGGGATGTGTTCTGCATTTCCCAATGATTTTCACATTCACCTTATTAGTGACTATTCCAGGAAGGTTTTTCTTCCTGAAATAAAACAATGCTATTTTGTGCAAAAAGCAAGACAGTGGGGTTTGTGTGAAAAGCATTTTTTTGCACAAATTGCTGTTTTGTTTCTGGTATTCTTGGGTTTGTTGCTTTGTTGTTATTGCTGCTGCTGCTGTTGTTGTTGTTTTGTGTTTAAAAAACACGTTTGATCCTCTGACAATTGGAATGGCAGCTGGGTATGGTATATTGGGGAGGTAATGTTATTGACTATGAGGCATGAAAAGATAAAAAGAAATGTGGTCTAGTTAAGTACGCATGTTATAATCAGCAATGTGACACCAAACAATTGTTGTGAGTCAAAATGAGTTACATTTGGAAAATAGGGTATCACAAAATAACCCCTTCGGTTATACATAATAATGATACAAATACTAGCTGTTCAGAAATCATAAATGTACCAAAATCCATAATTTTCCACATGGCTGGCTGAAATAGTGATTCCATTTTCTTTCTTAGGGTTCAATGTACACAAGCTTTGTCTCAATCACAAAATTATTTTAAGAAATACTGTATGGTTCATAAAATTACCTTTAAGCTTTAAGCTATGCATATAGAATATATATGAAACATGCATGAATTCCATCTTTAGACCTGGATCCCATCTCTAATATCTCTCCTAATGTATGTCCAAATATTCAAAAATCTGAATTTCAATTATTTTCTGGTCCCAAGGATTTCAGATAAAGGTTATTCAACTTATATTATAAAGCATTTTTTTTCTGCAAAGAATCTGCAGTCTATTAAAACAAGCTGATCTTACAGGAGCTTCATATTTATATTGCAGAGAAAGACCTCAATTCATCTTTTAATTTTAGGTATGGTTTGTCTTCATGGTAAGAATGAGACTTACAACAACTTTCAAGTTTCACCTGTTAGAGTTATCCCACATAGCAGAGGAATCCAGTTAACAGAACAGCTGTTTATACATACTCTAACACAAAAGCTGTTATTGACACCATAGAACCTCAAACAACAGCACATTTATCATGCATAGCTGATGTATTCACCAAACAGCTTCTTTCGTAAGGTATGTTTTTTTTCCCCATCATTTCCTCTCTTTAACTGAAATGTAAGAATACTTCCCTGCAATACAGATTTGGCCAACTTAACATGAGCAAACATTGTACATAAATGGCTCAGACATCACATTTGTTTTCTTACTATTTTTTCAAGGGATGAGATTTCTTTGCATGCTACTTAGTCAAAATAAGTCTGGGCTTCAGGAGCATGCATAAAATCTACTTCTGTATGTTCTCTGGAGATACAAGCACCAACACTGTTTCAATATTGACCACTTGTTCTGATGGAAATTATAATTACATTTATTTGTATCCTCTATAATAAGCCATAAAAAGAGTCAAATAGCAAGGAGGCTCCCAAGAAGATTCTCTAATAATCAACCCATTGAAGTTGCCCCTTCGTTTGAGGAGAAGAGTTAGAGACCCCTTTGGAAGCAATTATTGAGAGGGTTAAAGTCCTGGAGAGGAACCTGCCTATCTTCACAACCACATTTTCCCCTACGAACCCACACACTCTTTAAGATCCTCTGAGGAGGCTCTTCTTTCACTACCACCTCCATCTCAGGCACAGTTGGTGGGGATGAGAGAAAGGGCCTTCTCAGTTATAGTCCCCTGACTCTGGAACTCTCTCCCCAAGCAGATCAGGCTAGTACCCCCACCACCCTGTTCACCTTCCGCAAGGACTTAAAGATGTGGCTGTTCTGTTGTGCAATGATATATTCTTACATGGGCTCATATACTGGTTATAGCTGGCCTTGTGAAACCTACAACTCACGCAGGTGCACAAGGCCCACATAATTCTGCTGATGTGTCTGCAATGTTGTCAATTGCCCAGCCTCTGGTCACTTCCTCAGTGGATGCCTTGGATCACTGATGCAGTCAGTGGGCTGTCTCACATTTGACAGATGTTATAGCTAGTTCTGATAAGAAGAGTGAAGAGTTGTTTGCAGGGTCAGTGTTTGAGCTGGAGCTCAGCAGTGCCCAGTAGCTTCCTCAGCCAAGCTTGGAAAAAGAGTCTTTGGAGGAAGCTACCACTTCTACTGGCTTCTTTAGTTTGTACTTGCACTATTTGCTGTCTCGAATAACCCCCTGTTTGGAAACCAAATCTTGATTTCATGAAACCAGGGGATTGAATGAGGGGCCTTAGGTTCCTCTACTTGTTTAGGATATGATGCAGAGTTCCCGATTTGCTCATTTTTTGTGACAAACTGATGCTTCCCTTTAGAGACAATTTATTGCATTCAACTAGAAACAAGGTTTGAAGGAGAAGTCCTTTTTGTTTTTTATAGAATAATGGAAAAGAAGGATAAGGAGGAGCATTAGGATATCATTTAAAAGAACTGTTGTCCCTTAATGGCAAGAAAATTGGAGTAATTGGGATACATTGTTAGAGAAAAGCTCAGGAAGGAGGTTGCCAAATGAAGGCTGCTTCGATCTTACCTCTCACTCATTGTTTCCAATTTACAGGTGCCCTGGCTAGTGTTCTGCTTAAGAAATCATCAGGTGAATACAGCATTATTCACAACATGTCTTGTTTTAAATGGGAGTCTGTTAATGATGCCATTCCTCCAAAGTTGTGTACTATATGGTGCACTTTGTTTGATGCAATAGTTAGGGAAGTAGCAAGACACAGGGTTGGTACTGAACTGGCAAAATGAAACAGTAATGTCAGTTTTGTCTATGCATCCTGATAATTTTGAGATACTGGGTTTCTCACTTGATAACATGTTTTACATGGGTCCGGTGCTTCCTATGGGATGATCAGTATTATGTACCGCTTTTCAAAAGTTTAGTATATTCTTAAAACGGGCTGTAACATTATAAATGGGAGTCAGAGGGGTTTTGTACAATTTGGATGTCTTTCTTTTTATTGGTGACTTTGGTACAGGTTACTGTATCTTTTAATTTAATGTCCCCTTAGCACAGGAAAATATAGAGGGCCTTCCAACCAACTGATTTTTTGGGGGGAATAACTTTAACAATTAGTCGGTTGTGTATATTGCTTTTACAAAATGTACAGAATGTGAAAGTTTGGTAATTGACTTCGCTATCCACAAGAAGGCTGCACTTAACAAATTTCAGAAGCTGTTTGGCCATCTAAAATTCACTTGTAGACTGGTGGCACCTACAAGTGTTTTCCTCAGGTGTCTGCGTATTACTACTTTCTGGTGGAAACAAAATAAATATATCAAAGTAGACTATAATAAAAATAAATAAAACAATGGTTTGACTGTTGGGCTGTGACTCTGGAGACCAGGGATTGAATCCCCGTTTGACCATGGAAACCTATTGGGTGACTCTGGATGTGCCACATTCACTTAGCTTTAGAAGAAGACAAGGACTAATCCCCTTAAAAATATTTTCCAAGAAAGATCCATGTTAGGTTCTCCTTTGGAACATCATAAGTCAGAAATGACTTGAAGACACACAGTAAAACCATCACCATCACTACATTTATTTTTAATAGCATGAGTTCAATAAACATTTGATAAAAAACTCAATAAATCCCTGAATGGTATAAATAAGCAACTCAAATGCTTATTTCTTTACATCTACATATTCATTTGAGTAAGCTAGGAAGCTCAGCAGATTTAACCACTTCCAATAATGTCCAAAGCAATTTGAATATAAGTTTATTATTTAGAAAATACTTTAGAGCTCAAGAACTGACTAGCTCTGCCTATATTTTTATATTTCAGTATCCTAAATGATTCCATAAAACAATTTTTGAGGTAGATATGCATATCACAAGTAAAATGCTCATTTCCACTGTTCTGTTTATAGCAATTTATCCAAGTATCTGTGAGCAGAGCTGGTGAAGAACTGTAAGGAATTTATGTGCATTCTTAAATAATGTTGAACTGCTTATTGACTAAAAACTAGAAGAATTTCATTTATAGCAGTGTGTTCTTTTTGAATGCCTTGGAGCTTTTAAAAGACCAAGATCCTGGATTATATTAGCTTTTCATATAATATTCAATTCTCCCTGGTGCCTTGCAGTGTTGTGAGGTGTGTTTGCTGGCCTCCAAGGAAAGGAAGTCATGGTAAAACGCATCATGGTGTTTTTTGCCACATTGTTAAAAGGGGAAAAGAGCCAGCATTCATAAAATCACTTCTTGCCCTCTTTTCTCCCTCTTCTGTTGATTTCACTTGAGGATTCCAGAGCCAACAGAGCATTCTGAATAGTAGAAATTAGGGCTGGGCGGTTTCGTTTCGTTAATTCGTAATTAATAATTCGTTAATTTTTTCAATTACAAAACGATAACGAACCATTCTGGGGCAATTATTTAAAAAAACGAATTTTCAAAAACGTTTTGTAAATGCTTCGTATTTCGATATTGTATTCGTTTCGTTATTGTTTTGAGGTCGTTTAGTTATTATTTCCGCATGTCTGGGCCAGTTTTATGGTTTAATTAGTGAAAAAAAATTATAATATCACACCAACAGTCAACAACAGAGGGAGAGGGAAGCTTCAGAAGGTTTTGGAGGTTTTTTAGCGTATTTCGCGGTCGTGTCCCATTAACGAATCGATTCGTTATTGTTTCGGAAATCGATTCGTTAATTTTTTACCATTTACGAAATTTCGTAAATATCGAACTTTTTAAAAGGAAAATTTTGTAATTATTTTAAATATCGAAACAAAAAAAACCCCCAATACAAATCGATTTTAGAAACAAATTTTTCCGTTGTTACCCAGGCCTAATAGAAATCCAAGCAATTGAGAAGCTGAGTGTTTGGTGGATGGGCCAGTCTTAAGGAAGTACATAGTTATTTTGCTGCCATGGATATATGCTCTCATGTTTATAATTTTAAAATATAATATTTGCTTGGCTGTTCTATTGTATCTCTCCTTATGAACCATCTAGGACTTTAAGATCATCTGGGGAGGCCCTGCTCTCGATTCCGCCTTCTTCGCATATGCATTTGGCGGGGATGAGAGACAGAGCCTTCTCAATGGTGGCCCCTCGGCTATGGAATACCCTCCCCAGGGATATAAGATCAGCTCCCTCCCTTCTCATATTCCGCAAAATGGCTAAGACCTGGCTCTTCGAGCAAGCTTTTACTACTGGAGCATAATTGGAGAAAAACAAATATATGGAATGACAGACAATGCACTCTCTGCCTGGGAATGTGGTGGAGGCTCCTGCTTTGAAGGCTTTTAAACAGAGTGTGGATGGCATCTGTCAGGGGTGCATTGATTGTGCTTGTATGGCAGAGAGTTGGACTAGATGGCCCATATAATCTTGTCCAACTCTATGATTTTATGATTTTATGTTTTTATTGGAGTTGTTCGGACAGGTTTCTTTTATCCTTTTAAAATTGTCTGCCTTCAAACTGTAATTTTCTCTCATATGGACTAAAAGCCAATGATATGATTATGTTACCTGCAGATGGTGAAAGTTCAACACGTTTGTAGGCTGTCAGGTTAGGAAATAATGTCCTAAAGTTGTGATCTCATCTTACCACTCCTTTATTTCAATTTGTTATCCCAGTTTCTTTTCTTTTCAACCACATCAGCATGTACATTCCATTAACTTTTCAAATGCATTGTTCATTAAAGGTTAATAAGACATCTATTTCAGTGAGAGGATACTGATTCACTACAACTACAGCAACAAGTAGATAGCTTCAATAATCGGATATTGAATGAAAAGAAAGAATACTTGCTCAGAATTGGTTTTAGAAACCCTGAGAACCTACAAAACATTTAACTGCATATCTAATTCCTTCCAGCCTCCTCAATCTGAAGCAAGAAGCATGGGTCTAAAATTATAGTTGGTAGAGCAAATCTTTAGCATGCAGAAGCTAGAGAACCCAAATTCAACCTTTGGCATTTCTAGTTGAGAATATCTAACAACTCCATTATTCTCTGCACACATCTCACTTTAATTGTTTAAGCCTCTTAACCTTGTCTTGTGAGGCTAATGAAATAAAGTGCTATTTGCACTTTTTCATTTTGAATGAATGAATCATGACTTTAAAAACTGGACTGGCTGAATGTACAAATGAAGGGATATACCTTAGAGACATAGGAATTTTTCAGTTGCATCATCTGAGGGGGAAAACTTATTAGAAGTGGGTGGAACAATCTTATCCTACTTATTTGAGAATAAGAGCTTATCTACACTGGATCATACCCTGCATCAGACCAGATATCACTCCTAGATGTCCAGATAAAATCCAGGGACTTCTGGTCCATATCTCAGGATAAACCAGCCTGTAGTTACCCAGTTTTACCCTGCAATAGGAAACCTCGGGGAATTTATCAGAGCTCTTGTTCACTCTGAAGTAGCCTCACCTATTGGAGTTAGTGCAGGTAGCAGGATTGGCTTTTATCTAAACTGGCCCACTATTTGCAATGCCCATAGGGACAGGAGAAGAAATGGAGATAGGATTCATATCTCTCTAGTCTAAAAGATCTGACATTCTGAGAGAGTCCAAAGGATGTTATGTAATATTGTTACATAATAGAATAAAAATTATATTATACAGAATATATAGCTCAGTTCAAAGTTTACATCCCAGGCTTTCACCATATATAGAGTGAAACAATCAAGAATGGAATACTAAGGATGCTTCTAATACTATGTCAATGCTTCTCTTCAAAAACCTATCTCTTAAACAAGATGAAACTGGAGTGAAGATTGTAATACTCTCCTAGTTGTGGGGCACATTGAGACAGGTAATTGAATATACTGCTCAGAATCCTGTTGCAATTGCTATGTACAATGTACTTCATGGATGAAAGCATGTTTGGATTAAGAGGTAGGAATTTTGTTTTTGCTGGGGTGCCACATCAGTCATTAATAATAAGTCATTACCAGACCTAAAACTGTAATTTGAAGCATGCACATTAGTTTGGATGAAAGAATTCATGGATGCAGAACTTCACCAACTGTAGAATAGATACAGGCAGCTGAAAGAAAGATTTACATTAGACAGGAAAAATACTGGATTTGAAAGAGAACAATCAGAATTTGTTTTCTTATTGGAAATATATATAAGATATTACTAAAGATAGAATTGGAACCAGAACTGGTAAAGGAATGTATGCTTAAATGGGTACAAAATGTTGGACACAACACAGAATTAGAAAAATGAGGAAAACATGAGCTATTGGCTAAAATAAAAAAAATGAGTTATGACACTAGAGACCATTTTTATAAAATGGAGTACAGGTGGTACCTGAACCCAGCAAAACTTGTAAATGTATAAGGGAAGAAACAATAAGTACTGGAAATGTAAGGGACAAGAAGGAACTTTCTGTCACATGTGGTGGCGTTGTAAAAAAGAAGGAAATTCTGGACCAAGGTACAAAAAAAACTCTTCAGGAAATTTTCATATCAAAGATACAATTAGAGCCTGGATTATTTTTATTGAGGATGCCAAATAAACAAACAAAATCACTAAACTATAAAGTATTGCATTACATGATAATTTCATAAGGATGCCATATGAACAACATTGAAAGAAGTCAGACCTTCCAAAAGTAGAAGACTGGATTGTAAAAGTTTTTGGAATTGCAGAAATGAACAAATTGGCAATGATGAACAAAGAAGAAACACAAACAAGCTGTCAAAGACTTAGAATCATTTCTCAATTTTGTAAAACGAAGGAAGTATTTCATTGATTCAGAGAGAGAGAGAGAGAGAGAGAGAGAAGAGATGTTCTTTTTGATAAATGTAAAATTAAAAATCAACAAAAGGAACATCAAAAATAAAATCTCTTAAATATTGAAGATGATGTCATGCTAGGATTATTTTTAATTTTAATTTTAGAAGGAAATGTATGTGTGTGTGAATTTATAATATACAACTGTTTAGATTTATTTCAAAGGAACATATAGAAATATATAGATATAATGTCATTATAATACACAGCTATTTTTCATATGAATAAATCAGCTGTTGTCAAGGCAAAAATGTATGATGTTTGTTTTGATTCCTATTCACAGTTAAGCAGCTTCTCAGGCGATCTAATTACTTGTATGACTCCCCCTTCCCCTATTATCTGTCCTGATACAATAACAAAGTTTTGTTTGCTTATTTGTTTGGTTTTAACAAAGATAAAAAGTTATGTGTTATGGTTCCATGACAGGTTTCTGCAGAGCAAGTTGCTAATTATAGCTCTGAAATAATTCATTTGCTGCCTGCCAGTTCAAAACATAACACACACCATACCCATATTTACTTGAGTCTAATGTGCCATTGAATGTAATGTGCACCTCAATTTCCAAAACTCTGAAACCAAAAAAGGCATTTGCTGGTAACTATAATGCTCAGCGGTAAAAAGTGCACTCTTTGTAATTTGGGCAGAAAAGGTGTGCAAAACATTATAGTGGCTGCATGCTAATAATTTATTCATTAAAAATCATTGTTTGAACCACCAAAGCTTTCAGCAATAGAAAAAAAAATCTTGAGGTGCATCTATGTTGCAGAATGAATCCACTTTGACTGCCCTGGCTCAATGCTATGGGTCATGGAGGCTGTAAGTTGGTATCATGGGGGCTGCCAAAGAATACTGATGCCTCACCAAACTTCAAAACTCAGCATTGCATAGTATTATGAAATTAGTAAAGTTACACTGCACCCACAAGTGGCACAATGGATTAAACTACTGAGCTGCTGAACTTGCTGATCAAAAGGTTGCAGGTTTGAATCCAGGGAGCAGAGTGAACTCCCACTGTTAGCCCCAGCTTCTGCCAACCTAGCAGTTCGAAAAACATGCAAATGTGAGTAGATCAATAGGTACCTCTCTGGTGGAAAGGTAATGGCACTCCATGCAGTCATGCCGGCCACATGAACGAGAAGGTGTCTATGGACAACACTGGCTCTTCGGCTTAGAAATGGAGATGAGCACCAACCCCCAGTCAGACATGACTGGACTTAATGTCAGGGGAAAACCTTACCTACACTACACATTTAAGTATAACAAACAAATAATCTTGGTGGCTTATTTATTTATTTACAGTATTTATATTTCACCCTTCTCACCCCACAGGGGACTCAGGGCGGATTACAGTGTACACATATATGGCAAACATTCAATGCCAATTGACATACAACATATACAGACATACACAGAGGCTATTTAATTTTTTCTGGCCACCAGGGGAGCTGTCGCTTTCATCGTCCATCTGCGACACTGATGAAGTACTTCCGCATTCTCCGCATGCTTTGCTGGAGTGCTTTTTGCTGGAGTCTTTTTTATGGCCTCATAAATTCGTTAATTTAGCCTCCCCACACAAGGTGGTATCTCATTTTTCTACTTGACAGATGCAACTGTCTTTCGGGTTGCAAAGGTCGACAACAGGCTACACAATGTAGAGTTCAAACAGTCTAAACGATAATTTCAATAAAATTAACAAGATAAAAAGCAACAGCTACAGTCAACACATATATGAAATCAGTAAAAAACAGTGAAAGTGGAAAAATTTTGTGGTGAATAAATTTTGTACCTGAGACCTATTTGGGTGATATTTTCTGGTTTTGAAAAATGTTTGTTTGTTATGCTAAACTGTACAGATATGTCCTGGGGACTATTTAAAACAGTGGTTCTCAACCTGTGGGGCCCCAGCAGTTTTGGTCTACAACTCCCAGAAATCCCAGCCAGTTTACCAGCTGTTATGATTTCTGAGAGTTGAAGGACAAAACATCTGGGGACCCACAGGTTGAGAAACACTGATTTAAAAGATGAAAATCACTGAACAGCACACATTTTGGTGCCTCCAATGTTAGCCCTGTTTCTGAGTATATTTGACCTGCTGGTTCCAAGAATTGCACCAGCTTTCCTTTTGCGTCTCTAGTTTTTTGAGGTACACAACATATACCATCTACTCACCCATAGAAAATCATATCTAAGAAACTAGAGCTGATGTCCCTCTAATGAAATTTTCTAAACCAACACCCCAGATGACCCCAGGATCAGGCCTAAAAACCAAGACACCATTTTTTTTGTTGGGCTGTGTAATTATACATGGGTGTTTCCAGGGAAGTCACTAAACCTTTTTAGGCTAAAAAAAAGAGTGCTCTTGGAGGTTTGGGATGCAATAGCGGGTTTTCAGGCTGTGTGTAGAGTAAGGACTATACTTCGTTCCATTTAACTTGTTTTATATGGTCTTTGCAAATGTATCAGTGGCCCTTCATGTCCCACAATAAATGTGAGGATGGATATTAGATGTATCATACTGTGTAGAGAGCTGGACACTGACAGTGGAGGACCAGTGCTAGTGTCAGAAAATGTAGCAGCAGTAGCAAAAAAAGTCTGTAAAGGAAAGAAAGGAGAAAGACCTATGTTAAATTTCCAAACTACTGGGTTACAAATGTGTGCATTCAAACCCAAAATTAGACTCCTCATGTGCGCTGTGGGAGACAACTCTATGGACCCATCAATGAATATTATGTGGATAAAATTTAAGTAGAAAATGAAGGCTTGGGTGAAAAACAGTTCTTCTACAAGTAGAAGAATTACTATGAACTGAGATTAAAATATCTGCTAGAATTTGCCTAAAGTACATTCCCACTCATATTTTGAATTGCATGCTTGAAGAGAAACATTTCAGCCTTTCAAAGAGGAGGAAAATGCCAGTAAAATTTGTGAAAAAGGTGCTGGGCACTCTTCCTCTAGAAGCCAAGGAAAGTGAAAAATCATTTGATATTTTATAGATAAAGGATAGATGGATGGATGGTGCATTGTCTTTCTTCATATATTGTTGTCTATCCTAACTTCATAAGCATAAAGCATGTCGCGCTGGAACATAAAATCAATTTAGTATCACACTTGAACCTTTATACATCCTAAGTAGGCAATTTATTCATGTTTAGTTTAATGAAACTAAATATAATTAGGACATTTATGTAACCAAAGGGATTTTTGCTAGTATGAATTGTGGCATTTTGTCTCTCTCTTTTCCAAGAACACTATTAATCTTAATGGTAGACATACATTATTAGTCATATTGAGTTACTGCACAATAAATCTGACAAAATGAGCTCTCGACATGGTAGAAAAGGAGACCATTAGCAACAAACATAATATTTAATAGAAGATGGCATAATGATAAAAATGTACTCAAATGCTGCATAATTATAGAATTTCACCACTAATCTTATCTGCAGATGGCTGGCCTAAGTGAGAGATGGTATACATTTGGAGAAGTGATCAGGATATTAGAAGAAGAAGAAACCTTATCACTGAGCTGTTCCCTTTTGCTGCATGAATGGATCTTCTTCCAAGCAATGTAACTGGTTAGAGAAGGCAAAGAAATAAATGGTCCTTCTTGATTTTATAGCCACGCTCTGAATTTTGTCATTTTGCAAGGCAAAAGCAATAAGGCCCAAAAATGAGCCGCAAGGCATCTGTTGCTGATTAATATTGTTTCATGCTGGGAGAAAAGCACTTTTTTGAAAGACTACAATATCAGACCACTGCATTCCAATTGACAGGAGAACAGACCCTTGTTGCTCACAGTAGCTCCTGCCCAGTACATCCAGATGGGCAGAAGGGAGAAGACATTACCTTTCCCAACCTCAGAACCACAAGTGCTGTTGTGTTGTAATAAAAAGTGATGAAAGTTGTCACTCAGTAACACAGAAGGACCCAAACTGACCAAAACCAAAAAGAGCACTATCCACTATGTAAAAAAAACCCAAAACCTTTAGTTTTCTCTGTATCTACAGATTCTCTATTGATTCATCAACCCTTTGAAGACAACCATAAGACTGATGTGGTGGCCTTTGATAATAAACTTGACATCCCTGCCATAACCCACATCTGGTTGTCCCAGATCACTATGATGCCAAACTAACTGCCATTCTTAAATGTGTGCATGTACCAACACCCCTCCAGTTCAACACAAACTTGCAGAGGGTGAGAAGAAAGATCTGTCTGTGATAGCCCACCAGCCAGCCTTTGCATACACCATATGCTATCTTGCTGACTATAACATATCCAACACAAAGGATTTTTCTTCTTTTTAATCTTCTCTTACTTGAGTTTCCTGACCACACCAGTAGCCTGAAGTGAGACTGGATTCTTGTAGACTTTGGGAGGGACCTGATGATCTGGAATAGGCAACTTGAGGCCATGCAATCTTTTTGGACTGCAATCTCCAATATCTCTCACTAGTAGTTATAATGGCTGTTGCAATCCAACAACATGTAAATGACCATAGGTTGTAGGGGTGATAATGAAATATGATGTATATACTCAGCTTGATCAGTTTATCAATTTTATCATGCCTTATCATATTTATTTACTGTATTGTTATACGTGTCTTATTTTAACTTACTACGTGGAGTTTGATCAGGTCTTGTCAGCCCTTGTTTCTTATTGTGATATGGCCTAAGGGCTAATCAATAAAAATTACTACTACTACGATAGGTTGCTCACCTCTTCATGGAAATAAGATGGTGTGATTGTGGACATCTGAGTGGTGTTTAGGATATCAAAGATCATTTTACAGGATACTATCAGATGCATGGTGAACTGCAATGCAATTGCAATGCCTGATCCAGATGTAAGAAATTCAGTTGTTGCAGAATAATAAGTTAGATGGGGAAATAGCTTAAAGAACAGAATGGCAGGTCATGTACACATTGCTTTGCAAGATTCATAGCCTTTAACAGAAATTATTCTACTTGCTAACAGATGCTCTTTTTCCTCTGGATATTTATATCCTGAATAAATCTTTTCCAACTGTCCCTCCTTTCACCACACCTACCCTGAAGGGCAGTTTCTCCATGGAACTGGGCTGGCTGACATTGATCAATTGCTAGAGAACATCTGCCTCAACGCACCTTCAGAAGACTTGAATTTAAGCCCGACCTTCTTGAGGACATTGTTCTGGCTGGAGTCCTGGATTTTTTGCTCTGCATGGATAATGCATTTTTATATAGTTTGTGAAGTTTGGATGCATATAACACACAATAATTGTACTCTGGGGAGATAAAATGTGGCTTGCTCAGGAGTGGCTGAAATATGTATGCATCAGTCTTACAGCCTCATCATAAGGGTAAGATGAAGCATCCAGGAGGAAAGAGGGAGCAGTGGGGCAAATCTGTCACCCCACACATAGCTTCTCCTCTGTGACGTTTTTCCCATCACCTAGTGAAAGTGTCACCTTCTTGGCGAGATGCAATGCTGGCTCCATTGGAAACCGCCCATCTTGGGTAGAAAGTGTCCAGAGATGCTTTCACCTCAGTTGAGGGTGAGTCTTCCTCTGGATCTCACAAAACATGGTGTAATGTCTGACTTGGGGCTCCATCCTCTAGATGGACTAAAAGCATCCATGTCCTATCCAATATTCAAGATGATTCAAGATGAAAATACTTTTTAAATTCCATATTCCAATTATCATTGAAAATTGTGGTTTCATGATCCTCTCATCAAGATAGTATACAACCATAGCAGGCACAAGCTATTTTGGTCTCTGGAGATAAGATGAAGACCTCTTCCTGCCGTCTTGGTTGTACAAATACAAACTTCACTGTTAATTGAATTTTTATTCAACACTGATCCTGCAACGTCAGTCTTAAAGTGGTATTTGGAGCTAGTTTACATTTCCTTCTTTTCTTTCATGATACTTTCCTTTCTCCTCATAAGCAATCCCAGTATGAATTCATGTTTGAACATCTTTCAAATTCAAAACCTCCCCTGTTCCTTTCATACTATAGCCCATATAAACTCCCTTATGTCATCATTCCTTTTGGGGGAGGCACAGGATGTGGAGGAGAATTTACGTCTGGAACCTTCTTTTGAATGTTGACATTTCTCTTTACTCTTGGAATAACAGATATTATAACTGATCACCCTTGGGATGCAGTCTAAGTTACACTTGGATTTTGTCTCATATTTTGAGAGGTTTAATGAATAAATGTCAAAGATTAAAGTTGAGACGGAACAAACTTGTAAATAAAAGACATGTAAAAGAACACACTATTTTCCAACTCCCTATGTTCTTTGGAACCCTGTAAGTTTTTAAAGATTTCAGCTGTTTTTTGATTAGTTGTTTGCTTCTTTCTTTTTGTATACTTTGTTCTTCAAGAACAGGGAATATTTTTCCCTCTGAAAAAACCTTACAGCTTTTTAATAAATTTATGACTCTTGTCATAATTTTCCAAATATTTGTCCATTCTTTTGGAAAGCAAGAGGTTATAGAACCTTTTCTCACCTCTCACCAGACAATGTCTATAAATACATACATTTCCTGTTTCTCTTTCTAGCTCACACACCAAGACAAACCACAAAATTTAGTCCAGCTAATATTGATCTCTTTTTAGCACTTATGTCATATCATCTAATTGATTTTTCTAAGCGACAAAGAATAGTATATTAACAAATGAAGCATGAACAGAGTATAAAGTACACAAAATCACTTTAAAGAATGGTCTTAACCTTTCACACTCAGCTTTTTCTTTGGACACTGTAAACATAGCTTGGAATTTCCACATCCCACTGAACTACCATAAATGTGGGCCACCAATTAGTTTATCAAAGACTAGATGTGTTTATGTATCACAAGGGCTGATATTTCTGATTCAAGAAGAGAATAAGCTTTGATGATTTGACTTCATTGCTATCCATTTATTATAACACATTAGTATAATGTGCCAGAAGCACAAAACAGGCATAAGAAATATCTAGAGATCTTTTCAGAAATAGAAATATAGATTCAGAAATATAGAGTTAATAAGTCAAGCACATAATCTTATTCATAGTTTCTATTTGAAGGTATGAACATAAGGAATATATAATCAAGGATTTTTTTTTACTCAGTCCTTGTAAGATGCATCAAAAGGTCAAGATCCTATTTGAGGTTAGCACCACATGTAACAATGGAGGTGGATGAGGAAAAGGTGGTGGTCAGTTGCACTTCAGAGTATAACACCTTTTACATCTCCTATACCCAATTAAAGGCACTTTGAATGTAGAAAACAGATCTGCATCCTCACACCATATAGCAGCTGTTCTGTCTAGCAAAACGATTGAATGTGAAGATATCTCCTTACACAATGTCTGAGGAAAGCAATATTTTCCCTAGCATGATTATGTATTATGCCAGCATACAGCTATAAGAGCACAGTGGATATCCCAAATCTTAATTTTGCAGTTCACATATAGTTTAATTTTAAAACCATTTTGTCATCATTTGTTAACCAAACACAGGTAAATGATTCAGCACTGGTACCCTAGTTCAGGAGTACTCTTTGAATTAATTAAGTAGACAATTTGACTTGAATTTCTCCGGTGATATCTGCATGGATAAACATCAGTAACACTTGCAGATCTGATTTTTTTTTCTGGTGCTGAATAGGTTGGTATTAATTTCCTCAGCACCCAAAGCTTCCCTTCTCAATTTACCGTAAAGCCCTAAAGCTGCCTTATATGTCCATTCTATGTTGTATGGTGAGCAGAGAGGATTGTAGAAGCATCTAGCAATTCTCCCCAAAGCCAGATGTACAGTGCTTACAGAAGCACTTAGACCTCTGCAGGACCACCTCAGATCTCAGTGTTGTTAGTTTGATGAAGGTAGGATATAACAAGTATTTTTTCTGCTCACCATAAAGCACAGGAAAGACAGTTTGGGGACTCAGTTTAATTTGGATCTGCACATGAATATTTAAGCTACAGAGATTGGATGTTGGACTGAGACTAATGTTCTCCCCCTCATTCCCTGAAATTATCAGATTTAGATATACCCATCTCATCACATTGAGAGGGGAAAGCATGGGTGACCAATGTCATTCCTTTAAGACTAGAGAATCACCCCTCTTATATTGTCAGCAATCCCATTTCGTTTTCTGCCTCCCCATCACACTCACAGGTGGAGCTGGTAATACATTCATCTTACGTTCATCACAAGGTCAGTAAGACCTTTTTCTTTTCTTTTTTTTGTAATCAGGAGAAACAACAATATCCAAAAACCACGAGATCCCTTGCCCTGCCCAAAGCCCCTTACATTAAAAGAAACTGACACCAGTTTAAAACCTTTATTTCCATGGGATCCACTGTCTTTTGTATCCTATGAGTTTTGAAGCAGATCCAGGTTAAAACCATTGCTTTTTGTGGAATCATATTGTTCTGCATCAAACCCCTTAGGATACAAGTGACAGTGATCCAGTAGGGCTGGGCGGTTTCGTTTCGTTAATTCGTAATTCGTTAATAATTCGTTAATTTTTTCAATTACAAAACGATAACGAACCATTCTGGAGCAATTATTAAAAAAACGAATTTTCAAAAACGTTTTGTAAATGCTTCGTATTTCGATATTGTATTCGTTTCGTTATTGTTTTGAGGTCGTTTCGTTATTATTTCCGCATGTCTGGGCCAGTTTTATGGTTTAATTAGTGAAAAAAAATTATAATATCACACCAACAGTCAACAACAGAGGGAGAGGGAAGCTTCAGAAGGTTTTGGAGATTTTTTAGCGTATTTCGCGGTCGCGCCTGCCATTAACGAATCGATTCGTTATTGTTTCGGAAATCGATTCGTTAATTTTTTACCATTTACGAAATTTCGTAAATATCGAACTTTTTAAAAGGAAAATTTTGTAATTATTTTAAATATCGAAACCAAAAAAAAACCCCAAATACAAATCGATTTTAGAAACAAATTTTTCCGTTGTTACCCAGGCCTATGATCCAGGTTAAAACCATTGCTGATGGTTGGACAATGAAACAGGATGGGAAACTGTGATGGTTCCTGTTGCACCTTTTTTCTGTTGTAAACATGGGAGTAAAGTGTGATAAGAAGTAGGAGCTCTGAACCTGATTGCTGGTCTGTGTCCAGAGTTCCCTCCTTCCAGGACATTTCTGCCTCTTTTCAATCCTGGAACATATGATGACATTCATGCCACTCCATGCTTGAAAGGAGGCTGAAGTGTCTTATCGGGGGGGGGGGTGGATTACTCAATGTGATTAGGTTGATTGCCATTTGTTCCTTCCTTTCAGGACACTTCTGCCTCTTTTCAACCGCAAAAGGCTAGGCATGACAGCCAAAAGTAGTTTAACTCATGCGATGAGCTCAGTTCTTCTCCATCCCCGAAAAGAGGCTGAAGTGTCCTATGAATTGGAAATGTCTCAATGTGATAAGGTGGTTAGAATGCCACACGTGATATAGCATTGTACTGTGGCCTCTGAATTTAATGAAAATGTGGCCAAACAGAGGTTTCATGAGCACCTGTAAATGATTACCTGAAATTAATCTTAAATTCCTGAACATTCTTTTATTCATCCTATAATTGACTTGATGTGGGCAATTTCACTCCAGCTCTAGTTCAAAATGTCCATGTTTGATATCCTGATCTGTAGATGTGACTTTTCTTGCTAAAGAGCATTAGAATAAAATGTTCATATTATGTGCCATATAAACGATGATTAAATACATACCAACATATTGACAATTCCTACATCTATACCAGAGGAGTATGCAGCAGGCTAGACTGATGCATGAACAAGTTGAACTGGGCATCTTCCTTAAAGCTTGACATCTTTACTTTGTGAGTTCATTGTCACCCATGGGTTTTCATCATGAGACTAATGCCACTGTGTTCACATCATGTTCTGAGCATGTTCTTTTTTGTTAATCTTTGGTGTGCAAAGAAAGCCTGGGGCCAGATTGCTGAGATTGTTACACAGAGCAAACAGTTTAGGGGAAAGGAAATAACAAGCCAAGCAATAACATTGGGAGGAAAGATTTCAGGATTCTCGTACACTGGCAAAAGGGGGAAGAAATGTTATCTGGAGATGTAGAATCTCAAATTCTCACAAAGCCAGATGCTTTTGTTTTCGTTATATCATTGTTTTACTTGTTTGCATCATCTTAGAGTTTAATTAGATGCAATGTTAAGCATTGATTAAACTCTGTGTGCTTAGCTTTCATTTGCTAAGTAGTGGCATCTGGTGGGTTTGTGTGTGAGAGAGAGGCACATCTGGACTATGATAGAGGATTTAACCTTGGTGTGAATCCTGCCCTCCAGCGGGTGATATTTACAGGTGGGAAAGATATAATTGGCAATTAATTCCTAGCTGCAATTCTCTCTCTCCCCCACCCCCTCTTTCAATGTCCAAGAGAGGGAGAAGGAAGCAATTATAATTTGTCTTAGTTATAATCCCTCCCAAAAGCATATCAACTGGAAATTTCCAGGTAATATGAGCCATATAATTACAAGGTAAACAAGTCAGTCAGTCAACCTCTTTTCCTGCCCTTAATCTCCACTACTCTCACAGAAATGAAACCTTTAAAAAACTATATCTAGGAACTAAGGCCATGACCCAATGTAAAGAAAGAGAAAGTCCTTGTCAGCCTACTTAGGTTGTATCCCCAAAGAACAGTAGCCTTGAGTAACAGCTGAGGTAGTCAGAAGTGTGTCGTCATTTGCAGAGCCATGTGTTCACTTTTGGAATTCTTTATCAGGGTTGAGGGATAAAACTGGTTGACTGGCAGGGAGAATGGAACAAATGTGCACCAGGTGTACACCACAAGGAGTTGGTGGTTGCCTATTTTGTGCAAAGTTTGAAACATTCTGACCACTCACATCTGTTGGACAAAATGCTACAATTTGATTCTTGCCAGAGCGCCTGTACTTTTGAAGCATGATGTGTAAATGAGACTTCATGCAAAAGATAATGTTGTTTCTGGTCCCTCCACTTTGAGGAATGCCACCACTAGTTAAAAATGGATCAAATTGGGCTTATTTATTTATTTCCAGCATTTCTAACCCATCTTTCTCAACCCCTGGAGGGGAACATATAATGGCTTACACTCGGCAACAGTTTGATGCTGCAACATATACTAAATACAACAACATAACAATTTAAAAACAATAGATAAAACATTATTTAAAGACAGTTTTAAAACATTATTATCAGCCATATAACCATTCCAGCCCAGTTCCATATCCAAAGTGCTGTTATGCCTTCTGTCCAAAAGCCTGGTCCCAGAACCATGATTTCTTTTTCTTCCTGAAAGACAGGAGGGATGGAGTTGACCTTATCTCGCTGGGAAGCAAGTTCCACAGGCGGGGGGGGGGGCATCACTGAGAATGCACTGTCTCTCATCCCTGCCAAATGCATTTGTGAGGCTTGCGGGACCAAGAGTGGGGCCCCCAGATGATCTTAAAATGTGAGTTGGGACATAGAGGGAGATACATTTGGACAAATAAGCTGGGCTGGAGCCATATAAGGCTTTATAGGCCCAGACCAGCACTTTGAATTGTGCTCAAAGGTGGACCAGCAGCCAGTAGAGCTGACACAACAGGGGGGTGGTATGCTTATGTTTCACCCGAATCTGATGCACATCTGCAGCAATAAGCATCTCTCTGTCAGACTGGAAATTCTATCCTGTATTTTGTAATGTTCCCTTTCCAATCACAGTGTAGCACTTTAGTCTATGGTTTATTCTTGATTCAGAAATGGGAAATGTATGCCTACTAACCCCATAGTGGTTTGCTACAGCTATTCCAATCCATTGCATCATAGCTGTAATCAGCTGTGATCTGCTATGTATATGACTTTTAATTCAAAAATGAATAAAAAGTCATATATGGCTGCAATAGAATTTTCTACAGGACGTAGTTGTCATAATATACTGTTTCTACTGATAGTTTTGAGTTTCCCATTTGAATTATATTTCTGCTGACCAGCATAAAGCATAAAGGAGCAGCAACACTTTTAATATTAAACAGATAAGGAATTCATTAGGTGGATAAACTGCACCTGCTAAAATTCCTTTCCCCTGACTATAGCAATTTTGTTCTTCTTTGCACTTGATTTCTCTATATGATTTTATAGCACAGGAAAAAATCTTACTTCAGTTGACTTCCCTTGCAATCTTACAGTATTTAGGGGGCAATAAAGTATATGCATAACCTTTCTCCCATAGTACATAGCCTGCATTCATAATAACTGTAAACTCTGCTTTGTCAAATGATTGACTATACTGGTGGAGTTTTCTGTCTCTTCAATAGTAAGATGCCAAATGCATAGAAAGGATAGTGAAAGGAAATTTAATCTCCTCTATCAGACAAAACTCCAGCAAAGGATCACCGCCTTGTCAGGAAAAGAAAACCAAGAAGGCAAAATGGTTGTCTGCTGAGACACTGGAAGTAGCCCAAGAAAGGAGGAAAGCAAAAGGAAACAGTGAAAAGGGGAGATATGCCCAGTTAAATGTGCAATTCCAGAGGTTAGCCAGAAGAGATAAGGAACTATTTTTAAATAAGCAATGCATGGAAGTGGAAGAAGACAACAGAATAGGAAGGACAAGAGACCTCTTCCAGAAAATTAGAAACATTGGAGGTAAATTTCAGGCAAAAATTGGTATGATAAGAAACAAAGATGGCAGGGACCTAACAGAAGCTGAAGAGATCAAGAGAAGGTGGCGAGACTATACAGAAGATCTGTATAGGAAGGATAATAATATTGAGGATAGTTTTGACGGTGTGGTGAATGAATAGAACCAGACATCCTGAGGAGTGAGGTTGAATGGGCCTTAAGAAGCATTGCTAACAACAAGGCAGCAGGAGACGACGGGATCCCAGCTGAACTGTTTAAATCTTAAAAGATGATGCTGTCAAGGTGATGCATGCCATATGCCAGCAAATATGGAAAACACAAGAATGGCCATCAGACTGGAAAAAATCAACTTATATCCCCATACCAAAAAGGGAAATGCGAAAGACTGCTCAAACTTCCGTACAGTGGCCCTTATTTCTTGCCAGTAAGGTAATGCTCAAGATCCTGCAAGGAAGACTCCAGCAATACATGGAGCGAGAGTTGCCAGATGTTCAAGCTGGGTTTAGAAAAGGTAGAGGAACGAGAGACCAAATTGCCAATATCCGCTGGATAATGGAGAAAGGCAGGGAGTTACAGAAAAACATCTACTTCTGCTTCATTGACTATTCTAAAGCCTTTGACTGTGTGGATCATAATAAATTGTGGCAAGTTCTTAGGGGGATGGGCATCCCAAGCCACCTTGTCTCTCTCCTGAGGAATCTGTACAAGGACCAAGTAGCAACAGTCAGAACTGACCACGGAACAACAGACTGGTTCAAGATTGGGAAAGGCGTACGGCAAGGCTGCATACTCTCACCCAACCTTTTTAACTTGTATGCAGAACACATCATGCGATGTGCAGGGCTGGATGAATGCAAAGCTGGGGTGAAAATTGCTGGAAGAAACATTAACAACCTCAGATATGCAGATGACACCACTCTGATGGCCGAAAGCGAGGAGGAGCTGAGGAGCCTTCTAATCAAGGTGAAAGAAGAAAGCGCAAAAGCCGGGTTGCAGCTAAACAAAAAAACCAAGATTATGGCAACAAGAATGATTGACAACTGGAAAATAGAGGGAGAAACGTGGAGGCCGTGACAGACTTTGTATTTCTAGGTGCAAAGATTACTGCAGATGCAGACTGTAGCCGGGAAATCAGAAGACGCTTACTTCTTGGGAGGAGAGCAATGTCCAGTCTCGATAAAATAGTAAAGAGTAGAGACATCACACTGGCAACAAAGATCCGCATAGTCAAAGCCATGGTATTCCCTGTAGTACCTACGGATGTGAGAGCTGGACCTTCGGGAAGGCTGAGCGAAGGAAGATCGCTGCTTTTGAGCTGTGGTGTTGGAGGAAAGTTCTGAGAGTGCCTTGGACTGCGAGAATATCCAACCAGTCCATCCTCCAGGAAATAAAGCCCGACTGCTCACTGGAGGGAAGGATACTAGAGACAAAGTTGAAGTACTTTGGCCACATCATGAGGAGACAGGAAAGCCTAGAGAAGGCAATGATGCTGGGGAAAGTGGAAGGCAAAAGGAAGAGGGGCCGACCAAGGGCAAGATGGATGGATGGCATCCTCGAAGTGACTGGACTGACCTTGAAGGAGCTGGGGGTGGTACGGCTGACAGGGAGCTCTGGCGTGGGCTGGTCCATGAGGTCACGAAGAGTCGGAGACGACTGAACGAATGAACAACAACAACATCAGACAAAAATCTTCTACTTTCTTCACCTTGGTACAAGAGGGCATACAGAGATGAAGCATATTTTTCTAGGTGTATAGTTAGGATGTTATATGCCTACATTTGAGAGTACAATAGGTAAATAAATAAATTTTCCATTCCCCTTGTACAAAAAAAAAAAAAGACTTCATTAATGGCCCAGGGTCATTTGAGGTTTCACATCACCCATAATCATAGTGGTAAATTGGTGTGCTGTTGCTTCATGTGCTCAACAGCTCAGAAAAAAAAACCAGATTCTATTCTCTGTGCAACACTTATCATTAGCTTATATTTGTAATATGTGAGGGTAACTATACATTATTTTAAATATTATTTCAGAATCTTTCCTTTCTGGAATGGTTTTATTTCCTTTTCTTACTGTTTTCTAGCCTCCCCTCCCCCACTTTTTAATGATGGCTTTCCTCTTCCCCACTATCCTCCTGTGATTTTGGCTCTGTTTGTCATAGTCAATGTGTGTTGCATTTGTAGCATGCCCTGAAGATGGTTCCATCAAGACACCAGCTTTTGGGGTTGGATGACTGACAGCAGTTCTTCATTCTGCACTGTTTATTTTATATCTTCTGCCACACAGGTGTCAGAGGCAGGATATCATCATTAGTGCTGTGGTGTTGTCAAAATGATTTTTAGCAAGCTTCAGCACAGTGATATGGGGGAAAGCATCCCCTTTTAGAACATTTGTGTTGAACACTGCTGTTACAGAAGCAATCTGAAGATCTGAAGAATTGCTCATAATGGTGCTGTTGGATTAACCTTTTCAGTGCCAGAGAACAAGTATTATATTGAGAGCCATGCAGCAAAATCTAATCTTGACTTTGCATTCTCATTCTCAGTCTGCAAACCCTGCCCTTCCTTTTGCTGATGTGGTTGATGGGTCTTCAAAGAATGATAAGCTTGACCCATGTCATGGATAACAATATGAAGGGAATTAATCCCTTTTCTATTTTTCCTCCCTTAAAGAATTTTATGCCAATTCTACTTTTGGGTTATTTTCATAAATAGATTTTTTTCATTTGTTTTCTCTTTCTCCATGGAAAATAGCTAAAGCTTGGTGTCAATAGGATGCCCCCCTTTGTCTTCTCCTTCCTTTAAACCCTGCCACTACCCCCATGCATTTATAGGGTTTTCTTGTGAGGGACTAACTAAAGATATCAGATCCCCTCTGATCTTGGAAACTATGCAGGATTTGCTCCGGTTAATATTTAAAAGGGAGATTGCCAAAGGATGCTGTATGTTGTAGGACATAATGCAGAGGAAGAAACTGGAAAAAACCACCTGCAAATATTTATTTTCTAAGAAATCTTATGTCATAATTTGACAGGGGACTTGAAGGCCCATGCACATACTTGAGATCTCTAAGAACATCTGGTGAAAATCTAGCAGAAAATCTAGTAGAAAATCTAGTAGAAAAGGACTTATACAGGCATAATGGGCATTTGCTTAACTCTTACCCCCCTCACCCTCAACATCTTTGACTTGGGAATATTATATAAATGAATAAATAAATAAATAAATAAATAAATAAATAAATAAATAAGTTCCTTACTGTAAAATGTTTGACTCTTTCTACTTCCTTGTAGCTTTAACAAATTGTCCCTTGTTCAAATTATAGCTGTATCAATATTCCTCATATGAAATTGATGTAATATATTCCAGCAGAAATGCCACAGTAATAAATGAAATGATCCAATCCATGCCAAAGCCAGTATCATATCTCATCTAATTCTTCAAGTTGATGGAAAGTAGTTTCCTTTCTTCCCTTCATTGGCTAGAAAATAAAAAGTTGACCTTTCCAAACATCCAAACCATGACAGGGTATGTATGAGAGAGAGAGAGTAAAATAATTGCAGATGTATTTGCATCATATACTTTATGCAAGTAAGCCATCTACTGTTGATTGTATCATATATCAAAACAGTATACTTTGACTTTTCAGAATGCTTGTTTTTTCCCCCAGACATACATCATTTGTATATCGTGAATGTGAAATTTCAGATTAAAAGCAACAATCTTTCTCACTTTTCTGATTTTCCTCTAATTCCCACATTTTGAAATGATATAACATTGTTTTGAACTTGTGACTTTTAGAAGAAGTTTTTAAATTGCCATGCAATTGCCTAGATGAACTTGATAACATTTCTTCCATTCTGTTAGCTCCTGTGAACAATTAAAAAAGAGAGGCTTGATATACTGGAAGCAACTATATTTGGGGGAAGAGTTAATTATGTTTCATAAGTTTCTGATTTTAAACATTTCTGGAATATTTGTGTTACCATATTTACTCAAGTCTAATGCTCACTTTTTTGAGACTAAATTACACTGCCAAAATCAAGTTGCGCATTAAAATCAATGGTGAGTTAAAATTGTGCACATAAGCCCACCTGTGTGAAAAGGCCTGGAGGTACCCAGCCCTCGGAGGCTGGACAGGGACATGTGTGAATATATGTGCATGTGTGAAGAAGCTGCTCCCAGCAGTGAAGAAAGCTTCAGGGCAGCATAGTGCCCAGAAATGGAGGAGGAGCACCCAGATGGTGAAGTAGTTATTGCTGCCATTTAGCCATAGATCTTGCTTCCTAGGGGGCCCTCGAAGTCTCTTGTCCTCCTCAGTTTTGAAAGCCTCATGAATGAAGCCAGTTGGGAATTGTGCAAGGATGGAAAGTTTGTCAGCCTCAGCCTGACAGAGGGGTATGACTTTCCAAATAACCTCCTTCGTGCTTTCTATCTCCCCTGGTGTGCTTTGCATGCACTGTTGGGTGCATTGCATTCAAGGACAAATCCATTTTTATAATGTGCACCTTCAAAACTAAAATGCACATTACATCTGATAACACATTATACTCAAGTAAAAACATTATGATGGTAATATGCTGGGGATGCATCCTGGGTCTTCCTCAGTAGAATAACCATGAAATAATGAGACCAGAAAAAGACACTGATCCACTTTATTTGACCTGCCCCTTTAAAGTTGGTTGAACCTGAGAATGAGCAAAGAGATGGAGCATCCTGATGTAGGTCCAGCTTGGGCCACTTTAGCCTTCTCTGAACTGAGAGCAAACCCTGAGGATGATGGCAGCTAACAAGAAGTTGATGACCTGAGTACAACTCCAAGCACAGGGACAAGACTGGGGTGTACTTTTAGAACCAGCTTTTTGATGCACTCAATCTGTTGGCAGGAATAAGCATCAGCCATCCCATTTTTCATGTCAGCCACATGGAAAACAAAATATTGTAATGAAGGCATATGTGCTAACCAAGAAGATAATATGTTGGGACCTTTAGGACATAGAGTTAATAACCCTAACTGCAGCCATGTTATCATACCAGAAATGTCCAAACAGCAAATAACTTTAAAAACGTTTGGACTATTAAGAAACTTCCTGCATCCACTCTCACACTATACTTGGACATACCAATGCCTAAGAAGATGAATGTCAAATCCGATGGACACTGCTGCATCAGAAGCTGTCTTTGATGCAACATAAATGTGTAATTCATCCCTCCAAAATCAATTCAAAGGATTCAAGGAAATCCTGCCAAAATGTTGTTCTAGTTATCTGAATGCTGTGATGGGTTTTATGTGTATAAGAAATATTATAAGAAAGGTACTGTAAATAGAACCGGGTTGGAGCTCAAACATAAAACAGAGTTTAGATGGCTAATGGATTCCTGAAAATCTCCTACAAAACCTCAAAAGAAGAAGAAAAAACTACCCAGAAACCTGGTTATTAAACCTGTCTGTAGAAGCACACAGTAATGAGCTATGATATTAATCCTGATACCCTAGAAAAACAAATAGGTAATAGGGCCCTGTTTTCTCAGGGAAACGCAGCTCCTCAGCAACATCCTTCATTAGTGAGCCACACTGTCCTGTATGTAGTCTACCAATCAATAAGAAAAAAAACCCTCCTTTCTCCCTGGTCATGCAGGTGTCCTTGATAATGCCAGCAAAGTTTCCCAGCAATGGTCAATGGTTTTTCAGACCTCTCCCACTAGCTGTTGTGGTGAAGGAATGACACAAGCACATGTGGACAGCATACCTGTTCACTTTAGAACCTATCCTGCCGTCACACTAATCTTGAAGTATACTAACACTAAGTGACACTAATCTTGTCACACTGCTGTCTAGTCTACATTGAAAACTTTGTGTATCATGTGGTAAAACTGGGTTAACCAAATTTACTCTGCATTATGGTCTAGAAGTCCCTGAAAGTCATCTGGACGTCCCAGTTCAACCTCTGGTACAAATTAGGGGTAATGTGGACATGCCATATATTTTTTTAGTTGTCTTCCAACTCATGGAGACACTGTGAATTTTCTAGGTTTTTTTCCTTAGGCAAAAATTGTTCAGAGATGATTTTCTCTTCCTCTGAAATAAAGCCTATAGCACCTGACATTCAATGATAGTTTGACAGTGAAATACTAAACAGATGTGACCCAACTTAGCTTACAAAATCACACAGGATGTTGTTAACATGTCTAATGGAAATAGTAGACATAATCTCTTGAAAAATAATAGTTGTGCGATTAGATTTTCTTTTCTTTCCAAAACATGTTCACTTCTAGAATAATTGTGATTCTTTTTTTTTTTGTTTCAGAGGTTTGTTGTGGCTCAGAAAAACTCCAGAGATACATCTGCCTAAATCTTCTTGGAATATATTAGAATTTTTTTTATGCTTGCCACCCTAGGCTGCTTACAGTATGTGCATAGATCTGATTCTGGGTATTTAAGAATTCCCCAAAAGAGTGGCATTTGGAAATGAAAATGATAACACAACCTTTCACAAAGTTCAAAATGGACAAGCTATGAATATAATTCATCTTAATCTTTTTAAATCCTTTCTTGAATACCACACTGCAAAATATTTAGAATTTGAATCCAACTGGAAGTCAACATTGAAGGTTGTCAGCCAAACACTCTTTCTACATAATGCCCCCTAAAGAAAAATGGGCATCAGATGGGAGAAATGTCTTTTTATTTAGGTGAGTAAAGCTGTACTCCATGTGATTATCTCACAGATCTGTTTTCTTAACAAAGGGATAAGCTTCCAGCAAATATTGGCAAAGATGAGCACATCAGGGTAAGTCCTGCTTAACCTACAGAAACATAAGTATCATTATGGATACTTGAATTAAAGATGATTTAAGTGCTTGGCTAGGTACTTAAGTTTCATAGATTTTAACAGGAAAACAGTGAACATTTTTTTCTCTCTGCACTTATTTGGTAGAGTTATTCATTATGATTTCTTATTGAGCTGTTCATTAAAGTATGAGGTTTTAAATAAGATATGAGTAAAGGTCACAGGTGGCCCTGGACATCTTGGTACATTAGGTAGAGCATTTGAAAGTCACTGTCACTTACAATTTTCAAGTCAATAACTGGCAGCATGTCGGTAGAAATTTCAGTTTCATATTTAACCTATTTTGAAAATATATGTGTGCTTGCCTAGTTATGATTCTCAATATCATGTTTTCGATAAATGACATAGAGCAAAGGTGGAAAATTCAGTGGGTTGGGATCCATTTTTCTGCCCCTGAACCCACTGGGAATCACACAGTGTGTCAACTTTTTTTTCATTTATTGTAAAACAATTTTGATTTGTTGTAAGCTGCTTTTTGTTCTGTGCTGGGAGAAAAGTAGGATACAAATTCAATGAATTAACAAACCCCCCTCAAGTTATTAAAAGTCCACTCTGTTTTTTGTTTAAATGGAAAGAACAAAGGATTGAATCACAACAGCTGAAATCTCACATCACTCTAATGTAATATAAGGTCTGTCCAACTGATCTCCACTCCCTAAACTATTCCTATGCTTTGTATAAGTATTCTTATCTTATGTTTCCATCTATAACCCTCTCTATAATCATTTAATGACCAGTGGAAGCTAAGGAAGAGCAGGCACCATTTAGCTGTGTTCCTGCTTCCAAATACATGAGAATGACATCATACAGGAGTTCCTGGAGGTGCTTGGAAGTTCATGTAGATGAACTTACAGAACCTATTCTTGGGGACTGCCTGTTGGTAACAGCCACAAGATGGCAAGTGGGGTGCAGAAGGATGGTGTTTCCAGTAAGTGAGACTAACAAGATATTGCTGCAGGGGTCCAGCTTCTAATATTAACAGCCTTGTGTGTAAACATATACATAATGAAATAGCTTGGAAATTGGACCCAAATTTAACCATCAAATTCATTTATGTTTCATAAGATCATCCGGAGTTTCGGGGTGCGGTGTCATCTGTACGCAGATGATGTCCAACTCTGTCACTCCTTTCCACCTGCTACTAAGGAGGCTGTCGAGGTCCTGAACCGGTGCCTGGCCGCTGTGACGGTCTGGATGAGGGCGAACAAATTGAAGTTGAATCCAGACAAGACAGAGGTACTCCTGGTCAGTCGCAAGGCCGAACAGGGTATAGGGTTACAGCCTGTGTTGGATGGGGTCGCACTCCCTCTGAAGACACAGGTTCGCAGCTTGGGTGTGACCCTGGATTCATCGCTGAGCCTGGATCCCCAGGTTTCAGCGGTGACCAGGGGAGCATTTGCACAGCTTCGGCTCGTGCGCCAGCTGCGCCCGTATCTCGGGAAGTCTGACTTGGCCACGGTGGTACACGCTCTGGTCACATCCCGGCTTGACTACTGCAACGCTCTCTACGTGGGGCTGCCCTTGAAAACGGCCCGGAAGCTTCAGCTGGTTCAGCGTGCGGCAGCCATGTTACTAACTGGAGCGGGATACAGGGAGCACACAACACCCTTGTTGTTCCAGCTCCACTGGCTGCCGATTTGCTACCGGTCCCAATTTAAGGTGCTGGTGTTGGCCTACAAAGCCCTAAACGGTTCCGGCCCAAAATACCTTTCTGACTGCATCTTGGCCTATGAGCCCACGAGGACCTTGAGATCGTCTGGGAGGCCCTTCTCTCGATCCCGCCTGCCTCACAGGCACGCCTGGCGGGGACGAGAGAAAGGGCCTTCTCGGTGGTGGCCCCCCGGCTGTGGAACACCCTCCCTGCTGACATCAGACAGGCGCCCTCTCTTTTGTCCTTCCGAAAAAGCCTCAAGACGTGGCTGTTCGAGAGGGCATTTAATTAAGTGCTATAGTAATGTGGTAAAGACGACTGGAATGGTACAAGGAATACGAGATTGGTCACGATTCTATTACGAGACGAAGCGGATTAGTTAGTGTAATTTTAACTGTTGTATTGTTGTATGGTTAATATGCTGTTGTACTTGTCTTTGTGTGAATAGTTTTCCTCTCCCCATGAAATGGGGAGAGAGAAAAAACATTTGTCTGCCTCGCACGAGGCAGGGAGGAGTTCTGCTGGAACCCTCCAGAACATCCGGGGGCGTGGCCTGTGAGTTCAGGCCAGGCCCCCTCCCAGGCATTCTGCGTCTGGACGCTGGGGAAGAAGGACGCAGAGAGAAGATCCAGGACCAGGGGCCCTGGAAAGAAGAGAAGGCAGGCGAAGAAGAGAGAAGATTTCTTCGAGTCAAGAGGAGTGGAAGGCTGAGGAGATAGAGAAGACGACCGGCGGTGTGAATAGTGAAAACCAGGAGGCGCTTCAGGTCGGTAGCGGGGATTCCGGGGGGGGTGGGTTTTTGCTTCGACCCACGGGTGCTCTTTAAGGCATGTTTGGGGGAGCATTGGCCCACCACCCCCCCCCTCCCCTTTCCTTCTCGTGGACTCCTCGGCGCTTCGGCTGAGGCCGGAGGCTAGCTCTTGATTGGGGCCCAGGCAGGGGGGGTTGGAGAGTTGCGCTCCGGCTTGTGCTGCCCCCTTTACCCCCCCCCCTCCCCCGTGCCCAGCCTCGCTCCCCCTTTGGGGTTTATATGGCGTTTGTGTTAGGGGGGGGGATGGTCGCGCGCGATTCGCGCGCCTCCCTCCCCTTGCCGTTTGCTTTTCTGGGCCGTCCCGGGGTCGGCGGGTGCGGGGATTGGGAGAGGGGTCTCGCCTCTTCTCTGCCCCCCCCCCTCCCCTCCGCTTTCCGGCATTTTGAGCACGGGCCGCCTGCTTCGTTCGGTGCCGCTTCGGGCGGGGCCGGCGGCCCGGCAGGCCCGTGCGGTGCGCGGTGTGCCTGTGCGGCGCTCGCTCGGAGCGCCCGCGGGAGCGTGCCGCGTGGCAGCCACGTGCGGTGGGCACGTTTTTGGTTTTTGCCGGCCCGCGTGGTCGGCGGGCCTCCAGGGAGCAGCTTAAGCTCTCCCCGGCGTCGGACACCCGGCTTTTGATACATACAAGGGCCCCCGGTGGTAAGGGGGGTTTGAACAATGAGATGCTGAGCGTGTTGAGTGTAATGCGCAGGCTCGATGCTTGGGAGCCGCGTGAGCTTTCGCTGCCAGCCTAGCGTTGGGATGAGGAGAGCAATAGATAGCGTTTTTTGCAAGGATGGCGCTGCAGGCTAGTACAGGCCCTGGGTTGCCTCCCCTCCATTGTTTTAGTTTCGTTTTCGGCCACATGGTAGGGGCGGCCATTTTGTTTAAAAGTAGCGGCGCCATCTTGATTTCGTCCTTAGGGGAACTATAAAATATATAGAGAGAGAGAGAGAGAGAGAGAGAGAGGAGAGAGAGGTAGAATAAAATAATATTAATAAGTAAATGGAAAATAAGAAATTTTATTTGACTCCCATAACCCGTTGGTAGTAGGGTTTCTTAATAAGAATAATAATAAAAAAAAAAAAAATTTTTTTGATCCAGTGATTTAGGACGAGCTCCCAGTTGTTTGTCCCAGCTCCTGATAGATTCTAAAATAAAAAAAAAAAAAAAAAAAGAAGCATTTAGGACTCCAGTGAGTTAGGGTGAGCTCCCAGCGGTCTGTCCCAGCTTCTGATATATCATTGATGATACATGCAAATGTGACTGGATCAATATTGGCAAACCAGACTTTTAAATCGATATTAGGGGATCACAGGGTGGACTAAAATATTCGGTTCCTCGGATAACGGGTTTGTCATCAATTCTCTTTCAGGATGGCGCCAAAGAAGAATGTGGGCGGCCCTAAAGGAAAGGGACCTGCCAAGAAGACTCCGGCTAAGCGTCCCCTCCCTCCCAACGAATCAGCTTCGGAGGAGGAGGACGTCTCAGCTGAGGAGCTAAATGCTCTGATGGCCAGGATGGAGAGATTCGAAAGGGAAAGAGGGTTGGCTCCAAGGGATGCGGGGTTGCGCCCGGCGCAGGGGGCAAGCAGAAAGCTGATATTTAAACACCTTCTTTCTCGCATGTCTGCTTTAGAGGCCAGCCGTGCAGCTGCGATAGGCGTTGGGGACGAGCCTGGCCAACCGGAATCCAGAGAGAGGGAACAAGATCCCYCACTACCGACAGGGGATCAACCTCAAGTGGTCCAGGCTCAGGTGTCATCTGGTGACGCAGCAGCACCGACCCCTGCCGAAGCTGCCCCAGCTATTGCTCGGGCACAACCAGTTACTACATCAATGCAGCCCGCAAGGGTGGCAGCATCATCGGCTGCTGACCCGATCATAACAYCTCCGGTGGCGGCACCATCGATGCTGGAGAAGGCGACAACGGGGCAAATTTCTATGCAAACTGACATCATTGACGGGCCATCAACATCCACAGGTAACAATACACTGGTCTGGCCTTGGGGCCTGAGCCAGGCGCAAATCACTACACCTACACTTCAAAGTGCGGCTCTGGCACTAGCAGGACCTTCAGTCATTAAGGCTGGTCCTCAAGCGCCTTCAGTGGCCCCTATAACATTGGAAATGGCTAGGTCAGGAGACGACAACCAATATTGGGGAACTGATAAATGGGTGCTGCCGGTAGTTACTACGGCAGCCTCAGCATCCTTGGGGGCCCATTTATCGCAAAAAACCATTGACAAGATACTCAGGAATGAGTACATAGACATGTTTTCCTTATATTTCAGAGAATTAGATAAAAAGGAAAAAGATGACATGGATGAAGAGCACAAGGAAAAATTAAAGAAGAGGCGGGTTGAGCAGAATTGGAAGAATTGGATAGCGTGCTATACCATATACGCATCCCTCCTAGTAGAGGCTCACCCGTATAGGGCCAAGGCCCTATTTAAATATCAAAACATAATTTATGGGGCTTATGTTAACTATACCGGCCAGGCATGGTTGGTTTACGATACCCGCTTTCGTTCAGAAGCCGCCACAAAGCCCGATAAGAGATGGGACCTCATCGACAGTCAACTGTGGATGGAGGTGATGAATACAACCAGGGCAGTCCCTGGTGAGAAAGCTGATAGTGGTCACACTATACAGAACGCCAAAGGGAGTCAGCCCTTTCGGCAGGGAAACCCAGCACAGCAGCCGCAAAAACAAAAAGGGATGTGCTGGGGATATGCGGCCAACGGAGTTTGTGCACGCAAAGACTGCAAGTTCCGACACGCCTGTGCAATATGCCAAGGTGACCACTCAACCAAGAGTTGTTACAAGGCAAAATCAACAAGGAGCGGGCCAAGGGCCGCGCAGTTTAACAGAGGGAACCCAGGACAGGGGAATGTTTCAAAAGGGTCCCAGCCCAATCAGGGTGGGTCCGCTTAGTGGTTGGCTACAAAGATACCCTGACAGAGCGGCAGCAGAGTATCTGCTTGGCGGCTTTAGAGAGGGTTTTCGAATTCCGGCCCTCGGGCCACGTTCTCCCTGTCTAGCACCCAATCTGAAATCGATTAGAGGCCTGGAAAATATAGTTCTACAAAAAATAAACAAAGAGGTTAAGGAAGGCAGGGTTTTGGGTCCGTTTGTCGCACCCCCCACGCCTCAGTTTAGGGTCTCCCCTTTAGGAATAGTACCCAAAAAAGCTATCGGTGAATATCGCCTCATTCATCATCTCTCCTATCCGAGGGGGGGATCGGTGAATGACGCCATTCCCGACGAACAATGCTCTGTGAGCTACACATCATTTGACGCAGCGGTGCGGCTAGTGCGGCGGTATGGTCCGGGAGCAGAGCTGGCGAAGTGCGATATCAAATCCGCCTTCAGGCTGCTCCCAGTACATCCGTCTGATTTTGAGCTGTTGGGATTCCAGTTCCAGGGCCTTTTTTATTGCGATCGAGCGTTGCCCATGGGATGTTCAGTCTCTTGTGCCGCTTTCGAGACGTTTAGTACGTTCCTTGAATGGGCTATAAAGGATAAGTCGGGCCTCGGAGGAGTCGCACATTATCTCGACGACTTTCTTTTCGTGGGAAAAGGCGGATCGGGGGACTGTGGTGCCCTGCTACGCGCCTTTCAGCAGCTAGCCGGGGACCTAGGGGTACCTTTAGCTGACGAGAAAACTGAGGGCCCCCTCTCTGTTTTGACATTCTTAGGGATAGAGCTTGACACAGTCAACGAATTCTCGAGGCTGCCGGAAGAAAAGGTCGCGGCCTTGATTGACAGGATAGGTCAATTTTCACAGCGGCGTAAGGCGACTTTAAGGGAGTTCCAGCAAATTATTGGTCACCTAAATTTCGCCTGTAAGGTCATAGCGCCCGGACGGGCTTTCCTGCGCAGGTTGTGTGAAGCTGTCACTGGAGTAGCCTTGCCCCACCATCACATCAGGCTAACAAGAGAAATTAGGGCTGATTTGTCCGTTTGGCTTCAATTCCTGCGCCAGTTTAACGGAATCTCGTTCTGGCGTCAGGAATTGATGATAAAAAACGCCCTTCAAGTGGCTTCGGACGCATCAGGGTCAATTGGATTTGGAGTATACTTCGAAGGACACTGGTGCGCAGAAAGGTGGCCAGACCACTGGCATGCGTTGGGAATGACAGTGGATTTAACCTTTTTGGAATTTTTTCCTATCTTAGTGGCAGTCAACCTTTGGGCTGACAGATTTGCCAACTCCACGGTTCATTTTTGGTGCGACAATATGGCCACAGTGCAGGTCATTAACGCTCTGACGTCTAAATCACGTAGGGTCATGAGCGCCATCCGACAATTTGTCTTACACTGTTTAAAATTTAACATATTGTTTAGAGCATTCCATGTCGCGGGTCTCGATAACGGACTGGCTGACGCTTTGTCTCGTTTTCAGATGGAGCGATTCAGACAGCTGGCTCCCGACGCGGACGTAGTTCCAGAGCGCATGCCGGACCATCTCTGGAAGGTTGGAGTGACGAGACGGCCTTAGGTATGAGCCTAGCTCTAGCACCCAGCTCTAGGAAGTCATACACTAGGGCGGTCCAAGAATTTCTAGATTTTAGACATCATTATAACCTGCCCGGAACTATGCCGGTCCCCTATGAGCAACTCGCTCAGTTTTGCGTATACCACAGGCGGAGAGGCTTAGCACCACAGTCCATTCGGACCAAGTTGTCAGCGCTGGCATATTGGTTGAAGGCCCAAGGCCTTAGTGACCCCACTGATGACTTTAGGATACATAAATTCTTAACGGGATGGTCCAGGCAGCGCGGGCATCCCAGGGACGACCGGCAGCCAATGACACCCGCAATTTTGAAGGGTTTGAAACAATTGTGGCCCAGATTGTGTACTTCATATTACGAGCAGGTCCTATATCATGCTGCAGGTTTGACTGCATTTTTTGGAGCACTGCGGGTGAGTGAATTGGTGGCACTATCCAAGAGCGATACCTCACACCGTGCGCTGTTGATTTCCGACATTAAGGTTTTCCAGGATAGTATGGAAATCAGAGTTAGGACCTCCAAAACTGACCAGGAAGCTAAGGGTCAGGTGATCCGCCTGCTTAAGTGCGGCGAAGAGGACCTTTGCCCGGTAGCGGCCATGACTCAATTCGCGGCGCTCAGGGGCACTGAGAAAGGTTACCTCTTTTCCCATCAGGACGGAAAGCCGCTGACCAAGTACCAATTTTGGACCATCACAGCTAAGGCGCTGGACCTGTTGGGGTTGGGACACCTGAAATTTGGGACCCACTCCTTTAGGATTGGTGCTGCCACGGCAGCATCCGCATTGGGATACGACAAGGATGAGATAAAAGCCATAGGCAGATGGAGGTCCGGCGCCTTCAGAGGTTACGTACGGTCAGTTCCATCCTAGATGTTGTTATCGTTGCAGGTCTCTCCAGGCTGGCGCATAGAAGTCGGGTCCTGGTGTGCGGACACAGTTATGTCTTTTGGGCAGGGAGAGAGGCCCACAGGACTGCCTTTGGTCAGCATTTGGGTCTCGCTTCCACGGCAGCGGTGGAATGGAGAGGAAGGAGAGGCCTGCGTTGGGACGGTTTGTGCCCCTTGTTGTTTAATGCCGGGAGTGTTCTGCCTCCTGATGTGTTGGTTATCCACCTCGGTGGTAACGATTTAGGCCTGTTAACAGGCAAGGCCCTCTTTTTACAAGCACGGGCAGATATCCGAAAAATTTGGTGGACATGGCCCGGGGTGCACGTCGTGTGGTCCGCTATCATACCTCGTCGCAGGTGGCTCGGAGGAGGCGACGTGGGAAGGCTCGAAAAAGCCAGGAAACGAGTGAACCGGGCCATGCGGGTCTTCATGATCCATCAGAGGGGTCATTACATTGCACATCCAAATATCACTCGAGATGACGGAAGGTTATATCGGGGGGATGGAGTGCACTTATCCGAATTGGGCAACCAAAGATTCTTGTTAAATTTGCAAGAAGGTATTAGGAGGGTGTTAGAGGAATTGGTGGGGGATAGGGGCGAAATGGACATTTGCCCCTAATCCGTGGCATAAATAGATAGAAAATTCCTCTAGTCGGTGTGCACCTAGGGCACCCCCTTAAGGGGTGAAAGGCCGTTAAGTCAAACACTCACCCCCTGTTTAAAAGGTGAGGTTAGTTAAATGGCCTTTAATTGGAAGGAGTCTCGATACAAGAGCTCTGAAAGAGACTCCTTATCCCTTTCCCTTGGGGTGATACGGTTTGATTACCGAAACCCAGGTGCTTCGCCCGGAATATTGTGGTTATCGGGTAGGAATACTACCTGGGTTAGGTTGCACCAGTTCCTTGCACCCTTGAGTTAGGTTAGGAACTTAAATAGGTAACGTTAAATAAAAGTTGCCCAATTTGAATCCAAACATTGGTGTTATGTCTTTATTTCTTGTGTGTTACTTCGTGGGTTGGCAGACAATAGTTTTCCTCTCCCCATGAAATGGGGAGAGAGAAAAAACATTTGTCTGCCTCGCACGAGGCAGGGAGGAGTTCTGCTGGAACCCTCCAGAACATCCGGGGGCGTGGCCTGTGAGTTCAGGCCAGGCCCCCTCCCAGGCATTCTGCGTCTGGACGCTGGCCCACCACTCCCGCCCAGTAACAGTATATTCTACGGTTGCCTAGGGAACCGGGTAGGAATTTTTTCCTCTTCTTGTTTTTTAAGGGAGGTTTTTTGCCTACCCTATACTGTTTAGGGGCTAGATAGAGAAAGTGGGCGTTGTTAAATAGGCCAGGCATAAATAGATAGAAAATTCCTCTAGTCGGTGTGCACCTAGGGCACCCCCTTAAGGGGTGAAAGGCCGTTAAGTCAAACACTCACCTATGCATTTTGGGTGAGGGGTAGGTTAATGGCCTTTAATGGAAGGAGTCTCGATACAAGAGCTCGGTAAGAGACTCCTTATTCCTTTCCCTCGTGGGTAATACGGTTTGTTTACCGAAACCCAGGTGCTTCGCCCGGAAATTGTTGTTATCGGGTAGTGTTACTACCTGGGTTAGGTTGTACCAGTTTCTGACACCCTTGAGTTAGTTAAGAGTTAAATAGGTAACGTTAAATAAAAGTTGCCCAATTTGAATCCAAGAATTTGTTGTCGCGTCATTATTTTTTGTCGTTGTGTGAATTGCCTTTTGTACTGTACACCGCCGTGAGTCGCCCGAGTGGGCTGAGAATGGCGGTTAATAAATGCTCCAAATAAATAATTCATATACACAATAAACACATAGCCTGAAGATAATTTTATACACAATACTTTTAACCATATTTTGCATGAAACAATGCTTGTGTACACTGAAACCTCAAAAGCAAAGCTGTCATCATCTCAGCCACTCATGTGGACAATTTTGCATTTTGAAATATTTCAGATTCCAGTTAAGAAGACTTTGGGAAGTCTGACACATTGGGGGGGGAGGGGGAATGGAGAGGGTGGGAAGGGTGCAGGGGATCATTCTGTTCTCTTTTTATTATGTAACACGGAAAATTTGCACAATAAAAACTATTTAAAAAAATGAAATACTCAATATGTATGAGGAAGTTTGGCACAGTGATTCTGTGAATAAGGCTTCTGTTTTTAGTTTGCTTTAATAGACTCCTATGTGTGCTTGTATGTTTACCAGAAATCTAGCATCCTCATTTTTCCTGGCAATAAATAAAACATTTATTCTATTTTTTCCTCAAAATGTATCCTTTTGGTTCTTTCTGGTGTAAAGCTTACTTATCATTTCCCACAAGCTTGTCACCCATTTTTCTCGGTTGCTTGAAGCTGTGATGTGATGTTTTTTTCTCAAGGGAAAGTAAGTGTCTTCCTCTATGGTGCTTAGACTTCCCTAGAGGTTTGTTACCTCAGCAGGACCTTTGTCCACTGAGGCTGACTGAAAGCTATGTCAGTCCACATGTCACTTTGTTGATCTCCACATAAGAGCTAGACTGCTGAGCGGTCTTTCTAGAGTTTTGTCAATTTACTTAACTCTTAGGCATTTTGGTTTGTTTGTTTCAAATGTTTCAAGGAGATACACTGGCTTTTAAAAATGTTCTTGCCATTCTTTTGCATCTATAATAGATGTGGCATTAATGGCACTAAACAATTTCTATTACAAAATGTGAGTAGATACTGTATCTTTAAGAGACACTTCACACAATAATTAAGAATTTTAATTTCATTGTCCTGGTATATGACTATCTTAGAACATATGGTGTGAGTGGTCACTTATTCTTTTCTGTGTATTAAAGTAGATTTACATTGATTACATATCCTGGAGCTAATCTGGTGGCCTTGGGATTATTTAGACAACCACCTCCCTGGCCGCTGCTTTATTGTTTTGGCACTCCTTTCATTTATTCACACCCGAATTCACATACACTTCTCTCTACCACAGAAAAGATTGTATTTGTAAAAGAAATACTTTTCAAGCTTTTTTCCTATTAAGACAGCAACAAAAAAGGAGTAACCTCATATTCTATGATCAAGGCAATAACACTGTTGCCCTACTGTGATTGCAATTTGCCCTCCTCATATGATAAACTCTTTAGCCAGCATGCAAATGATCCAAGACAATAAAATTTCAAGCTGAAGACAAACCTTCCCATTAGGGGTGTGCAAACCTTCAGAGTTCCATTCTGTAATTCAGAGATTTGTATGATCTCCAAACTACTAACTGGAAAGGGACCCCTCTAAAGCATTAAGAAGTGAAACAGAAGCCGCCAAAACTTTTGGAGAGATTAGTAAAGATTTGTTGTTTCAGAGCTTTTTTTTCAATGAAATACACTCTGTCCATAATTGTCTGAGGAGGGGGGGGGGGTATGTGATGTGATTGACAAGAGTTGCTGCATGCTATTTTTTTTCCTTGATACCCAATCAGAAAAAGAAAGCCAATCACTTGACTTTCTGCAAAGCTGGTCTCCTCCCCTCAGAGTCTCCGTGTCTTTGTGGTCTTTGCAGAAGATAGATAAATATGTGTGTCTGGAGATCCATTCTGTTTGTGTTTCTTAAAGCTTAAACTTATAGTAGGTTTTGATCATTCTTTGTTTCTGTCCCTTAATATCCAGTCTATAATCTTCCTCTGTTGAAATTATCCAACCCCAAACTGCACCACCATTCTTCTGGCATGAGCAGAATTCTGGGAAATGTAGTATGGAAAGGCTAGGACCTCTGTAGCAGAGTATTCAAAAGGCCCTACACTAAACTACATTTCCCAGAAATCTGCTCATGCCTGAAGAAGAAGGCTGCCTGCATTAAACCCCCGTGTAGGTTATTTTTTAATTTCTTAAAAATCAGTGGGTAGAATTATTACTCTGAAAATTGTCAGGCTAGCTGCCCTGCTCATGTCTCACTGTGCTCATGAGGTATATGTATGAAAAAGTGGGCTTCCTCATTTTGGCATTCCTTTCTTTTATTCACACCCAAACTCATACACTCTTCTCTTTACCAGAGAAACAGAACGTGGGAATTTAACCAAGACATCTATGTATTTTTCTCTCATTACTCTTCCTTCTATTCCTTTCAATAAAATCTTTATAAGGAAACTTCTGTGAACATTTGGTTGAAAGAGAATACAGCTCCTGGAGTTGACAGGTGTCACTGGGCTTAGGAAATGTCTACACAGACACACCCTCAATCTCAAACTTTGCACATCCTACACTTTTCACTGTGTGATGCCTTTTCATGCACTCACCTTCACTTAGAATGTGTTACTGAGGTATTTGAATAGTCTGGTGTACCCTTCCCTTCTCAACAATTGACTAAAAACTCCATTGGAAAACCAGAACAATGTGATCTTGACATTTTACATACTAATTGTTTCATTTACCAGCATACATAATTATATCAGATATACATTTATAAGTGTAGGTGACAGAATAAAAGCATTTTAATACAACAATGTGTTTTGTTTAAAAAATCTAGGTACAATTTGCTTCACAAGATATGAAAACAATAATTGTACAATTATACGGTACTTAGCAGAAAGTAAGAAATCCTTTTTTATGGTTCTTTCAATCCTATTTGCATGTAATTTGCACAGCATAAATAACAATATCTGGAGGTAATTACACAGTTTCTTCCCAGAATAAAATTAAACTTTAATATGCTTTACCCTTGATTACTATAAAATCCCTCTTGAAATACATCCTATACAAATCTAAAAACAGGAGGGCGTATCAAAAATACATCAAGCTATATCTGAATTCGGTAATTGTAACATTTGAAGTTTTCATTTTAAAATTCACTGTTCTTATCAAACAGGACTAAGCAAGATGTGGCTGTATGAGTATTCCTTCCCTAATAAAGTCCTATGAAATTGTTAGGTTCACCATAACTTGAGAGGCAATAAAAAGGTGTGTGCATGCATGGATGAATACACAAACACCATATGGAATTTAGTGAAGTGTGCTGCTCTGTAAGCCACTCCAGAGTCCCTTTTGGGAGATGGTGTTGGGATATAAATAAAGTTATTATTATGATATTACTACTACTACTACTACTACTACTACTACTAGATGGCCACTGCCTCACATTAATCCACACACCTTTAGAAATGCTTTGGAAGTAACATTAATAAAAGTTGTCCATAGTTAATCTCATATTGTTGTGCGGTCTCATCATTTTGGGGGTCGGATGGCAATACTGCAATTCAAATTAATCAAAGATTAGATAGCAAAACATTAAGCTACCAGCTTGGCATTACTGAAGCATGGTATTACTGGAAAGGCACATCATTGTGAAGAATAATTTGGTATGGAAAAAGTGGAATAATATTTTATAATTCTTTTTGCAATGTGATTTCAGTTAAAACAATTCTCCCAAGTTTTTATATTATAGAAGTTCCTGAAAGAGTGAATCTTAGAAAAAAAAACTCTGCACAAATTCATGCTCAATTTTTTTCTTTATGTTAAATAGGTTATCAGTGCCTTAAACAGCTTGATACTTGTCCACAATGGATTTAAATATCTATGGAAAAAATATTTCACTCAGATTTTTCATCTCCATATTATACCTAGAGAAAATTAATTTGGCTCATGGTGAGCAAAAGTCTTAAATAACTGAAACTGCCAAACTCCTAAGTGAAGTATGACTTATGTGAAAAAATGACACACAAAAGGGATTATGTTACAGGAATGGGGTAAACTGCAAATATAGTTTGTTTGTTTTTTGTTTTTGTTTTTGTTTTTTAAAAAGAGGTATGATTCATGCCTTTCAATGTACATAAATGGCAAGACAGAACCATCAAGGGCTGCTGTGATTTGTGATGTGATTTACATGCTTTTATATTTTTAACCTCGATGGTTTTAATACTAATATTGTTTAATACTATTTTAATATTTGTATATTTCTACATTTTAAGTTGTACTGAAATGTTTTTAGTTGTGAGTCTCTGTATGGAGTGATAAAGTGGGATAAAATTATTTATTTATTTATTGACTTCATTTCTACCCCACCTTTCTCAACCTGAGGGGATTCAAGGCAGCTTACAAATCTGCCCAAAATTCAATTCCACACAGATAACAATAGAACACATAAATAAACATAATAAAAAATAAATGTTTCCCCTTCAGGACAACAGGAACAGTAAAAGACATAGGGCAAAACCAGCAATGACATCAAAGCAAGTAAATGAATCTATCTTGTTAAAATGATGTAAGTTTTCACTATTGTGATACTTGATGTTGTTTCCCATTGTGGCAGCAGCCATGGAAGTCCTGAGAGCTCCTAGCCATTTCTGGGTGCCATTGCTGACAACAACCATGCCACCTGTCCAAACTTAGGAAAGGAAAGTGAGAAAGGAGGGAGCAATCTCCCCATTTCCCCAGTTGACAGCCATGACTTCTCTGGATCTACATGACCACTGCCTCAGCAACAGAAAACACCAAATGTAACAGCAATTTCATTTTCTTTGCACTGTGGAGCCCAGGAAAGAGCTAATGGCACAGGCCCATGTCATTACCTGGACTGGTTCAAATTAGAACCAGCCCAGTTGTCCACAACAAACCTGAATTGCACTAAAAATCTAGAGGATTCCCATTGTCAATTAATGTAGGGCAAAATCAGGTTACCATAATTGGTTTAACCTTGCACTAGATACCAAAAGTACCATCCCTGAGTGATCTTTGGCCCACTTTAGAGAGTGTGGTCCTTGCAGACATGCCCTGAGCTATGCTTTAATTAAACTAGGTCTCTGTGTATTCTGCACCCTTCTTCCCCACTACAAGCAACTCAGAGGAAGCTGATCTCGCCAGCTGGGGAGGTGTTCAGCATTGTGCCTGGCATAGCAACTTGGCAGCAGGTCTCTCAGAGGCATTCCATCTCTACAACTACGGGGTGGGGGGGGGGGCGTCCAGGAAACTGTGATGTAAGTGAATATAAGCTGGATTGAGAGGAGTCATCCATCGTCCATGTGATCAGTTGAAGGACATTATTTGAATAGGTACAGGAATAAAATAACCAAGAGTCTCATCAGACAGGCAATGGCACTTTCACTTCACTTGCAGCACTGAACCCGCTGGCTCTTATCCCATGACATCAATTTACTTCCAGCATGGCTCTGTGGTGCAAGTGAAATAAAAGCCTGTTTAGCCGCTACAGGTTTCCCATGTTGAATAGGCAACAACGGTGGGCAACCAGGTAGTGGATGCTTCCCTCTGTAGGAAGTGATGAGGACCAAGATGAGCAATGTGTTGCATGGAGCACTGGGTTCCATACACCCCATGCTGGGCTCTGCTGGATTTGCCACAATGTGTTGTGAATCCCATCCTTAGTGTGATAAGAGAAAAAGAAAAGAGCCCATGTGAAAACAGTTTTCCATTTTGAGTGTGACAAGGCACTAGGTCAGCTTGACACATGTATTTAACTGAGCTTCGTTTGCATAATTTAATATTTTTAAATAGTTTTGATGCACGGCTCTGGAGCAAGTAGTGCTTTTGGGGAAGAAGAAGAACTAAGAAAATCACTAAATCCATGAACCACAACTTGAGAATGACTTATTAATTTCCCCTCTCTGGCTGTGGAGAGTTCAGCAAACGCTGCCTACATATGCAGATGGTTTTTCCAGGCCATACGCTCAATAACTCATTCTTTTTCATAAGAGCAACCAACACCTTTAAATGAATCCTGATATTCATCTGAGGGATTCTACACCTAGTACCATGTTTTGCACTCCTCCTGAACTTTCTTGGAATTGATTCCTTGTTTTAAGTTGTGCAACAGTACTGCTGATGAAGACAGTGAAAGAAGGGGGAGAGGAAGAACAGAGATGCAAGAGAGAATGTGCTTTTTCAGAGTCACACTTCAAAGATTTCAGAAGAGTACAATTAGCACTCTGCTGCCTAATTATACTTCTCTCACAGGAGTCTCAGGGGCATTTTTTATACTTTGGCAGATATGAACCAAAGTCCTTTTATTCCTCTTTCCCCTCATACCCTTCTTTTTTTTTGTTTCCCTTGATAGTGTGCCTCAGATACTCCCTGGTGGCTCTCAGGACAAATCTCCCCCTTTCTTCCTTTGACAGGAGCCTGACCTGTCCTCGGTTCCTGTCAGTAGAATCATCAGGCACTGTCACCATTTCCCTACTAAACTTTCTGCCGCCTGACAGTCTCAAGGTCTGAAACTGTCACTTTAATCTCAATAGACCACAGTAGTCATTTTAAAGCCTATTGCTTCCACCTCGACAGAACACAGTAAGTGTGAAAGGGCAGGATAGATGGCCAACAAATGAGGAGCGCATCATTCTTCAAAAATTAGTCTATTAAACTATGGAGGAAAACAAAACAAAACTGCCTCATCACACTAGAGATTGAATCCACTTTAAATTCGGTTGCTGCTTCCTGCAGAATTCTGGGGTTTGTAGTTTAAGGAGGCGATTGTAACAGCCTCACTAAACTACAAACTCCAGAATTATGCAGGAGGCAGCAACTGAAATTAAAGTGGATTTATTCTCCAGTGTTATGAAGTAGCAGGTTCATTTCTCTAGTCTCAATGAGAATGTGAGGAACATTTAAGGCACTTTTTCTCCTCCCCCCCCCCCTTTGATCTTATGGTAGAACATTTGTTGCTAATGAATTTGATGTAATTTAGTACAAGCTTCATCAAAGTTAACTACTTTCTTTCCTCATCTTAACTTCAAGATCCACCAACTCCCAAACATTCTGATAGAATATGAATCCTGCCTAATTCTTTTTTGGATGCAAGTATAAATGAAGGGATTTCTGTTTGCAAATCAGTTACAGCCATGATCTTCTGGAGATGCCACCCACATATGCAGGCAAAATGTCAACAGAAAATGTTGCTAAAACACAACCATACAGCCCGGAAACCACACAACACCCCAGTGATTATGTCGGTGAAAGACTTCACCAATACATTATCACACATTTTCATTGATTTTTTTCAAGTCAGTGAATTTACTTGGAATAATGTAATACAGAAAGAAATTGTTACAAGATCATTGCAGGATTTTGAATGTGGTGCTTTAAAAAAAATCCAAAGGGGCAACAGTGTTTGACCTGCTGTCATTACCATTCACTCTTCATAAAGATGGCTTCCATTTGAGGGACTAAACTCTAGATTTTGATGTCCTCCATTCAAGAATACACAAAATAGCACTCCTGACATAGTATAAAGATAGCCAAGGTCATATAGATTTGAAAGCTCACATTATTACCTTTCACTTTCCCCAGTTTCTATTATACCATTATCCATACAAGTGACGTTCTTTTAGAAAAGTAGGTGGTAATCACAGATATACTTGCTTGGAGACATCTGAAATGTTACAATAGGGGATAATAATCTTAAAATTGATTAAAGTCCTGTATTAGCTCCCTAGAACTTAGCCATATCCCAAAGTTCAGAAAAGTATTATTGTTACATATCACCTTTTTAAAAACATATCACCATGGACCAAGGCAATGTCATCTCCGGCCCATCTTCTGTTTGGATATCAGCCAGCACGCTAACGTCTTAAATCAAGAAATAGTTTTCTTAGGTTTACAGACAGAGTTACTTGCAGGAACACCTCAGCAAGTGAGAGTCTAATCGTGGCAGGCTAAAACCCAAAACCTCAACCCATGGCTGATACTGGATGAGAGACTCCCCCCTGGGCACATAGAAGACTGGGCAACTTGAAAGGCACTGAACAGACTACACTTTGGCACCAAAAGATGCAGAGACAACTTTAAGAAATGGGACAACATAGTGGAGTCCATGACATGCTAGTGTGGAGAAGAGCAAACCACATACCATCTACTACAATGCAACCTGAGCCCCACCACATGCACAATGGAGGATCTTCATACAGCGACACCAGGGGCACTCCAAGTGGCCAGTTGCTGGTCAAAGGACATTTAATATCATGCCAAGTTTTTAATTTTGTTTGTATTTTTAAATACATTATAACTGTATCCTCAATTCACCTCTGACACAACACGATAAATACTAGGACACACATTTCATTTTTTCTTCATCCAAGACTTATCAGTTGCACAGTTATCAAGGCATAAATGTCTTAATTTCAGTAAAGGACTAAAAGTGTTTCCCTAAACTTATACTTTGCTATAATAAACTATAAATCAAAAGCATGAGGAGTATTAGAAGGGTGTACCAAAGAATAATTACACTGTATGCTTCAGAAGTAGAAAACTGAAGATATGGTATCTGGATATGATAAGGGTATAATAGTTCATCTTTTCAGGAAATACATATCATACGGAAGCCCTTTAGAAGTGGAATTCTCCAAGAAAAATTGCACAGAAGTAGCCAATTAAGCCTCTCAGGGAATTGACTGATAAGCTATTTCCAGGTGGTGTTATTGATGACGTGCATAATTGAATCGATTGTACCACCCCTGCTGAGCAAAGCCCAATAAGCAGTTTTCCAAATACCTGAACTGAGGACAGGGACATAAGTTGGGTAATGACTAATATTAGCGGAGAACAACTTGTTATGGGCCTGATTAAAAATAAGGAAGAGACAATTCAGTACACTTCATGGAAGCGATGACATCAAAGGAGCATTGAAAAGCACTGCAACTGGAGAATGCTTGTTAGATACCTGATCCAGAATGCATATTAGAGCAGTCAATCAGTAAAGATTAGCACCTCTCATTCGATGGCCTCACCTTGGATGTCACTGTTACCAGACCACCACAGGGCTCTGGGAGAGCCCCTGCTCATCACCGGAAACCATTGTTGATGTCAACAAAGATGCTGACATCAACAAAGATGCTGATGTCAGCAATCACTCCTCTCCTCCATGTCACTTGAATGTCATTGTGGGAGCTTCATGGCAATTTGCCATAGCAAATAATGAGTGACACGGACCTGATACATCCCCCTTTTCCTGTACCACCCAGAGCAGAGAAAAAGTGGTGGCAGCACGTGGCTGTGTGGACATTGAAGCAGTCTGGATTAGAGATGGTCTAGCTATCTACACTCATCCTGGAGTGCAACACTGCCCCAGAGTTTGCTGATAGTCTGGAGCATTCCCCAACTTTGTGTAAAAAGAAGCAAAACCAGATTAATATTTTTTTATCTTGTGTAATGGACCACACATCATACAACTTCTGGTCTGAAGGGGGTTTGAGGGCAGTGTAGAGAAGACCTAGGATAATTTCTTTCATTTATTTGGGATCAGAAGATCTTTTTTAAGAGAAAGGAGAGACATTGTTTAATTCAGTGAACTTTACATGTCTATATTCAGTAATTGTCAATTGAGAATTACCAGTTTGCTAATTGCTAATTACCTTTGCAAGCCTGTAGTCATTAAAACCAATAATACCACTGAATGGGAGCTCAGAAGTGCAGAAAGATATAGTATTCCCCATGAAGAAACACATATAGAAATGCAACTCAAGACCTGAATTTTTTTTCTAGGTGACAAGTTTAGTTTCATCAATCAGCTGGCAGTCTGAAAGCTCAAAAGTTCCAAATTCTGTAGAAGTAAAAATTATCTGACAAGAAAGCTCTTCCATTTGTCAAATACTGAGACAAAGTCAGTCCAATTGACTTTTAGGATATTCATGGGGAAACTGGTTTCCAATAATAGTAGATATAACTGAAGGTATATAGTACAGCAATAAAATGCATTGTCATTTGTCACTAAAACAATGATGAAAGTAAGACTGTAGAGTAGAGAATATTGGATTCTCTTAATTCTGCTTCATCATTATTCCACAGTTCAGTTGTGCTTTGGATTTCATTTTAGTTGTCTTCCAAAAGAAAGAACTTCAGTGTGATAAAAGATGAGCATATTACTACCTTTTTCAGTGAAGGACAGAAAAATACCAACTGAAGCACAAAACAAATGCAAAAAACTCTGCACCATCCTCAAAAACATCATAATACACACACACACACAAACACAAACACATTTTACAAGGCCTTTACAAAGCCATAAAAGAAACCCAAGAACACTAACCAAATTCGTTTAAACAATGCAAGTGGATACTCAACTTATTGTATTTTTGTTTGGTTTCAGGTTGACCCCCAAACTACAATATAGGATTTTCTTGGCAAGATTTATTCAGAAGGCTTTGGCCATTACCTTGCACAAAGGCTGAAGGAGTACGACTTGCGTAAAGTCATCCAACTGGTTTTTATGGCTAGGGCATTTTTACACTAATATTTAATGCAGTACAGAGTAACATTAGCCTGTGTGCATCCACACAATGCACGAAGACTGATGTGAGTTAGCCCAGGATAAGCTCCCTAATGCAACTGTCTCCCAGGTTTTCTTTTAAAAAAACACAAAGGAAGGTTCCAAACCTGCAGCAGGTTTGGGAACTTCCCCTGAGTTGGGATGATGGAGAAATCAAGCCTGAATTCCTATGCGGGATCCAGAATTAGTGTCCCAAAAGTCATTGCATGCTCATTCCTCTCAGAAAGCCTAGCGAGGCAGGCAGGGGCGGCTCAACCCATTACGCATTTGCAGTATAGTTGATCTTGCCCAGGGGCACTCTTGAGGCACTCTTGGGAGAAAATAGACCTTGACATATGTGAGTTGTGGTTACTGGGATGTATAGTTCGCTTACAATCAAAGAGCATTCTGAACTCCACCAATGATGGAATTGAACCAAATATGGCACACAGAACTCCCACGCCGAAAAGAAAACATATATCAGTGATTGGTTGGGGGGACGGGGACAAAATACTGTTTGCTTACCGTTGAAAATTACCTAGGGCCGCCTCTGGAGGCAGGGTGGCTGTCCACCCTGCCCCCTAGCATCCTGTGTAGAACCTCCATGAGTGTGGTCTATTAGAGTTCAAAGCCAATGTTTAGACCACTACAGCACTAAAATTACTACACTAAAGTTAGCATCTACTTGTAAAAATAAACATTTTAGACAGTAATGTTTTACTCCTTCAAATTGTATTAAATTGTTCACCTTTTTTTTTTAAAAAAAAAAGCACACTTATAACCTTATCACATGCAGGAGCCCCCCCCCCCCACCTTCCCAGTGCAATTTCACCAGCAAGCGTGCTGAAAAAGCAGGTGCTCTGCAACGGCAGCACTTCCCCATCATAGGGCGGAAGTGTAACCTGGATGTTGCAGAAGTGTTTTGGCTCCATTGGAGTCAACACAACACGAGCAGGTTCCTGTGTTTGGAGGGGGATGTTGTATAATGCTTCCATTCCAGCTATGGGTGGGGCCTCCTCCAGAAGTCTAGTGATTTTGTGGGATGGGCAGCATGCCCATCTGTCACTGGAATGGTGAGGAAGTACCCTAGGATGCTTCCCAAGCCCCGTGTGATGGGATCATAAGTAAATTTAGTTTTAAAAAATTTTTAAAAAATGAAATTGCAGTTAACAGTGAACATGGTGTCAAACTCAATTATAGGATTCCTTGGCAGAGAAGGACAAGGGCCTTGTGAAACTATTACTCCCGGGATTCCACAGCATTGAACCATGGCAGTGGAAGGCCGTCAGTAATGGGGTTTGTGTGTGTGTGTGTGTTTGGACAAAGAACAGACTGATATCACGCATCTTAGGGCATTTGCAAACTCCAGTTTTACCTTGCCCTGCTTTTGAATTAGAGAGGGATTTGAGTAAAGAAAACAAAGAAATAAACAGATTTTTTTAGGAGTGAGTTCTAGGTCTGTAGATCCTGTTTGGTATGTGTGTGTGTGTGTGTGTGTGTGTATAGAGAGAGAGAGAGAGGGAGCCAACATGAAGAGGGGGCAGTAGGATTATCCATGTTTGCTTTCATTTATCATAATTAACTTTCATCTTGCCCAAACAATGATATCTTCATATAATAAGTAACACTGGGAAAGTAAGGAAGGACCATCAAGTTATTGTATGTCTGGAATCCCAACTAGACATGGTTCCCATGGGTAGAGAAATCCAATGTGACCATGGAGATGTACCTTTCAATGTGTGGGCCTTAGATAAAGTGGAGCCACATCATCTTCTTGCATGCATGAAAGTGGCAATCACATCAAGCATGCTGTTTCTGCTCCGACCTATGTACTTTCATTTACAGCAGAGGAGGTCAATTGTAGCAGATCAAGAACTAAACAAATTTGAGCAATTTTCCCCTTAAATTAATTGACAAATTTATCACAGCAGGTAAATCTCTTGAAATGAGTATGCCGAATGAAGGAACAGGATTTCTCATAAAGATCTTGTCAATCTGGACTGACTGAAAAGTAATTTTAGGATGTTGAGCATGAAAATGGCTATCAGAAATGTAACATATTTCCATGTGTAAAAGGAATTCAACCAACCCTAGGGAAGAGTATTTTTAGTGATTCATTCATTTCATAAACTTTGCTAATGAAACACAAAGCCATTAAGTAGTGCAAACTAAAGGAAATTAATCAGACTTGTAAATGTTAAACTGCAAGCATTTAGCTTACAACCTCACACAAATCACCTGTTTGCTCATGAATAAACTTACTAGCTAGCCTTTGTGAGTGACTAGATATGTTTAACACTAGGGCATTTAGTTGCATTATTTACATTCAAAAGTTAATAACTACCTTTGGCAGTTGCATTCAGGTCTGCAGACATGGATTTTGAAACACATAAGGATCACAATTAGAATCGTGTCAGGAAAGCTTTCTTTTCTAATATAAAACACCATTTTATATTAGCCTTCTAAAATTTTTTTGTTTTGTTTTAAATTAAAAGTGGCAGGTGATGACTACCCTGACAGTGAGAGGAGAAATCCATTCTCTATTTTAGACTAAAGGTATTGAAGATGCTGAAAGCTGTATCTTGAAATGGTTTGGAACTGTGGATAGTGACTTTAAAGTTTTTACTAAAGTCCAGATTAGATTGCACTGCCATGAAACCCTCCAGCTGTCCCAGCATGCAAGCATTGGTTGATGAGCATGTTTTAATTGAGTCTTACATTGTTGCTTTATATGCCTATATGTTTATTCAATTTTATTTTATATTGTGCTTGATATTATAGTCTGTTTTACGCATGTTGTGCATTGTGTTAACCACCCCGAGTCCCTTCGGGGAGATGGTAGCAGGACACAAGAATAAAGTTGTTGTTGTTGTTGTTGTTACATTATCATAATTTAATTGTATAGCACCATCACCAAACCCAAAAAATGAAGAAAAAAGCCACATAAAGAAATCAAAAACTTGTCAGCTATCCTTAGGTTTACAACCTAATTAGAATATGACACAAAAGGAAAAGGGCAGTGGCAGTTGGACCAATAGTTTTTATACTGGAATTATAAGACCCTGAATGCTTTCCAAGCTATAAAATTAAATACAAAGCCCCTTTAACTGCTTTCACCCATACTTTCATAGTTTTCTTGAGTAAGAACCTAAACCTCTTTTCCTTTAGATCTATCTTTAGTGACCCCCATGACAATTCTCCTTTCATCTTTCTCTTTCTAAACAAAATGTGAAAATGCATTTCTTAGTCATAGAGCAGTGGTTCTCAATCTGTGGTCCTCAGGTGTTTTGGCCTACAACTCCCAGAAACGCCAGCCAGTTTACCAGCTGTTAGGATTTCTGGGAGTTGAAGGCCAAAACATCTGGGGACCCACAGACTGAGAACCACTGTCATAGAACGAAGATTACAGAGCCCTGTGCAGCTACAGAGCTATAAATCATAACAAGGCCTTAGATTCAATCCAAAGGAATTCTGCTTAAAGATCTCCACCATTCATGGTACCTGAAACCTTAAAGAAATGGTACTGGAAGTTATTCTAACTATTGGCAGATCACAGCTCATATATGGAAATGTATTGCTTAAAATTTGACTAGGGACTTGTTGTGTATATTAGTAGAACAGTCATGAATTATTTGAAAGTCTTAATGATGATGGGTCAAAGGCTTGGATAACACTTGTATTAAATTTTTGCCATGGTATGATAATGACACTTTTAAAAGAACACTATTTATCATACTGTATTAAGTGAAGTTTTTAAATTCCAGCATATTCAAATGATTCTGCTTTTACTCAACATTTTCCATTATAATGAGCCTTCTACAGGGGTTTAGCAGGCTGCTTAAAATTCAACTTGGCATCTTAGCCAATACATTTTTTATTCAGGAAATTCAATTAAGTTAGATCTACACTTCCTTGCTCTGACAAACTACCTCAGTTCATGTCTTTCTCTTTGTAATTACCTTAATGGTTTAGCTGCCTACCATTATCCAAGACAAACTGAAAGTGCTTTGGCAAGTTTATCTTGAAAAGCTTCTAACAGCAAAGCCTTGTTAACCCAGTGTCAGGGCTCATTGAAATTTCAGTTAGACACTAATATAGCACAAGAAGAAGAAGAAATACATGAAAAAAGATTTGCATTGTCATTACTAATGAGATATAAGCTTCAGTAAGAAATCGGAGCAATCTGTGGTTTGTATAATCAGTTTACATCATATGCCAGAAGATAGCTTTGGTATGTGATAGACATTCGACTTCTGTGAAGTGCTATTACTGTCCAAGCAGTTAGTCTTCTTTGGGGAATAAAGCCCAGCTAGTATACTGCCACAGTGGCATGTTGGGACCCATATCATTAAAATATTTACAGCAGTATAAAATATAATAAGATAAAGTGAAATACTTCAGTGATGAGGAAAGTGGCAAACAATATCAGTGATTGCCTAAAGATTTTTATCACAAATATAAATACACGTTCTCATTAGAAAATGTATCTATCAATTTGAGAAGATATAGGTCCCTTCCACACAGCCATATAACCCAAAATATCAAGGCTAGTAATCCACAATATCTGCTTTGAATTGGATTACCTGTGTCCACACTGCCATATAATCTATTTTAATTTGGATTTTATACAGATGTTTGGAAGGGGCCTTAGATGGCTAGTTGTTGAATAAGAGACTCAATAGTCTTGAATCTGTTTAAGGTGCATCTACAGTGTTGATTTAATGCAGTTTGACACCACTTTAACTGCTATGGTTCAATAGTATGTAATTATTGGAGTAGTAGTTTCACAAGGTCTTAACTTTCTATGCAAAAGAGTGCTGGTGCTGCACCAAAAATTATAGCTTTGAGCCATGACAGTTAAAGTGATGCCAAATTACACAAATTCTACAGTTTAGATACTACTTTTAGTGTACTAGCATAGAAGACTAGAGGTCCAAACACAGAGACCACATTCTCCAAAGTGGGCAAGAAGTCATTTGTGGTATCTACAGGGAACATGGAACCATTTCACCCCCAACATGGGGCAAAACTGCTTAATCTGGTTTTGCTTGTGAGACACCTTCCACACCACTGTATAAAATTCACACTGAACTGGATTATATGGCAGTGTGGACTCAGATAACACCATTCAAAGCAGATATTGTGGATTATCTGCCTTGATATTTTGGATTATATGGCTATGTGGAACGACCTTTAGATAAAGTCAAGAAATGCTCTGAAGCTCCCCTGAAGCTCTGAAGCATCTCTGCATTTAGTTGTGTTTGTGAACTGGATCAATTCTGATCTGGAACCAGTGCTGCTGTTCACATGGGCCAGTGCCACCATCCCATTTTCCTTGCACTCCATGGCCCAGACAAAAAGAGTATGGCATTTACTCCTGGCTGTGGCTCAGTACCTTTGACATCCTGCTGATGTCAGGAAACATGCCTACATGATTTGGACTTGTGGGGGTTTCATTATTTTTGAAACATAATTATATTCTCAGGAAGGTAACGGGAGGTGAAAAGTCACAGAAAAGGAGTCAAAATGTCCTATAATCTCACCTATGAGGAAGAAAAATATTTTGAAATAATTCATTCACAAATGTGAGACTAAAATTAGCCAATATTGACATTGTAAACCTCCTTCTCCAATCATCTTATGTTCTGGATTTGAGCTAAGAGCATGGCCATGTTCAGAAGAGAAAACAAACTACGTTAACTGGAGTATTTGAGTAGAGGGGCCAAAGAAAGACTACTCCAACCAGGATAAATTTGTAGAAAGAATCTTTACTACAGGTAAACTGATTCAACCTCTATCTTTCTGTTATTATCTTCCCATAATTCTTCACTTCAAAGTTTTCCTCTTTGAGTTCCCCCATCTACAGCTTTCCAACAGTGACCTACTTTTTTATATCACTCTGCCCATTCTCTCTTGCTAGTTTTTATGCCTAAAACATCTGCTTAATAACACATCACTACCCTCCAAATCACGACTCCAAACACAACTTTTCCATGCAGCTTTTAACGTCATCCACTAATTCATCACCCTAACCAAAATATCATCTTGTTATGTTTGCCTCAATGGTCTCTTTGCCTTAGTCTTTCCTTGTTGACAATATTATGATCACTTGCTGCTCTCTATAATGTGACTTCTGTCTGAAAGAGTAATACATGATGTTGATAAGATCTAATAATGGATTCAGATAAAGCACCCAGGAACTTGATTTCAACTAGTTAAGGTAGAAATTTAAATATGTTACTTCTATGATACATGAATTTATGGCACATCTATTTATTCACCATTTCCCTCCCATTATAGGTCCCCAAAAAACTTAATTTCAGCATTAATTTCAATGGAATATGACTAAAAGCAATAACTACAAGTAACAAAAAGAAGAACAACAGAGACCACAATAACAGGTTGCTTCCCTTTCCTATAGATGAAGCTTGGCTGCACTTATTTTCTCCCCCAACCCACAAGAAACCAATGTAACACTGAATAGTCCAGAGCACACTTACCCTTTTAGAAAAGACAGTGCTGTTGGAATAAATCCCTATAATGAAATTTCTTTGTAATATTACTTTTGTTGCCCTTAGCTGCCATCTTGTGGTAGGTCAGCTTCATCTCAGGCACACCCTTCTGAACTATGTTAGATGCCTCTTCCAAGCCTTTACTAACTGTTGCTAGCAGCAACAAAATAATGTCATTCCCATGAGTTTAAAAGGGGTTTTTTCAAGCAATGTTGCTTATTGATACTGGCAAGTGAAAATGTGAATGTTGTAATGACAGTTCTTTGACTTTTGTGCATCAAAGATGTTCAGGAGAGGGTTTTTCTGACAAACTAGTTGCTGGAATAATTGTTAAAAGTGTGGCACTGGAAATGGAAAGTGAGGGGTCTTAGCTTGTATGAGCAGAATGACAACATGGCTCCTTTTGAGCTCTGGGACTATTGAAGGGTGCCTGATCATGCCAGACTGGTTATGACAATTTGCATACACGAAGTAAGACAGACTTTTGAATGTTTTCACTTGCTTTCCCTAGATGGTGATTCACGTCACTTGACTAGCTTCAGGAGAATTAGGGCCCTTCCACAGACATACAATGCGACTTGGAACCAGGATGAAAAATGTCAGTTTCAATCCACATTGGTGTTCTGAGCAGCTGCACCAAAGCTGAACTACAACAACTTGCAACTTGATATATTGACATATACCAACAACTCCAACAACTACAATAACAACTGTAACTGAGTATTTACCGGCCCTTCGCTGCCACTCTGGCCACGTGGTGGTTTGGAGGCTGCCGGTCGCTGCTTTGCCTGCGTCCACTTCTGCTCCGCGTGGCTTTGGCCTCGCGCTCTCCTGTGCTGCTGCTGCTGCTGCTGTGCTGGGCTCGGCCGGTTTTGCTCCTGCTGTCCTGGCCTGCCCCAGACCCGGGGTTCGTCCTTCCTGACCCGGCTGGCTCCTGTGCTCCTGTGCTGCTGCTGCCCCTTGTCTCCCGGCCGGGGCTGGCTTGGTTTCAGCGTTCCAGTGCCTTGGGACCCCTCAGCGCCACCCGGTGCAAGGAGGGCTAGCTTTCCATCGTGCCAGCCCCTGCCGCTTGGCCGACCCTTTGCTCGACATCCTCGGCGCCGGCTCTAGACCCCAGGGACTGGTGTCCCTCATTGTCCCGGGTTTTTTCATCGATTCTGACCCAAGGAAGGCCGGCTTCTCACCGCGGCTTAACGTGGCATTCACGACCTTGCCCCCACCTTGTGGCGTCTACCATTCAAGAGCATCGTTTAATCTGCCACCATCACACGAGACGCCCACCATCGCGTCAGTTAGTTTTCAACTCCGGAAGGATTATGTTGGTCATCTTGTGTCTCGTTTTGTGTTAATCTGTCTAGTTTAAGACTAAGAACAACCATCCACCGATCCGTTGTGTCGTCCATTGCATTGTTATTAATAACTTTACCAACATTTCGAACGGTGCTGCTAATTTTTAAACTCCAGCACTTTAATCCACTAGCACCTTAGCTCATTATTTTGCACTGAATCTGGTCTTCCAACTTGCCTTGCTTCAGCACTTTACTCAGCGATTGGTCCTTAGAACTTGAAGAGGTAGTTCCTCCATGACGCACTTTATCCTGGCACTTTAGAATCAATGTGAGAAGTTTATTGCACTTGCACTTTAATAACTCTCATAGTACTTGTAAGGTTGATATAACTATATGCTTGTGCTTTAAGAACGTTGTGCAAAGTTTATTGACAGTGTCTCATTGATAGTTTTTAACATCTATCACCCATGCTGCTACCTATTCCCTGGTATTGGTATTTGTTAATCCTTCTGTTAACCAACGGGGGTATAGATAAGGAGTGGAGTGGACTGGAGAGTCCCGGAAACAACATAGTCAGATTAAGAAATGAATGGAAGGGAAGACCATGGCGAGTTGAATCTGCAATAAATCATACAATCAGCAGTGTAGCATGGGTTGAAGCTATGGTTGTGGACTGCGTCATGGAGGAGGGAGGGGGTTCCGTTAGCCGGGGAGCCCCCATAGAAGTCATGGTGGGGAGGGGGAGATACGGGAAAGGGAGACCTTTAATTCGGCCTAGGGAACGTGGATCAACATTAGTAATTCCAAATCGGTCTCCTGATGTGGTAAGTTGGTGTAACCAGGATGGCGGTCCCTCCGGATTGAAGGTGGTGCTGTTGAACGCCAGATCTATCAATGGTAAAACAACTTCATCCAGGATTTAATCCTGGATGAACGGGCAGATCTGGCGTGCATCACAGAGACCTGGTTGGATGAAGCTGGAGGCGTGAACTTAACCCAGCTTTGCCCACCAGGCTTCTCTGTGCAGCACCAACCGAGATCCGGAGGGCGGGGAGGCGGAGTTGCAGTGGTCTATAGAGATTCCATTCTTCTGACCAGGGCCCCCATCCCGCAGTCAACAAATTTTGAATGCGTCCACCTGAGGGTGGGTGACCGGGACAGATTAGGGATTCTGTTAGTGTACCGTCCACCTCGCTGCACTACAGTCTCCCTGCCTGAGCTAGCGGGGGTGGTCTCGGACCTGGCATTGGAGTCCCAACGGCTCCTTGTGCTGGGGGACTTCAATGTCCACGCCGAGGCCGCCTTATCAGGAGCGGCTCAGGACTTCATGTCTGCCATGGCAACCATGGGGCTGTCCCAACAGATATCTGGCCCCACCCACAGTGCTGGACACACATTGGACTTGGTTTTCTGCCAGGGATGGGAGGAAGGTGGCGGTGTTGAGGAGTTATCCATCTCTCCGTTGCCATGGACCGACCACCACTTGGTCAGCTTTAGACTCACTGCACCCCCTAACCTCCGCAGAGGTGGAGGACCCATTAAATTGGTCCGCCCCAGGAGGCTTATGGATCCGGATGGATTCCTGATGGCTCTTGGGGAATTTCCCGCACCTCGGTTGGTGATCCTGTTGATGCCCTGGTCGCTCTCTGGAATGGGGAGATGACTAGGACAATAGACACGATCGCTCCAGAACGTCCCCTCTCAAGTAGCCGAGCTAAACCAGCTCCTTGGTTTACTGAGGAGCTGGCAGCGTTGAAGCGAAAGAAGAGGGAACTAGAGAGCGTGTGGCGTTCGGATCCAAGCGAGCCAAATCGAACACGGTTTGTGTCCTTTTTAAGGGCATATGCCGCGGCAATAAAAGCCGCAAAGAAGACTTTCTTTGCGGCCACTATTGCGTCTGCAAAGAACCGTCCGGCTGAACTGTTCCGAGTTGTCAGAGGCCTGTTAAAACCCACCATGCAGGATGGGTGCCCTGATGACTCGGCAGCTCGCTGTGAAGCCTTTGCTCAGTTCTTTGCAGACAAAGTCGCTTTGATCCGCTCTGGTCTGGATACCATATTAACGGCAGTCTCTGAGGATGTAACACGAGCATCTGCTTGTCTTTTGATGGATTCGTTTCAATTTGTGAAACCTGAGGATGTGGACAAGGTGCTTGGAGGGATGAGAGCAACCACATGCATCCTAGACCCCTGCCCATCCTGGCTTCTTAAGGAGGCCAGAGGGGGATTGGCCGAGTGGGTGAAGGTGGTGGTTAATGCCTCCCTTCGGGAAGGCAAAATTCCAGCCAGCTTAAAGCAAGCTGTATAAAACCGCTGTTGAAAAAACCATCACTGGACCCCACTCAATTCGTCAACTATCGGCCTGTTTCCAATCTCCCCTTTTTGGGCAAAGTCCTGGAACGTGTGGTGGCCTCACAACTCCAGGCATTCTTGGTAGACACGGATTATCTGGATCCGGCACAGTCTGGCTTTAGGCCGGGGCATGGTACTGAGACAGCCTTGGTCGCCTTAGTGGATGATCTGCGCCGGGAGCTCGACAGGGGGAGTGTGTCCCTGTTGGTGCTGCTGGACCTATCAGCGGCCTTCGATACCGTCGACCACGGTATCCTTCTGGGACGCCTTGCGGGATGGGTCTTGGAGGTACTGTTTTGCAGTGGCTCCACTCATTCCCTGAGGGTCGGTCTCAGAAGGTGTTACTGGGAGACTCCTGTTCAACCCCACAACCTTTGTCTTGTGGGGTTCCTCAGGGTTCAATATTGTCTCCCATGTTGTTTAACATCTACATGAAGCCGCTGGGTGAGATCATCCGGAGTTTCGGGGTGCGATGTCATCTGTACGCGGATGATGTCCAACTCTGTCACTCCTTTCCACCTGCTACTAAGGAGGCTGTCGAGGTCCTGAACCGGTGCTTGGCCGCTGTGACGGTCTGGATGGGGGCGAACAAATTGAAATTGAATCCAGACAAGACAGAGGTACTCCTGGTTAGTCGCAAGGCCGAACAGGGTATAGGGTTACAGCCTGTGTTGGACAGGGTCGCACTCCCCCTGAAGACGCAGGTTCGCAGTTTGGGTGTGATCCTGGACTCATCGCTGAGCCTGGAACCCCAGGTTTCGGCGGTGACCAGGGGAGCATTTGCACAGTTAAAACTCGTGCGCCAACTGCGCCCGTACCTTGGGAAGTCTGACTTGGCCACGGTAGTCCACGCTCTGGTTACATCCCGTTTAGACTACTGCAACGCTCTCTATGTGGGGTTGCCTTTGAAGACGGCTCGGAAGCTCCAATTAGTCCAACGGTCAGCAGCCATGTTACTAACAGGAGCGGAGTGCAGGGAGCATACAACTCCTCTGCTGCACCAGCTCCACTGGCTGCCGATTTGCTACCGGGCTCAATTCAAAGTGCTGGCATTGGCCTTTAAAGCCCTAAACGGTTCTGGCCCAACCTACCTATCCGAACGTATCTCGGCCTATCAGCCCACCAGGACCCTAAGATCTTCTGGGGAGGCCCTGCTCTCTATCCCGCCTGCTTCACAGGTGCGGCTGGGGGACGAGAGACAGGGCCTTTTCTGTGGTGGCCCCTCGACTATGGAACGCCCTTCCCATGGAGGTAAGATCAGCCCCCTCGCTGATGGTGTTCCGAAGAAGATTAAAAACCTGGATGTTCGGACAGGCATTTGGTTAATTCGGTGCAATGAATGTGATGATTAAAGGGTTGGTAATATGGACGACGAAACTGGATCACGATTTTAGTCAGGAGATGCATTGGATTGTTATTGATGTACCAATATTGTGTATTATGTTTTTATGGTTTTAAATTGTATACTGTTGACTATTGTATTTGGTATTTTGTTGTAAACCGCGTTGAGTCGCCAGCTAGGCTGAGAAACAGCGGTATACAAGTACAGTAAATAAAATAAATAAATAAATAAATAAACTGGGGCAACAATCACCGCCCCCCTCCACCCACATCACCATCCTCCTGAAGTGAGCTCCCTTTCCTCCTCTGAAGTCACCAGGCTCATTGAATGACAAAGAAAGAGGAAGGGAAGAGTAGGTAGTCCTGGTAAAGGGAGATTTCCTTTTTTTGGATGAGGGCTGCTGGGAGGCAAGAAAGGACTGCCACCCCCCCACACACACACACACACACCCTCCGCTCCCCAGGAAGCAGTAGATGGCTGTGAGGATGTGCGATCCTGGATTCTGTATAGGGATCTACAGTGGCTGTTCCCACTGTACCAATGCAGTAGAATGTCCAGTTTCTGCTGCAGAATTTGGACCTTTCCAGTTTTTTTTTTAAAAAAATCAGGGGTCCAGGTCCTTGATTAAATTGCTTTAGTTTGCTTTATATGGATGCACCAGACTAAAGCGATTCTCAAACTGCATTATAGAGCAGTGTAGATACAGACTTAGTTAGTGTGGCAAAGAAGGACAGAGTAATTACATGGAATGGTTATAGTTTACAGAGATGTCGTCATATAGTACAACATCCAGATCCTTTTACAGTAACATAACAGTTAGTAGGAAAATGTGCATAGAGATAGACAGATTTAATCATACTTAGATACATTGAAATCAATAGGTCTTAAGCTAATCATGGCTTAACTCATTTAAGTATCATTGATTGCAATACAGCTATTCTAAGTGTGATTATATTAACCCATGATTTTCTTCTTTAAAGAGTAGTACTATTTGTCCTCTCTCTCAAATTTTTCCCTATGCCACAAACATAATCGCATAAACATAGATCTTAAATAGATATAGGATATTGGTCAAATGTGTTGCTAGAGTGAAGGTGTCTTGCTGCGCCTCAGCAGTAGTGTGCTGGGGGTGTGGGGGCTTGTCACCTCTCATTAGGGGCAGATCTAATCTCATTAGGAAGGGTGTTCCACAGCCAAAGGGCCACCATGGAGAAGGCCCTGTCTCTCATGCTCAACAGTCACAACTGCAAAGAAGGTGGGACCGAGAGCAGGGCCTCCCTAGATGATCTTAACGTCCTTGGTGGTTTGTAGAGGGAGATACATCCAGACAGATAAACTGGGCCAGAACCGTTTAGGGCTTTATAGGATAAAGTCAGCACTTGGAATTGTAGAGTAGATCAATAGGTACTGCTTCAACTGGAAGGTAACAGCACTCCTTGCATCCATGCCAACCCTATGACCTTAGAGGCATCTATGTACAATACTGGCTCTTTGGCTAAGAAATGGAGATGAGCACTACCCACGAGAGCTGGACTCGACTGGACTTAATATCAAGAGGAAATCTTTACCTAAAGGAAATTAAGAAAAAAAAACTGAATTGTGAATAACAGTGGGGTTTTTTCCCCCATAAGTCAAGGACACAACTTGAGAGTGGGTGGGGGAGAGAACTAAAAATAGAATGCCACATAAACAATATTATAAAGTAGAGGAACATTCTATGATTAATTTTGAGGAAACAGATACTTCTGTATCAATATGAACAAAATAACAGGCTAGATTTTCTTAATTAGTTTCATAAGAAGGAATGGGAAATTATCTTTTAATGAACACGTGAACAAAAGCTCTTCTGGGCATAGACAATTATTTTAATGTGGAGATTCAATTCTGGGCTATTGTAAGCAAGTACAATTCAGCTCTGTTGTTTAATTCAGCTCAAGGCTAAACTAAATCAAACCCTTCCATCCTCTGAAATCTTAATGAAGCCCCCAACTACTGGTCTTCGGCAGTAATGGAATTAATAAATATATTATTGTTTGCATTTTTTAAAAAAGTATACTGCAACTCATAGCTCTTTTATTGACTGTTTCCCTAAATATCTTGAACTTTAGTCATCTACTTCTTTTCCTGAAGGATATGTTGTCGAGAAGGACTTGTGAAACATTGGGCTGCCTAATAAAACATTCTAGCAAACTAACAAAGAACTTTTTCTCAGTATAGAACTTTTTGATAGATTCTTATCATGTGTTACGTGGTTCCAGGTTCTCTCTCTCTCTCTCTCTCTGAAATTCAAAGATACAGAATGGGTGATGTCTGGCTTGACAGCAGACCATGTGATAAAGATCTTGGAGTCTTCATGGACAATAAGCTGAACATGAACCAACAGTGTGATGCAACAACTAAAGAAGCCAATGGGATTTTGAACTGTATCAAGAGGGGTATGGTGTCCAGACTGAGAGAAGTCATTGTGCCTCTTTATTGTGCTTTCATTAGACCTCAACTGGAATACTGTTTGCAATTCAAGGCACCACAGTTTAAAAGAGACATTGACAAGCTGGAAGGTTTTGAGAGGAGGGCAATCAAAATGATCAAAGGTCTGGAAGCCATGCCCTATGAGGAGCATCTTAAATAACTGGGTAAATTTAGCCTGCAGAAAAGCAGGTTGAGAGGAGACATGATAACAATGTATAAATATGTGAAAGGGTATCATAAGAAAGAGGGAGCAGGATTGTTTTTTGCTTCCCTGGAGACTAGGACACCGAGAAATGGGTTCCCATTACAGGAAAGGAGATTCCACCTGAACATTTGGAATAACTTCCTGGCTATAAGAGCTGCTCAGCAGTGAAACTTTCTGTGGTGGAAGCTCCTTCCTTGGAGGCTTTTATACAGAGGCTGGATGGCCATCTGTTAGGGGTGCTTTGAATTTGCTTCTCCTGCATGGCAGGGTGTTGGACTAGATGCCCATGTGGTCTCTTCCAACTCTATTATTCTATGATTTTCCCCTCCCCCCTTCCTCTTTCTCAATTTCATCAACCAACTGTAATATGTCATAAGCACCCCTTCCCACTGAGGTCACTGTGGCTTCCATACCAACTTTGAATTGACAAGTACTTCCAGGTAATATATTTGCTATACAGGGAGCCCCCGGTGGCCCAGTGGGTTAAAGCCCTGTGCCGGCAGGACTGAAGACCGACAGGTCGCAGGTTCAAATCCGGGGAGAGGTGGATGAGCTCCCTCTACCAGCTCCAGCTTCTCATGCGGGGACATGAAAGAAGCCTCCCACAAGGATGATAAAACATCAAAAATCATCCAGGCGTCCCTTGGGCAACGTCCTTGCAGACGGCCAATTCTCTCAAAACAGGATGCTCCTGACACGACAAAAAAAAATTGCTATACAGGCAGTCCCAAGTTACAAACAAGATAGATTCTGTAGGTGTGTGCTGAAGTTGAATTTCTATGTAATAATAATAATAATAATAATAATAATAATAATAATAATAATTTTATTTATACCCCACCACCATCTCCCCAAGGGACTTGGAGCAGCTTACATGAGGCCAAGCCCAACAACACATCAGTAAAAACCACAAGCAATAAGCAAATAAACAATACAATTAATATAACTCACATATAGACAATAACACACAAAGATTTAAAAACCTATGGCTGGACCAGATATAATAGTTAAAATTTAAAAAATAAACGCTGGGCATGAACAGAAGTAAGATGTATCTAGTAGGAGGGTTTTAAACTAAATGTAGGGAGAGCAACCCAACAGGTAACTAAAGTGCTTCTCAGGATATTTTGCAGGGGATTGCTTAATTTATTCAAGGAAGGCACACTGGAACAGCCATGTTTTCAGGCTCCTCCTAAAGACTGCCAATGTGGGGGCTTGTCTGATACCCTTGGGGAGTGAGTTCCAGAGTCAGGGGGCCACCATAGAGAAGGCCCTCTCCTTTGGCCCCACCAATTGCACCTGCAAAGGAGGTGGGAGTGAGAGCAGGGCCTCTCCAGATGATCGAAGAGATTGTGTGGGTTCGCACACAGAAATGCGGTCATGCAGGTAGGTGGGTCCCAAACTGTTCATGTAAATCAGACCAGGTAGTTTTTAAAGTGTAACTCCAGCCAAAACTATATTTTTTTCAGCTTTGGATAGCATAGGGAAGAGTTAACCCCATTGTGGTGTTTGTTTTCTCTCTGTGCCCTTGCTCAGAATATTTCACCTCACTTTCTGTCCCTGTGATAATTGGATTTTGAAAAAAAAAAAAGGCTTGTTGTGGAAATAAGGATTGGTGAGTTGAAACACCTTTTCCCCATGATAACTGTTTCAGGAGTGAATTTCCCCTCTGAGGGGTATATTTCTCTCACATCCTGTTTTCTCACCCCTGTTCTTAACTATGAGTCATTTGTAAATCTGATGTTTGTAACTCAGGGACTGCCTGTATTGCGTGAGTGCATGCCCATTCAAAAGACATTGTCTAGACTACAATCATTTTCCCAGTCTACATTAACTCACAGTAGTCCTTCTCATGCCACAATCACTCACACGTTTTCCCTGCCAAACTCACCTCACCATTAGGGACAGTCTGCAATTCTAATTCTTTTCATTGGGTTCAGCCACATGACTACTAACACTCCATTTTTTGTATCATGCATGCAAATATATGGATTTTTTTATCAAGAGGTTTGCTACTTCTAATGCACACTAATGTGCTGAGTATCTACACACACAACCTTCTTTTAAAAGGAATTAAAATTCAACATAGGAAACAACCACTTCCTCCAGTTCCACCCAACACTAATTTCAACTATTTAATAGGGGTGTGCAATTTCATTAAACCCTGTGCTGTTTTCTGGATTTTGATTACCCCCGATTCATTTTTGAGAGCCTCTGAATTTGTCCAGGGAAAAAGAAATCTGTTTTTCAGTTTGGCAGTCAAAGGATCCAGGAAAATCTGCTTCATTGGTGGCAATTAGGAACTTATGAGGCTCTCCTTTCTGTCATTTTTAAAGTAAGCTTCAAATGTGGGGTAGAAGTATCTTACCATTTCTAAAGCCACCATAAAATGAGGAGGTAATTTATATCTTTTTAAAAGAATGGTTAATTCTCATTCAAGGTGGTGTGGCTTCCACTGAAGTGAGTGTTTAAAAAGGATGCCTTAACTCAGCTTGATTGAAAGGGTGTTGAGGGCAAACAATCCCTGAAAGGGTGGTTTCTTAAGACTGATGCCTTTAATCCAGGTTTTACTGAAGGATATAATGAGAAGGAATCCCAGAAATTGTGATTTCTTAAGTCTGAAGACTTTAATCCAGGTCTTATTGAAGGATATAAAGAGGAACAATCCCAGAAAGAATGGTTTCTTAAGGCTGAAACCCTAAAAATGACAGAAAGGGGAGCCTTGTAAGTTCCCCCTTGCCACCAATGGGTTGGATCTTCCCAGATCTTCCAGATGTCTGATTGGAAAATGATTTTTCCCCTGATTGAATTCAAGAGGCTCTTGAAAAATGGATTTGTGATTCCACCGATATCCAGGTACAGAAAACAGAACCGAATTGTGCACCTCTATTAAATACTTTTTTAAGTCATTGATTTTGGAAATAATCAATGGAATTTAGAGAGAATGACATATGAGTTGCCACTGTTTGCTCCCTATGGGCATTTTGTTATGGGTTCCTTAAAAATGTGTTCTCATTTAGCATTTTAAAATTGTCTTCCTCAGCCTGATTCAGAATGGGGGACAATGCCTGGCTCGAGAGCAGTACGTGTGAAAAAGATCTTGGAATCCTCTTGGACAACAAGTTAAATATGAGCCAACAATGTGATGTGGCAGCAAAAAAAGCCAATGGGATTTTGGCCTGCATCAATAGGAGCACAGTGTCTAGATCTAGGGAAGTCATGCTACCCCTCTATTATGCTTTGGTTAGACCACACCTGGAATATTGTGTCCAATTCTGGGCACCACAATTCAAGAGAGATATTGACAAGCTGGAATGTGTCCAGAGGAGGGTGACTAAAATGATCAAGGGTTTGGAGAACAAGTCCTATGAGGAGTGGCTTAAGGGGCTGGGCATGTTTAGCCTGAAGAAGAGAAGGATGAGAGGAGATATGATAGCCATGTATAAATATGTGAGAGGAAGCCATAGGGAGGAGGGAGCAAGCTTGTTTACTGCTTCCATGGAGATTAGGACAAGGAACAATGGTTTCAAATTACAAGAAAGGAGATTCCGTCTGAACATGAGGAAGAACTTCCTAACTATGAGAGCCATTCAGCAGTGGAACTCTCTGCCCTGGAGTGTGGTGGAGGCTCCTTCTTTGGAAGCTTTTAAACAGAAGCTGGATGGCCATCTGTCAGGGGTGCTTTGAATGCAATATTCCTGCTTCTTGGCAGGGGGTTGGACTGGATGGCCCATGAGGTCTCTTCCAGCTCTTTGATTCTATGATACCTTTTATACATAGGTTCTTTCAGTCAGCAATTATACTGTGGAAATTTGCCAGTGTAATTTTTGATTGGGGATGGTGGGAGTCTAACATGTGTGCAGACTTTGAAATCACCCCTCTTTCTTCCTGGTCCTGTATGCTTCATCTGATGCTGTCACCATGGCTAGGAGCTCTCATGGATCTCAATTGACATTTTAAACCAGTGACAGCAACAAGGATAATAAGTGATAGACCTCTAGGACCAATACAGTGTTGATACAACTGTCTCAGAGATGAGACGTTGGTGTATGGCTCCCTGCTCACAGTATAAAAAGATAGTGATCAGCAACAACCATTCTGTGATAAAACATTGTTTACATAAAACATACAGAAATCACAGGTTCTGTCTATTGAATATTCAGTTTAAAATGTCATCAAACCTACTATTTTTTATATCTCAAAGTTTTTTCCCAACCCCTCCCCCCTCAAACTCCTCCTTGCTTTATTCTGTAAGGCTACTTAAATAAAACGACATACTCGTTAATTTTGCTTTTGATCTGCTTACAATGGTTGTGTAGATTGGGGCTTCAGTGTATCAGGTGGAGACATCATGTATCTACAATGTGGAAACAATGTATTTTGTATCACTTTAATTGCAATGATTCAATGCTATGGATTCATGGGAACAGTAGCTTTGCATGGTCTTAAGTTTTCTCTGCCAAAACGTGCTGGCACTTCAGCAAACTACAAATCCATAGCATTGAACAATGATAGTGAAAATTGTGTTAAACTGAATGAATTCTACAGTTTGATGGACCCAGACAGAAAGAATTGTCCCACTCCCACCAAGAAATTTTAAGGCCTAACTTGTTTTAAAAACTGGTGGTACATTTTGGTCATTTTTGGAAACCGAAAAATTAATTCAACATTTCCTGAGGCATACTAAAATAAATCTAGCTAATCCATTTCATCCATGAATATCAGCAGCTCATTCAATGGCATCTTCACATTCTTCTTGCCCTAGAATTGGATAGTGCAAGTAGGTAGATATAATCTCTAGTCTTTGAGTTCAAGGATTGAGGAACCTGCACTATTACATCTTTTGGATTATAGGCACAAGGTCTCCTTGCTGTAATAAAGAATTACTATTTTCTCAGACTGATCCGGTTAACTCATTATTTACTACATTTCACAAAGGAATAGGAGAATGCAAACTTCTAGCTCAGCCTAACAAAAATTCTGTTTGTTCATTCCTCAACAACTGAAACTGACTCCATGACCCATTACAAAAAAACTCTAGGTATTTAAACAGAACTTAAAACACTTCTGAAGTATAGTTCTAAGTAATTTTGTTTCACAAGATCCTATGACCCCAGAGGCCTAGACATCTAAGCATATTATCATACCTGCCTCATTTCTTCTAACTATAGCAATTTTTGGAACAATTATGGGAGCAAAAAACGTGATTGGGACATTTCTTTAGAAATGAGAAATTCTTCCACTTTTCTTTTTCCTTCCAATTTGTTTATATTACTTTTCAGAAAGCTGATTTGTAGCAGTTTCCCAATGAAGGGATTGCAAATTATAGAGTCCTGTCTCCTCTAAACTGAACTAGCATAAGATGATGGCTCAGCTGTAATTCACTTCTTGTCACCTATCATAGAAGTGTTGAATATTTCAAGCCTTCAGGGGAACTATTGCATTATGCTTGGCAAATTGCATAGTGTCATCCAAGATCGCATAGAACAGAATAGATTACAACTTGGACAAAGTCAAGAGACAAAAGATCTTAGAGAGTTATCTTGACATAGTTAAACCCAATTACGTTTCTTTAAAAAAATATCAAGGTAAGGATATCTTGAACAATTTTTGTTTTAGTTAATTCCCCATAAATCCCATTGAAACCAAAGTGACAAATTATTTTACACTAAAATGTTTTTCAGTAGAGGTAAAAAAATATTTATTTGTTTGTTCATTTACAACATTTCTACCCCTCCTTTCTCCACCCCAGAGGGGACTCAAGGCAGCTTACACATAGGTAACTATTGGATGCTATAAAATAAGATACAATTGAAATAAACAATTAAATAGAATTACAAAATACATTAAAACAATTAAAAACATTTATGACAATATCTTCACAGTTAATCATGTAATCCTCAAGCGTGGAAGGAAAAAGAAGAATCTTGAATGGAACTACAGATTATTTATTGAATTTTTATACATTTAAGTACATTGTTAGTTTAAAATAATTGATAGTCTAAAAATTTTAAACGAGGAATATAAAAGATTTGAAAGTTTTCTCATTATTGATTAAAAGGAGCTTTTAAAGCTCAGTTTCCCAACAGACTAAGTGTGTGTTTGTGTGTATGTATATGTTGGGGTTCAGCCTGATCCTGATCTGTGTGAACCGGATCCTCTGATAGTTTTTCCAACTGAGCAAGCTCTCCCTGACCCTGACAGTGTGGAATCTGTTGTTGATGCAGAGGTCAGCGGGGATGAAAATGAAACTCAACAGCTGGAGGAAAATGTTTTGGAAGTTAGCCGTGATATCACTAGCCGTGATATCTCTCCACCTGGGGTTTTTAATGAGGACCGAAGAGAACAGATAGTTAGAGACAGAAATGTTTCCCAGTTTCTACGAAGGTCAAATCGTTTACAGGAGAGACAGGCCCAGACGTCAAAGTCAAGGGGCGTTTCAAAGAATAGCTTCTTTGGTTTAAGAGGCCTCCTGCCGGGTGCCTCTTTAGATCAAGCAACGTTTGGGACTGTGGCTGTGCCTTGGCAGAATTCCTGTGTTTCATGGCTGGTAATCCCAGAGGCTTAGTTATCAAGTTCATGGTTAGTAAAAGGCTAACAGATTCCTGGTTCTTGTATTGTGGCTTTTGAAATTTTGCTCAAGTTCAGGGATTCTACTGACTGCTGTGTTTTTCTTGTTAGGAGTCAGACTCTCCAGTCTGGGCACAGCAAGCGTGTGGTTTCAAAATAAACAAACTCAGGCAGCATTCTTCTTCTAAGGTAGCTTTACTTAAAGCGTCTATACACACAGAGACTACATCGTGGAACTAAAAAGATGGCGACGAACAAAGCATAGCAAGAAGACACAGCAAACATAAGAACCGCCCTTCTGTCTTATCTATGTTCTTGGCTAGTACACTCCTTAATTTCTCTCAGGGCAAAGGAATTTAGTGTTATCACAGTTTCACTGTCTGGCCTGTAACTTTGTAACAATAACATATGTGAGCTGAACAGGAAATGAACATGACTGAATCCATCTTTAAGAAGCAAAACTAATACATTATAATACTAATGCAAACACATTGAAAAACATACATACATATGAAATACCTATAACTATTCTAACATTTCTGTGGCTTTTTGACTTTGCATTTACCTTTCTTTTGTAACCAATTTTTCATCAATAAACAAGGATTGCTTTTCCTACAGTCCAGTGTGGTGGATTTAATCTTATGGTCTTGTTTCTTGAACTGGGATGCAACAGTATATGTATATACATGTGCACACCTGCCTTCAAGTATCGTTCAACTTATGTTGACCCCATGAATTTTATAGAGTTTTCGAAGGCAAGGATTACTCAGAGGTAGCTTTGCCAGTCCTTTTCTCTGGAATATTGCTTACACCACCTCATTTTCATGGGCAGTCTCTTATTCAAGTGAGTTCTTAAATATGTATTTACATGCAATGTGTATTTGAAAGCAAGATTGCAAATTATGGTGAGAAAGGATAGAATATCAGTAAATAAATAAAAATCTATGAAAATGAAGCAGACTTTATATAGTCTGATTTATTCAACAGTAAAATAATTTGAACAGAAGAAATCTTTTTGATTTCAACATGCTCTGGACTTCAAAAAAATTAAATGAAAATAGCACAGGAAGATGCAAAGACATTCTTCACAGAAACCACATATTTGTTGAATGAAAGTAGGCATATAGACCATTATGCTTCTGAAGATGCCTATTTACTCAAAGAACATGGGAATTTCCCTCCTCCAATAAAAATATTTCTGTAGTATTTTGGATTCCATCATCAGTAAACAATCTTGAAAGTTAAAAAATACTACCCGTAATATCACAATAACTTAAATTTCCCACCCAGAATTAAACTCCATTAGCTCACTCAAACTGAATTGGCAGGGGTGGAAAGCATCATCGAAAAACTCATAATAAATCAATGTGGATTCTGTATGGAAATTAATGCAATTAAATGTTTCAGTAGGGGGAAAAAGGAGAAAAGAAGTCATACAGCAAGTTAGTAGCCCAGATGAACAAAACCATCAATAAGGAAAACTCTCATATATCAGAGGTAGTAGACTTCTGCATGGAATTAGTCCCCCCCCCTTTTCATTCTTTTCTTTCATTTATTTAATTCCTTCAGGAGCATGGAAAGCGAAGGCCCCTCCCTGTATGAAAATCAGCTCAACACAAAAGCAAGCAGGAGCGGGTACCAGTTCCTGGCCTGCTTTTCAGCATCACAGTTTAATATTTTTTATTAATCCCCCAGCAAACAAAAAGTAAACCCTCATTCCCTGAAAACTACTCTCTTCTTCCAGGAGGTCATTTCTCTTCCTTACCTGGAAGTGGGAAGCCTTCTTAAAATGTCTTGAAGAGTGCATAGTGTGGTGTAGCCTGGGGGAGAAAGCACGTGCCTGCAACCAACTACCTCACAGAACTTGCCTCTTTGCCTTGGAAAGTGAATGTATGTATGTTGTATGCAGGTCCAGAAAGCACCCATGCCTGCCAGAACCTGAGTTCAGATCTAGAGTAAGAGGTGCTCAGATTCAGGCACTGGCAGGTGTGGGTACTTTGTGGGCCTGCATGCCACACATGTACTCTTCTTGAAAAGAGAGAGAGTGTGTGTGGTGTGAAGGCTCATAAAGCAACCACACCCTCCAGAGCCTGCACTAAGTGCCTCTTACTCTAGAGTAAGAGGAGCTCAGATACAGGCTTTGGCAGGCAATGAAGCCTGCATCTGAGTTATGCTGATCTGAGGAAATGCAAAGGGAATAAGAGCCAAAGTTTTCTGTATTCTCCCTTGAAAGGCAGGCACTCCCTTTCCTGTTGACTCCTCTCCAGATCCATCAAGGGGATAAATAAAGTGTGGCTTGTACACACTTTGTTTTCACCCCCCTGGAGGGGGTGAAAACATAGGCTCTTTCTCTCTAAGGGCATCCACAGGCTGCACAAGCCCTCCTTCCCACACATGTTCTGCCGTCCAAGGTGTCTGCTGGGTCTTTGAGCCCACCACGCACCCAGGGTGCCCCTTCCTCTCTCTGGCTGTGTAGAATGAATGCAGTTTCCTTTTAAAAAAACCTTTATTTTAAAAGTTTTAAAAGTTCCAAAAAGTTTAAAAAATAAATCAAGAAAAGAAATATAGAATGTGGACGTTTTGTGGGCCTGCCCACATGCACTATCTTTCAAATGAGTAGAGCAGCTGTCTTTCCAAGGAATGGGGCAGCCAAGTACCTCCTTGAGTAGAAACAGATGATAAGAAGAAGCCTCCTTAAAGTATGAACCAGGAAGTGGAGCCTGGGTGGGAATGCCCCCTCCCATAATGGGCTGATAGAAAATTGATCTTTCAGCGTCAGAGAGCAAAAACAGATATCTGTCCTCCCAATTTTGGGAGGCTTCCCAAAATGGATTGGGCCTCCACTAAAAGCTGGGACACAAAAAAGGTCAAGGTTTACCCCAAATACACAATCCTAATAGGTAGTTCAAGGTCAAAAACTTACAAATTCTGAAGGGTATTGTGATACTAAGAAAGAATGGTTGAAAACAATAAATTTTCCAAGCAGCTGCTAGAAGAATTATGGGTAGCGGTTTCAAGATTCCAGGTCCTTGATGAGCCAATGTCCCACATTCAACTGCTATTAGAATTTGTATAATCTCTTCTTGTCCTTTTTTTCTCTTTGCAAATGATGATAATGTCTCTTCACTATCCGCACCTTCTTGCTAGGAAGTAGGGTCTTCTTATGCTTTTGACCCCAGCTCATTGAACTTGGAGAGGCTACCAACACAAGGAAGTATAGATGCCTGGTATCTGCCTTTTCCTCTGTATCTTAATCTTACTACTCCATAGGGTGAGTAACAAAAAATGATGTCCCATGTCAACCATCACATGATATTGGCTGAGACTCCACCCATAACCAGGGGTGAATCTGTTGCTAGAAGCTCACAACATGGGAAGCTTCCTATGTAGCCAGCTCAGGTCCTCTGCACTTGGGCGATACTTCCCCCATGTGATGGGGAAAGAGTTGCCAAGAGGGAGCTGTGCCCAAGGCAACAGATTCACCCTACTGCCTCTCTTCATTTGCCCCAATGCCAGGCAGAGCAGGGCACTTCACCTAACCTTTATAATGAGGTGGAGACTGGTGTCTAGGAACAAGCAATGCATTTTTCCCTAAGTCAAATGAACTAGATAGTTTCCAGTATATTTTTTTCACCTCCAAATTTCATTATATAAACCCCCATGTGACAGAAATTTCTGTGAATTATGTTTCCTTTAGGTATAATCAAATTTATCCCATTTTCTAATTACTGAATTTTCAGTTCCCTGTCAAGCTGAATCCATTTCTTTTTTATTATATTGCTTGAGCAAAAGGCTCTGTTTTGTTCACTATCCTGACAGAGAAATATGAGCTTATTCCACTTCATGAGGCTTTTCTTTTTTCCATGCAACTGACAGTAATGCTTCATGACCTGTCTAAGCCCCAATGTGTTCCTTTACTCTGCTTCTTGTTAAAGTACCATACCCCTGGGTAGCCACAAACCCAAATTCCCTCTGGCTAAACACAGTGGGCTAAAATAGAAAACAGCAGGGGATCGTAAATATACATTCATGCTTCAAACAAACCAGTATGAAATATCCCCTATGACCCAGTTCCTTCTTTATTTATTTATAAACCATGTCTTCTACATCTCCATCTGTTTTTCTCAGGAGGGTTAGGTCTGGGCCCAAGAATTGATAAGAATGCCCTCAAACACAGAAATGCAACAATGCCTATAGAATACATACTCCCGTGAACTCAGAACAAAACTGTTGAACTAATCTGAAATAGAAAGCAAATTTTGGAGTGTGTATTCAGTATCTCTCTCCATAGACAGAGATTTAAAGAAAACGAATGATTTATGTATTTGGTTTAAATTCTGTCTCTCTCCCCAAACAATACATATTTTAAGTGTTCTGATAGCAACATGTGTTCTGAGTGTTCTGAATCTGGCAAGGAGATGCTTCTAAATTAAGCATACTTAACTAAGTTTAGGGCTTAGATCTATGTTCCAATATATATAATTGTATCATATTCCTCCTACATTTCTATTCCATCTTTTTCTTCCATCCATGACTGAATGTAGCTTGCCATAGATATATTATACATACATAGATCATATGAATGAATATAACATACAAAAGTTTGAAAATATAGTATCATGCCTCAAAGATATGAAAAATTCAATATTTTACACATGTATGGTGATGGGTGAAAGGGGAATTACAGTGGATAAGTATTGGTGCAATAATGTGGTGAGAATGATGAGAAGAAGGTCAAATAGGGTTAGAGTTCATGTGAAGACAGAAAGTGTGAAATAGTGCAAATTCTGGAAGGGGACAGAAGAGAGAGGCACTGTGCGAGGTAAGACTGTCATCTGTGAGGAATAGTTTGTTAGTATGAGTAGCATAGGAAAACAAAGTAAAGGAAAGTAACTGTGTCTTCAAGAAATATTGCTCTGCCAATTATTGGCAAGCTACTTATCTTTCTAATGTTTGCCGAAGTAGAGAAATTTGTCCTTATCTATCCAAACTAACACAATTCTCCTTGTACTTTCAATGATTTCTGCCAGTAAAGATAGCATGGATGAGAGACATTGCATCCATCTATAATTAGCAGTGCAGGTATTATTAAGTTCCCTTTTAAAGTGATGTCCAGATTTGCTGTTGGATTTCTGTGCAAGCCCTACTGTCAGCAGAGTTTATCCATGTACAGAAATGAAAAGGTGAGCTATGTATTACCTGGGACCCTCAACTGGTCTGAAAAACCACTGGTAATTATGAATTTTGGATTCAACTCAGTGCACATTACAATTTCAGAGATTGCTGGTAGCTTTGGTACTTCAGGGCAAAGAACTCTGCTGTCTTTTGAAGAAGCTAACCCTCGTTTTTGAGAGCCATCGAAGGTACTGAAAATACTTTATTTACTCTATTTTGATGCTCACCTTTTGGGGGGGGGGGGCTAAATTGCCTTCCCAAAATTAAAGTGTGCATTAGATTTCCATAATGTGATCATCTTAGTGCTGAGCCAAAGCAAAAGGGGAAACTGCTTTGGGAGTACCTGGAGCTCCTATTTGAGGAACATCATCTCTAATCTAATTGTCATGGATAAACACACTATGCCACCCTGAAAGTTGTAGTTTGATGGGGCATCAGCATTCTTTGGCAGACTTTGTGATCCCACAGCATTTGAGCCAGGGCAGTTAAAGTGCATTCATTCTACAGCATAGATGAACCCCAAAATTTTATTTTCCATTGCTGGAAGCTTTGGTGTTCTGACACTTTTGTTTTAAAAGAAGGAATTATAAGCATGCACCCACTGTAATATATACCTTTTCTGGCCAGATTACAAAGAATCCACATTTGCCAGAAAATACTTCTTTTGGTTTCAGGGTTTTGAAAATTCAGGTGCGCTTTAGATTTGATGATGCATTAGACTCAATTAAATATGGATAAGAACCTTACACAATTCCTATAAAACTAGAGTTAGCTTCTGTGAAATCTATTATAGATTAAAAGCTCTAAAATTATGAAATCGTTTTCCAAAGCAGCAGATTGCTCAAACATTGTCAGATGAAGCCAAGAACAGCAAATCTTCAAAAGCACAACACTGCAAATATTCTTACCTTGTTCATGATTTTCCTGAGCATACCCATTATTTTCCACCCAGCTCTCCTGGAAATAGGACAATTAACAAAAGCAAGGGTGACTCTCCAGCAGGGCTGAACCAGGTCCAGCTCAAACAGACAGTGAGGACCTCACTGATATAGTTTGGGAGCTGAATGGTATAAATGCCATGGCAAAATATGGAGCTCGTTCAAAGCAGCAATGCTTTGGATCAGCACCAAATTTTGTAGCTTATGTGGATAGGCCCTAACACAATAAAGCTGGAAGCATAAGCTTGTACATGCTACTGGCTTTATATTCTCTGGGTCAATTCAGAGCAGTGCCATTCCTTGTCTCCAGGTTTCTTGAGTCCAGGAAACACGGGATGGTAGCAAGAATAGTTATGGACTGTTCATTTCAGAACCAGTCCATGTGTTCAGATGATCCCAAAGTTTGGGGATAGTCTGAATTCTGGGCCAGAATTTGATTCATCCCCTGATTTTGATTAAAGTGGGACAAGACTGTGTTAAAGAAGCCATGCCCCATGTTACCCCAATAAGCTCAATATTAGGTCACCATGGAGCTGATCTTGGCTCTATGTAATCTAAGCAGTCAATGTAGAAGTGCCCTTAATCTTTGAAAGCTTATGCTTCCAGCTTGAGTCTCCATTCTCTCAGGTAATCTACAGCAACCTCATCACACAAGGAAATTTCAGTGTACTAGGATGTTTCTGCCCCAGTTGAGCCATGAAATCCCATACTGCCCATCACAATGTAGCTTCATTCCCAGTAGGGCTCTATGGCTCAACTGGGGTGACAGCATCCTACAACACTGTGCTGTGCTGCATTAGGAACAATGGGACTATTGCGAGTGAAGCCAAATAGCAATGCTTCCCCAAGTGTGATGGCAAAGTGTCAGCTGCTGGAGAGGTGAGGTGTGTGGTGCTGGGATTGCCCCACTGATTTGTTATAGAGGCTGGCAATTTGATTCTACAAGATTCCATTGCATGTTTCATAGATACTCTGAAGATTTACCATGTATCATTCTGCACAATATTAATATACTATTGTGTCACTGTTGTCTTTGAGAGATCCTCTGTCAGTGTCCCATTTACTATTGCTACTGCCCAGTAGCTGATAGGCATATTTATTTGAGCTCCTCAGCAAAAGAGTGATGTAGGGGGCCCTACTAATAGCACTGTTACAATGAGCATTGCCTCTTACCTCACAAAAGCATACAATCCCACCAACTGCAGAAAGGTAGTGCAATACTGAGATTGAAAAGAAGAGAGGTAGGGGTTAAAAGGAAAGAGCTGTGTAGGTTTCAGCAACATTAGGGAAACATGGCATTGTGCGTTTAACCTCATTTAGATGCCTACCTATGTGCAACCACACTCTGGAATCTGAGGACTATGCTCGTAACCTTACTTCACAGAGGAATATTTTTAGCTCCAATGTTTCTTCCCCATGCTTCAAAAGACAAGGTCAAATGTATGATTTTCCCTCATCTAGCTATTAAATTGGGTTACAAGCTGTGACCTTCACAGCTGCTTTCATCCAGGATTGTGCACCCAACGAGTTTCCTGCTGTCTCGAGCTAACAGACCAGAGCTTTTTAACTTCACATTGTGGCTGTTCTTTTTGCAGCTGGCGATCTTTGCTTCTGACCTTGCTAGTTTCTTTTCATTACCTCCTTACCCACAGTTTCCAAATAAGAAGTAGTCAGATAAACTTGAAAAGTGAGGCAATGTAGGTTTCCTAAGAAGGCAGAATTTGGTTCGTTTGCACTGCGATTTTTCTGTTCCTCCTTCTCCATGGAACAGTTACTTTCCATTCTGCTAAAACTCCCAAGTCAGACTGATTCTATCTCCCCAAGCAACTGCTTTATCTAACACCACAGTTTCCAGAAGTGTTTCACCAAGTGTAAAACTTTGTGCTGATTGATGAGAACTACTTTGTGCTTTAGGTTAGGCATGGATAAGAATTCTGTTTGTTTGATTTTTCTAAATGAGAACTTCCCAAAATTTGAAAACTTTTAATCATTTGGGCAAAAAAATGTTAAAAGAAAAAAAAGATGAATGTCAAATTTATCTGCCTGTCAAGAAATCTTTGCACACCTAACTTTTAAACATTTGGGGTTGAATTCTTGTGTGTTCCTGTGCTTAAGATCATGTTTAGATTTCCAGATTTTTTTCTGACCACATGTCAATCACTCTTGGTGAACTTAGCTTGGAACCAAGTTATGATGGCATGTGTGCTTTCTATTCCACAATAGCAAGGAGCTCCCAGTGGCACAGTGGGTTAAATCCCTGTGCTGGCAGGACTGAAGACCAACAGGTTACAGGTTCGAATCCAGGGAGAGTGCAGATGAGCTCCCTCTATCAGCTCCAGCTCCTCATGCTGGGACACGAGAGAAGCCTCCATGAGGATCAAAAGATCTGGGCGTCCCATGGGCAATGTCCTTGCAGACGTCCAATTCTCTCACACTAGAAGTGACTTGCAGTTTCTCAAGTTGCTCCTGACAAAAACACACACACACACACAATCACAAACAGTGGCTAGGATACTGAGTAGAGGTGAAAAAACATAATGCTCTATATTAACAGTTTCACACCTTAATCCTCATCCTTTCAGCAGCTATAGACTCAGAAAAATATGGTGGAAGAGAAGGGGAGGAGATGGGGCAATGCTCAGATGCAATTCGGGTGAAAATGAAGTGCTTGTTCTGATTCTCCTATATGGATGGAAAAAAATGTTCAAAAATTCACACATACATACACACATCATCCTATTTTTTCTATGTTGGAAGACCCTGATGAAGAAAATACTGGATGAGAATCTTTGTAGTTTAGGCCTTATTCTGCATGTAAATTCTACATAGCTTTTGTTGTTGTTGTTTTGCAGAAAACATCATTTTGTGAATATGAAAAAATATTTGGGTGCAAAAATATTATCATATGTATGGAAAATGTTGTTTTCTGTACATAAATTATTGGGTTCTGTAAACATAACCACACATATGCAAAGCACTTTCAAATTTTACACAGAGAATAACCCTTAAACTGAAAGGAGGCTTTAAAAGGTTCATTTCAGGACTTATTGTAGACACAGTTTGTGAAGACTTTCTCAGATAGGAAAGAAAAATCATTTAATTATTTTGTTACTTCCTTGAAAAGAAAGATCAGAATTATATCTTTAAACTTCAATGTCTGGTTGGAGGGCTGGGATGATGATTTTATTTCTTTTCTCTTGGTAGTAACCAGTTGCTATCTCATCTCTTTTCCCCTGTTCTACCTAACCAGTAAACAACCATGGCAACACTCTGAGAGGGAAGTTTGCAATTTCTGGAAGAAGCAAGTGAATAGTTCCTTCCTCAAAAAGAAAAATACATATGTGGACGTAACTTGATGTTACATGTTTATATGTCACCAGAAAAGGTCATTGCATGCAACACAGAAGGGCTTTAAAAATGGTCTTTGAAAATGAATCCCACCAGATATGTTACTGTTTTTAATTTCACAACCTATGGAAATGGGTGCCCAGTATTAACGTATGTACAAATAGATGTTGGTCCCCATTGGCAATTTTGAGCCTCATTTAAGAGAAGTGGGACATTATTGTTGTTGTTATTATTGTTATTATTATTTCTGACTCTGTGCTATTTTCATCACAATCAGCTACACATAACACTCTTCAATTACAGAATTTCATAAACTGAATCAAGTTCTCTGTCATTAACTTTTCTTATAATTCTCCCCAACTACTGCTCTGTTTTAGAAAGAGATCTGGTGGGAAATCATTCAAGTATTGCACCAAGGGTGGACAACAAATATCAAAAGCTTGGGTTGCTCTCAAGAAGAATATTATTGCCTGGAAAGGCTTTTTAAAATCTCCCTTATAAAGAGTTCATGATGAACTAGCAACTGATCAGTTGGTGCTTTAGGAAGCCCCCAAACCCTGTTATCCAACTCTTCTTTAACCTACTTTTTATCTGAATAATAATTACATCCAAAAATAATTCTGAAATGATTCATTAGGTTCCTGTTAGAGATGACTGCCGTTGGAATGGCATGGCTTAAGGGACCCCAAATGCTCCTTAATGCAGTTTCTCTCTGACGAGCTTCCACATTTATATAGCACCTTCTGTCCCTGAGAAACCTAAAGCACTCTACAGACATCAATAAATTATACATTCACAGGAATTACTCTGACCACTTGTGAAAAGTGGGACTAAAGCCTCTTAATATCAAAGGAATATGACATGTTTCATTTTCTTGTTGCATTCTTCCTGAGAAAGGGGGAGGTAATGGCAAGAAGAGAGATGAAAGAAAATTTTACCTCTGTCTTTTTTTGCACTCTGAATGGATAGTTTGTTCTGGAGGCACTCACAACCTGATTATTGTTTATATGCGCAGAGTGTGAAAAGTGCTATATAAGGGCGGAACGATGTGCCAGGCAAATAACAGGTTGCTAACACCAGAGAAAGGATGGAGTAGTTAACTGCATGGTGCTAAATCAAAGGATTTAAAAAAATCCAAATGATCATCATAGCAGCTGAAGTGCATCAGCTCTGGAGAACTGACAGGCCTTGTCAACTGATGGCTGAATTAATGGATGAGGCAAATAAAATGTTGTGAGCTTGTAGATGTCAGGGCAAAACAGATAAAAATGCCTGTTATAAGGAACACAAGGTTGTGGTTGGAAATAAGAGTCCTGCTCGTCAAATATCCTGTCGATCTGTGTTTTCCAACCAATTCCAAGGAATCAATCTCTGTGTTAAATGAACATACATTCTCCATAATGGATTGTATGAGGGTGAATAAATTGAAACTTAATCCAAGTCTTCCAGATCAACTGGAATATCAATTGGGCTGGTGTTGGGTGGGATGACACTCCCCACCCCTCCACCCTAGAAATCTTAGGTGCACAGCTTAGGTGTGCTCTTGGACACATAGTTGGGTTACTTATGTTTTGGTAGTGGACAAGAGTGCATTTGGACAACCAACATGGATGTACCAGCTGCTCCCATTCCTTCATCTTGCTATGGTGATACGTCTTGATTATATTCCATTTGGCTTGCTGCAATTCACTCTATGTGGACTGCCTTTGGAATGTGTTCAGAAATTTTAGTGAGTCCAAAAAGCTGTGGCCAGACTGTTGACTGTGGCAGATGATAGAGATCATATGACCTCCTTGTTAAAACTGGTTGTCAATCTGTTTCCAGAAGAAACTCAAAGTGCCATTGATGACTTTTAGCTCTCTACATGGCTTGAGCTCAGACTATTTGAAAAGAAACACACCATATTTCCTAATATGAATATGCCTGAGGTTTAAAATCAGCAAGAGAAAGTTATCTTTCAATCCTACCACCTTCACAGAAACATATACTGAGGACATAGGAGGTCTGGTTGAGCCCTTGCCTACTGTTTTTCCATTACCAGGGAAAGAGCTTTTCATTTAAAGAGTCCTTTGACTTTAATATGAAGTGGCAACCTGAGCTTTCAATGGGGAGGGAATTGTTTCTGTTTAATTATGTTGCATATGTGGTTTTATCTGTTTTTAACCTGCATTTTAAGTAATGTTTTTCAAAACAGAATTTTTTAAATTCTAAGAAACACTTTTCCCCTCATATCAACATCTCTAAAAATGGGGGGGGGGGCTATCTAAAGCTTTCAAGAAAGGAGCTTCCACCACAATCCCGAGGCAGAGAGTTCCATTGCTGAACAGCTCTTACAGTGAGAAGTTCTTCCTACTGTTCAGGTGGAATCTCCTTTCCTGTCATTTGCACCCATTGTTCCAAGTCCTAGTTTCCAGGGCAGGAGAAAACAAGCCAACTTCCTCTTCCTTATGACACCCTTTCACATACTTATACAAGGTTGGTTATCATGTCTCCTCTCAACCTGCTCTTCTGCAGGCTAAATATGCACAGCTTTTTAAGATGCTCCTCAGAGTGCATGGTCTCCAGACCTTTGATCATTTTAGTTGCCCTCCCCTTTTTGGTACTTACAAGCATTTGCTGCAAAATTGTCTTCCTGACTCCCCAAGATCTCAGTTTACACTAGGCTCGTTGAAATTGTGCAAAATATAAACACCACTCTGGCTACAGATACTAGGAATTACTTGCAAGTACACTAAAGTTTAATTCACACTACACAATGATAATACTTTGCTGCCAGTTTAATTCATATGGAATTCTGGGTTCTGAATTTGGTGAGAAATTAGAGCAGTTTGGTTAAAATTCTAAATGCTCCTTCTTAAACTGCAAATTCTAAGATTCCGTAGGAGGTTGCTATGGCAGTGAAAGTGGTAAAGGAGTACTGTAATTGTACAGTTTGAAGCAGGCCTAAATTAGTCACCCGTGGAAAGACAGGAGAAAATGCTTTCTTTACTGTGGTGTCCCATTTGAAGAATAGTATCCCTGTGGAATCCTAATTAGTGACAATATTGGCTTCTTTTTGGTGCCAAGTTACAACATAGCTTTTCATTAAACCTTTGGAAACCCATCTAATTTTTTTCTAAAATGTAAAATGGCATGGTTGTTCAAGCATTTTAACCTTTGAAAATGATTTAACATGTGATATTGCTTAATACATTTTTCACTGAAGTTTTTTTTATTATGTTTAAATATTAAATTATTTTAAACTGTTCAGACTTAATTTCCTTGCACATCATCCTGACATCCCATTACACAGAGAGGAGATAAAAATTCCAATAAAGAAATATATATTGTTGCCTGGGGCTGGGAATTCTTCCATCCATGTGCCTACCTAAAATAGATCTTCCAAGAATTTGGAACCAGGTGGAAAATATATCCCTGGATTCTTCATGCAGCCCTGAACACCATAATCTTCTAAAATGTCTGACACTATTATCTATATCTCTATCTATCTATCAATCTAGAGAGAGAGTGAGAGAGTTCTTTGGTGGCAATATCATATCAAAATGCAAAACATGGAAGTTATCCTTGTCCTTACCTAAGAGCCCCTACCCTTTCCTTAAAATTATTCCCCATATATATATAAGGCTTGTTTGATCAAAAAAATGGTTCTAAACTTCTCCCTTATAACTCACTTGAAGCATGGATTAGCTCCGCTTCTTCCTTGGGCCATTGGGGGCAGCCGGTTTTGGAGTCACAGAGGGGAGTTGTGTGTGTGTGTGTGTGTGTGGGGGGGTGCTCCGCTTCTTCCTCTGGCCATTGGAGCCGGCCAGTTTTAAAGTCACAGAAGCGAGTTATAAGGGAGAAGCATGGATTTGCTCTGCTTCTTCCTCAAGCCATTAAAGCCAACCAGTTTTAAAGTCACAGAGGCGAGTTGCAAGGGAGGGGCGTGGATTTGTCCGCTTCTTCCTCAAACCGTTGAAGGCAGCCAGTTTTGAGGTCGCAGAAGCAAGCTATAAAGGAGAAGCATGGATTTGCTCCGCTTCTTCCTCAAGCCGTTAAAGGCAGCCATTTTAAAGTCACAGAAGCGAGTTATAAGGGGGAAACTGAATCATTGAACCATTTCTGACTCACTTCATGAGTCATTAAAAAATGGTGAAAAAGCTTCAAAATGGCAAAGGACTTACTTAAAAACTTCAAAATCACTTCAAAAAGGAAATCTTTCTGAATTTATTCCAAATAATGGAAGTTCCGACTGGACCTAACCATGCCTAATATTGAAGTGGCATGATATTACTTTAGGCATTTTAAGTAGGCAATCTGTAATGTAAGAATGTTAGATCAGGCCTGGATGCCTACTCACCTCATCTCATATGTTTATTTCCTTTTTCTGTCTAATAAAATAAAGTGTGCAAGACTTATCACACAGTTGAGAGATGATTCCTCCCAATCCATGCCATTTTTCTCTATGTCACTGTCTTTCTTTTTAATTTTTGTTTGTTAAGCAAATTTTGCATAACCAAATCAGCTTATGTGATTACACACAAACAGAGAAATATAAAAACAGTGGTATAGTTCAGAAAGAAGAAAGAAAAAAGAAAACAATAATGGGAAAGCAGAAAACCTTTATGACTTTATTCACCATCTTTCTCTGATTGCAACCAGAAGTGTACTGCTGGCCATTTTGGCAAGTGAAAATTGAGCAGGGTGACAAAACCATCTCCAATATATTGCTACAGAAAATGATATACAGATGGGTTTATTAGGGCTGGGAGGTTTCGTTTCGTTAATTCGTAATTCGTTAATAATTCGTTAATTTTTTCAATTACAAAACGATAACGAACCATTGTGGAGCAATTATTAAAAAAAACGAATTTTCAAAAACGTTTTGTAAATGCTTCGTATTTCGATATTGTATTCGTTTCGTTATTGTTTTGAGGTCGTTTCGTTATTATTTCCGCATGTCTGGGCCAGTTTTATGGTTTAATTAGTGAAAAAAAATTATAATATCACACCAACAGTCAACAACAGAGGGAGAGGGAAGCTTCAGAAGGTTTTGGAGATTTTTTAGCGTATTTCGCGGTCGCGCCCGCCATTAACGAATCGATTCGTTATTGTTTCGGAAATCGATTCGTTAATTTTTTACCATTTACGAAATTTCGTAAATATCGAACTTTTTAAAAGGAAAATTTTGTAATTATTTTAAATATCGAAACAAAAAAAACCCAAATACAAATCGATTTTAGAAACAATTTTTTCCGTTGTTACCCAGGCCTAGGGTTTATCTATCACTCACAATAAGCTGCACTTCTGACACATGTGGGAATATTGAAGATGATAAAAGTTATTTGTTTCCCATTCTTCAAAAAGTACTAATGGCAGCTTCTTTGCCTATGAGTGCCTATGAGTGTCCAATGAAAGGGATCTCTCATCACGTGAAAGGACCTATAGGCACCAGTGGGCAAAGAGCATTGGAGAGAGAGTATAAGCATGTGTGATATAGTCCCCTGTTTTAGATTACTATTATCTGCCATATCACCAAAAGATTACAAATAAACACCACTGAAGACTTGGACAAACTGTGTTTCAAGAAGAAGGCAATAGAAGACAACAAAAATTAAGAACTGCACACATTGGAAAGAGGAGAATCTTCTGATGATGTAGGAGATAATAGCCAGCCACCTAATTGCCTTTCAATGTGATCAATATGATGACTAGCAAATGAAAACTAATCTACAATTTTATTTAAGCATACTTTATTAGCACTTTCTTCCTTTCCTCCCCACGTCTTTTGCAGGGTACCATTAAATTTAATATGCTAGATATAGGGGTGTAAACTTTAACTTGATTCATTTTCGGATGACAGAATTACAATTTCCAAACCTTTGTTCTTCTGCCTTTGCAAATAGCTCAATGAATCTTGCATTTTGGGACTTCTTTGTCTTTCTCAGAGCCATTTACCACTAACATGGGATATCTCAATGAGTCAAGACATCATTTCTCATTAAGGATTAAATAAATTCTCAACATGTTTAATACCTCTAGCTGAATCTTAGTTGCTGTTTCCTTAGTATATCTTCCGATTTTGATTTTTAATGGAGGAAATATAAGAAAAAGCTCTGATTTATTTCAGAACTAATCTGCCTTTCAGATTTCTAATTTGAACCAGAGTGATTAAAAGTTTTTCAGAACAAGAAGACTTGGTGAGGGTTTAACACTATCCAGACTGACATGATTTTTAAAAGATCCTGGATTCTTCTAGTGCTAACAAAAATATTTTCTGTCTTTTTTCCCCTAGGGGTTTTTCAACGTTCTTCTTGTCCTCTAGCAAAAGTACTTTTTAAAAAAATCTTTCATCTTTAAATGCAATTTGTTTTATCATTTTACTTCCATGATTATCTATGACACTGAAAAACCACAAAGCAATGGCTAGATGGCTAGCAAGTTTGACAACAAAACAAACAGTCTAGCAGTAAATGAAATATGCTGCAGTCATATAAGAACTTCATCCCTGAGAAACACTTTGAGAATTTTTGTATTGTAAATGAAATATAATGAAATATTTCTCACACCAGTGTCCTCCAGCAAAATATGAAGAATTTTGTGAGACCAGTTAATTATAGCACTAGTGTGTTCTTTTTGTATTTTAATCAATATTTTCTTTTCTCCAAGTTTAATAACTGCTAGAAAACCATAGCTATGAAATTGTTGACATCTTACATGCCCATATGGACTTGGGGGTGTGTATGTGACATGAGTAACATCTGCATTCAGTTCAAGGTTGTGGAATGTAGTCATATATGCAATGCTATGCATGCAAATATACAAGCAGAAATATAAGTGGATATCCATTTGGCTGTGCACAACGTTGCCATTCAACACAAAGGTTGTGTAGCACAATCAATGCATAACTTGACATATGGAGATTTATTCTACACATACTCTCAGTTTGACCTTGGCCCATGTCTTATGCATGTTAATCATCTCAGCTGATTACTGAAGAAGTATAATATATAATGCAATAAGGAACCACGAGTTTGGCTTTTCTCCAGTTTAAGTAGCTGTTTGAAATATAGTCCTATACAATATAGTTGGAATGGATTCTTAATTTAATCAGATGAACTTTGACTCTTTTTTTTTTGCTTTCAAATACATGATTACCAAATAGGTGCATTTTCCATTCTTGTTAAGACCCTCTGGGAAAGTGGCTATGCATGCTTTTGAAATGCAAAAAAATGGAAATAAATTGGGGCTTTGCATGTCTTCTCACATGGAATAACTAGGGGGAAACATTGAAACTCAAAATAGAACCATTTTATCTCAATGAAAATATTTTGCTTTCTTTTATGTGTATTTTAATTATATTTTATTTATTTTAATTGGGTTTTTTGTTTTTTTTTGTTTTTTTGAGATGGGGTAATGCATGAAGCAAAAATGACAACAATGGCAGCAAAAATTCTAAAATATTTGAGAGGGGTGGCCACATTTCTCCACTTGGAGAAGAAAGAAAGTGCCTCATTGCTTTTTAAATGATACTAGGACATTATTGAGTGTTAGGGGTTGCTTTGACCTCAAGAATCCCTTGGACGGTTGCATGTACTTGTATACCACACTCTTTAAATTGTATACTTGTATACCACACTCTTTAAATTATCAAAAACATGTTTAACCAAAATGCCTTAGCACCCCTGCCCCTTCCCAGAATCTGGGGGCACTTTGCAATGTTTGTGGATCCCTCGACTATCTTATGCTCATGAGAGATTCTCTTAATTTAACAGAAAATGACGGGAAGGTTAATTTCTGGATGACTTCTTATTAGAAATATTTCTTTATGGCTAAAAATGATCTACCTTATATACTCATGTTTAAGTCTAGAAATTTTAGACAAAAAGCAATCCAAAAAAACCCAGATTAACTTATTTAAGGGACAACCATTTCCAGATTGGCAAGAGCTTAATCCATTCTATCGCCTACTATTCTTTCTGCTGTGGTGCAGAGTAGTAGGTAAGAATTGATAGACTGTCTAGGGCAGCTGCCTCCCTGAGACTACTTTGAACATTTCTGTTCTCCGTAGATTGCTCTTTGACTTATCCATGGGGCATATCAAAATCCATTATTTTGGGCCCCAAACCTGTATGATGGCACGCCCAAGCTTCTGTAGAAACTATATTGTCTAGCTTTACTTAGTGGCTATCTGATAACTTCTGTTAAGATTAAGACCCTTAGCAGACAGATGCACTTTGGGCAAGGTGAAAAGATAGTCAAAATAAGTTTACTGAAACAAGAGGAATGAAGGGTTAACTCCACCCAGGACTATCATGAGGTAGCTTAAAACAATACATTACAAAGGGAGCACTTGCTGACTGAAGCCATCTCTCTGGGGTAGTTGAAAGTCTCTTTTGCCTCTGGTGCAAAACGATGGCTATAAACTGTCCTAATCTTCTTTCCTTATGAAGCTTGGGCTGACCAAAAGCTTCAATTGTCCTTTGGACTGGTGGTAAATGCAGCAGTAATGCTAAGAAATGCCTGTTTGAATTGTTATGCCTAAGATTTCCAGACAATATCCAGGCCTCTATAGCTCTACTACAGAAAGAAGGAGGAGTCCAGCAAAGAGCTCTGGGGGAAAAGAATATATCAACTGTGGCAGGCCTCTAGGGGTGTTTTAAGCTCCACCTACAAGCTAATACAAAGAAAGCTAACTGCACTATTGGGAAAGCCTATAAACAGGGAGAACTGAAGCAAAGGAGGAGGAAAAGAAGGCAAAGCCAAGACTTCACAACCTGTCCTCATATTATACATGAGTTCAACTTATTTATGAGGAGATATATATACAGTAGATAGTCCAAAGCAAAATAAATAAATAAACACAACCTCATAGGTGATGGGGACATATATTCAAAAGATATTCCATTTTTCCCCAATGGAAATTGCTTCTGTTAACTGGAGCACACACAAAAATCATTCAGGTTTCTGTGAGTGCATGGAAAGCATCTCCCTTATCTCTGTCTTGAAAGGCAACACATCATCTTTGGTATAAAATTTTAAAAAATAAATAAAACAAATACAGGTCTGGAAAACTTCATTTGGCAAAGGCATTTGTGTACTCCAAGCCACATCATTAGATGCATGTTATATTGTTTCAGTTGGCAAATCCAGACTCTGAGATTATTGTTCAGTTCCACAGTTGAAGAGTAATCTTTCTGTTTCAAAAATGAGACAAAGCATTTGGGAGTCATTCCTGATTTCAAACTACGAAAAATAAATTTGACTTCATATTCACCAAAGAATAAGGCTTAAGTATTAACTTCACCTACCAGTAATTTGAGGTCCAAGAAGTTGAAGACAGCATTTATACTGTAGTTGTGAATGATTATCCCCTTAATGCCTTCATGTTTCCGCTGCTATAGAGCAAGCACTGAGTTAGAATAAATGATTCTTCATAAATTTCAAGCAGGCTCTTTTGGAAATCTCCATTACACAGATTCTACTAATGATATGAAAACATAGTTGATATTGCAAAATGCCAACTTCTTTGACAAATGAAGTCATTTGGTTTTAGCCATTGCCTATCTGATTCCCCTGTTCCTTAAATTTTGTTTTTAAAATTGCAGATGTTAAAAAAGTCAATAGAACAGAACAAAGAATATGAGCAATTACCAGAAGTTGAAATGTGTTAACTTTGCTTCGGCTGCTTCATCATTAGATTTCATTTTGCATGCTGATTTAATCTCTTCATATATTTCCTTTATGAACAGAGCAGTGGTATATTTATTATACTTTTTTTTCTTTCAAGACAGAATTTTCTTATAATGCATGTGATTAATAATAACATTTTAAAAATGTTTTGAAGCTTTTTTAAAAAAAAGATAGATATTTATAGATATCTATAGAACATAAAGAGAAGATGATCTAATTAGTCGGAACCCCCGGTGGTGCAATAGGTTAAACCCGTGTGCTGGCAGGACTGAATGAAGGTTTCAGGTTTGAATTTGGGAAGAGCATGGATGAGCTCCTTCTGTCAGCTCCAGCTCTTCATGAGAGAAGCCTCCCATAAGGATGGTATAACATCAAAACATCTGGGCATCCCCTGGGCAACGTCATTCCAAAAGGTCAATTCTCTCACACCAGAAGCGACTTGCAGTTTCTCAAGTCACTCCTGACATGAAAGAAAAAACCTTATTAGTGGCAAGAGTAGATAGTAGCAATTTTCCTCCCCCCCCCCCTTTCTCCCCTGGTGCATCATTCCTACCTGCCAGGAGAGCTCCAGCACCATGCTAATGGAAGCCAGGTAAATTCTTTTATTTTAAAAAATGGGTTGGGGGTGGGTGGGAAGGAGGTTGGTGTCATCACTGTTTTCTAGGCCAATTTAGCCAAGAAAAACATGGGACTATTGTCTGGACTGTCCCCTCAAAAGTCCAGAACTTTTAAGGGAGCAGACCAGACAGCGGAAATAATGGGTTTGCCCCATGCCTTCCAAGAAGGTACGGAATAAACTCACTAAAATAATTTGTGACAAACCAGGATTTTCCTGGTTTTGGTGAATGAATTTGTTTTTCTGTGAGAAGTCATCTGGATGCCCCACTTTAAAATGTGGGAACTCCTGCTTTTAAAGGGCTATCTGGATCTAAGTGAATTCTTATACTGAGTCTAAAATAGCCTATTAAAAAAATCTAGGTGTGCTCTCACTCCATACACATCTCTGATTATTGTTGCATTTTACAAGATCTGCTTCTCTAAGGGCCCTTCTATATTGCCATATAATTCAGAAACATGAAGGCATTAATTATCTGCTTTAAGCAGGATTATCTGAGTGTATACTATCATATAATCCAGTTTAATCAGATAATCTGGATTTTATTCAGATGTGTAGAAGTGGTCTAAATCTACTAATTAACTGCTCAATAAGATCCTCAATTTAAATTTTACTACTTAACTGAGTCTATTCTAGCTACCTAGTTGCACAAGATAGAAAGCAGCAAACAGTGAGTTGGGTATCATGGTATTTTCATGAAGACTAGGGTCAGCTTACTAAGCATCCTGTCAAAGTAGTCTCACTGAAGAGACATTATGAGACAGAGTTGGATTAATTGATAATAGATTAGTAACTCATGTTTGAAATGAGGACATTTTATCACCTGAGGACATTTTATCACCTGACATTTTATCTGAAACCAATGAAGTTGTAGCACATGAGGCAGAAAACCATCACAGGCATATGTCTCCTCATTCCGCACAATGAAAGCACAATACCTTGCAAATACATGAAAAATAACTAAAATGTTGCTGCCTTGTCAAGACGACTAAGGCCCCCCCCCACCCCCACAGCTACATAAAATCCACATTGAACAGGATTATATGGCAGTGTGGACTCAGATAACCCAGTTCAAAGCAAATACTGTGGATTATCTGCCTTGATATTCTGGGTTAGATGACTGTGTGCAAGGGCCCTAAAATCTTCTAACTAGGGTGGATGATTCATTCAGGAGTGGCACAGGGGTTTGGAAAGTGAGACCATAAAGGAGAAACACTTGGGTAAAGAAAATCTCTTATGTCCAAACTCTGATGAGAACTGAAGAGAGAGCAGCATCAAAGTTCCTCAGCAAGGAAATATATTTTCTTGGAGCCATTAAGGAAACTTGTAACCCAAAGTTACAAGTTTAACTTGAGATATATGGGATTATTATTGGTGGCCCAATAATTTGTTATTGTATTTGTATATGTTTTTTAAACTGAGATTGTTTTTAAAATGCTGTAAACCGCAATTGAGTCGCCGTTCTAGGCTGAGAAATTAGCGGTATACAAGTGTACCAAATAAATAAATAAATAAATAAAGTGACCTCTGGGCATGCAGTTAAATTAAGGACATGTACTTGAAAGGACAATAATACTATTAAATAAACCTTGCCCTGATTTGCTTTCTGCACAGATAATTGCTTGTCTATAGAAATGACAAGGATAAATGACACTAGTCTCATGATCTCAAGTATGTCAGATTGAAAGATCATTTTAGCCAGGATTGGAAAAGAAATAAATAAAAGGTTTCAGCTGTGGGGGAGGACAGTGGGGTTATATGTGGGAAGTATGGCAGAAGTTTTTTTTAAAAAAAAATCATGTATGATATAAAGAAAGTGAATGAAGAATTACATTACACTTGAAGTGTGCATTGTGGCTTTGTGATGGTATAGTGATGGGATATAAATAATATATATTCATACACACACACATCTGGCACTGGAAACCTGAGTTTTGTCCCTTGTTACTTCAAGGTTTGGTAACTCAGGCCCCTTCTACACTGCCCTATATCCCAGGATCTGATCCCAGATTATCTGCTTTAAATCAGATTATATGTCTCTCCATTATCAGATAATCAGGGATAAGAAGATAATCGGAGATCAGATCCTGGGGTATAGGACAGTATAGAAGGGGCCTCAGTGGCAAAGCAAACAAATTTCATGGGAAAAGACCCCTTGAGTTCAATCTATGAAAGCCTGAGAAATATCTTAGCAAGCTGCTACCAGCTAGTGCAAGCAATGTGGTGAAGCAAAAGTCTAAGGCCCATCTACACTGCCTTATAAAAAGCATATTATCTGCTTTGAACTAGGGCTGTGTAGACTCATATAGATTTGGAGGACCTGAAGATGGTAATATTGACATCCCTGGATGAGATGAGACTGGATGAGAGCTAACAAATTGAAATTGAATCCAGACAAGACAGAGGTCCTACTGGTCAGTCGTAAGGCCGAACAGGGTATAGGGTTACAGCCTGTGTTAGACGGGGTTACACTCCCCCTGAAGACGCAGGTTCGCAGCTTGGGAGTGATCCTGAACTCATCGCTGAGCCTGGAACCCCAGGTCTCAGCGGTGGCCGGGAGAGCTTTTGCACAATTAAAACTTGTGCGCCAGCTGCGCCCGTACCTTGGGAAATCGGATCTGGCCACAGTGGTCCACGCTCTTGTCACATCCCGACTGGATTACTGCAACGCACTCTACGTGGGGTTGCCTTTGAAGACTGTTCGAAACTTCAATTAGTCCAGCGAGGCAGCCAGATTACTCACCGGAGCGGCGTACAGGAGCATACCACCCCCCTGTTGCGCCAGCTCCACTGGCTGCCGATCCAATTCCAAGCACAATTCAAAGTGCTGGTTTTGACCTATAAAACCCTATACGGCTCCGGCCCAGTGTATTTGTCCGAACGTATCTCCCGCTACATCCCACCTCGAAGCTTAAGATCTTCTGGGGAGGCGCTGCTCTCGACCCCGCCACTCTCACAAGTGAGGTTGGCGGGGACGAGGAGCAGGGCCTTCTCAGTGGTGGCCCCCCACCTGTGGAACTCACTCCCCGGGGAGATTAGATCGGAGACCTCCCTCCTGGCATTCAGGAAACAACTGAAGACCTGGGTCTGGGACCAAGCCTTTGGACACACTGGCAGCTAAATTAAGGATCTGATGACAGACAACGACAAATGGAATGGAATGGTTATATGGACTCTGAACCCGAGCATGAGATTGTTTTAATATTTTATTATGTATTGATGTTTTAACTTTAACTGTTTGAATTGTTTGTTGTATTTATATTTTGTTAATTGACTTAGGCATTTAATTCTGCCTTCTCTGTAAGCCGCCCTGAGTCCCCCTCGGGGTGAGAAGGGCGGGGTATAAGTAATTGAAATAAATATAAATAAATAAATAAATCCCTAGAATGATGAATTCAAAACAAATACTAAGCCCGAATTTACACTGCTCTATTTCTGAGGATCTGTTACCAGATTATCTGTTTATCCCAGATTATCTGCCAGTGTGGATCCAAGCCACTTCCAGACAGCAATTTGCCACAGAAGAAAACAGGTTAAGGTAACCCATTTTCTACTGCATTGCTGTTCGCACAGGTGCCCAAAAGAATCAGGTTTTTCCATCTGTTGTCCCCGTTGTAGTGTGGTAAAAATCACACTACAATGGGGACAGCTGAACCCTCCACTCTAGGAGTAATTCCCCCAGGAACGATCCCCCCGGCCTCTTAGCGCTACGTTGGTACATACCAAAAAGCATGCCAAAATGCCTAATGGCAGCCTGGTAAGTTTTAAAGGTTTTAGGGGGGATTTGGGGAGGGGGTGGGTTTTCCTGTGTCCCGGAGAAGCAAATTGGGCTGTGCGGACTGACCCGTCAGTGGTCTCAGGACTACCAAGGGGTCAGTCCCCACAGGACCCATACGCCAATATAACCGGGTCTTTCAGGAAAACCCAGATCTAATGGAGTATCAAATTAATTTGGGACAAAGCAAGGTTTTCCTGCTTTATTTCAAATTAATTCAGTTTAATCAGAGACATCATTTGAATGCCTCTGGAAAAAATACGGGCGCTCCCGTGTTATGGGCCCTGTCTGGATGGACCCTCATATAATCCAGTTCAAAGCAGATAATTTGGGATCAGATCCTGTGGTATAGATTTACCTCTTCTTCATCCTGTATATCTCTCTGTTCTACTAGAAGTATACTGATTGGTTTTGAAATGAAAGCACTCATAATGATATTCCACACATCCCAGGATATGACCATCTGTGAAGTGTAGCCCCCTCCTCAGTTTTGTGCCATTTGGGGAACTTAAAGAGCAACTGGAAAATGTCATTTTTTAATCTTTTTTTTTGGGGGGGGGGTGGAGTTAGGTAAATGTCAGGATGTCTGCATTTGTATGTGGTTCATGGGCTGTACTCCTCTCACTGAATGAAAACCCATCTCTCTCTTTCTCCCTCTCCCTCCCTCCTTCTCTCACTTTCTCTCTGTCTTACATGTATGTTTATATTATAAGCACAAACTTTACATTTAATACAGGTAGTTTGGAATATTATTCTATCTAAACTCAACTTTTATAGATTTGATAATGCATGAGATTGCCATTAATAATAAAATGCCCCATCCCCTTTCTAGATTGGACCACTTCTACCTTCAGAATGAATGAACACAAGGGCCTTGGAGCTTTCATTACAAAGTAAAAAAAGGGGAGGCAGGGGTTCTCCCTGGAATAAGAGCAATCCAGCAGCCATTGATTTTAGCTTTTGGAAGAAGCAAAGAGAAATGCCTTTGTTTCTCCTCACTCTTTCCAGTTGCAAAAATAGGAGACTGCCATGCTATCTGGCATTGTTACCCAAAAGCTATAGGCTACAACCTTTGGAAGGAGCAAAAAAAGTAACACCATCCTTTTCTCTGCTCTTTTTGCAAAGGCAAAAGGGGCAGCTGCTATGATTCTTGGTGGAAGAGTGAACACAGCTACTACAGCAGCATCTTAAAGTTGCTTGTACTTATTCCAAAGGTAGCTGCTGTGAAATATTAAGAATTAGGATTTAAGGGAGCTAGAGGTAATAACATTCCCCCACTTTCATGTGGGTTCTGCATCACTAACCTCTGTGAACATGAAGAGCCGACTATATTGATCCTGATAAAATGCACTACTGACTGTCAAAACTGCACCATAAACTGCAAGGCAAGCAGGGTGGAATGAATGGTAACCAGATCCTTGCTAATCAACCCATCCCTCCTCAGACCCCTTACAATGAAATAATGAGTGTCCTGGATTCACATTAGAGCCCTGCCCCTGGCATTTTAATAAAGGAAAAACAGACTGAAATGTGAAGCTACTTTCGATCTTCTGACAATTGCAAATTAACAGTATTCATTCCCCTTAAAAGTGCACACTCATAGCCACGTGTTTTGTCCTGCTGCTTCCCAATCATACAATAACCATTTCTAGCTGCCTAATCTCTACAGCCCGCCATCCTTGCCTCTTTCTCATCCTCTGCAGTATTAAAACTACAATTCAGATTGAAACTGCTACATAAAATGTCTGTGATTTTAATCTGCACTCATGCTGCTTTGCCACCTGCTATCCAATATACCCATTTAATGCTTGCCCCCCCCCCCATGCCCCCATAGATACTTCAGAAAAGTGTTTCTATAAAAGCATGAGGCTTGTTTATAATTGTTTAGATACCACTTCCCTGTGTACTTCTTCTGTAGGGAAAAATGAAGCCATCTACGAGCAGTGTTTTTTCCGCTCATAATCATGTCCTTTCTCTTTGAGGGAACACAAAGTGAATTATGACTACAATATATTTCCATTACAGTGCTACTCTTTGTCTTTTCCATATGAGCATTTCTAAATGCAGAATATGTAAGAATCTGTCTTTGAACTGGCCCTGGATTTTTGCTTAGGTACACCTAAGATGAGCTGTCACCAGACTGGCCCTGGATTTTGGAGTACATTGTAATGTAATCATGGAGGAAAACATCACATTGTTTAAGTTATATCTTATGTTGTTCTTCTTGCCGGATTGTCATGAGACAATCATGAAATGTTCCCCATGGCAGTAAATGGCAGTATTCATATAGTTTTTGAATTAACTAAAATAATTTCATTATTTTTGAAAAATGAATAAGCAAAAGTTCCACCTTGCCCCCATTTGTAATTTTAACACCAATTACACCCATTTGTAATTTTAACACCAATTAACTACTTTGAGGGGGAGGGGGAATACAATTAACTCTCTTAACTCTGTACTCCTGTTATTATCTTAATAACGTATAGCTTTGTTGGATGATGTATTTGTGCTGAGTAAAATCTGACATCCCTTTTGCAGCACCTAGGCTATTTCTGGCTATTTGGAAAGCAGGGCATGCATCAATTGGTCTCATTCACAGCTCTATCAGCTTAATGGACACCATACTTCCAGACCAGAAAGACAGTTTGCATGGAAATATCAGTAGATCCTTCATGTTGGAGCATGTAAAAAATCAGTTGGTGAGTGTGTTAACTGAAAAATGCAAAGCATGAAGATGATTGGTTGGGCTACACCCGAGAAGCTAGCTGGGTCTGGGAGTTTTGTCAACAGTTACATTTTTAGGTTTTCTGTGCAGGAGCTTACCAAGGCAGTTTGTATTTTCACTTCTTGTCTGCTGGAAGAAGATCTCTCACATGGACACTTAATGACCATTTGAATCTCTTTCAAAGGACATTGAGTGAGTCAATGAATGTATATATGTTGTTCTGCATAATAAAGAGTAAACACCTTATTCTTTGCTGATTATCTGCGTGGCATATCTTTTCTCTAGCAAGACAGTGTGTGGATTGGTAAAGACATGAACTATGCATGATTTTCATTTCGCCACACTTCAGACCTAACTCTTAAGGCAGCTTTGATAATTTTAGCATATTTTCAAATTTGTAAGTCAATTACCCTAATAACAGAGTAAAGGGGATGTGCATGTGGGCATGTATGCAATATGTTGCATATTTAACTATTGGATTTCCTTTAAGAGATTGGGTTTTCCAGAATAAGATAATTTGTTATCCATTCCTGACTCTGTATGCTACTCTAGACATTATTTTCCCCTGCCTGAACACTTACTATCACAGAAGAAAAAGCATCTTACATATTGGGGTAATTGAACCCTAACACTGAAAATAGGAACCCAGATTGAATGTTGTGGAAACAAAGATTAAATTAAGCTTTGACCCCCCCCCCCCCAGTGCATTGCAGTTCATATCAACAAAATGAAGCATTCCAAAGACTTGAGATTTGGGGGCCAATTAGCGTATGAATGAAGTGATTGCTAATAGTGTATTAACATGTGCCATTCAATCAAATTTGAATTTATAGTTGCAAATGTATCATCAACTCAGATGGATGAGAGAGATGGATGTTTGATGCTCTCATTGTCTCGGTTAATGATGTGAGAAGAAAACACAGTGCAAACAACTGTGCATCATTTGGAAATACACATCATTACCTTAGTTTCTATGGATAAAGCTGCTGAATGGAATCTAACAGAGGAGAGACATAGATGTGATCATCACTAGCTTGTTACTAACATTATAATCCTGATCCTGCATGAGGTTAATAAAGATCAAGACTGGCATCAGGCTGTAATCCTGTGTATATTTAGGTTGCTATGGCTCATTGACTTAATTGATATTTAAGCATCCTAAGGGTGGGATGGCAGCCAAAGGAATTTTTCACTCCCTGACTTTGCTGCAGCAACTTTCTTGCAGGTGATAAGCTTGACAAAACTACTGATTTGATTTTGACTTGTAAATGCTATACATTTGATTAAACAGAACTTTTAGCCCTCAGAAAGTTTGCAACCTGTATCTTTCATGTTCCCAGAACGTTGCATTAATGGGAACTGCAGTACACTAAATACTGGAAAAGTTCCCCACTTTGACTTGTTAACACTATTTTGAAATTTTTATTTTAAAAAAGTATACCTCCCAGAGTCCATCATTTAACATTGAATTTTAGTACAATAGGTACCTGTCAACTATTAGTGTCATCATTGCTGGAAAATGTGAGAGGTACTAGCAGAGAAAGAGGATGTGGGGAAACAAAACTAACAGTATATCACTGTAAATATACAATATTTGTATAAACTTTGATAAAGTAACACTCAGATAAGCAGTTGATAAATATAGTCAAATCCTTGTATCCATGGATTCTGCAGGGCTGTGGTGGCACAGCGAGTTAAACTGCTAAGCTGCAGAACTTGCCAACCAGAAGGTCAGCAGTTCAAATCCACAGGACAGGGTGAGCTCCCATTGTTAGCCTCAGCTTCTGCCAACCTAGCAGTTCGAAAAACATCCAAATGTGAGTGGATCAATAGATACCGTTTGGGTTAGAAGGTAATGACACTCCATGCACTCGTGCCAGTCACATGAACTAGGAGGCATCTACAAACTATGCTGGCTGTTTGGCTTAGAAATGGAGATGAGCACCACCCCCACTTTTACCTTTACCTTTATGGATTCTGCATCCATTGAGTCACCCACCCACAACTTCAAAACATTCCAAAACAAAAATTTTTAAAAAAACAAGCCTTGTTTTGCCATTTTATATAAGAGACACCATTTAACTATATTGCTGTAGCCAATGGAACTTGAAGATTCACATTTTTTGGTAGCCATACTTGGTTGTAGAGCCAAATCCCACAGGATACCAAAGGGATACTGCATGAGCATACAAACATTGCTAACACTAACATCTTTTCTGAGACATGTATATCTGGTTGTCTGGATTTGCAAGTTCTCTAAGCAACTGCTTGGGCTTGACTTTCTCTCTCTCTCCCCCCCCCCCCCCCTCTTTCAGGATAAAATGACAAAATGCCTTAAGAAATCATAAATAGAAATAATAAATTTGAACCTCCCTTCAATTGGCTCAGATCATGGAAAATATTTCAAACAAGTGTTGGCATAATTGTGGGGAAATGGGTTCATTCTCTCACATGAAGATACATAATGATGATGATGATGACGACAACAACAGCAATGCTAAGAAAGTCAAACTTGATGCTATGTGTAGTGTATGGGATGTGATTGCTGTGATCTACAATACTTTCTGCTATAAGACAAGGTTACAATTGAGAGGCAGTCAGTGCCATTCAGAGCAAGATGCCTATTGAGGAAGTATTAAGCTATTCAAAATCTAGATATAAAGAATACTCACATATTCTGTCGTCCTTGATGAAAAATAGCATTTTGCTTCTATTGAGACATACTGTCATGCATATGGTTTTACAATTGATAGATTTATTTGCTAAATTTCTTTTTCTGCAAAAAAAGGTGATTGATTTTTGCATAAATATATATTCAAAAATGTTCTGCAGTATGAAAAAAAAACCTGACAAATGTAGAAAAACTCTTGTAATTTCACCCGTGTGTGTTCATGCGTGAATTTCTTCATTTTAAAAAGAAAGAAGCAAAGATGTACCTCCCTAACTGAAAACTACAAAGTACGGCATACATATGTGCATGACAGGATATGAACAAGTGAAAAGAAGAACCTTAACCTCAGAATTTAGCAGTTTGAACTCTAGATTAGATGGTAGCTGGTGAAATAATAGTTTGATAAAATTCTAGATAAATTACAGCAACTTGAAACTGTTACACTAGTATCGGATTAAGCAGGGAATTAGCAAAGAGACACCTGAGGCTGGTTGGCACATTGAAAAACAAACCCACCAGATTTCCCCCTGAGTTTCTCACTAATGAACTGAGAAGTGTCAACAACAGCATAATTGCTTTTCAAGAATATCAGACACTGTAAGTGATGTACTAAAGGACAACACAGTGATATTTTTTTGTGTATGTGTTAGGGGTGGCGTGAGGAACTGCAAGTCACTTCTGGTATGAGAGAATTAACCGTCTGCAAGGACATTGCCCAGGGGACGCCCGGATGTTTTGATGTTTTACCATCCTTCTGGGAGGCTTCTCTGATGTCCCCTCATGGGAAGCTCGAGCTGACAGAGGGAGCTCATCCACGCTTTCTCCAGATTCGAACCTCCAACTTGTCAGTCTTCTGTCCTGCCAGCACAAGGGTATAACCCATTGCATAATTGGGGCCTCCTAACACAGTGATACGTAAATATGCAATAAACTCAGTCAAGAGACAATGATCTAAACCACAAAACAACCTGGCCTCCTTGAAATGTTATTGTTTTATTGTAATAGGAACAGTGTGGTGATTCTAACAATATTCTAATATATGTGCACAAAGAGAGGGGGGCATTATCACTTATTATTGGGGAGACATTAGAGGAATCTCATCAAATGGGTTCTCCTGCAACAAACCCATCTTGTTTGCCTAGGCCCTCTTCTTACTGCAGAAATCTTTTTTTTTTTTTTTGCATAAACAACATACAGGGATGTGACGCCTCCCAATTTGTGTTGTCTCTGCCTTCATATATGTCCTCTTTTAGCCGACCTGTTTGTTTTTAGATAATAACTGTGTAACTCACTAGGGATGTGCAATTCAGTACACCCCTAGTGTGCTGGAGTCTGAAGTTTTGGTGTCTGGAGTTTGGTGTCCCCCAACCCGTTTTTCAGGAACCTCTCACATTTGGGTGGGCAAAATTCCATTTTTCTATCCAGCAGCCAAAAGATCAGTTTTTACTCTGGAAGATCCAACCCATTGGTGGTAATAGGGGAACTTCCCAGGCTCCCCTTTCTGTCATTTTAAGGGGACCAGTCTTAAGAAACCACCTTTTCTGGCATCATTTTTACTCAGATCCTTCAATAACACCTGGGTTTAAGGTATCAGACTTAAGAAAACATCCTTTCTGGCATCATTTCTTCTCAACACCCTTTCAATGAAGCTGAGTTAAGGCACCTTTTTTAAAACACTTATTCAGTGGGAGACACAAAACCTGAAGGAACATTTTTATTTAATTTTTTTCCTTATTTAATACAACTTTGAAACTTGGTTTGGTTTGGGACAAGATTAGGATGATGATATGCAGTAAAAAGTGTTTTTATTTGTGTCTAGACAGCCTCCAATGCCACTTAGTGTATGGTGTGATAATGGAGTGTTATCAGAGAGAAAGATTTATCAGGCTCTTTTGGTGCAAAATGTGGATTTATACAAAACCTTCAGTGTTTCTATTAATGTTATTGTGTTCTATGTTGGCGTTTATTCTTTCTTTCTTCTTTGCTTCCTTTCTCAACATAGTGTATAAGTCTCCCCCTCTCTGCGCTTTATCCTTACTATGTGAGGTGAGCTAACCATCATATGACTTGCATAAGGTCAGCCAATTAATATAGTTTACTGGATAAGTGGAGATTTGAACCTAGATTTTCCAAACTATAATTCAATATGCATAACATTATGTTATACAGGCCATTTCATGAAAAATGTTACTGATAAGCACATGACAGCCAGGAAGTGCTTCTAGAACCCCCATGTGTACTCTAAAAGTTAGGCAGCACACATACACACACACATGGCTATGCTCACAAAGTAGTGACGGCTGGTGGTTCTACTTTGGCTGAAATTATTTCATTTTTATTTCATTTGAATCACAATTATACACATAATATGATCCTATCAACAATTGTGCATGTTTTTATATAAGCCCTCAGCCATAGTTCTGCAAAATTGGTTCATAGATTTTTATGTCACTTTTTCCCCACTTTTATGGGAGTGGTGTTATGCATCCTCCATTTTCAGGAATGGGCAGCATTTAAATCTAAATAAATTTAGGCTGAAAAATAGGATCTGCAGCTTCTCTGAAGCATTCTGTTGCTGTTTGAAATCTCTGTGTTTTGTGGATTGCATCATAACAGTAATAGAACAAACAAGCATCTCGAGGTCTGAGGATTACCTGGGAAGGAATCCCGCTGGAGCATTGCAGCACACCTAAATCCCTGGGAGTTACCCTGGACCGTGCTCTGAATATCAAGCAAAAAGTGGGTGCTAGAAACAATATCATACGAAAGTTGATTGGCACAACCTGGGATCACAACCAGATACAGTTAAGATATATGCCCTTGTGCTTTGCTACTCTGCTGCTGAGTATATATGCCCAGTGTAGAATACACCTTACCATGCTAAAAGAGTGGTTGTGGCTCTTATATTATCACAGGATGTCTATGCTGAACACCATTGGAGAAATTATACTGTTTAGCCAGTATTGCACCACTTGACATTCACCAGGAAGTAGCAGCCAATAATGAAAGGACCAAAGCAGTGACATCTCCGGCCCATCCCCTGTTTTGATATCAGCCAGCATGCCAATGCCTTAAGAAATAGTTTTCTAAGATCTTCAGAGATACTTGCAGGAACATCTCAGCAAGTGAAAGTCCAAAAGTGGCAGGCTAAAATCTGGAACCTCAAGCCATGGCTATACCAAATGAGAGACTCCCCCCTGGGCACACAGAAGACTTGGCAACTTGGAAGGTACTAAACAGACTGTGCTGTCACCACGAGATGCAGAGTCAACCTTAAGAAATGGGGCCACAAATTGGAGTCAACAACATGCAAGTGTGGAGAAGAGCAAACTACAGGGCTCAGGCTGCACAACAGCAACACCAAAGGCACTCCAAGTGGCCAGCTACTGGTCAAAGGACATTTAGTATAATGCCAAGTTTTTAAAACTTTGTGTTTTTTATATACATTACAACTGTATTCTCGGTTCGCTTCAGATACAATAAAAATTGTAGTAGTTTCATTTGGTTGTAGCCCCAGTATTCTGGAGCTACCATACAGAATCATATAGTTTAACTTTATCTTCAGTGATGAGTGGCGATAGCTTAGAAATGTATTGCTGGATATTATCAGCAGGTCTGATAAACAAGTCTAACTTCTTTAAGTAAGTGTATTGCATTGGCTCTGAGAGGTTGTGAGGCTTACAGACAAACTGTTTCTCATCAATAAGTCTACAATCCCTTCCTAAGAAGCTTTACTCTTGAAACTCTCTTGAGGTTTACTAAATGAATTTAAAGCAATACAGATACCTCCCAAATCCCACAACAGAATTCAAAAGTAAGCCAAATAAGCTGAAAAAATAACAGCAAAAGGGAAAGTTGAATTAATCAAGACTGGAAAAGGTATGCCTGTCTCTGTATATGTTACAAATGTATTTCGTTGACAAATCCAGAAATAAATACAGAAGGTGAAAACTAAGAACTGTGGTAGTTCTTCTAGAAGTTCTTTATCCACTTAGTTTGAGAGAGATATATAGTCTATTCCAATGACTAAATAGCTCAACCTTGGAACATTGTGGTAGCTTGGTGTGTGTATGGACCTAAATCACCAATGCCAGTGAGAATTTTTTGGGTGGGTTGGCTTCCAGTTGTATGAGGAGAATAAAACTAGTTATCTTTAGGAAGGAAAAAAATCAGACAGTTTCAATTTATCATTCATTAAAATGGGTTAAACCTCACTTATTTCAGATGTTGATATATTGTTCAATTTATGAAGGGATTTGCAAGTGTTGATAAATTGTTCAAAATGTAAACTGCAATGAATTTCTACATTTATGCTGCCCTAATTCAACAGTAACAGCTAGCTAGTTCCAGCATGAAGCTCATATATTATCAAAGTTGGGGAATGTCCCAAATTTTGCTTGAAATTTTGGAGTATCCCACAGCTTTGGAGCATTTTGGACAGCTGAATTGAGTCTGATTTAGGGTGGTTCACTAACTACATGAAACATTGCCATGACCAATCTTTCCCTACACTCATTACTGTAGACAAAAACCATCATCAGCATCTATTTCAACTTCAACAGATGTGTCCATGTGATCAGGAAGAAAGAAAGGAAATTGGCTCTCTAGCTTCTTCCTGGTCATGTGAGGCCTTTGCTGATATCAAAACAGGGTTCCCATGATGGCCAGAAACATGCATTGAGCTTTGTGGCTTGTTGGAAATTACAATGGTGACACAAGATGGGTGGTAATAGTCCAATAGGGCCAGTGTGGATCACAACCTGCCACTGCAACGAGTTTGACAGAGTGTATGTGGCCATCTTCTGAACCACACTAGCAACAGATTTATGAGCCAGAGGAGATTCACTCATTGTGAAGGATTTTTATAATAGTTACACAGTTATTAAGAGTACTCATCTATATTCATTTGGTCTCTGAACATGGAATGTGAAGCTAGCATGAAGAACATTCCCATAATGATGCAGAGGAACATAAATCATGCCAAATCATAAACAAAATGTTAAGCATATTATATCACTGTCTGTCACATAGTTTACATATTCAGTAAGATGAGGATTTTCTGCATGATGAACTGGTACTATCACTTGATCACTTGTTTGTGTGAAGGAGCTATCATAGATTTGCTATCATAGATCATTCCCTGTTGCCACACCAGCTTATCATTTAATAAGGAATATTCTCTGGGATGTGATATGAACAATCTGTGACACTGAACCCTTGCTAATGTTACTACATAAAGAAGGATGTTCTTTGATGAATCAAAATCTTGTCATCTGCATGAAGTATCTTTATGGTTCAGTGAATGTATTTTACAAAGCAAATATGGGAAGTCTCAAATGCAATATATTATTGTTCTGACTGTTGCAATCCCAAATTCCTACATCTGACTAATAGTAAAACCTGCACAGAGTGATCACAAGAAATGTAATGAAGTTTTTGATGTAAAAAGTAGAGGCAGTAAAAATAGAAAGAAACCAAGAAACCTGCTCAGGATAATAAAACAAATCCTCAAATTTGCCTTGCGATGTTAATTTATGGAACCAGTAAAATGAATTGATTGTAGCCCAATGCACAGTACAACATGGCCAAGAATAGCTGTTTTGTGATAGAAGAAATACATTTTTGAATTTCCATTATTCCAATATGTGCATAATTATACAGCAAAGTGCAATTCTCATAGAGCAAAACTGCTTTCTAGGTTGACTGTAAAGATTACCAATGTGCTCACTGAAGTTATAGCTCAAATGAAGTGCTAAAGGCAATCCGAGAATACATGGCAGAAAACAGATTTGCTATTTGTAAATGTTTACCAGAGAAAAAAAAGAGAATTGTCTTCTTTGTAAAAACTTTCAAGACTCTGCCATTACCTAATGGAGAAGAGAGAAAAGAAAGGAAAAAATCCTTTCAAGCTTTAAGATATACTGTATGAAAATAGGTGTGGAAGAGCAAGCAAGTAGAACTCAGCAAACATATAAACTGGCAGTTGATGTGTATCAGTATGCAAAAATTGCGAACACTTCGACTCATTGGCTATTGGTGGCTTCCATGTCAATGGAGTAGAGAATCTCCTCTCTAAAAAATTGTGGTAGTAAATACAGCTGTGACAATAAACAGGTTATTCAGAAAATGATGTGTTGGGGGTCAGGGAGTCACAAACTTTGCACCTGAACCTTGGAGCTTGGCTGATTTCACAAATATGTGGATCATGGAGAAAATATCATCTGTCTAAATATAGGCAAAGTATGGCTTCTTGGGTGGGTTGAGTGTAAAATGATATGCTACTGCTGGTTCACAATTTGGCTTCAATGAATGGACAACTTTGGAGTAGTAGGGTCTTGTGGGAACATGAAAATGAATGACTACCAGTTGAACTTCATGACAAGGCAACATGGGATGACAATGATGTGGTTTATCGACCTTATGTGTCCATTGGTAGAGTTCCCTGTGGCTCTTGCATTCTTATGATCAGCCAATTTTCTTCTAAAAATACTGATCCAAACAATCTGACATCTTGGGAGGGAGGTGTGAGCTGTAAATATTTTTGCCCATACATGTTGTTTAAGTGGGCACCATGACAGAGAGAAGCCTGCACAATAGAATTGATTTCTGCTTTTGAGTGCACTAGACATTCCAATGTGTCATGAAGCGAAGAAAAAAAATCATGCAGATAGGATTAATCAACCCTGGAAGCACTTTTGTAATAAAAAGCATCAGAACTGGTTTTTGAAACCTGGGGTCCAGTGTGGAGAAGAAGGCTGTTTCGTGTGTATTCCAGATTCTTACCTTGATTAAATCATCGGACTTGAAGTCATCAAGGAATCAGGAGTCACTTTCCTCTGATATGGGAGCTGATGGATGACAAAACATATGCCACAAAAGTGAGGATTGTCAATTTGATTTCTGTGAAAATGGTCTAAATGTGACAAGTATCTTGAAGAATCCTGAACTTCTCTTAAATTCTGTGCCAATTTGCTTCCCTCCCCCCACTGCACTACAGGTGGGGAGCAGTTTGCTACCTCTACTGAAAGGGACCACTACTGAAAATAGTTCCAACTGGAACTATTTTCAAGGACCATGGCTGCATAGGAGAGCAGCCTAACCTTGGAACTCATTCTTAGCTCATTGTTGACTCACCCTCCCACCCATTAACAGTATAATTATTTGGTTGCCTAAGGGGCTGGATAGTAGGCCTGGGTAACAACGGAAAAATTTGTTTCTAAAATCGATTTGTATTTGGGTTTTTTTTTGTTTTCGATATTTAAAATAATTACAAAATTTTCCTTTTAAAAAGTTCGATATTTACGAAATTTCGTAAATGGTAAAAAAAATAACGAATCGATTTCCGAAACAATAACGAATCGATTCGTTAATGGCGGACGCGACCGCGAAATACGCTAAAAAACCTCCAAAACCTTCTGAAGCTTCCCTCTCCCTCTGTTGTTGACTGTTGGTGTGATATTATATTTTTTTTCACTAATTAAACCATAAAACTGGCCCAGACATGCGGAAATAATAACGAAACGACCTCAAAACAATAACGAAACGAATACAATATCGAAATACGAAGCATTTACAAAACGTTTTTGAAAATTCGTTTTTTTAATAATTGCTCCAGAATGGTCCGTTATCGTTTTGTAATTGAAAAAATTAACGAATTATTAACGAATTACGAATTAACGAAACGAAACCGCCCAGCCCTACTATATAAATTCCCCCCCCGTCCCCCATTTTCTGGGTTTTTAAAACAACTCTATACTGTCTTTAAAAGGGCAAATTGGGATTGTGGGTTTTAATTAGGCCATCATGCAGAAAATAGTGATGGATTTACCTTTTGGTGTACATCTAAGGCACCCCTTTGTGGTGTAGGCCAGAAACAGAAACCTTCACCTGTGGTTTCCATGAGCGCTCACCCTGCAAAAGGTACAGTTTACTATATCTGGGGACCTAGGTATTTTGCCCAAGTTAGCCAAGGAGTAGGTCCTAGAAGGTCACTGCCTTGGTTTAATCCACACCAAGTCCATGCCCCTTTAGAAATGTTTTGCAAGTCACGAAAAGTTAATTAGGTAACATTAATAAAAGTTTCCCATAGCTAATCCCATATTGTTGTGTGGTCTCATCATTTTGGGAATTGGATAACAATTCCGGTTTCTAGGTCATTTTTAAATAGTTGATAAAATTCTGGTCCATTTCACTCCATTACACATGACTTCACTGTTTATTTTCTGGTGGGTGGACATGCCCCTCTCCATGGCAGTTGAAAAGTGCAACAGTAACAGACTACTGAATGCTTTGTTGCCTTTTAGTGACACTGTGCATCTTCTGTCTGAAACACTAACTCATTCTGCCTAATGGTGTGGCTGGTTTTTAAAATGGGTATCACTTTATTCAGCTGGCAGAACTGAATGTAAAAAGCCATGCTATTTAAACATTAGGGGCCACAGGAGGGCAGCAAGTTAATCTGTGTCCAGAGTGGACATAGGAGAGCTTATTTTAAGATGACTGCCTTTATCTCATTTTAACTCATGCTTTGATTATTCTCAACTCTCGAGGTCAACTGGCAAATTAGAGTAATGTGTTCAGTAATGGATGTTGATATATGAGTAGGAAGTGTGAGGTCTCTCGGCTAATATTCTTTGCTGTCAATCTAAAGGAGAAAAGACTGATGTGGCACATCTTAACTGTCCTTGTAGCTAGGTTATGTTTTAACCTACAGCAAACCTGGAAATGTCCCAGAACTCACACATCTCATTTGGAATTGGTTGTTACCATGTGTGTGCTATGTCAGGGTGCTATGTTTTATGGTTATTTCTTTGGTGGGGACTAGATTTTGCAGTGTGATGTTTGAATTGTTGATTATTTCTTCAGTCAAGGCAATTTTCAAGGTGGAAGGAAGGAAAAGAAAGACTCAGACTTTCATGTTACATTTTCATGTCAAAAGAAGTTCTACAGTAATCAGTTTTGTCCTTATTTATGAGCTCATGTGGCAGAGAAGATAAAAGAATACATAAAAATCTGATACAGGTTGAAACTGAATTCTAAGTTCTTATCCTTAACTGACAGTTCTAGTATAAGACATTTGCAAAAAAATGCAGGTAACACTAACATTAACAATGGGGAACAATTTGTCTGAAGCCAAAAGGTCCCTTTAACTTTGATTAACTTCTCATAGATTTTAGCTACTCTGAATGTAAAGTCATTTTTTTAAAAAAGCACTGCATGCCACAATGCAGTTTCAACTTCACCATCCATTTTGCTATAGCTGAATTTCTTTTTCTTCTTCTTCTAGTTTTGGAAGTGGGAGGGGGGAGGAAACAAAAAAAGTTTGAACTCATAAATGCAATGCAGTTCCCAATGAAATAACTAAATTCGCTAAGCACTATGTATTTAAAGATGCAGCAGGAAGGGGGTGTGTGCATTTTTTATGTTGTTGTGTGCCTTCAGGTCATTTCTGACTTAATGGTAACCCTAAGGCAACCCTGCCTTATTGAGATGTATTTGTTATCTTGGCAAGATTTTTCAGAGAGTATTTGTCTTTGCCTTCCTCCATGGGTCAGAGGTTATAATTTATCCAAAGTCACTCAGATAATTATTATGTCCAAGCAAGGATTTGAATTCACGTCTCCAGATTCATACTCCAGAGCTCAAACGCATGCACCATACTGGCTGTTACAATGAAGGGACGGTATAACCTAGCAAATAGTGTTATTATTTTTCTATAAGAATGAATTGTTTGCTTAAAACTGAAAACATTGTATTAGTTTGGTGTATGTATGGATCTTGACCACCAATGCTTAAACCTGATTGTTTTTGTTCATCTTGAACCCCTATTTCCTTCTCTGTTCTACTTTTGCAAATCGTATGTCAGGAAAGAAACAGTGTGAGACAGAAAGCTTTTGATCCCATAGAGTTTATAGAAGATATAAGCCTACGGTTGGAATGCTGTTTTGGTACTGTTCTGTTATCAGGGAGGAGGCCACAAAAGGGCCTAGACAGAGAAGGATAGTAGGCCTGGGCGGTTTCGTTCGTTAATTTTGTAATTCGATAAATATTCATTATTTTTAACAATTACAAAACGGTTACAAAACTTATTTTCAAACCCGGAAGTGTTTTTAAATATCGAAACGGCATCCTCCATCTTTTTTACGAGCTTCCGCCCGTTTCGGAAATGACGTTTTAGGGATGGAGGATGCTGGGTGCGCCGGGAGCCAATCCGGCGCTCCCAAGCACCGTGGCTCATTGTGATTGGGCGGGCTGCCCTTTAAAAGCGGCTCCGCATGGCCGCATTGCTCATTGCGAAGGAGACGGGAGGTGCGGGAGGGAGGCTTGGTTGGCTCTTGGCTGCTTGCTTGCATTCATTCATTCATTCATTCATTGCTTGCTTGCATTCATTCATTCATTGCTTGTGCTTGCATTCATTCATTCATTCATTGCTGGGAGCAGCGGGGAGGCTTTGCCCTGTTTTTGCCCCACAACAGGGCAGGGCAAGCATTTTGTTAATTTTCCATAAATATTTCTGATAAATATTTCTTTTATTCTTAAAAAAATTCAAAAAATATTCTAAAAAAAGAAAAAAACCTTGTGTGCCTGTGTGTGTGTTTGTCCCTGTCCTGTGGCTGTGTTCGCTCCACAACAGGGCAAGCATTTTGTTAATTTTCCATTTTTAAATATTTCTGATAAATATATTTCTTTTATTCTTAAAAAAATTCAAAAAATATTCTAAAAAAAGAAAAAACCTTGTGTGCCTGTGTGTGTGTTTGTCCCTGTCCTGTGGCTGTGTTCAGTGTAGTTCCAACCAGTGCGCTCCTTTTGCCAACACAAAGTGCTATAATACAGTGCTCGCTCATCATTTGTGTAGTTCCAACCAGTGTGCTCCTTTTGCCAACACAAAGTGCTATAATACAGTGATCGCTCATTTGTGTAGTTCCAACCAGTGCGCTCCTTTTGCCAACACAAAGTGCTATAATACAGTGCTCGCTCATTATTTGTGTAGTTCCAGTGCGGTCCTTTTGCCAACACAAAAGTGCTATAATACAGTGCTCGCTCATTATTTGTGTAGTTATATAATTTTATTTTATATTGTATATATTATATAATTTTATATTATTTATTATATTTATTATTATTATTTATAAATTATTATTATTTATTATTATTTATATTTTATTTATTTAAATTTTATTATTATATTATTGTTTTTTTTCATTATATTATTAAATTGACTCAGTTTTGGCTACTTTATCTTATTACTTTTTTATTTAATATCTTAATATCTTGTTCTATTTGATTATTTTATTTGATTTATTTTATGAAATGATTTTGTTTATAGAGCATTTAGCATTGCGCAATCGCGTCCGCCATTTTAACGAATCGATTCGTTATTATTCTCAATAACGAATCGATTTGTATTTAATAACGAAGTTTCGGAAGTCGTTTTTGCGCATGCGCAAATCGCATCCGCTATTTTAATGAATCGGTTCGTTATCAACTTAACGAATCGACCCGGTTTCAAAAACTAATATTTTCATGTTGCGCAGCTGCGCCCGCCATTTTAACGAATCGATTAGTTAATAATAACGAAATTTCGTAAATACCGAACTTTTTAAAAAGGAAAATTTTGTAATTATTTTAAATATCGAAACGCAAAAAACCCCAAAAAACGAATCGATTTTAGAAACAAATTTTTGCGTTGTTACCCAGGCCTAAAGGATAGTCCATTTTGCAAGGGGGTGGGGGTTGAAGGAGTTAAACCATTTCCTGTTATTCCCCACCACCACCACCACCACCCATGTCACAGTTGTCAAAACAACCATCATTTATGACATCAGAAAGGAGGAGAGGATAACCAGCAAAAATGAGTTTCCTTCCTTCAACTTCCCCCCATAAAATGGACTATCCTTTTCTGTCTAGGCCTCCTTCTGGAGTCCTCCCGGATAATGGAACAGTTCTGTTTTTTGCCATTCACTATGACTTTGTATAAGTATTATAATTTGCTGAAAGATTATTATTGTATGAAGGTGGGGAGATTTGTTTTCCATTATGTTAGAGAATGGATGCTGCAAAACAATATATATTAAAATATATTATATAGCATCTATTAATTATGGGCTCAGAATCATGCTTATAGTTAACCAATGACATTCAGTGGGATATCTTGTCTGGCTTAATCGATTGGTACCAAGGTTTCTCTTCAACAGAGCTATGCTGGTATGAAATCATATGTATAAATACATCAGAAAAATTATGTCAAATTCATATTTTACTTATATTTTTATGTTTTTAATTTATATTAAAATGATATGATTTTGTTTTTAAACTGTATGGTAAATATTTTCATTTATTGTTTTTGGATTCTGCCTTGGGATCCTCCCTGAAAGAAAGAAGAAATATACATCTAAAACAAATCAATAAAATCCATAAGAATTTGATCAGAAGTTTAATCAGAATTTGATCAGAAGTTTGACAGAAAATTGAATTTGATTAGAAGTTTGACAGAAAATTGAAACCATTATGCCTTGTTGTTGTTGATGTTGTTGTTGTTGTTGCTGTTGTTGTTGTTGTTGTTGTTACTACTACTACTACTACTACTAAACAAAACCAAATAAGATTTGTAGTTGGTTGTCCTTGCTGGAAATGTTTGTACATAATCCTAATCACTCAAGACAACACTGTGTCCTTGTGCAGTCTTATTGGTTTCTTTTATGCAAAATGTTACTTTGCATTTCCCAGTGAGAATGGAGTCTTGATAATTGGTCTTATCATAAAAACATGGAACAGTTAATTAAACTGCAAAAACTTTGTTTTTGTGGGTTATCTTGCAGCATATTTTGCTGTAGTTTTTCAGTGAATATTTGATAGTTTCCACCAATTCAACATAGTTTGTGGCACCCACAAAAATGAAGTTTCTAGAGTATAACAACTACTTTCAAAGTAAGTACAACACAATTAAACATGAAATTGTTCTTTTCAGTCAGAAACAGAATGTTTATAAAATGTACATAGTATTATATGCTTTGAATTGGATTATATGAGGTCCCTTCTACACTGTCATATAAAATCCAGACTATCTGTTTTGAACTGGATTATATGGCAGTGTAGACTCATAAAATCCTATTCAAATGAGATAATCTGGGCTATCTGCTTTGATAATCTGAGTTATATGGCAGTGTATAAAGGACCTTAGTTTGCACTGCCAGATAATCTGGGGTAAATATATAATCTGGGTGCTGGGACTCAGCCAGTGTTTGAGCCTGAATCGGTGATTGTGTTTCCTCCTCCTAATGTTTCTGGGTCTGATTTGGATAGTGAGCCTGATGTGATCAATGAGGATGAGGTGCAAAATGGAGACACCATGTAGATCCAGATTTAGGCTCCTTTTACACTGCCATATAATCCAGATTATCAAAGCAGATAATCCACATAATTTACTATGCTACCTAGAGCTGCTGGAATATAGGAGGCTGCAGTTTGTCTTGCTGTTTTTATATCCCTTCAAGTTGATTTTAACTTGTGAAAACACTGTCACTGGATTTTCTTGGAAACATTTATTCAGAGGGACCTTGCTAACACAACCTCTAAAGGTGGAAAATCATGCCCCCATCCCCACTGCTAGATCATCCAATAAGTTTCCATGGATGAAGAAGGATACATGTCCTGGTCTCCTGGATTCTAGTTCAGTACTCATATCACTTTGTATATTTTTCTCTCTCGCAGAGATGGGAAATATGCTAGGATAGGAAAATTTATTGTGCTTCCTATAAACTATTACGCTACCAACATTCTGTCTCCACAGTTTCTATCACGGCTGCAAAACTCCAAACAATTCTACTGGGAAACATTATGCAAGAAGAACACTACGTATCCCAACTAAAATATGTTACCAGTATTCTGAGGCTGGATATACAGTGCTCTATATCCCAGGATCTGTCCCCAGATCATCTGAATGTGTAAACTCATATTTAACTTCCTACTCTTGCTTACGGGGGGGGGGGGGAGCGATTTGCCTCCTCCACCAGGAGACACCTGTCACAAATAGTTCTGGCCAGAACTATTTTCAAGGAGTATGACTGGCATAAACATGCAGCCTGCCCTGGGAGCTCATTTGGAGCTTGACGCCAACCTGCCCTCCTGCCCGCTTAACAGTATAATGATTGGGTCACCTCTGGGGCCAGCTAGGACTTTTCCCCCTATGATCTGGGGGGGGGGGGTTCACCTACCCTATACTGTTTCTTTTGGGCAGATTGGAGTTTTTAAGACTTTAAATAGGTCATCATGTGGAAAAGAGGAATGGATTCACATTTGGTATACACCTAAAGCACCCCTTTGTGGTGTAGGCCAGGAACAGAAACCCTCATCTGTAGTTTAAATAACCAAGGTGAGGCAATCTGAAATGGAGAATTCTGCCATTAATAAATCCTACTGAGTTGGGACAGAATTCTCCAATTCCATTTTCCTGATCAGCCACTCTGGAAACAGTACAGTTATTACATCTAGGGACCCAGATATATTGCCCAAGTTAGCTAAGGAGTAGGTCTTAGATGGCTACTGTCTCAGCTTATTTGCACACCAATTTCAGACCCTTTAGAAATGTTTTTGTAGTTCCCAAAAGGTTAAATAGGTAATATTAATAAAAGTTGCCCATAGTTAATCCTATATTATTATGTGGTCCCTTTATTCCAAGGGTTGGATGGCAAAATTCAGCCCAAAGCAGATATTCTGAGATCAAATTCTAGGGATTCAGGGTAGGGTAAATCCAGTTTGAGAGGAAAACAACATATTACTCTCTATAATTAGCAGCACAGGTACAGGACTGTGTGCTTTCTGCGGATAAATTAATAAGGAAATGTGCTTCTTAAGATATTCTGGATGGAGATGGGAATCTTCCTTCTATTAAATTCCTCTTCATACATCTGGCCTACATTAATAAGGATCTTGCCTTTTCCTCCTCTTACCTTAAAAGAAATCTCTCACTGAAATAGCTTCATATCATGCAGAAATGCAAGAGAACTTCCTCATTACTGTACATTCATAATAGGGGAATATCGCACCTGTTGCATTTCTGCTGCAGCTGTTCAGGAAGCCTGTTTTCAAACATGAAAGATTTATGGCTCAAACTCTTTAGAACTCACTCATGAATGATTAATCCCATTTATCCAGAAGTGGATTCTAGGTGTGCATATGGAGAGTCTGCATTTGTTTTAATGACTCTTTGGCGTTAAATATGAGTAAATCTGTGGCACCGTTTCCATTTTTACATTATGTTCTCTACATTATATGCCATAAAACACAGCTTAGCTTTAAGGCGAGCCATGGTATGTTGTGCAGCTTGGATGCCTGTTTTCTTTATCCTTCTTTTTCTGGTTGTAGGTAGTTCTTATCTTTCACATGAAGAAAAAGTGTGCTGGCGCCAGGTGCCTTTTTTATGAATGAGATGTGCAGGGTCTTTGTATCCTGACTTGTTAGGATCTAACATGGCTGAATACTGAAGGTAAGTTTAAACAAAGGTGTTAATATCACATGCCTTGAGGAACATATCTTATTTACTCAAGTTTAATGGGTCATCAAATCTAATGTGCACCTTAATTTCCAAAACCCTGAAACCTAAAAACATATTTACCATATTTCACAAATTTAATACATACCCTAATTTTGGGAAGGTAATTTATTCAAAAAAGGTGAGCAATAGAATTAAGTAAATATTGTAATTCTAGGGATTTAGGGCAGAGTAGAGCCAGCCTGAGAGGGGTCTGGTAAGGCCCAAGATCTTTTGTCTGGTAAGTCCCAAGATCTTTTGTCCTCCTTGGAACTAGAAGAATCGTGCCAGGAACATCAAGAAAGTACTTTTGGATTTTTTTTCCCATATCTTTACTTTGTCCTTCTTCATAGTATCACACTGCATCAAGGAGTCTTGTCTTACAGCTCCAGTATTCCTTAAGTTCTTAGTCATAACTGAAATTTCACTTCGATCATCTCACTGTTGGAAGATAATGGGGAATTCAACATCTATTACGTGGAAGTTATCTGAGTCATTTGAATATTATTGTTTTACTAGGCTACAATGTAGTGAGGCTGGAGCAGTCTTGGCACAGTTAGAAGAACCACTCGATTCCACTCTGAAAAAGAGACATTAGGCAAATATCCAGCATTATTAAGAATTGTGTTCTGAGTATGCATGTTGTTGTCTGCCTAGTACAGAAGAGGTCAGACAGTAAACATGTTGCAGCACAAGTAACATGGTGACCTAAAGATGTGTAGTGTCCAGGTTTTTTCACACATGACACTCATACTGTCCACTCATGTCTAGTTCAATATAAAGATTTTGTCTGGTTGCTTTTGGGATTGTTCTCTTTTCACATGGACTTTTGTTTACTCTATATTGCATGTATGAGAATCATAGAGTTTTCACTCATTGGAGTGACCTTGGTGTCCCGTTTAAAGCTTGGGAGTGCCCCTGTCAGTTTGTACAAACTGAGAGTAGAAAAACAGGCCAATCTCAAGGCTTAATTCTTGTTGCTGCATAGCCAAAGTCACCGAGTGGGTTTTCATTTCAGAGTGAGACTTCAAAACCTGATCACTAGAATCATAGTCCAATGTTCAAACTGTTATATTTATCCTGTTTCAGGTTCAAGATACATGCCTGGGCTAATGCTAGGAAGGGAGTAATTAACATAGAGCTTACCTAGATAAAGACAGTAAAGGCCTCATTAGGAAGGCCAGGCAAAGCAGGATATTCATAACAAAAGAGAGAGGCAGCGGGGTGAATCTGTTGCTCTGTCTTCAACTCCCTCTCAGCAATGCTTTTCCCATCACATGGGGAAAGCATCACCCTAGTGGAGAGGCCCTGTGCCGGCTCTATTGGAGCCTGCACAACATGGCAAGCCTCCAGTGTTCTGTTGGGGGCACATCCTCTGTCAGAAGTCACACGGCATTGTATGATATCTGGTGTGGGGCACAGGCTGAAGATGGCATGGCTGAAGATGACATGGAAAAATCCTAGGATGATGATTTAGGTAAGTATGATGAGATCCTAAATCAAATACAAAGTTTCTGAAGGCACGGGTTCCTGAGAGGGCCCATTCTCAAGGGAGAAAAGTCAAGATGGATTGAAATTCTATGAGGTAGTCATGCACTTTCATCAGGTATTCTGAGGGATTTGGGAGTTAAGTTGTCAGTCAGTCCGATGTTCAGGGTTTCAGTACACTGGAGCAGGAATATGAACATGCCAGATCTATGCTGGATATCAGATAATTGCTTTCAGCAGCAAACATGTGTCAGTGCTTTTCTTAAGTTGGCTGCAGCCTGCTGCCCATGATTAAACTCACACACCTTGTTATTTGGCAAGGAGCCGCATAGATTGACTTTGTTCTCTTCTCTGCTCAACAGGTCTGACAGCTCCGGGACTATTTTTCTTCTTTCCCTAAAGAATAGTTGTTCTAATAGAGCCAGGAGTTGATCATCTTCAGGTGAATCTGTCTCTGTTCCTCCTGAGATTGCCATTGAACAGAAGAAGTTGCAGGATAACCCTCTAAGTCCTGGGGCATAACGACACAACTCTGGCTAATATGGGGTTACAAACAGAAGCATGATTCAGACAAAGTTCAAATGAAGAAAGGCATCCTGAGCAGAGTGCAAAACTGAGGGGACAGTTACCAGAAATATAAGCCTAAATATATGGGCTGAAGAGCAGAAAGACAGAGATATTAAACAGGATTCCATTGGCATTTTGGAGCTTTTGTTCTACAGCAATAGCTTCACTTGAGCTAATTGATCAGCTCAACTAGACTCATTCACTTGGCCCCCTACATTTAAAGTGGAGCAAAATGTTGCCTCAGCTTTTGTTCCCTGTACTATAGTTTACATTGCTCAAGAGAGAGAAGTGCCTCTGTTGCTTCTTCCCGAATTTCTTACTGTCTGGAATGGACACAGCCAGTGCCATGGCATGAATGTAAATTTCTTTTACCTCCAACAGAGATGTATCACCCTTTCTTTTCTTTTCTCCTTATCTGTCTCAGAAAACCTCCTCTAGGTAGAATATAACATGCAGTACAACTTCGGTAAAGGAAATCTACTAACTTATACCTTTAGCTTATGGGCCAGCAGGGTGAGGTAAGATACTTCTAGGGATTTTTTTAAAATGTTACCTCTTTAAGTCACAGGAATGTTGAAGGGAGGAAGAAGGTGTCTCAGAAAGGACCTTCCAAATAAATGGGCAAGCTGAAGAACAACCTAATTTATTGGGTTGCTTCTGGGATTCCAGGTGCTCTGTCCAGGGATGATTGAAGATAAAATCAAGTTGACCCATGCTAGGGTTGATTTTTAAAGTTCAGAAGCTGAAGAGTGAAATAGTTATAATAAAGTGTCTTTTTTCAACCCAAGCTTTGTCCTTGGCCTCATTATTCTGGTGTGAGTAGGCAAATACAAACTATCATGCCTTGATCAGATAGCTTCTAAGGGTAACTGTCTCACAGACACCACTGTCAATTCAAGTTATGCTGTTATTGGTGTACCTGATAGTATTCAAGGAGCTATGAGAGTCTAAAAAATTAACTTTCTCCGTTTCTTGATTTGATTTCACCTTTTCCAGCTATTTCCTGAAAAATCTATGCTGACAAGCTTTTATGTTATTCCAGAATTGAATCTAAATTACCTTGAAGCTAACTTTATGCACTCAAGGGACATTTGGTCTCTCAGGACACATGTCAAATTTCTTTGAATACAAAGGGTAATGTCAAAAGCAGCCTGTGACATGGCAGCAGGATCTGTCACTCAAAAGGTAAAAGTAAAACAATCTAATGGACATCCCAAGCTCTTTAGGGACACCTTTGTATCCAACACCTGAATTGACTCTCAGTTCCACCAAAATATTTCATTTACTACGTTTTACACATCCCAAGTAATGAGGCTTTAATCACTTCTACTACATTTTATGAACAACAGAAAAAAATATATAGAGATCTTGTGAGACCATTTTAACTACCTTTTTGGAGAAAACACAATGTTAACATTGTACATGTTTATTGCCCCATCTTGAGCAAACATTAAACCTACATGAAATATAGTGTCATTTGCCTTTATGTATTTTATTCTTTCTTTGGGAAGCATATGTGAGATAAAGCTATCTATTAGTATTGCTTGTATGTAGCTATCAGGATTGTCACTTTCCAAGGACGAGAGGACAGAGCAAGATTTATTTATTTATTTACCATTCTGTTAAGAATGCTATTGGGTTCCTTCATTTTGACAGGCAGAGTAGGCTGGAATAAATGGATATGGTATTCATATTATTCACACCTTTCTCAGCTAAATCTGAAGTTCAAACAATTAATCTATGGAGTGGTAATGGAATTTTAGGTGTATGCTTGGCTGATATGGACTTTGCCGCATTAATGTCAATTATGTATAGCATAAAAATTCACCTTATCCTGTCTGTTAATGCATTTTTGTTAATATCCCAGTAACACTTGCTACTTACAGGATCTTATCTATAGGCTGGCAAATGCTCCAAAGGAGGAGTGAATGATTGGAGAGACTTAGTTAATCTCTATAGAACATGATTTATAATCCTGTCTAGTAGAGTCTGAAGATACACCATCCCCTCCTCTCCACTATGGAAGGAAGGCAGCAATATTGGACTTTCCTTTTTTGCATTTCATGGACCAATACAGGATGTTCTTATCATTTCTCTTTCTCTTTTTTACAAGTCCCAGAGAAGATGACAGTAAGATTCTACTATAATGAAATACTTTCACCACAATACACTGCATTCTAATGCGAGGCTCTTGACAATAAATGCAAGATTATTTTAGGAATACATTAAAAGCTTTGTATTTCATCAGTTTTTTCACCTATTTTGCAAATCCTACCTTATTTGAACTATTTTACTTGTATTTTCTTCCTATATCTCTGCCTGTGCCCTAAACGGTTCTGGCCCAACTTATCTATCCGAACGTATCTCAGCCTATCAGCCCACCAGGACCCTTAGATCTTCTGGAGAGTCCCTGCTCTCTATCCCACCGGCTTCCCAAGTGCGGCTGGGGAACGAGAGACAGGGCCTTTTCTGTGGTGGCCCCTCGGCTTTGGAACACCCTCCCTATAGAGATACGATCAGCCTCTTCGCTGATGGTGTTTCGGAAGAGATTAAAAACATGGTTGTGTAAACAAGCATTCGGTTAGTTTGTTATCACCGAATTTTATGGACTAAGGACTGGTTAATTATGGATGACGAATTCTGGACTGTGATTTTAGTGACGAGATACATGGTATTATTATTGGTGGCCCAATAATTTGTATTGTCTATGTGTTGTTGTTTTAAATTGTATATTGTTTTTAATTGTTGTAAACCGCAATGAGTCGCCGACTTAGGCTGAGATATTAGCGGTATACAAGTGTATTAAATAAATAAATAAATAAATGAGCATTGGTACTATTGCAGGAATGAGGATATTTAGGAAATTAAATATTTCAACAACATTTCAACATACAGTTTCAGTCATGATGGTAAAAAAAAAATATGGTAATCCCAGTAGGTTTTTTAAGTTGAAAACAGAAAGTTGTTGCCGCAGCTGGTGGACCACAAATGTTATACTGAAACGTAAAATGAAAACTATATCTGGTGTGAGGTTTCATTCTGGCTCTACATGACCACTGTGGTGGTATGATAGGAGTAAATGATTGTGTGTGTGGCTCTCATCAGAAACCCCATTATCACCCACTATTGCTTATGCTAGGTAGAACAATAGGAGTTGCAATCCAATGATGCTGTGGATGGGGAACTCTGTCTCCACAGGAAGGTGTCTCACGCTAATTAAAAAAAATGCCCAGGCAAAAATTCCTATAAGGATATGAAACTAAAATGTACATAGCTGTGTTATGATTTCTGTAGACTGACAACGAGTGAAGTTGTTGGTCTACTCATTTGTCCTTTACAATTGTTTTGATAGAATTCAAAAACATAGATTGTGGTTGTCTGGAATAGTATTGAGAAGGATCATGGAGCACAGCAAAACTAACTGTCATAAAGGCATGCATATAGTTTGCTTTGCATATTGTTGGTACACACAGCTATATTATCTGCTTAGATTTCTACATAGATTAATTTAGCAGACTTCTTACTCTCTATTTGCACTTCCTACAACCTTCTACAGGCTCTCTGAGAAAATGCCACAGAAGATAGAAACAGTATGAAGCTGTGTCAAAGTTTTTACTGATAAGAACATGCTTTCTCCAAAAAGATCACACCATTTTATTTTAGAACTGACAGCATTACCAGCTCTAAAGGCATGAATTGTGGACCAAAAGCATGGATTGACCACTATAACTACAGCTCATACTGTGAAGTTCTCAAAGGAACTTGAGAACTAGCCTGTTTCACTTTTTTTGGGTGGGGTGGCATTTTAATTTGAAAGTTTAAATTACTCCAAGGAATCTCAATTATTCATTATATGAGTGCTATCCAAAGTGTGTATATGCCAGTGATGTGCACCCTCCTGTGAAAGGCTCAACCTATCCTGTCTCCAATCTACTTTTGGGGTAGAGGAAGTCAGGGTATAAATAGAATAAATAAATAAAGCCATAGGAAGGAAAAAAAGAAGAGGGTGGGGAGGGAGACATGCTTCCTGAATATAGTCAAAGACCACACAATCCTCTCATTTTCAATATAATCTTTCATAAATTGTCTCTTCTCCCAGTTACTGAAGAACTGTCAAATATTAGGCCTCATCTATTCTTTCAGGATGCATCTGCTTTGGAGAACTAATGCTGTTTGATACCACAATCATGGCACAATGTTATGGAATCCTTGGATTTGTAGTATGATGAGGTGCCAACTCCTTTTTATATAGAAAGCTAAAGACCTGCAAAACTACAACTCCCAGGATTCCATAGCATTGAGCCATAAAAGATAAGCAGTATCAATCTGCATCAATTCTACAGTGTATATGGACACCCAGTCTTTATAAAAATACTTTGGGAAGATTTTGCATACTTCTGCCTATTTTGGACCCATGATCAAGAGTCAAAGCAGATTTTCTAAGGTGTTAAAAGGCATATTCTTGAATTAATAATGATTTCAAAAACTATGATAATTTGACTCAAATCTACCATGTGCAGAATCTCATATAGATTGTATACAAAGTTTTTAAAAAAAGGAAACTAGCATGCCTCTTTACACAGAGCACTGAGTTTTGTAAAGTACTTTATTTGGTTATCTAATTATTCCTTCCAAGGATTAAGCAAAGTCTGTGAAGTGAAAAGTATTAAATATCAGCATCTCCTGCAGTTTTTAAGCCCAGAGGCATATTGGGAATAGAAAGGGTGATGAAAAAGTGGTAAAGAAAAGGGGACACAGAGGTGAATAAAACACATTCAATTGAAGTTTTTGAATCCTTGGCTTACATGGGAAAAAAATTCTGAGACAACACAGCCTTCTGTTTCCCTTCTATTAACAACTGTACTATAGGAATGAAAAGAATACTCAGAATTTGCAAATGTGTGATGAAGGACAGGTTTCCTGAGTGTAATGAAAATCTGATGAGAAAAAATACTTGGGTGGGGGATGGTGGTGTAATCTTTTCAGTTTGGCACTTATTTTTCACAAAACAAAACAAACACATGGTGTTATTTTGCTAATGATTTTCTGTACAGAAAGTTATTTCTGTTTTTTGTTTTTTTGCAAAGTGTGTGTGTGTGCATATATTGGTGCATACAATATCGGTATGATAACCTATGCTTTACAGCCTACTACATATACAAGAAAATTTGATTGCATGGATTTGGGGAACTAGAATACGTCAGCAAAGAGAGAGATCAAGGGGTGAGGAAACTGAAAGAAAGACAGAAAGAATCCTTGTGTCTACTATGAACCAGGAATAAAGTTAGGAAAGAGGTAAACTTGACAAGCACCAAGGTGGAAGGGAGGAAGTGTGAACTTAAGGTATGGAACAAGAAGAAAAGAGACTGGGAGTCAGCCTGTACCATGAGTGAAGCTGATGCAGGTTGAATATGAACTGGAATGAAAAAAGAGAACATTTGGCAAAAAGGGAGGGAAAGGCATGGGAAGATAGTAAAAGCAATACTGCTGTAGAGGCTGGGCAAATGGGTTTGAACCCAAACAAATCAATTTCCAATAGCAAATAAATCATAAAAAATAAAGCACAGAGACATTTTAAATATATAAAATATTTGAGGACTACACAGCTATGTATTATATGGAACAACCAAAGTACAATTAAACATTGTTTTTTTAAAAAACCCTACAGACTTCCCATTCTCTGTAGGATAGTTATCATCCCTGATTAATCTATTCCATTTAAACAATAAAGTAATCACAACTATACTTAAAACCACACTTTACTATTTCAGGGATCCGAGAAAAAATGAAGAGAGGAAAGAATATGCAACTCCAGTGTTTATTGTGAGAACATCAGGGCAGTTTAGGAGATGGCAGTTAAGATAACTGGTACATATTTCACATGATGCAAAACCATAGAACATTTTGCACAATGCAGTTTTAACATTATGATTCCATTTTAATTGTTATAACAAGATCCAGTGGAACTCTGGGATTTATGTAAGGTACTAGAGTAATCTGGCATAAATTTCATCCCTAGACTACAGATTCCTGGATGCTATATGATGTAAATATGGTAGTTAAGGTAGAATTATAATACTTCAAATAATTGTGTAAGGTAAAGGGTCCCCTTTGCTTAGTTATTTTGCTTATTTGTGTTCTGTCATACTGTGAATATTTTTCTGCTCTGTAATATGTGAAAAATGAGTTTAGGGATAGGATCATTTCATTTTTATATAATTGTATCCCTCAAATTTAGGGCTTTGAATGTTTTTACTTTTCAATATCTGGATTTGAATTTCTGTGCATTCAATCATGCACAATCAAGATTTCATCTTCTTACCTCACCTTTAATGGTTACACAACAGCCCTATACAGCAGGATATCTTCAATCCAAGAATATCCATATCTTTTGAATTTGAATGGAGCAAATGGTGATTACCTCCCTCCCCCATTTCAAGTAGCCTTTGTTGAATTTAACAGTACCTAGAAATTCGAGATGGAACAAACTAGAGGGTTTAGAGTCGAAGGATTTCATGGCTGGACTCACTTGGTTGTTGTAGGTTTTTCGGGCTGTATGGCCATGTTCTAGAAGCATTCCCTCCTGATGTTTTGCCTGTATCTATGGCAGGCATCCTTAGAGGTTGTGAGGTCTCACAACATCTGAAGATGCAGGCAAAACTTCAGGAAAGACTGCTTCTAGAACATGGCCATACAGCCCGAAAAACCTACAACAACCCAAACTAAGTTTTAATGCATAATGGAGAAAGCAGAACAACCATATTTTACCACCCCTAAGTGAATTATGACAGACACTGGACCAACAATGAATTTAAATGTTTTGACAGAAAACTTATCTTACAAAAAGAATGCAGTTGAGAAATATCTAGATCCAAAGACTAGCTTTTAATTTGGGCATTGAAATACCTTCTCCCTCTTTAAAAGTGATTATAGTGACTCTTCTAGATGCATAGACTTAAATCTCATGGTTGGTTCTATCTAGTGTAGACTCATCACATGAATTAGATGTTGGTTAGCCAATATTTGTTTAAGTTCTTTTCATATAAGACGACCATTCTTCTCTACCACTATTGTATCTTTATAGTGTTGTCTGCCAGAGCTATCTCAAACCATCAGGGATATTTTACATTTTTGCACACAATAGCAACATATAGGACACTCAGAGGTCTTCTGTGAAGAATTTACATAGCATTTTGCCAATAAAATTATTTGTATTCATTATCTTATAAAGGTGCAGTAGATATCTGCCTTCATAAAGGATGCATTTTAACTGGTGCAGAATAAAGAAGTAGACCTCTTTAAAGAGGCAAGAGATCCCTCATGTGTGCTAGACTTGTGCCTTTTGAGGTTTATAAAAGTATTCAGAAGAGGAGCAGCTGAATGGTTAAGAGGAGTTTGTCACTGCGGTATGATAAAAGCCCCATCTATGTTGCCATGTAATCCAGTTTCTGATCACAAATTAACTACATTTAACTGAATTATATGACAGTGTAGACTCTGTAATTGAGTCCAAAGCAGCTAATCTGCATTCTGAAACTGGATTATATGGCCATGTAGATCCAGCCAAAGTTTCCTCTTGTCTCAAAGAAGCAGTGGTGAGGTCTTCACTGAAAACACCTTCCCTGAACCTAATTGTTCATCCATATGCCAATGATGTACAACTTTGACTGTTCTTTCCATCTTATTGCAATTGGGGGGGGGAGGGGGGGAGGAGGGGGGGGGGAGGGGGGGGGGGGGGGGGGGGGGGGGGAGGAGGGGGAGAGAGGTTCAATCTAAATAATGTTTGATGACAACATTGGAAGCCAAGACCCTCCTCCCCTCCTTACAGATATTTATAATAATTATAGGTCATTATGAGTAATAACAACAAAATTCATGAATCCTAAGAGACATCTGTGAACATATTTGCTGAACTACTCAAAGGGCCCTTTCAAACACACTGTATATCCCAGGATCTGATCCCAGGTTTTCTGCTTTAAACTGGATTATATGAGCCCCCACTTTCAGATAATTTGGGATAAACAGAAAACCTGGGATCAGATCCTGGATATAGAGCCTATGTGGAAGGGCCTAAAATGAAGTTGTTAATGTGAACCCTTGAGTTTGATATTTCCCGTATAGGGAAGGTTTGGAAGTCTGTATCATTTTGCCTAACCCAATTACATTTCCCCAGAATTCTTGGTCTCAGCCCATTCATCTTACTGAAGTCTCCCTTTTGCCTTAAAAAAAAACAGCAACAGCAGCAGCAACAAAAATTACCCCCCTATTTTTTTTTTTTTTTTTACAAAAGGGCACATTGAATAAATATTGATCAATATTCTGTTTTCTTGCATGGGTGATTTATCCATGCAGATAAGAAGAAGAAAGCTACAGAAAGCAAATAAAAATATTGAAATAATGATATCATTGTTTTCATCTGAGAAAACTCAAAGGTTTCTAAGTCCTCCAATTTACCCTGTCCTATTACAGCCACCTACATTGGTCACAGGTAGCATTGTATTTGGATGCAAGCTTCCAGCCCTGAAAATGTATTAGTTGTACTTTAAAGAATGTTACTTCCCACTGGCTAAATTGTGAAATTGAATGCATGTTTATCCTGCGTGCTCTAATATTAGAAATAACATATTGTGCAATGCCCAGTATGAGATTATGCTGCTAGTAATTTACTTTAGTAAAGGGGCTAATTGGACTCTTGGTTGAGTAGTAAAATTGGTTCCCACAGACTAAAGCTTTCCCTTGTTGTGACAATTGTAATCAGAAGGTCTTTGAGGACTATCTTTGGTGGTAGTTACTAATCACAGACCCATTCACTGAACTGCTTCCATACAGAGTTTGTCAGCAATTATGTTTCCTCTGAACAGCTAAAGTCCCTTGGAAATATCATACATCAAAAGACCAAAAATGTAGCTAGGCTTGTCAAAGTAGTAGGCTAAAAGTTGTCCCATAGTTTACTGTATAAGGATGAAAGAAATCATTTATGATCTCATCACATGGAGGCTAAGAAGCATCATCTTCCTGCTTTTTGGTACTGTAAGCATGGAGCCCAAGAGAACCCATCAGTTGACTCAGGGCTACTTCTAATGCGGCTCCATTGGGCTCCATGCTGGCAGCATGCTAGCAGTGCAGAGACACAGAGCCCTGGGGAGTCAGGTGTATACCCAACTCCTCATAGAAGAAGCTGGTATGTAGGAGGAAGCTGGGGACAGTGGGGCAACATCATGGGAAGGGATCCCATGAAAAACCATGGTAAGGGGCAAAGCAGTACATTGCCCCCACAGTTTCCCCCACTGTCCCCCAGCTTTTCAGCCTCCATGTATTAAGGCCCTTATTCAGTGGGCCAGAACTATCAATCTTATCTTGCATTTTCCTTCTATCACTACAGAAGTTTTTGATACCTCCCCAGCATTTTGCAATTGTAACACAGTTTGCTTGACATTGCTGTTTGGATGAAACCAGCTGATAAAAAATGAGGATAAGCATGTTGTGCAAATCAACTTTCAATTATATAATAATAATAATAATAATAATAATAATAATAATAATAATCTTTATTTGTACCCCACCACCATCTCTCCAAAGGGGACTCGGAGTGGCTTGGGGCCAAGCCTGAACAAAAATTGCAATATAACAATACAAATTACAATCAAATAAACAACATAACAGTAAAATATAAAACATCAAACATATAAAACAATATGCACAAAACAAAGGAACTAAGCATAATGACAGACAAGCAAAGGGCGGGCTGCATGTACATAAAATGATTTAAAAAGATAAGGGGGGAGAACTAATTGTAAGGGCGAACTCATAGAGAGATAGGAAATTAAGCCAACCTTCGTGTGTGTGTGTGTTGGGGGGGGGGGGGGTTGAAATGATATTGCATTGAACCAGACTATATGAGTCCACACTGTCACATAATGCAGTTTAATCTAATTAATCTGCATACTGAAACTGCATTATATTATATCTTAGTCCTCCAGTGTAGGTTTTGAGACTCTACAGGGAGTTGCAAAGGGTAAGACAAATAGTTACTTATCCCAGTGCTGCCATCAGTGATGCTATTGACACAGCAGCTGCACTGAGTTGGCTAAGTAAGCCAACATCATAGCTTTTCAGACACACTGAAAGGCTAGACTTTAACCACTAACTTGGCATAATACTGGAGGGATTGTCTTCAAGCTCATTCAAGTGATAATTACCATCACCCCTTGCTAACTTGAACATGTGAAATTATCATCATCAGTTATCTTGGGATCAGTCATAATTTAGGCAAACATGTCAAGCTAGGAGGATGTAAATCTATTATGTGTTAGCTATTACCCAAACAGTTTTAGCTAGCAGTCAACTGAAAATATCTACGTATCCCTTTTAGTTATGGCAATTACACTGATAGCCACACATTACATATTCATTCTTCCATAGAGTATGGAGCAGAGTAACAATACTGGAGTTCAGTCAAAATTGTATTAAAGTGACTTCAAACTCATGGGGGTGGGGATGGTGGTGAGCAAAAAATTTGAAAGTACTACTACATGCTGATTATTTTTTTTTTGGTCATGTCAGGAGTGACTTGAGAAACTACAAGTCGCTTCTGGTGTGAGAAAATTGGCTGTCTGCAAGGACATTGCCCAGGGGACGCCTGAATGATTTGATGTTTTTATCATCCTTGTGGGAGGCTTCTCTCATCTCCCCGTTTGGGGAGCTGGAGTTGAGAGAGGGAGCTCATCCGCCTCTCCCCGGATTTGAACCTGCAACCTGTCAGTCTTCAGTCCTGCCGGCACAGGGGTTTAACCCACTGTGCCATGGGGGCTCCTTACATGCTAATTAGAAATGCTAAAGGAGAACGGGATGAGAGCAGGTTCCAATAAGGGTGCCATGACCCAAGAAAAGCTGAACCCTATGCCCAATCAAGCCTCAGTTTTCAGGAGAAACAGTGTAAGACTACAACTTCCAAATTCAAGCAGTTGGTTTCTCTGTTCTGGCCTATATGGTTTAGAATACGCTCACCAGGCGCAGGCTCTCTAACCACAGTCCTAATTAAATCAACACATAATAAGAAGTATAACTCATTCCTTTTGAAAAATTATTCTCCAACGTCTTCCAACAGCATCTTGAGCACCACTGGTTCTCTGTCTCTATTCTATAATATTAGATGTGTCACTCCATTAGATAAATATTAGTTAAATTATTCCAGTGAAAAGTTTCTATAATACTTGTGTGAAACATGTTGGAGTACATGACAGTGATACATAATTGGTGTTTCTGCTTTGCATTCTGTGTGCACTTTCATTTTAATTTCAACAAATCAAAGTGAAGGGGGAAAATAAATTCAATCAAACCTTTGAACAACTACTTTAGAATGATTAAAAGCAACAAACTCTGATCATTGCATTTTAAAAAGGACTTTTGTCATAGATCTTGAGATTTAAAATGTTTGCACACAATCCATTGGGATTGCTGAGTAATTTGTTTCTTTTAATTTGTAACCATAGAATAAGGAGAAGGTTGAAATATGATCTTTCAACATAGGAGGGTGGGATTATAAAGCCATCTACTTTAAAGCTATTGACCAGAAATACATAAGGGATGCATTAGGCAACATTCAGGGAGATTGTATTTAAAGTAATTGGACCAGACATTATGCATGCTTATTTATGAATTTTTAAGGGCAGCTTTTCATCAAAAAAAATCAAAGTGGCATTTAAAATAATTAATTATTCATATTGATGGAAATGGCAAAGTTGGCAAAGTACTCCCTCGTTCTTTAACTGAACCTAAATAAATAAGCAGTTTCACAGAAGCTTGAATTATTTCCACTGTGAAGACAACATAGCACTGAACATTAGATCTTCCATTTTGTAAAAATGAACAAGGTCTGCTTCACATTTAACAATGACATGGGGAAATGAAGCTAAAACCATACAAGAATAAAGGGGGCTATGTAGTATGGACTTCAACTTTCAACTTTTAACAAAAAAAAATCATCTTTTTTTAATCTACTCTAAATTTCTTAAGTTTAAAGTCCTATTTCAGCAGTGGAAAACAGGTTGAGACTTATCTACATGGACCTAATAATCCTGGATACACCCACAATTTTCCTGAACATCTGGTGGGTAGTGTTAATTCAATTTAGCCTTGTGATTAGAAAAATTTGAGTTTGTCTCATCAGCACAGTACAAAGGGGATGGATTGGCCCTTTTTTGCCACTCTCAAACAGTTGCAGAACTCCAATTGCTCCTGGCCATTGTGAGCAACCCAAGCCAGATAAAACAGAGTTGCCCACATGTCTAGGAAGAAGGAGACAGGTTTGCCCACATACTTCTTTCTGGCTGTGCTGGCACCTCTGCTGATGTCAGCATGGGATGCCTGCAATGGTCAGGAGCTCTCATAAAGCCCCACAACCACCTGTGAGCAGTGATGGAAACACAGACAATAAAAGTAGAGTCCATTTGAGCCAATGTTATATCGATGCATCCATGCAAAAAGCCATTGAAGCTGCTCTGTAGATAGTAGTTCAAATTTACTGAGTCTAGATTACAGTTAATTATTGCACAGTTCTGAATTATCTGATATACTTTCCTGTTTAAATTTCTGCTTTTACTTATGGAACTGATCATCTGGGGAGGTTTTCTCTCGGTCCCCTCATCATCCCTTTTTATGCTAGATCTCAATGGACTTATAATTTGTTAGCAGATTTAATGTGGTGTTTGGTAGATGATGACACAATGATAGAAGAAGAGTTAATCAGATTTTCCAGATTTATAAATTAGGGGGATAATGAACTGATAAATCAGTAATAAACCTATTCTATAGAGTAAGACATTTTTGGCTCTCTTCATTAAGATTTGTATCTCCTGGAGGCAAAGTGATTTTCTTAGAGCGAAGCCCTCTAGAAGTCACTGTGACCTAGTTTTGAGGGGGGAGGATCAAAAAGATAAAGTTTTTACTTTAAATTCATAGGTAATGAAGGGGGAACTAAATTGTCTGACAGAATTAAAATTGGGATTTTAATGGTTAAAGCTGTAATGTATTATTTGCTTGAGAAAGGGAATAAATGCGGAATCAGGAGGCTATTCATCTTCATGTCTAAGCTTATGCCAGACACAAAGAGCCTCACACTACTGAACATGCTTGTCTATTGAGGCTCTCCAGTCTGACCCACTATCACATCTCTCTGACCTTAGTTGCTATTATGTAGGAAGGTGTTAATTCACCATTTCTTTTAATTGTTAAGGCTGTCAAAATATGGCCTTTAAAGCTAATGTCAAATGCGCAGACCTTTTGGTCCTCCACATATTGTTCATTGCAGCTTCCATAATGCTCTCCATGTGTTCTTAATTACTGATTGATATATCATCTAGAAAGTTAAATCGCTCCCCTCCCCCTGGGTGCACAATGCACAGATTATAAAAGCTTTAATTTTAGGAATAAGACCTGTTGGATTTATAAGGTTCTAATGTGAAATATGTTTGAAAAGACAAACTATACTTATCCATTACAGCTGCCAATATGATGTTTTAGTGTAGGCCTGCAATGGGTAACAAATATTGGGGGGGGGGGGATCACCTTGGACACTTCATATGTCTTTGACAAAAACTTGATTTGCATATTTTTATTTTTAATCATTTTGTTCATCATGAGGGGCATTACTCATACATGTAGATCAAACTGTTGTTGCTGTGCACAAAGGAGAAAGAGCAAAAGTCAGGGACATAATTGACACAACTAGTAAACACTTTGTGATCCACAAAATTAAATGCATATAATCAACATCATATAAAGCCCTACTCAAGGTTCAATTTGGAAAAAAAATGAGGGATCATTGAGCAACTGGGAGTACTTTTTAGTGACTCACAAGATGAATAGATCAGACCTAAGTCATTGTCTAGGAAGCATTTTCATGAATTTTAGATCAGAGCTCTTGAATTTGTACCAGGATTGCATTCTTCTCCAGGCCAGGATTTAACCATATGCTTATGTATGAACATTTCTAGCTAAAGCTGAATTGTTTTCCTCTGCAATTTCACTTAATGGAATAGTTCAGAGACAACATTCTATAGGACTATTGTGAGATACATGCACATTTAAAACGTAGGCAGTCCTTCCAGACAATGTGTACAAGAACATAAACTAGACTTATTTCAAAACATTTTTAATTCACATCTCTGAATTAAATTCACATTTAATTAATAACTGAGCATGACCCCCCCCCCCCAAAAAAAAAAAAGACTATTGCTTAAACTATACAGTATCCTAGCTGGAGAGTTTATAAGTTGCTACAAGTTGGAGCACTGAATGATAACTGCTGCATTGAGGCAGGCAATCATGGCACAACACTGAGACATTCTACCATCTGCCCATCTTAATATACCACATGGCTGGGAAAGTTCTATATTTATGGTTTCTCAGACCCCAATATGAACAACTGCAGGTAATCTTCAGTTGGGTTACTGTGTGTCTTAAAGGTATCTTTGGGTTTATTTTGGGGGGTAGGGGTGACACTAGAAAAAGTACAGTTGCAGTAGGGCTCCATCATCATAGTTACATCTGATGGTGCAGAATTGTTAAGTCACTATCAGACAGATTTTTTAAAAAAGTTCTCTCCTTTCTTTAAACCCAGTTCTCCTCTATAGACAGAAGGGAAAGGATACCAGGAAATGAGGCTTGCCTGCTAACCCCCGAAATAACGAGACCACACACCAATATTGGATTTAAAATATGGGCAATTTTTATCAATTGTTACCTGTTTACCTTTTACTGGATCTCAATTCTATGGATCTTGAACTTGGTGACAAAGCCGAGGTAGCATCTCTGTCTGGCCTACATCTTGGCTAGATAGGGTGAACCACCCGGGCCCCCTGGACACCCAATCTATGTAACCTCTGAAGGAAATGTGACGGAGAAGTCCCTCTCAGAGTATCAGAGACCATAATCTCTCAATTTTTAGTCCATTATAATTCCCCTCACCTAATCAAATTGAACCTTAGGTGAATGTATTAGTTACTGGCCTTCACCCCTGAAGGGTGTATCTTGGGCGTACACCAAATTTTAGCTTTTCCAAATTATTTTCCGCCACAGATTGGGGGCAGATGTCCATTTTGCCCCCACCCCCCACCAAGTCCTCACCACAGCTCCAAAAACTAGCCTCTAAGCACCCGACGTGTTGGTAAATCAAAAAGATGGATAACCTCTGTCTAAAAAATTGGGTCTTGCAACGGGTCAAAACACTGTAGAGTTGGCGAACCCCCTTTATCTAGAGTGCGCACAAAAACGCATGGCTCCCATTTTGATTTAGCCAGCTTCCGGACATCACCACCATCATGCCACCCATGGCAAGGAATCACTGATGACCGGGACATTTCAAAACAGCATCAAATCACCAATCATGTTGGTATAATCAGAAAGATGGATACCATCTGCCTCAAAACTTGGGTCTTGTAACGGGTCAAAAACATTGTGTAGCCAGCGCCCCCTTTATCCAGGGTGCGCACAAAAAACCTGGCTCCCATTTTGATTTAGCCAGCTTCCGGACATCACCACCATCATGCCACCCACGGCAAGGAATCATTGATGACCGGGACATTTCAAAACAGCATCAAATCACCAATCATGTTGGTATAATCAGAAAGATGGATACCATCTGTCTCAAAACTTGGGTCTTGTAACGGGTCGAAAACATTGTGTAGCCAGCGCCCCCTTTATCCAGGGTGCGCACAAAAACCTGGCTCCCATTTTGATTTAGCCAGCTTCCGGACATCACCACCATCATGCCACCCACAGCAAGGAATCATTGATGACCGGGACATTTCAAAACAGCATCAAATCACCAATCATGTTGGTATAATCAGAAAGATGGATACCATCTGTCTCAAAACTTGGGTCTTGTAACGGGTTGAAAACATTGCGTAGCTGGAGAACCCCTTTTATCTAGGGGCGTAGAAAAAACCTGGCTCCCATTTTGATTTAGCCAGCTTCTGGACATCACCACTATCATGCCACCCACGGCAAGGAATCACTGATGACCATAACATTTCCAAAACCAGCAGCCAATCACCAAATGCGTTGGTAAAATCAGAAAGATGGATATCATCTGTCTCAAAACTTGGGTCTTGTAACGGGTCAGAAACATTGAGTAGCAAGCGGACCCCCCTTATCTCGGGTGCGCTCCAAAAAACACCTGGCTCCCTTAATGATTTAGCCAGCATTCCGGGCCTCTTGTATCTCTATCAATCAAAGGGACTCCAGTGGTTAATGCTTGTCCCTGTGGGCATAGCCATAGCACTATACCAAAAAGTGAGGGGACCGCCATACGTAACCAAAGCCATTGTTAATGAAACAAGTTGGTCGTTATAGGAAAATGAAATGAATGGGTTTCACTTGAGACTCTCTCGGGGCTGAATCGTATTCACCGCCTAATCGGTTAAGATTTTGGGCGGCCTCAATGGATAAATATTACTCAAGACGTGTATCTCAGGCCCAAAAGAAGGGCCTTAATGGAATTTGTCAAAACATTAATAATTGTCAGCTAGCAAACAAAATAGATTGGGCAATGGCCCGAAGCGATTAGGTGTTCACGTTGCATCCGTCAATGATGGTGCAGCCCTTTGCCCTAGTATGTTTTATGGATTTTGACCAGAAACAGTAATGTTAAGAGCTTTCAACTTAATGTGACCCTGACCCAGATCGCAGTGAGAAATCGGTCTTTGGTAGAGCCCCCCCATTGGAGAATTTTAAGGTATAACCCCAACAGGGAGATACCATCCACGGCTACTTTCCAGCCTAGCTGGCTAGGCATGAAAGACACCAAGGTTTGAGGCTCTTGTCCTGTATATCTGCTTCGTAAGCTGAACAATGACTGACAACTTTTGGGGAGGATGAGCCCAGGCACCAGCGTGCACTAAGTCATCACACACCCGACAGAAGGAACACTCAGCCCCACTGATCTGATCCCAGCTCCCAGAGCCCCGGTCTGTCCACTAGACACCGTCATCTAGTGAGGTAACCACATCGCAGGTACATCTTCCTAAGACACAAAGCTTCAAGAACCAAGCTCAAACCACCGAGGCGTGGTCAGACAATCTCTAATAGCTAGGTCAATGATAATAGATAGCCACCCTACATAACTCGAACAATAACACTGACAGTTTAACAGAAAACTTTTAGAGAATATCAGAGAGGCCACCCCCTTAGGGGACATGGTCAGTGCGTATTGGTTTAAACCATCATATATTGTGGTTTGATAACTTAATCAAAATGGAGGCTATCTCTAACAATGTTAGCCTGTTCAGCGGGTGGTCCCACTCATGTTTAGAGGTCGTTTAAACAGCTTGGGTGGTATAATACCAACTGAGTGACCAACCAAATGTAGAAGACATAAGATAAGCGCTCTACAAAACTATTGTTGCGATGACGCTCTATGTGATAATTGCTTTTGCAACACCACCCTGGGGCCAAAACCCACAGGTTGGAACAACTTGGCTTAGCGAGCTTCGCAGTAGAAATCATGATTTGTCAATCATTCGCCCTTGTTCTGGGGCTTACTCCCCACCCAGGAGACACGGTATTAATAAGAGAGAGCCCTATTACCTTTTCTTTCATGAAGGGCCCCAGCCGAAAATTGGTTTAAGGCTAAACAAATGGCCACAGCTCGCTAAGTGTTATTTTTTTTAATGGTTTTTATTTCAGATAAAGATTGGTCTTTCAAATCTAAATTAATATTTTTCCTTTTTAGGACATAAGGTTAAATTGTCCTATTTGGACAGCGTGACACGTTGGACCAGAGCTGACCTCTGACTGGCTAACTAAATTTTACAACTCCATAACGTCTCATCTTGGAGACGGGTCGGAAACAAAACCTGTTAGTGCTGGCCACCAAGGCTCCCGGGTCACCCTTGGTGCTTTGAATGTAAACAACGGAACTCATCACAACAAGACCAAGACCATATCTATTGATTTGACTAAGCTCACTCGATGGTTCGGGCTGACCCAGGTTGTGCGACCATCCAAAGACTATCCATATAATTAATAATAAGTTCGGCTGCAATATGGTCATTTAACCAACCATTGGAAGCCCCTTGTACTTAATAGTCAACGGGCTTCAGTCAACCAGGTCCTGAGCTCTCTTAAGGAAATGTCTCAACTTTATTTGATGATGTTCGGTGGTTTTTAAAGTGGGCTCTTGGTCTTTGGACCCCAGACCTTTTTCTTGGGCAAATCCTGAGGAAATAAAACAGCAAGGATAGGCATGTTTAATATTCACATCATAGTCACCCATTGACATGAAGTATATAACTCACGACCACCGTTGTAGTCAGCCTCGTGACGCACATTTTCCGTCCAGTTTCTTCCTCTGTTGGAGCAAGGGATCTTTGACAAGATAACAATGTTTAGTTATAACCAACCTGTCACTATCTAGGTGAACCCTTTTAATTAGAATCTGGCCCTAAAACCGTTTTAGGGACTGTAACTTGGCCCTTTGTTTAAAATGTTTGTGTGCCCCTGGGTTACCCACTGCGGCAACTTCGGCTTCAATGTTTTGTTTTGTTTTGTTTTGTTTATATATATATATATATATATATATATATATATATATATATATATATATATATATATATAAAACTAACATATACCATATACTATCATTATTATTATTTTATTTTTAATACTGGCTATCAGCTATCCCCTGTTTGGGTATCAGCCAGCACACCAACGACTTAAATCTAGACATAGTTTTCTAAGATCTACAGAGACATGCGCTGGAACACCTCAGCAAGCGAGAGTCCAAAAGTGGCAGGCCCAACCCACCACCTCAACCAATGGCTGATACCAAATGAGAGACTCTCTCCTGGGCACACAGAAGACTGGGCGACTTGGAAGGCACTGAACAGACTGCGCTCTGGCACCACGAGATGCAGAGCCAGCCTTCAGAAATGTTGCTACAAAGTGGAATCCTCGGCATGCGAGTGTGGTAGGCATGAGAAGTGTGTGTGTATGAGCACTGCAGAGAAACTCATATTTGTTTAATCGAATCATAGCATCATAGAATCAAAGAGTTGGACGAGACCTCATGGGCCATCCAATCCAACCCCCCACCAGAAGCAGAAACATTGCATTCAAATCACCCCTGACAGCTGGCAATCCAGCCTCTGTTCAAAAGCCTCCACAGAAGGTGCCTCCACCACACCCCGGGGCAGAGAGTTCCACTGCTGAACGGCTCTCACTGTCAGAAAGTTCTTCCTTATGTTCAGATGGCTCGATGTTTACATTTTTAACGTTCCCCATGCATGGGGAACCAGAACATTTTATATTCTTTTTTATTTGAGGGCATTAAGGAACTAGATTCTTTATTCCTCGCAAGGACCTCTGGCTTGCCAACAGTCACTGTCAATGGGTTGTTGTAAGTTTTTTCGGGCTATATGGCCATGGCCCAGAGGCGTTTCCTCCTGACGTTTTGCCTGCATCCAACTTTGACAATCACTGTCAAAGTTAAGCATCAATGTTTCCAAATAAAACTCCATCGGCAGAGATTGATAACTCTGTTTTAAGTTCCTTGTGATCCAAAAGTTATAGGAGAAATAGTTTTATTTTGAGATTTTCGAATAAAATGAAGTTTTATTCATAAATGAAACACACCCACACACACATCCAGCTATTCTAAAACGGTATGCCATTCTGCACTTGCATTTGTACTAATAATGATTTTCTCTTAGTTTTCAGCACACTTTGCCAGCACACCTTAATGTGCAAGATAACATCTCAAAGGACGTCTTTCCTGGCATTAAACAGCCAGCCTTATAAACTTCACCACCGCAATTTGAAATTTACAGTAAAACTTAAATTTGTAAATGTTTTTCATATGGGCTAAATCTCAGTAAAGAAACTTGACTCTCCCAATGTGTAATCACCATTGTAAAATATTTCCTTCATGCATGTCAGTTCACATGTCAGGTGAGCTATGTCTGTTTTTACTATTTGTATCAGCTGGCAAACTATCGTGATATAGATGCGTGGGCCATGCAGAACATGGCCGGCAGCCATGCTGCCGCATGAGGCTCATGTAAGGACAAAATGGCTGCTGGGCCAAGATGGCCACTGAGGCCTCCCAGTTAACATGGCTGCCAGCCATGTAGGCCGTCCCCCGTGCAGAGGAGAACAAGCCACATCCAGCCCTCCCAAAAAGGGGGATGGGGAGGGGGGAAGAAAAGCATTCCCCTCCCGCAAACAGCCAGGCTGCCACCTGGGAGGCAGCAGGAAAGGCCTTTGTCCCAGGGAAACGAGCGAGAGGGGCGGCGCGCGCACGCACAAGCGCCGCTGCTCCCAAAACGCCGGCACAGGCCCAAGGCCAACAGCACCGGAAAAGAAAAACGCGCCGGCAGGGCGGCATGGCGCCGCATCGCCATAAGAACCTGGCCTGCCCGAGCAAGAGAGAGGGGGGGAACGCCTCCGAAGCCGGTGCAGGCCCAAAAGAAGCAAGGGATCCCAGAGGGAAGAGGGGCCCATCCCCGAGGGCACCGTCCACCCCCCGATGCCATTCCCCTGGTGCCAGGCCCTAGCCCACTATCTCCAACTCAAGCTGGGCAGGGAAGAAACAGAAGCCTGGCCCAGCCGCCATGCTGGAAGTAACATGGGCCATACTCTGGCCCGGCCTAGGCCCAGTCAAGCCTCAACTATGTTGTGAGGGAAGAGGTTGAAACGGGGGTGAGGGAGCAGGGATGGCGTCTCTCCCAACACCCCCGGCCCAGGGGAGGAGATTGAAAAGGGGAGCGAAGGAGGGGAAAGAGGGCGAACCCCAGGCCCTCCACCCCCAGCCCCAAGACCGACCTTAAGCGTCCTCTTCCCTCGACGCTCAGCTTCATAATGAGGAAGGGGGCGGGCCAGTGCTGAGAGCCTGGCTCCGCCCCCTGTAAAGTAGTCCCAACCGGAACTACATTGTCTCTCCTCGTGGGAAGAGGCAAACTCCTTCATCATCTCCACTGCACAGAGATGATAAAGCTTCTTCTTAAGCCCTTTATGAAAGTCAGGTCTCCTCTACACACAGAAGGAAAAGAATCCCAGGAGGCAAGGTTTCTCTTAAGCTCTTTATTAAATCCAGGTCTCTTCTACAGACAGAAGGGAAAGGATTTCAGATAAAGTGGTGTCTTAACTCTGATGCATTTAATCCAGGTCTTAATGAAGGATATAAGGACGAACAATGCCTAAAATGATGGAAAAGGGAGCCTGGGAAGTCTCCCCTCCCTCCATAATGGACAAGATGGACAATGAATCCTTTGGCTTCCTGGATCAAAAATTGTTTTTTGTCCTGAATTTGGGAGGCTCCCAAAAAATGGACCAGGACCCCCACCAAAATCCTGGACACTGAAAGAAATCACAGTTTACCTGGGTTGCACAAGCCTACTAGCCCTTCTATTGCTGCTGTCAAGCCCCAACATGAAAGTCCAAGGTAAGCATTAAATGGGATTATTTTTCTATAGGGAAAAGTAAGAGATAGTAGTAAATGTTTCAAGCAGAGTAATCAAACTGGAAAAGCAGAAACTAAACAACAAGTCAGTTTCTGCTGTCCAAGCAATGGTTAAGAAAAACAATTACCTTATTTTTCTTTGTAAAATGTATACAGTTAGCTTTTGGTAAAATGCTGCCCATAATTTAAAGCAGAAGAGTGAAGGAAAATGGGAAAAAATGGCTGTAGATTAGAGTAGTGCAAAAATAAAATGAGTTTGAAAAAACAAATTCATGATATCTTTAAAAAAATTAAAAAAATAGTGATTATAGGCATACAAAGATTGTACGTTCTAGCATTTCTTCTATTCATGTCTCTGAACGTTGTATGAGACTAGATCTACATTGCCATATAATCCAGTTTCTGAATCCAGATTGTCTGCTTTGAACTGGATTCTATGGCAGTGTAAAATCATATAACTCAGTTCAAAACAGATAATCTGCATTCAGAAACAGCATATTATGGTAGTATAGATCCAGCCTGAGTGAATCCTGGAGAGAAACACTAGACAGTGTAGACCAATGGTTCTCAACCTGGGGTCCCCAGATGTTTTTGGCCTACAACTCCCAGAAATCCCAGCCAGATTACCAGCTGTTATGATATCTGGGAGTTGAAGGCCAAAAACATCTGGGGACCCCAGGTTGAGAACCACTGGTGTAGACAGTACATAGCTAGCTGAACAAAAAGGGTAGATGTTTGTATCACATTTTATCGAATTCAGTCGCCCAACGTGGGCAACTGTGGGTGGATATGTCAGGCAGCATTGTGAATCCAACAGACATTGGGGGAAAGCCATCACTCCATGCCCTGCATCACCCACAGTGACTCTTTCCTCATCACAATGGGGAAAGTGTTGCTTCTTGGCTTCCCTCTATGATTGCCCCGTTGTAGGCAACAAGAATATGGAAAGACTTTTGAGTTCTTATTGTTCTGTTTTACAGCACTTTCACTACAGTTTGGGGACCGAGCCCTGCCAGAAATAGCTCTACACCATTTGATGGGATCTGGTGGGCTCTGTCCCTGAAGTTTGGTTAGTGTTGTATGACAGGTACATTTACCCATGCAATGAAGTCAATAGTCATAGAATGTAGTGCCAGTGGCTGGACCAGTAAAATAATGAACACCTGGCAATGAAAATTATCAACAAAGCTGAAAATAACTGGTGCTTCAGCTTTCTATAAGAGGCTAGAAACCTCCTGTGTAGCCAATATTCATAATTATGTATAAATGCAACAAGTGCTCACTTTCCTTAGTTGTTAACTTCTAACATGGATATAATGGCTGCTGTTCCCTTGCTTCCCTTACAACCTAATTTCTCCTCTTTAATCTCCATTAATGGATGTGAAGGGGCATCTGAAAGTGCCCTTTGGGTTCTTCTGTCTTTCTGATAATAATGAATGAAAATTTAAAAGCCATATGATTTAACATACTTCCACTTCCTTCCTTAAAAGACACACATTTCAATCACTATTATCATGACACCTATGAATTAGCTCATTAGCTTGTCTGCCTTTACTTCTGCCACAGTGGCTAAGTTAACAGGATTGATACATTGAGCATTCTCTGTCCTATAACAGCCCATTGCTCTTTATATATCCCATGTTTATTTCCTCTTCTCTTTTGCATTTCTTTGGAACAAAATCAAATGGTTGTTCCCCATTCTAGCCATCTCTTACATGGACTCCCCAGCCCCATGGGGCTACCATGCCAATTGGGAGGTGAATATCCTTTCAGTTTTAGTATATAAAAAAAATAATGAGCTATGCAAAACCTGTGATCTATTTCATGGATAGGATTTGGTTCCTTGGATATTTGGCTCCCTGGATACTAAAAGTTCAAAGTACACCTATAGCAAATTCGCCATTTCACTGACATGGGGTGCATTTACACTGTAGAATGAATGCGTTTTGAAACCATATATGAACCATCCTGTAAGCTGATCACTACTAAGGTTGGAGATTTGTAAAATAAATTCCTTTTGAGATGCAGGGGAAAAAAATGAAAGAACAAAGCCCTTTCTGTTCTGTGAAATAAATTGTTCAGTTGTTGTTTGTGAGTTGAAAGATGTTCCTTGGCATACATATCCCCCCAGTTTTTCCACTCATCAAAACTGAGAAGATGTACTGGTGAAAAAAAGAAATTTTTTACTACTGCTGCAGAGTAAGACAAATGTTGATCTCTAGATTTAACTAGATTTGGCTTGAGTCAGTGTTCCAGATATCTCTCCTCTTGCCTCATAGTCTTTAGCTGTGGTGCACACAAGTATAGGGGGGAAATCACTTTGGTGTGACTATAGACTTTATTTTATGCCAACACACACAATTAAAAAACAGTTTTCATCAATCGAGCAAATGAAATGTGATGGATCCCATCCCATGACGCAGGATGAGTTCCTATCAGTGCCCATCGTGATTCATTAGAGAAACATCAAAAACAGACCAAAAATTGGAGGGTCGGGGGATAAGATAGTCTGAGATCATCTCAGGAGCTCCGTAACCAGGTTATTCCATTACAAAAGACAAACACACACACACACACACACGTGGGATGGGAGCTGTTAGAATCACCCACATTGAATCATATCAATGGCATGTGCAAATGGCCTGTCCTGTGGGGAGTTTTCTTATACAGCAGTGAGTCCCCAGAACTAATATAGCCACTTGATTCTTGCACTGTAATTTTAATAATAATAATAATAATAATAATAATAATAATAATAATAATAACTATTATTATACCGTAAAAACACAATTCCAGAGCAGAAGAGAAAACTCCATGGACAGTTCGTGGGGAAAATTGAGAGCCAAATTGACAAAAAAAAAAAACCCCAAAACAAAACATGGCTATGGCTCACAAATGGAACTTTGAAAAAGGAGATGAAGGGCCTGATTCTGGCAGCCCAAGAACAAGCCATTAGAACAAATGCCATCAAAGCCAGAATTGAAAAGTTGATGACAGATCCCAAGTGTAGACTCTGCAAGGAAGCAGTTGAAACAATAGATCACATCCTCAGCTGCTGCAAGAAGATTGCACAAACAGACTACAAGCAGAGGCACAACACCATTGCTCAGATGATTCATTGGAACCTGTGCCACAAATACCATCTGCCTCTGACAAAGAACTGGTGGGATCACAAGCCAGAAAAGGTTACAGAAAATGAACATGTCAACCTCATCTGGGACTTCTGAATTCAGACAGATTTCTGGAACACAATACTCCTGATCTCACAATCATGTTAAAAAACAAAGTATGGATTGTCGATATTGCAATCCCAGGTGACACCAGGATTGAAGAGAAACAAGTGGAAAAGCTGACACGATATGAGAATTTAAAGATTGAACTGCAAAGACTCTGGCACAAGCCAGTAAAAGTGGTCCCAGTGGTGATCGGCACACTGGGTACAGTGCCTAAAGACCTTGGCCTGCACTTAAACACAATCAGTGCTGACAAAATTACCATCTGCCGGCTGCAGAAGGCCACCTTACTGGGATCTGCATACATTATTCACCGATACATCACACAGTCCTAGACACTCGGGAATACAACAGCCAGCAGAGTGAACTAGTCTGCTGTGGACTCATCTTATTGTGATGATGATGATGATGATGATGATAATAATAATGATGATGATGATGATGATGTAAGAAATGGCACTTCTTTTCTTTTTTTCCTTTTTCTTTGCCTTTACTTTTAAGAGTTTGATTCTTCACGTTGTCAAAGTTAGACACATTTAAAATAAGGGGGGAGAGGTCAAGAAATCCACTCCCTCGTGGGATAAGGATGAAAATGTATAGTAATGGGTAAACCCAAAAATTCAGACATATGATATATTATGAATTACAGAACAGTGATTTGCAGCACCACAGGACTAAAAGCCACAGTTAGATGTTGCTATCTCTCCCCCCCCCCCCCCCCCCGACATACACATATGGGATAAGGTCCTACAGTAACCATCTGAGTTATTTGTATATTCTACAGAGTGATTAACATTTTGAAAGGAACATCCACCTTTCCCTCTTGAAAATTCCTAAAAGCCCTCCATAGATTATCACTGGGCAATTGGACTAGATATCCCAACCCTGAAGAGAGAACAAGACACAGTTAATTGAAACCTCAATGGGAAGTGATGTGAACAAGGAAAAAGAACTTCCACATACCCAAGAGTTAATGTAAGAATGCAGGGACATGAGAGAAGCCTCCCGTTGTTGTTCATTTGTTCAGTCGTCTCCGACTCTTCGTGACCTCATGGACCAGCCCACGCCAGAGCTCCCTGTTGGCCATCACCACCCCCAGCTCCTTCAAGGTCAGTCCAGTCACTTCAAGGATGCCATCCATCCATCTTGCCCTTGGTCGGCCCCTCTTCCTTTTGCCTTCCACTTTCCCCAGCATAATTGTCTTCTCTAGGCTTTGCTGTCTCCTCATAATGTGGCCAAAGTACTTCAACTTTGTCTCTAGTATCCTTCCCTCCAATGAGTAGTCGGGCTTTATTTCCTGGAGGATGGACTGGTTGGATCTTCTCGCAGTCCAAGGCACTCTCAGAACTTTCCTCCAACACCACAGTTCAAAAGCATCGATCTTCCTTCGCTCAGCCTTCCCTAAGGTCCAGCTCTCACATCCATAAGTTACTACCGGGAAGCCTCCCACAAGGATGATAAAACATCAAAACATTGCACTGCCCATGCAGACAGCCAATTCTCTCACACCAGAAGCGACTTGCAGTTTCTCAAGTCACTCCTGACAGACACATAAAACTATATGTAAAAATAGCTGTGTTCTAATTCAGGAATCCATGTCCAGTCATCCTATGAATATGCTAAGGTCTTTCATATTAGCTGTCAAGAGAACTTGGCTGCAATTTGATAATGTGTTATAATATTGATACAAAAGACACAGCTGCTCGATGTCCAGTATTAAAAATATAATGATCAATTAAATTACTTACAATGGGTTATTGTAGGTTTTTTCGGGCTATATGGCCATGTTCTAGAAGTGATTCCGGCCATGAAAGCATTCGACAGTACAATGACTAAAAATGTTCTGCACTTCATGAGACCAAAAATATATTGCCTGAGGAATTTGCCTCACTCTGTCAAATGGTAGGTCCTAATGGCAGGCCAACTTTACCTATGATGGGTCTATTTAGAGTCTCCTCATTGAATACAAACTGGTCATATATTTAAGAAACAAATTGAACCTTACACTTTCCTTTTATGTGTGCTTTGTTTTGAAGTTTATTAAAGAGGGAAATCCAAGGAGAGGAGCTCAGAAACTGTAATTAAAACAATTCCAGCTCTGCATAAACCTACAGTTTATACATTGTGTAGTACTTGCAAATCATGCAAATTCCCCATACTACGTGTGACTTCAAACCCTAAGTCTATTTACACACCTAAATTTGCCATTCTCCTCTTAGGCCTTCAGGGAATTACAAGTCACAGAAGGGAGCCAAAAAGAATTAAAGCAAGAGCTTTGAAAATGTAAACATCACAAGCATGCAAATTGTGTCACTTGAGGGTTTTCATTACTGTTGTAGCACTCTTTAGGAACTGGCAACATCTAACATTGAAAACCTTTCCCTCTCCATCTCCACTTCAGTCACTCTTACTATGCTTAATGTTCTGCTCCTGTACAAAAGAAGGGACATCTGTACATAAAGGGGGAAATGAGAATGCATGATATTGATTAATAACTAATTATTTTAGCCCGAAAAAACCCACAAGAACCTAATTATTTTATGGATCAACTAATTAGAATGAGTCCAATTATTCCTACCCTACAGAAACAGGATTGTTCATCCACATAGGATGGATCTAATAATGTATGCTCCTCAAAGAAAAGTCCCTATGCACAATTAATTTCTACCAAATTCTACAAACATATGTGTTGTTGAGCCATTATGATGCCCCGCCACCCTAAAGCTTTATAGTTTGTCAAGGGCTCTGCAAGAAATTATATATATATATATATATATATATATATATATATATATATATATATATATATATATAATCATTTTACTTAACTGTCTCGAACTTGTGCTGATCCAAAGCAGTAGAGATCGGGAATGAAACGGCAGGAGCTCCCCCCGCTCCCAAAGACTTCATCATTGTAACTCTTCAATAACTTGTATCAATTTATCTTTACTTTAGTATCTTTCTATATACTGCATCCATTTCTTTTATATAAAATGTACATTCAACATAATTTGTATTCACACAAACAAAGTTTCCAGGGTAGAACAACTACTTTCAAAGCAAGGACTACACCATTAAACAAGAAATAACTCTTTCAAACTAGGAACTTCTTTTCTTTATTATTAAAAAATGTTGTTGATAAAAACTATGGAAGTTTGCAAAAAAATCCTTGAACAAGTGAAATTCCACAGTATTGTTGGTAACAGCTGACCTCCAGTTACAACACTCAAGGGCCAGGGCTTGCCAGTTCTCAGTGTCTATGCCACAGTTTTTTTTCCTGTCCACCAACATTCCATTTTCCATTCTTGAGATGAGAATAGAGTAACTACTTTGGGAGATTGTGATCAGGCATTCGGACAATGTGGCCAGTCAAGGGAAGTTGATAGCGAAGAGGATTCACTTCAATGCTGGTGGTCTTCTTTGCTTCTTCCAGAGAATCACTGAGGCACTGAACATTATAATTTTTTCTAAACATTTTATTATGGTCCGAAGACCATTATTGCTCCATAAGTGTACAAAATATTCAAGGTTAATAAGATCATTTTTAAATAAAATTAAAAATATATGTAATATTATTTTATCTAATAATCTTTCAGAAAAGCTTACTTGTTCTGTACCTGAAAATGTCCAAGGTTCATTTGCAGAATATTTCCTAATTTAAATCTGTGTATTTCTCAGCCAAACAGTATCTATCTTCTTTATACCACCCATAATTTAAATAACGTTAATAACAAAGACAAAATCAGCCATAACTTTAGCACAAGAGGGGAAAAGGTGGTTCTCTGCTTATTACTGTTATTGTATTCATTATCCATATCCACATATACTGAGATTTCAAAAATTAAAATAATATTTTATATTGCAACCTGTTCCATAATTCTCTTAAATGGCGGTCCTCCCTGTTAAGAAATATCTTTAGCCCTGGTTCCACTGCACCACTGTGCTCAAGTCATAAAGAATTACAACCATTTAACTGTGAAGGAGATAGTAGAGACTGGGCTCAATATCTCAGACCAGTATCTCAAAAAGGTGGATGGAGAAATGATAGCATTTTAAAAGGCAACTTTTAATTTTTTTTCTCCCCTCTAAGAAATGTCTATTAATAAGCATTCCCAAATAAGTGCTGTAGATATTCTTGGTAAGGTCAAGAATATTTGACTTGTGTAAATGATGCATTAAACGGTAGCAAAACAGTCCCACTCAGATTTGTTTTCTTTCCATTTTTCTACTCAAGCACTTTGAAATAGAATATACCTAAATCATTTTTGCTATACACTGTTTCTTGGAGCGGATGAAGTTAAATTGAACTCTGCATTGACTTCTTGGGGAAAATTAGCACATAAATTAGATCTCAATCAAGTAATTAATATAGCGGTACGGGCAAGACTTTAGATATGAATTGTGCTCTGTATGCCTAATGGAGAGCAGCACACCATCACACACAATACAATTTTGTTAAAGGCACACAAAAGCCACATTCATTAAAGGCTGTTGATTTCTCAACTCAGTTCTTCCACCAGGCCTTACGTTAGCAATTTGATACTCAGAAATTAGTGGAAGAAATTCCAAGAAAGAGATATCAACCTGATTATCAGCTGCATATTTTTTTCTACATATCATGCTGTTTGTATGTCACAGCAACATGTAGCATACAATGTTAGACTAATCTGGAGTAGTAATACTTCAGACTGATCCCAGGGGTGACTACACTTTCCATTGTCCCTCCTTTTTCCTGGTTGTATGGGTACCTTTGCTGGATGTATGTGCACCTTTGTAGATGCTCAGCAACTGTTGGAAGCTCTCTGGAGCTCTTTGACCATCTGCCATAGTGATCGTGTGTGTGTATTAAGGACAAAATATATTAAGCACAGGGTAAAAGGGATGGTGGCACCAAGTCATGCATGCAGTGAAGTGGTTTGGATTGGAGCCAGTTCTGCTATCCACATTCACTCAAAAAATGGCTCTGCTCTGGATTTTGGAGCATTTCCTGACCTTACTTAAATTTAATTTAACCTGGTTTCACCTGCATTAAGAAATGGAATTCCCTGGGTGTCGTCTGAACATCCAGGTTTACCTTCTGGTACACTTTGGGGTAAAGGGCTGGTGAAGACAAGCTCAAAGTCTGGTTGAAGACTTGATCTAGACTTAGAAGATGCTTTTGGATGAAACTACAAGATAAGGGAAGGAAGGTGTAGTGTCACAAATGAATTTCTTTTATTCTAGGGTATGCATGGTTTTATGTGGCATTTACATAAAGATAGTAATATTTGATGTGGTTGCTATTTTTTGTAGGGTTTATGTCTTTAATGTGATTTTCAGGGTGACAAGAGATTAAAGATGGGCTAAAGATTCCTGATAAAAGTGTGGTTACCTTTGGTAAAATATTTATAATCTCTTTTAGGAGAAGGACTGTAAGCTGTTTTGAAAGTGCGATAAAATCAGAAACCATTTCTTTGTATAGAAGGCAAGAGGAAACTGCAGGAATCTCTCTGTATGAAAGGGAAGCTCTGGAGAAAAATCAAGTAGTTGCTGCTGGCCATGATATAGTTTGTATTTGAAAGGCCAGAGTTTTGAATTATGTGTTAGCTTTATTTTGTCAAGGCTCTTTCAGGACTTAATTCCAAACCTCTTATATGGGGATTGAATTAAGCTATTTCAAAATATCATCATCATCATCATCATCATCATCATCATCATCATCATCATCATCATCATTATCATTGTGGGTTGAATTAGTGCCACCATTTATTGATTTAATGCAATAAATTAAATCAATAAATGTAATGGTAAAGGTTGTGTGATCCACCTTAATCTTAGTCAGAGTAACACATTTCAGAATCCAGGTAAACAGCAACAACTGGCCTTGGCCAATAACTGTCAATATTGAAGAAGGTCTTCATAATAATTTCCCCAGAAAAGTCCACCAACATTTGGCTGAATGAAGACCCAAAAAGATTTCTTGCACTACATGGCAGGTCTTGTGAAGACCCATTCAATTTAAAGGAGCTTCCAATTCTGACCAAAAACAAACAAACAAACAAATTCTGTAAAGTACTACCTCTCTGGCTCACTTCTAACCTGAACAGTCCTTATATACTGCATGTAAGAGAAGCAGTTTCCTAAACACCAATATCATATTATTTTGCAATATGGATTTATTTTCTTTCTTTTTTTTTAAATCAGTGTCATCTTTGCAGGAAAGAACAAAAACTTCTCCTTTTTATGCTGAGAAACAACCTTATAATATGATCCAGATGAAGTGTCCTGCTTCGCCGAAGAAATAGAGGGGGAGCAGGGTGAATCCATTACCCCATGCACTGCTCCCTTACGACAGCACTTCCCTCATCATAATGGGAATTGTCACCTGAGTGGAGAGCCTCCCCTTTTGGGAGGGAAATGTTGTACCATGCTTACACTCCACTTGTGGGCAGAGCCTCCGCTGGAAGTCCAGTAACATTGTGGGATGGGCAGCATACTCATCTGTAGTTGGACTGATGGGGAAGCATCTTAGAACGCTTTCCAATCCCTGTCAGATGAGGTCATAAGACTGTGGCATTTTTTTCTTTTTTTCATAATTTGTTATTGTTTTTGGTTTATCCCCACTGCCCAATTTTATCTTCACAATAATAATCTGAACATGTATGCTAAGTGCCTCTTGAGTGGATCTTGGGCCATCGTTGGACATTTCCTTTTGCTGAGTCAGGGAAATTGTCCATCTAGGTGTCTATCTACGCCAGGGGTCCACAAACTTTTTAAACGGAGGACCAGGTCACAGTCCCTCAAACTGTTGGAGGGCCGGATTATAATTTGAAAAAAAATATGAATGAATTCCTATGTACACTGCACATAACTTATTTGTAGTGCAAAAAAAAAACCACTTGAAAACAATACAATAATTAAAATGAAGAACAATTTTAACAAATATAAACTTATTAGTATTTCAATAGGAAGTGTGGACCTGCATTTGGTTATTTATTTATTGTGTCAGGCAACCGAACAGTTGTGTTACATTTTTGACAGAACAAACAAACACACATACAAAAGACACAGAGTTTGCAAGCTTGATAGTTGATGAAATGTCTCAGCCTCATTTATACTGAGTAGCAGGGTTTCAGACAGTGTTCTTTTGCATACATGCAGATGCTAGAAAATGGACCTGGGACTTTCTCCATGGGATTTAAATTTTGGACTTCTCAATGAACATATACTATCTATTATACACTTTTGATTTCATTGTATCTTCTTATCTTTTAAATATATAATAGAGCATGGGCTTATAGTTACATTTTTAAAGATTAGTACTCATTCATTCTTGTCCTTGGACATGACATTTTCCAAAGATAATTTTATAATTTTTTTGTAGATGCTTCAATATGTTTGGGGTGACTTTTTGCCTAGGATTCCAAGTCTAATTTGTCAAATACCACAGGAGTATATTTCATTAGAATGTGGTGCTAAGGGCACAAAACGAGGAAAAAGTAAACTGATCAGGTCATATGTTATTTCTGTGCATTTGGTTATGTCTCCATCATGCATCCATCTATTCATGTATACTTGGGAGTACTGTTCATGCCTGAAAAGCACAGTCCGGTTCCATTAACCAGCGTTCCTATTTACAAAGCTCACTCTTCTCAGATCCATTAAGCAGGTTAACCTAATGTTAGACTCTTTACTGTTTTATTGCAGGGAATACTGTCTTACCTCTGATCAGCAATGATATCAGAAAAATATTGTAGCGTTATTACACTGCCTACTATTTAGTTATCAATTGGTCAGTCAATAGTATGGAATTCTATGAATCCACTAGATCTTATTCCCAATAGTTTGGTTTATGGTTGCATCCTAAAAGATTTGGAATTGCCAGTATTTTTCATTGGAAGTGATTAGTTTGAAACCCTTTTTATACCTATGAGATATGATAAGTCAATGGTTAAGTTGCCAGTTTCTGGATATAAATATTTTTTCAATTCCATCAGTCCTTATAATGTTTTTTCAGCAGAACTGCTTGTTACCCACATTCCAAGTCAATCAACATTTCAAGGAGATTTCGTTTTCAATGCTCTGAGAAAGAAAAAAGGGAGAAAATATCTGTGTTTTAACCTTCCTGTCAAAGTTGGTTTAAGTAGAAGAAATTGGCCTTCTGTGAAGATTTAATGCTTTTTCCCCTTAAGGAAAATATTAAGTGTCATGGCAAGTCTTTCCAAATGCAGAGTATGTAAGTGACAGTTGTGGAGGTTTAGAGGATTTGTAGCTAGTTAATATAATCTTAGCTTTATGGCAATTCCCCGGATGTTAACCAGGACACATGAATAAATTTTCCCTTTTAGCATCTAAGTAAAATCCTGTAAGGCTGATTATGGAGGTGGGGGTAGAAGTGCTCTGGTTGATTAATTATGCATGCAAAGTTAGCTCTAGCCAGAGTAACTTGTCAAGCACGGCAAATGCAAGTAATGCTTGACCTAGAGATGTTCTCATGTCAATTTCTGTACATCTTTTTTAAAAAGCAAAACAAAAAACTTTCTTTCCCTGAAGGTCATTATAGTCTTCAAAGAAAATCTCTAAATGAATGGAAATTTGAGAGGGAGGGGGACATGAAAATGGAAGCCAAGTGGGACTGATGTGCTTCCATCTCCTGACAATTGCCTACACATCTGCTGAATAATCATCCCCATTCTTTATCATACATCAAATAATGCAACAGTCCCAGACACACTTAATTGCAAATATATCCCATTGGATTTGTTGAGGATTACTTCTAAATAGAATTTGAAGCATTGCAGTATAAACCAGGAGGTCTAATTGGAAAATATGGAAATGTTCATATTTTTTCTCCCTTATTCCAACTTTCCCCAGATGAATCATTTTGATTCTTCTTCCAAAAATTGGAACTCCCCCATAAGTCCCATTTACAAATCTTATCTCTCCTATGAAGGGCATCTTGGTTGCAACTGCTGAGAATTGCATTCCAAAAAAATGAAGATTGGGGAAAGGAATCTTTAGTGATGTTGAGGATTCCTCATTGTCAAAAGAGGAAGGGGAGCAGGGAGATGCTCAGGTCTTGGAGGGAGAGGAAAAAGAAACCGACAATGAGATTTTGCAGGTGCCTACTTTTGTAGAAAGGTGGACGGAGTCAGAGAACAGGCGGTGGTCAGCTCAATTAGCTTTTAAAAGATTGATGAGCTAATTGGGTTATGCCCTAAACTCTCCTGCGTGGGTTATAAATCAGAAGCAGGAGAACTTAGCTTTTTGCTGCTAACAACAACTCTGTTGTCGGAACCTGCTTTGTGACTCTGTGATCTGTGCCTTCTCAGTGGTGGCCCCTCGGCTGTGGAACGCCCTTCCCGCAGACATCAGATCGGCCCCCTCCTTGCTGGCGTTCAGGAGAAGAGTGAAGACCTGGCTCTTTGAACAGGCGTTTAATTAAGCAGTGCAATCAATTGATTGAGATTGGAACTTGGGACTTGGAATAATAGACGAGGAGATCGGATTATGACTTTATTGATGAGACGTGATGGATTAGTTATATGGATGTATTGTTGTTATATTGTTATACTGATGTATTGCTATGTGATTTAGTTGCTCTAGTTACTGTTTTTTAAATGCTAATACTATTGTTGTGCACTTTGTATATTTACCTGGTTGTAAACCGCACTGAGTCGCCTACGGGCTGAGAGAGTGCGGTATACAAATAAACTAAATAAATAAATAAATAAATAAATAAATAAATAAAAGTAAATTTATTGTTTGCTGATTTTGCTGGGACTTTGAAAAAGACTTTCATTGGTGTCTGTAGTAAGATTTCCTTGTTTTCTTTTTCAATTGCATTTGCTTATTTTGTTTGCTGGAGTAAAGCATTTTTCTTTTACTTTCAATTTTGTATTGAGGCTGTTTTTTAAGAGCAAAACAGGACAGGTGCCTAACAAATCATTATGCACATTTGTTCACATAAAGATTTCTTCCTTAAAGAAATGTAACCAACTATGTCTACCTGCTTTATCAAAGTTTTCAAATGTTCTGATACCAAGCATTTAATCACTTTCTTTCTCTGCTTAATCTGTTTAATTTTCTGAATTGAAGAAACTGTGTTACGAGATAAAATAATCTTGTACTGGTTTTCATGCAAGATTTCATTTGCTGGAGAGCTTTAATCAAATATTTGTGTAAATTAATTCATGGGAAAAGCTCGTAATAAGAAACATGTATTCCTTGTAAACCTGAGGAAATATGCATTAGAGAAGTTTTTCTTATATTGAATTTAAATAGCTTTAAACATCCTCACCCTGCCTTCCTTTCTCTGTTGTACACTGGAAGACCTAAATATGATGGTGCATGTGCTGGTAAGTTGAAAATTGAACTTCTGCAATGTACTGAACATTGGGTTATGTTTTTACCAACTCCAAAGTTAAAACATGACAGTCAGATTAGTTACAGGAACATCTAGGAGTGAGCATATTACACCCATATTAGTCACTTCACTGGTTGTCAATTAGTTTTCAGGCAAAGTACAGAGCATTGATTTGACTTTTAAAGCTCCACATGGTTTGCATTCAGGTTGTCTTTAGAATCTCATTTTCTCACACAATTCATGGCCTCTTAGGACTCTGAGGTTTTCTGAGGAACACTTAATCCAACTAGCCAGAACCCTACTGGCAACTGTTACCCAGAGACCTTTTCATCAGCCACCCGATAACTGGAATGACCTACTCAAGTTCCAAGAACTAAACATGCTGTTGGAATTTAAGACAGAATTTAAAATCTCTCTCTTCCGGCAGGCTGACCCATAAGTCTTAGTCATGAGTTTAATTTACATTCTATGATGATGATGATGATGATCATGATGATGTTTATTTCTACCCCACTTATTATCTCTATAAAGAGACTCCATATATATTGATTTTGTACCTTGTGTTTGATGTTATGTTTTTCTAATGATGTGTTTTCATTTATGTATTTTATTGTATGTCTTTTGTGTTCATATGTTTTGACGCTATTCTACCCCACCTTGAGCCATTAGGAGAGGGAGGTAACAAAATATTATTATTATTATTATTATTATTATTATTATTATTATTATTATTTGAAAGACCAGAGTTTTATTTTGTCAAGGCTCTTTCAGGACTTAATCCCAAACCTCTTATATGGGGTTTGAATTAAGCTACTTCAAAATCTCATCATCATCATCATCATCATCTAGTGGATTAAATCGCTGAGGTGCTGAACTTGCTGACTGATAGGTTAGCGTTTTGAATCCAGGGAGCTGGGTGAGTTCCCGCTGTTAGCCCCAACTTCTGCCAACCTAGCAGTTTGAAAACAAGCGAATTTGAGTAGATCAATAGGTATTGCTCTGGTTGGAAGGTAATGGCACTCCATGGAGTCATGCCAGCCACATGACTGTGGAGGTGTCTATGGACAACATCGTCTCTTCGGCTTAGAAATGGAGATGAGCACCACCCCCCAGAGTCAGACATGACTAGACTTAATGTCAAGGGGAAACCTTTACGTTTTATTTTATGGAATGATACCAATGGGTTTAATTGGCAAGCATTGTGTCAGTATTATAAGCAGACAAGCACAATATGAGATTTTGGACATAATGCTTTTTTTTCGTGTGAGGAGCAACTTGAGAAACTGCAGACAGGAAACTGCAGAGCTGACAGCCCGTTGGATTTGAACCACCAACCTGTCAGTCAGCTCTCCTGCTGGCACAAGGATTTAACCCATTGTGCCACTGGGGACTCTCTGGATAGCTAGACTTTTATGTAAATAAAGTCTGAAATTTTGATTGCACAATTTCATATTTTCCAAGAGGCAAAGTATGCACCAGACAAAATGCATGGCATGCAAGTGCATTTTAAAAGCTTTTTAAAATTAATTACAATGATCTGGGAAATTTAGGTGCTGAAGGAGTTTCATGCTAAGCTCTCAGAGTCCCTTATAATTGACCATGTTGAATGGAGTAGATGGAATATACAGGACAAAACCTCTAGAAAGCTTGAATACAAGCATGATAAGAGATGCTGTCATTTTGATCACAGCATGATGAAATTATTGTCCATGGTGCAAAGATCCTTTGGAAGAAAATGAATGGGTAGCTTTTTAATCCAAGTGTTGCTGTAGAGAGCATGGATAAGCCTACATGCTCTCAATTTAAGAACACTTGTAGACATCACTGCATGGTACACATTATGTGGCAATGTACAGCTTGACCCTAAGGTATGACTGAATCAGGAGTGGTCAACAATGACAGAGAAGATTCTTTATGTATGTCCATACGGTAATTGTCACAATGCCTTTTTGGGACAAAGATACATTAGCTAAATATGTCATGGACTGTGTGAGGATTTATCAAGAAAGGAGCAACTTTGAGCAAGAAGTTGTAGTATTGAGAAAGGGAGGAATGTTGGATTTGATTCAGAGTGTGATTTTTTTTAAAAAAAATTGGGTCAAGATCTGATTTCATCAGAATCCCATCTGATCTGCTTCGAATGCCAATTCCTTAGGCAATCCAAATATTTTGGGTGCCAGCTAAGCTGAGCTGTGATAGCAACACAACTCTCACTTTTGAGGGTTTCTGACATTTGGAGCCACAGTAAACTCCTCAGAACAAATTGTCTATGGGAATTCAATGTTGATGTTGTTATAAAAATTAAATATAAATTTGAAGCACACAATCAGTTGGGTGCTCAGCCTTACCAATTTGAGTACCTTTCTGCACTTGATGTATGATGTATATTGATTACTTGTGGAGCAAGAAAATATGTACATAGTATGCTTTTTCTCTCTTTCTCAAACTACAGATAGATACAAGTGAGGAGAATAAAGAAGAGAGGCGCATTTCCCAGGTTGATGACCCTCCTTCTGATGGATTGGAGGCATCATGCTAGGTTCCCCTAATATTATCTCCACAGTTTGTTAAGTGTACTGAAAGGCCTAGTAATTATCAGACCAGGAGTAATTATCAGTACTGCACTTAGAAAAAGTATGGTAAGTACACAGTAGGTAGCTTGGCAGGTAGAGTTCTGCAGCTACCAATTAACTCTAGACAAAGAACATAAGCTGTAGGCTAGAACCAACATGCACAGTTTGAGTAAACTCACATCACTTCTTCTTTCTGTTCTGACATACTGTGGTCTAAGATTTTGGTTTGTGTGCCAGTGAGGAAGCTTGGATCAATACTATAAATATTGATATCCCAAGCTCTCTCACCTTATTACTCAACAGCCATAATGACATGTTCTTTATATGATCTATTTGGATGCACTCAGTGCCTGGAATCCTTCCTCCTACCCAAAAAAAACCCCAAGTGATCTTAAATGGTCTAGTTCACTTTGGATAGGGCCATTCTATTCTGAACTGGGCCAATTGGATATACTATTATCTTATCCAGACTGGAACAAATCAACAATTGACTTTAGAGTTCAAAAATGGTTGCACAGACCTGGAAATAAGCTTGGTTTTTGTGTTTTTTAAAAAGTGTATCCATATAGGTAAATTATATGTTTATTCCTTCAATATGTGTAGCCTTTATTTTTTCTGCTTTTATTAAGCCTTTTGATCTTTTGGATATTCTATTTTTGATTAACTGCCGGAGCAGAGTGACATGGAGTTACTGTGGCTACTTTAAATCAAAAACTCATTACTTCACATAAAATTGACAAGATATAGTGATATGACAAAACTTACATTAAAGATCTTTTTGCCCTTAATTTTCTTTGTTGCAGGAGTTACAATAATTTGCAAAATACACTTAGAGGCCAAAGTCTTTTTTTCATCTACAATGACTTTGTGATTCATGAAGGACAGCATATGTGATGTAGGCCTTTTCCAGATCCCTGCTTTCATAACATTAATTTGGCATGGATGATAATGGAACTATGAAAATAGAACTAAGAACTAATAAGCAAAATTCAAATAACATAATTGTGTCTAATTTGAATTTTGCTCTATTTTTTACACGCCATTAGGATGTTATTACATGAGGCTGTTAAGTCCTGTTGGAGGCTTCCTAGTCATGAATGGAAAAAAACCACAACCTATCTTTGAATGACATTGCTATAAACTCACTGCACATCAATCCTCAAGTTGCATTGAAGCACTTGTTTATTTTAATGGATCTATTTTAGGTAGGAATAATTTTAAATTTGGCCAATTTTCTTCTGTATTAACATTTTCTGAAACATTTTCTCATGCAATATCAATTGAATTGAGGATCTAATGGCATGCTTGTGCATGCCATGAAATAGATGTGGAGGATCCAGCTCTCTTTGAACCTTCAATAAAGGATCCAATACAGAGGTATTTGAGTTCATTCCCTTCTTTCTTCAGATAGGACTGGTAAATGTTCTTATCTGAGACTTGGGTAAGCTGTTAGCAGTGTGAACCAGGAGTGGGAATATGTCACCACATGTATATATTTTTTTGGAATGTTAACTTCTCTCATTTTGTCTGGAACTGATAAACCACAGCATCTGGAGAATCATTGAAAACAGTAGTGAAATCGATAAACTAATCTGACAGTATAAAATAATGCTTGGAATATATCACTTCCAATGCCATGTGTTTTAGCCTGAAACATAGAGACTTGGCCAATCCCATCCAATAAACTTTCAGAGTTTGGCAGAAAGATATACCTGTCAGCTGGAAAATGTTTATGCAAGGTCACTTAAGATAACAAGCTTACTAAGGTTAAGTTTCCTATTCATCAGTTTCACCTTATGCTGGGATTCATTTTACCATCATGAGGTGTATCTTTCCTTAAGAACGCGTAAAGTTTCCTCCCTTTGCTTAATGAGAACATACCAAAAATATCTTAACATATTCTGTGGAAAAACTTCTATTTTGTTTTGGATATGTGTGTGTGTGTGATTATTGAAGAAAACAGAACTGACAGATTACCCAATTCAGACAGAGGACTAAATCTTTGTCTATTTTGGTATATTTGTGCTAGTGAGCAGAACTTAAAAACTTTATTTTTTAAAGTAGCAGATTGCTCTAGAAAACCAAATGAAGATTAATAATAATAATTCAGTTAAGCTAATGTGAACTCCATTGATTCAACATCAGTTAACATCATCGGGCCTACTTTTAACTAAGTAGAGCAAATAATGTTATCATGTGATTAAGCAATAAAGTATTGAATAACCATGTTAATGACAGTTTATGCATTGCTTCCAAACTGAGTGGTTCCTTAGCTTTAACAGAACAAAACAGGTATATGCACATAGTATGATCCTTTCCATATTTAAACTTGCTATGTAAATTTCATTTGGCCAATGCAGGTGAGGATAAATTCCATTCCATTTGAGATTCCACTTGAACATTAGGCAGAACTTCCTAACTGTGAGAGCTGTTCAGCAGAGGAACTTTCTGCCCCAGAGTATGGTAGAGGCTCCTTCTTTGGAGGCTCTTAAACAGAGGCAGGATGGTGGTCTGTCAGGGGTGCTTTGAATATGATTTTCCTGCTTCTTGGCAGAGAGTTAAACTGGATGCCCCTCGAAGTCTCTTCCAATTCTATGATTTTATGATTCTAATTTGTTTAAAAAATAAAACTTCTTCATAAAACTGAGGGAAAGAACATGAGATCTGAAAAATTCAAATATAAAAAGGTAAAAATTGAAGATTTGTCCAGCCCCTACTTGTCATATATTATGTATTTCATGAGTTATTCCATTCACGATACTTCAAAGATTGTACTGCTGGGAGAGATCATCCAGAGTTTTGGAGTTTGGTGTCAAATATATGCAGATGACACCCAACTCTATCATGCTTTTCCACCAAATGCCAAGGATGCCATTCTTGTCCAGAACCGGTGCCTGTCATCCATAATGGATTGGATAAGGGCCAACTAACTGAAGACAAGACACCAGCCAGTCCTCAAACCAGTTCCAAGATTTTCAATCTAATTATCCATGCACCAAAACTGCTTTCTTCTATGTTGATTTCAAACTGACCTAAGTGGTCAATTGAGATGTGTCCCTAATACATGCTAGGATGTATGATGAACTCTAGTTAGGCCCCTTCCACACTGTCCCTATGTCCCAGGATCTGATCATAGATTCTCTGTTTATCCCAGATTATCTGGCAGTGGGGACTCATATAATCCAGTTTAAAGCAGATAACCCAGGATCATGTCTTGATATATAGGGCAGTTTGGAAAGAGCCTGAGAGAAAGAGCATTCTCAGCAATGGAACAAACCTAAAAATGTGGCCCTTTCAACACAAAATGCCCCTTTCAAGACAAAATCATAATGCAAAGTCACTGACCTTTAAAGTTTCAAATGCATCAGAAACAACATAACAGCTTTTAAACAGAGGCTGGATGGCCGTCTGTCAGGGGTGATTTGAATGCAATATTCCTTCTTCTTGGCAGGGGGTTGGACTGGATGGCCCATGAGGTCTCTTCCAACTCTTTGATTCTATGAGCAGCTTTCCTGAAAGTGTGTGTATGTGAGAGAGTAAAATAGAAAAGTAATGTATTTTTTTTCAAAATCCAAGGTCATCAGCCTTGGAAAAGCTGACTGAAGAACCATTGTGAGAAGAAAGGCTACCATTTACTAATTCAGGGAGTCAACTTTTCTTTTGATTTTTTTTCCTTTGAGAAAGTACATAGTAATCAACCAATCCATTAGTCAATGAGATGATGTGGCAATGTTTGATTACAAACACTACTTCTAATTTTTGCAGTTCCCTGTCTCCAGCAAAACCAGGAGATCTGTCAAACGTTTGTTTTTTTTAAAAAAAAAATCAGGATAGATTGTAGAGGAGGGCTGTGTTTGGCTTGATGAATTACTAGTTGTATAGGCTCATGCTAATTTAGTTGTATACTCCACATATTAATATCTGGACTTAATGAACTGAAAGAGAGTTTTGGGGTTTGGTGGTCTGAACATAGGTATGAGCTTCCCAAATTAGCATGAGCCTATGCAACTAGTAATTTATCAAGCCAAACAATCTACCCATGACTGCACAGGGAACTTCAACTGATAATTTTGCATTAAAATTTAATTTAGTATGTGACAAATATTGCGTATTTATTAGGAAAAAAATAAAATGTTACCTGTTATATTGCAAGTTCTACAATACTCTAGGTGCCATGGAGTTGAAGTCCCCCAAAGCAACTTTTTCATGCCTTGCTTAATTACTAATGAGAACATACTATGTAACAAGGCTCTCGTAAAGACAAAAACAGGCCATAACCTTGCAGAAGTTAGGAACAGCCAAAATCTCATTAAAATTGTGTGTGTATGTATGTGTTTATATATGTATATAAAATTTGCACATATGTAGGTGTTTAATTTCCATTAGGAGCTGGATGGAGAAAAGGAAGATATTTTTGAAAAATATTTATTTAAGATAGCATAAATAACTACCAATGTTGTTATATTATTGCTATTTTATGCATGCCTTTTACAAAATAGCAATGTAATATACACCATATGTATATTGCTGGTCAAAGTTCCTGGCTGTCACAAAAGCAATGAACAACACACAATTCAATGAAACTTGCTATGTATTCAGTGCAGTGGTTTTGCAGGTGGCAGCTTCCTACCACCAGTATCAACCAGACATTACCATTACAGATTGTTCACAAAATCCTTATGCATAATGCAACATATGCCCACATGTGACACAAACAGGATGATGACAATAATACTCATGCTGTCAAATATCTGTTATTGACCTTACATGTTCCATGAATATAATTGTGAACTACAGGAATGTAGATGATAACTACTCAGACTTTTTAGGCAATTTTTAGAAGAACATTTTCAGATGTCAAACAAAGGTAGGTAAATGGCTGCAACAAGAAAGGTGTGCAAATGCTTTTCTACACTGAGAAAAACTGGACTCACCCCAAATAAACTGCTGGCTGTCCCAATGATGGACAGCAACTTCTGGTGAGTATCACAGGGGATTTTTTTGCATTAAGCTGAGATTGTCCCACTTTGGACAAACTCAGGGAATACTCCAGTGTTTGGTGGAAACTCTGGAGTGTATTGCAGCACCAGGGCAATCTGGACAGTAGGATTATGTCAGATTCAACCAGATCCACTATCCAGAGTGTACAGCTGTTCTATCACCCTTTCTCTGACCTCATCAATACAAGGTAAGAGGGTGGGTCATGTCTGTGTCTACACTTTCATTGCACCTAGTCAGCCACAGAGCTCCATCTAAGCTCCTAGCTATCACTGGTGTCCTGCTGACATAATAATGAAGTGTTCACATGGTCAGCAAGGGGGAGGGGGTAGATATTGTTGCCTTCTTAGTGGTTGCATGTTTGATGCATTATGATGTCAGCAAAGGCACCTGAATAGTCAGAAGCTCAGACAGAGTTCCATGGCTGGCTAGAAGAGATGTCGGTGGCACAAGCAGGTGAGATGTGGAACACTCAGTATCCACTCCACTGGAATAGATAAGTCCAGAGAGAGACCTCTAAACGGTTTGGGACCCACCTACCTTCGTGACCATATCTCTCCCCAAACAGTAGGTGCACAACATGACACTATTGCTCCCCTCAACGCTTGTGTCACTGGAGTACACGACCCTGTGTTTCTTTATGAGCTCCCTGCAAATAACTTGCTCCTATTTTTATCTCATTAGAGTTTTTAAACATTTTATCCTCTACATGTGGCCTGCCCACTGTTACTGCGATTGTATTTATTGTAATGTTATTTTGTTACTGTATTAATATCTTTTTTAAATGTAATTTTGATGATGTTGCTTGTTGTTTATGTTTTGGTTTTATTTTGCTGTAATATGTCGTCCAAGCTTGGCCCCATGTAAGCCACTCCAAGTCCCCGTTGGGGAGATGGTGGCGGGGTATAAATAAAGATGATGATGATGATGATGATGATGATGATGATGATGATGATGATTCTGATAGGATATTCTCAAAAGAAGGTACCTCTGGCATGCACAGTGTTATATTTTCATTCCCAGGTAAAAAGATTCATTTTCTCCCAGGCAGTTCAGATTTTCAATTCTAGATATTACAGATCAGCTTTGTCAATGGTGTACCTGGGCAGCAACTTTTACAAATTTGTATATGGTTTCCTTTGCTAAGTATCATTATTGGTGTTTTCCTAGTGCACTGTTTTTATTTTTTTATCACATAAGATGCAATGTCTAGATAACTTTTACTTTTAAGATATGCTACAAAGATAAAACATAGGCAGACAGATACTATTGGACACCAAAAAACAAAATAAAAACAAATTAGACAAGTCCCTTCTTATATATGTGGTGAACACCTCCACCACATACACATTTTTCTCTTTTATTATGTGTACACACTCACACACATATCTATATACATAATGGTTTCAACAAAAAAAAACCCCAAACTATGTGAAGCCATTACTTCTTAATTGGATTTATTTATCATCAATAAAATTGAAAGAGAACTTCAGCATGTATTGTTCAGCTAAATATGGGTCAACTTTTAATTACCTTTTTCAAGTGATGCCAGATTGTGACAATTTAAATTAAGTAATGTTTCACCCTAAGATGGAGTAAAGATGTTAACTAGTTCAAATTTCTAGTTGTTTGAATTAGGTACTTAAAGGTTCAGATTGGTTTCCTGTAAATGAAAAATCGTTGGAGATGTCTCCACTGATTACTGTCTGAATAGGTACTTATATGGAGGGGTGCCAAGGGAGAATAAAATGTTATTTGTTTTAGTAGAAATATGTTTAGGATTCTCATTATGCTCACACACATGCTCAATAAAGCTTCACATTTCTTCTATTGTCTTATGTCAGTATTTGCTGGTGACATACATTGCCAAATCACACATTGAATGTAGGTGTTCCTAATTAACAACATCAAGCATATACTGAGTTCTTGGAAGTAATGTCCAGGAATTGTTAATTTTTCTTTATTTAAAATATGTTCAGGCAAACTCAGTGCTAGATAAATTACATGCAGGAATACACATACATGCAATTTATTGTTATAAAAGAAAAGGCTATTCATAGTTTTTTTTTAGTTTATAAAGGAAATGTTACAAAAATATAAGTAATAGGGGAAAACAAAACTAACTAATTAAATTTTAAATAGCACTTTCAGATAAATCTATCCTTGTAAAATACAATGTTCTAGATCAGTGGTTCTCAACCTGTGGGTCCCCAGATGTTTTTGGCCTTCAATTCCCAGAAATCAGCTGGCTGAGAAGGAAAATGACACTTCATTCTGAAATGTCATTGTCATTTTGTACTGTCTTTTTAAGATGAACGAATGAATTCTATTTTATGAAAGGGGGAGGAGAGCCTTAAAAGATACATATTGTACTGTCTGCCAAATCATTTCAAATCAAAATCATTCATTGGAGATCCTGAACTGACAAGTGACATCTAAGAATTTAATACCTCCAAAAAGAGTTTTTCTAGTGAATGCATAAAAATGGCATAATGTTACACTGATACCTCTAGTGTTACCACAATGTGTCAACTGTTTAAACATGACATCTCGTTTTCATCCTTGTCTCCCAATTCCACTTTCACAAATGCATCCCACAGTTTTATGCATTCAAGTTCTGCTCTTCTTTATGAAAGAACAAGTGAATTTTGCAAAAACTGCTTCACTGTAGATTGTATAGTGTCCTTTTCCTGTGCCATTAGACATCTCTCTCTCATATCCAGACTTTGTAGCCCCAAAACACAAGAGGTCACTTGAAAGTAAATATATAATTTTTAAGAAATAGTTTTATGGGAAAATTTAATGTAAACAAACAAACAAACACACGACAGAATAATTTTGACTAGTTGCTAGAAGTTGAACTGGGATGGACCTACCCTAACTAAAGTAGTAAGGTGCAGCTAAGGGACTCTCCACACCAACACAGTTGGTGGGGAGAGCGATTTGCCCCACCCCCTGAAGGAAGAGAATGGGAGGTTCTATTTAGAACCTCCTGGAAGGGGGGCGGGGGCTGGCTTATCACGTGAGCCAGCCCCTTACCTTCAGTCTTGTCCGACTTTCAGAGAGACAAGACGCACTTTTACAGAGCTCAGGTCGGTATTGGAGACGAAGGGGAAGGAGGGCGCAGCTTCTCCTTCCCCTGGGTTAGGCTGCGGCGGTGGCAGGCCCTGGGAGCGGGCGCTTGGGGCCGAGGCGCGTTTGCGCTGTTGCTGGCTGGTTCCCGGAGCGGCCGCGAGGCGAACGGCCGAGCGATTTGCTTTCGGCGCGCGGAGCTCCTTTGAGCGCTGGCCGCGCGCGGGCTCTGGGAGCGGCGGTAGCCGTTTCCGCTTACCTTTTAAGTTTTGTTGCTGCGGCGTGGTGGTGTAGGCCGCGACGTATCGCGCGCGGCGTGCCGCCTCACCTTTGCCCTCCGGCGCTGGATAGGCCATGTGGCGAGGGGTTTGGGCGCCGTGCGTGCCGCTGGCGCGTTTCTTTTCCTTTTTCGCCCTTGTGTGGGGCGCTTGGGTCCTGGGAGCGTTTCCCGCCCCCTTCGGTTAGGCACCATTTTGCAATTCTATTTATTTAGTTTTGGCGGGAATGGCCGCCATCTTGGGCCCGTAGTTCTGGTTGCCGCGCTTGCGGTCGCCATTTTGGTGGTGGCGTTGCTGCAGCTGCCATTTTTGAAAGCGTCCATGACGCAGTTTACTTTGGGCCATAGGAACAGGGTACCTTTCATTTGTGCCAGTGGTGATTCCCGAGCAATAATAAATTGTTAAACTATTAATATTAATACAGCTTGATCCCTATCGCATTAGTAAAATGGAGTATATATATATATATCTATAAATAAATAAATAAATAAATAAATAAAAAAAATAAAATAATAAAAATTTAAGTAAAAAGGGGGAGCATGTCAAGGGAATGAGGGTATATATAAGCATATACGTAAATGTGTGAATACATCATCCCCCTCCCCATTTCAAGTGAATACATCATACCCTCCCCATTCCAAGTTATAGGGGCAATCATACCCTCCTTGCACTGTAAGCGGCACAGGGCATCTTTTTGCACACTGCTTCTCAATTGTGTATGAAAATTCCCCCCCCCCCCTTCCCTTCACTTTGGGTATAAAGTCAATAAGTGTATTGCATTAGCGCGTTATCAAACGTGGGTTCCTTTTCCAACTCTTTGATTCTATGATGCTTTGGAGTGTAGTCGGGGAGGGGTATGGATTGGCACAGGGTGTCCCTTCCAACTCTTTGATTCTATGCTTAGGTTGTGCGGGGGAGGCTGCTACGGGGACAGAGGTGCACATGAGGCTAAGGATATTAGCCGGGGGGGTACGTAAGGGCGCAGTGTGTCTACGTAAGGGCGCAGTGTGTCTTGTTCAACTCTTTGATTCTATGTATAGTTGAGACGGTGGGCACCTCGGCATCAATGGGGGGAATGAGTGAGAGCTGTCATGCGGGCGTTAGCGCTCGGTGTGGAGCGGGCTCTCATCAGCATTTACTTCCCATTTATTCCGTAGGATGCCATCTAAGAAGAACAGGGGCGGCCCTAAGGGGATGGGTCCAGCTGAGAAGACGGGTCAGAAGCGCCCTTTACGTACAGACGGGTCGTCGTCGGACGAAGATGGGGTTTCCATGGAAGATTTGGAAGCCCTTCTACAGCGTGTTAATCAGATAGAGCAAAATAGAGCGGTTGGGGCYGTTGGCTTGGGTGGGGCTGGTTCGGGGCCCACTCGCCGGGCTAGCAAGAAACAGCTTTTCAAGTCCTTGTTGTCTCGGGTTTCTATTATAGAGTCGACCTCAGCCGCAGCGGRAGAGAGGGCGGTCCGGGATCCTGAGCAACCGGCGGTTCCTGAGTCGGCAAGGGGCTTGTCTTTGGTGTCTTCAGTGGTGCAYACTATCGCCAGCCCGGAAGTACATCCAGCGGTGCAGGCTTCMTCTGGCTCCTCAGCGGCTGCTGTGGCCGGACCRAGTCAGTCCGTGGCATTGGCCTCTACCTCCAGTGCTGCGGCCGGGTCCACGCAGTCTGTGGAGTCGCTGGTTCCCGCAGGGAACGTAGCAGGGTGTGAGCAGTTGGTGTCGGCCGTCCCAGCAGGTACTTCCACCACATGCACAACATCGGGCTCTCCCAACTCACTCACATGGCCCTGGGATCAGGGCCGGGCTCAGCCGGGGATGGCGGGTCAGTCTCACCCGACAGTTGGGGTTCAGTCCGTGGGTGGGTTGGATCATAGTACAGGTGGTAAGAAGGACGATTCAGC
>NW_026847438.1:158278786-158329878 GCF_025583915.1 Anolis sagrei ordinatus
AATAAAAGTTGCCCAATTTGAATCCATGCATTTGTTGTCTGTCTCGTTATTTCAGGGGTTAAGGGGCAAAGCTCTTTCTTATATACTCACCAACTGAGTCACTCAGGAGTCAAAATGAGCATCTTTAACTTAATGAGAAATGAACCTATGAATCATTGATCTTTGGTCTGTAACATTCATGGGAAGCCGACACAGGTGGGTCAAAGATTACATACACACACACCACAAAAGCTTTTGCTAGGTGACAATCTAGTGGCCCTTTATGATGTCATTGGATTGACTCTGGCTAGGTGAAAGATTGGCTGTTGTTTGTGATGTCACTAAGAAAGAGAGGTGACATGTGTATGAGGGAAAACAAGCAAGGAAAGGAAGAGCTGCAGAGAAAGCCTGCTCATAATGGAGACATTGTGAGGCAAGCCTTCTTAGATATGGTGAAGGGAGAAATCAGGCATGCAGCAGTCCCAACAACACCCAGGGAACACAGAGGATAAGATTCAATTGCCTGGTAGATGTTACTTCTAAACACTGCAAGTTCTACGTAGAATTAGTTGCTGTATTATAGTTGGAAAAGAGGTGATTATGCCATGCCTAAATGTGAATGATTCCATCCTTTTTATGTTATGTTGTGTTATATTGCAAAGACGGACCCAGAATTAATATGGGGTCTAAAAGCAAAATTACCATCTACATTTTCAAAGAAGTTTTAATCCATCTCTTCCATGCTCGTTACTGAGTTATTTTTTTTCTTTTCTTGTAGTTTTGCGGCATTGGATATCAAACAATTTTATTGATTAGCCAGTTGGCCTTATCAAAAACAGACTGTGTAAACACAAAATACAACATACATCTAGTCCTCTTAAAATAAAATACAAATATACAAGTAGCCATAGATATATGCATCAACTATCCTTGTCTCCCCTGCACTGCACTCCAATCTGATCTATGTACTCTGATCTCCTTTTAGCAGCTTTAAACAAATAAAGGGCAACTTTTGTTGTCAGAATGGGGTTGTAACTGGCCAACAAAAATGAGGTTTTGGCTGCTGTATCCCAGCTTGTTTTATTGCAAATAAAAGGCCATAAGTATTGTTTCCTTTCTTTTTCATATAGATTGCAGTTATGTAAGGTGTGGTTCAGATTTTCAACTTCAGGGGTGCCGCAGATACATAGTCTTTCTTCATGTGGGATATGATTGAATCTGTCTCTCCATGGACTCAATTTGTTCAAATCTTGCCCTGGTAAAAGCAATTCTTAGGTGTCTTGGCATATCAGCTTTTAGGTTCGGTGCCCGCTGGAAATTATATTTAAAATGTCCTAACCACTTAAAGGATCCTGTGTTTGACAGGATGGCTATATCTTTCTGGGCTTCAGTATTTAGGATCCTTTGAATTACTGTCCTTTTTTCAGCATCCCTATTCTGACATGAGGCAATTTGTAATCCACAGGTGCAGAGGAACCTTGTTCATTGTTCTGACCAGGAAGCTTGGTTTTGACCATTAGATTGTTCTAAAAAAGACAATTTTGGAAGTATATTATTTTTGAGATTTTTTATTTTAAACTAGTAATTAAAGGCCCTGATTTTGGTGAGTCCTTTGATAGAATATATTTCTAACTCTGCTCTGACTGCAGCAGTGGTGGTCTTAATGTCAACACCAAGTATCTGTCTTAGACATTTTGATTGTGCTTGTTCCAGTATTGGTAATTTGCATAGACTCCAAATTTCTGCTCCATATAATGTCATGGGGACAATTTTTGCTTTGTAAACTTTGATTATCAGTGATAAAGATCCAGGATATCTATGCGATAGCAGTCTTGCCAGTGTGTTAGAGCGTGCCCTAGTTTTGATCGCACAAGATTGAAAGTGTGTAAGCCATGAGCCTGTCTCTGAGTATACCAAACCTAGGTATGTAAAAGAGCTAACCTATTCTATATGCTCTGCATCTAGAACCCATTTGTGTCTAGATGGGCAATTTCCGAACGTTATTTTTGACTTGGGTTTGTTTATTGTCAGCTCATTTTTGTGGGTGTATGTGTTAAGTTTACTCAATAATCTTCATAATCCTATTTGTGTATTTGACATCAAAATCATGTCAACCATGTATAAAAGAGTATTTACGTGTCTGTTACCAATTTTTGGCGTGTGAACATCAGGGCTCCTGAGGGAATCTGGCAGGTCATTGATAATAAAGGTTGAAAAGTAAAGAGGCCAATAAATAGCCTCTTTACTATTTTCTTTGTCAGGGCTCTACTGATTCCCATTCTACCCTGAATATGGTTGTTGGAGTATAGACTTTTGATCAGAAACAGTAATCTGTGGTCTATTCCAGAGGCTCTCTCTATTGATGCTGCCAAAAGCTGCTTTTAAATTGATGAAAGCAACATATAACCTGCTCTTTCTTTTTAGATGTTAATTAGGTGATTTAGGACAAAACAGTTATCCATGGTGGATCTTCCTGATCTGAAGCCGGCTTGTTCTTCTGAAAAGATTTTGTTTTCATATTCCCATAGCTCTAATTTGGAGAGAAGTACTTTAGAATAAATTTTGGCCACTATATCGATGAGGCTGATGGGTCAATAATTCTTTGGATCTTTTTTGCACCCTTTTTTGTAAATAACGATAATTATTGTGAGTTTCCGACCTGTAGGTATATTGGCAGTGTTATTTATATTATTACATAGACCTGCTATTGGGGGGAGGGGGCACTAGTCAGGGTTGGATTTAAACAGCTCTGGTGGTAAGAAGTCTTCTCCAGGAGCTTTATTGTTATTTGGGCTTTTAATTGTGCTCTTTATTTTCTGTACAGTTGTCAGCGGCTATTTTTTTCTTTTCAGTTATGCATGGATTTTGGTGTGCACTTTTTCTTAATATGAATATGTGCTTCCTTCTTTGCTTTTTAGGAATGCAGAACAATAATTACAAGAATAATAGAATTTCTCTTTGTTTTTTTAGTTTCTAGGACAAAATTTGGTAAATTCAAAATGAAATTCTCATATATCCCAAATATTTCTTATATGAGGCTGATAATCCTCTATTATTGTAGGGATAAGTCTGATTATAGACTCAATTAGAGATTGGCCTGACTTATCAATTTACAATTGATTTAAGGGGGTCAATGCAGTTCATCTTTTAAAAGTCACCAGGCTAAAAGGTGTACACACTGAAGCCTGGACTGCCTAGTTGGCGGACTCAATGGGAGACCAGTATTAATGACAAGATTTCAACTACGTCAGATTAGATTTCTCTTAGTTCCTTTTGCCACAAAGTACATTGTCTTCAAGTCTGTAATTTTCTGCTTTCTTGAATCTAGTTGCTCTAAGTCTTGGCTGATAAATTTCTGAATATTACCATGGCGTGTTATTTCCCTAAATCACAAGCATAACTTTCAAAACTAACAGTTGCAATAGTTTTGTATTTCACAAGGAGAAAATATCACCACTCTTTTCCTCGGTCAAGGATTACTTTGTTCCATATCCAACACATCGTCTTTTGAAAGCTATACCAATATGTTATATGTCGCCAATAGTTTTGACACACATGAACCATGCATTTGTGTAGGTACCAGAGCAAGTTGGCTGCCCAATTAGCAAAGAAAGTGTCAAGTTCCATTAACAAAATGTTATCATCTCTGAATTTCATTCTAAAGTTATAGTGTGGGGAGGACCAGATGGTGAGGGAAATGAAAATTCCCTTGGTACAAATACCATCTGACATGAAGAAATAAAGCCACCTGTTAGGGTGTGCAAAACAATGTTAAGTCATCTTAAGACAGATGAAGCTATGCCTTTCTGTTGTTTTTAGGTCCATGTAGACTTATGATTTCATCCTTGCATTTTATTAGAGTGATTAAATGTGCAATTTACCTAACATGGAATGTTTGCCTTTTAGAGATTAATTAACATATCTGTTCCTCTGAACATTCTTTTTGCTTCACGTGTATGAGTATTAGAATGTGTGTGTCAGTTTCCAAACTTTTATTTCTTTTAAAAAATAAATGATACAGAAGGAACCTCTCCAACATTAGCAATTGCTAAGAAGTTATTAATAGCTCTTCTGAGAGTACTTGTCTCATCCCATATCTCCCACCTTATCAAAAGGTCATGTTAATTAGAGGACCCTTGCTGGGAATGAATCAATGTGTCAATCACAAGGACCCACAATGGTGCTTCAGTTGGGTTTTGGAAACTATATATATATATATACACACACACAAAAGAGTACGTCAGTTTGAAAGAAATTCTGAAAGAACGGCAATCTTTTAGTGAAGAACAGATGGGCGTATTCAAAAGTGATCTTTAAACTGCTCCTAATGGTTTGTTCAGTCAAGAAGCTAATTGCACAGCTTTTGTTCTGCTTATGATGTACTGTCCTTTCTGACCCAATCTGCTGAAAGCAGAAGTTAAAGAGACCTAACAATGTATAAACCTGAGTGATCTTCTTGAAGTGATCCAAAACCCTTTCACTGTGACAGGGGTTAGGGACAGCAGGGATATTTGCATTATTATAATTTGTCTTTTTTTAAAATGTAGCTCTTGGACTCATTTACAGAGCAAATTCTGTGATCACAGCAGCACACCATTGCAATGGCTGCAAATATAGATGGCTAGTAATTCCCAGCACACATGGCCCAGTTTACCAGCCATTTGTGTCACTTTAAACAGATAATAATGGCAAGTTTTTTCTGAACTGAAAAGACACATCTGAAGTTTCACTAAATCTTAACAAAGGTTGACATGACTTCAGTCATTCTTGCATTCTTGTAGGGAAGAAATTAATGCATGAAAAAGAGTTCTGCCTTTTGCCTTCTTATGAGGATCTTGATCTAGAGTGAGTAAAAACTGGCCAGTACATCTTGGGTCAAACAAAAATATTTGTTGTCTGGACTGGCCCCAGAAGCAGCCACCCACAGAGCTCTGTTGCAGTGCTCTGCTGGTGTCCACAAGTCTCACTGGACAGGCACCTCACCCTCCGTGATACCGCTGCTATTCCCAGCTGATCACAGAGATGCATCTGATCTTCTGGCTACCATGAGCACCTTGCTCTGACATCAGCAGAGAGGCCTACCCAATCAGAAAGAACTGGATTAGGAAAAAAGACATATCTGTAACTCTTGGAACTCAAATAGAGCTTTGTTGCTATCTGGAAGTAGCAATTGTGGAGATACATGCATGATTCATACCCATTCCTTGTCCTGGTAATTACAGGGAAAGAGTAATGGCACCATTATTCCATCTGAGCCATGGTTTAGTCAGAATAGGACCTAATCTCATTGTCCATTGTTGGACTTGATCCCATTGTATAATGCCCTGAAACCACGGGATACTCCAACAAGCTCTAGGCTATCCCCAACATTTTCCCAAAGTAGAACAAATTTTATTTAATCCTGAAATGTCCATGATAATTGGTGAACAATGTAGGAACAGCAGAAATGAATTAGAGTTGAGTCTTGATTATCTGGCTTTCAGTCACACTTTGAACTGGCACACTAAAATCAATGGAACACACAATCAATGGCTAATTTAATGTCCAAATTGTTGCAGTTCAACTCCTGTAAACACACCTTAATCTGAATATGAATTCAAATGTCATCAACTTTACAACCACTATCTTCATAATACCAATTTTCTTGGTATTTGCCTCCACCATGAATTTTCAGGACACTACTAAGTGAATTCATATATAGTTAGCAAATCTGTATCAGAGAGCAACAACTCCTGAATGAAGCACAGGAATTGGTCCTTGACATAAATGGATGATGGATGCTAGCTAGTCAGAAAGTAAAGGTAAGTGGACTCTATTAAAGCTAATACTTCTTTAATTAAACAAAAATACAAAAAGATAACCAAATGGAAAAGCTTTGTTTCATAGTGATAGAACCTCCTAGCTCTGCTTTCAGTAACCAAGAAACAACCAAGCTAGTAATAGCTCAAGTTAGCAGAAGGTGTGTTAACGATAAGAAATAAACATTCAATTGCTTTAAAATGTGTCAACACACCACATTCATGTCTGGATAGGACCTGGGTCAATCTTTCATTTTCTCCTGTGTTCTTTTGGTGAGTAATTTCAGGAATTAACCTTGATGCTTGGTGGTGAAACACTTCGATAAAACAACTTGAAATTGGCTATCCTCAATATGTTTTGTCTTTTAGTGCATTTAAGGCTAGATCTACACTGCTATATAATCCAGATTATCAAATCAGGTAATCCACACTATCATCTTTAAAGTGGACCATATAAGTCTACACTGCCAGTTCAAAGCACATAATGAGGATTTTATATGGACTTCTAGCCTGACACGGGCCAGAGATAGGCTAGATCATAAAGAAATTGTCATTTTTTTTCCTAACAGCAGAGAACAAGTATTTATTGCCTTGCATTGCTCAATAAGGGGTATGGCCTTTGTCTGGATCAAACATCCCCCCACCTTTATCTTCAACTCACCTTCAGCATCCCAAGGAAGATGAAGCTCTGTGACCGTTCACTATCAAATCCCTACCTCTAAAATGATTTTAACATCCATGCCTGAGGAAGAAGTCTAGGCTAGGGAGTTTTGAAAGCCTGCATAATGTATTTCCCCCCTCTTGGTTACATAATAAATGTATCACTGCTCTGTGGTAGGTTTGTTTTTGTTTTGTTTTTGGTGCACTTTACTAATATTTTTCTTTATGGCCAACACTGCAACTGCTGGATGTATATAGTTTGGTGGCGACCGCCAATAAAGATAAGTCTTGGAAAGGTCCATTAAAGACTGGATTTCACTGCATAACTAACCACATTATCGCACCAGGGCTTTAAAGCAGGCAGCCTGCAGCATTCTGGGAAATGTAGTTTAGGGTCAGGCCTTTTAAAATCTCAGCCACAGAGGTCCTTGCCTTCCAGGTGGCAGAAATACAGGGATGTATTCTTGAAAGCCCTGGTGTGATAATGTGGATCACTGACAGAGAAGCTACCAGAGGCAACTGGGAAGTCCTCAGTGCCCCAGCCATGGGATTTTGCAACCTGGAAGAATGCTTTCACTAAACTGAACAGAGATCAAAGTTATTTTTGAAGTCTGTGAATGTATTCATACAAATGGCTGGTGTAACAATTCAGGCATGCACAAGGTACTGCACTCTGCTAATGTGTTGAGGATTCACATTTCATGGGTGACAATATGCTATCAGAACTTTGTTAAAATGTTGCAAAGAAGAAAAAACCCCAGCTCCATTTTAAGGAACGAAATAATCCATTTTAAGGATTATTTTATATTCAAGGGTATTATGGTAATTCTAGCAATTCTGAGTCATGCAATATATAAACATTCTTACACAGAAGACTGTATTAATCACCCAGTCACAAGAAGATCTGATTGAGGTCTAATTTATGTGCTAATTTTCCCAGTAAGTTAATGCAAAGTTCAATTTCTTCTCATCAGCACCAAGCAACAGTGTACTGTAAACATGATTTAGGCAGTTTCTTTTTAGGTGTTTGATTGCAATAAAACGAAACAGATTTAAGATAACATATCCTGCTACAAACAACTTAATGCAGCCAATCAGGTTATCAAATATCTTTGCTCAGTGGAAAAAAGGATAGGTACTGTATATACATGAATATAAACCTAGTTTTTCAGCCCTTTTTTTAGGCTGAAAAAGCCCCTCTCGGCTTATGCTTGGCTTATATTTTCAGTCCCATACCTTCCTGCCAGGACCCTCACCTCTGCAGAGCAACCCAGCTCACATTTCTTTTCTCATCTCTCGTGCAGTGTGCACCTTCTCCTCTTGGTGCAATATGCATCTTCCTCTCCTCCTCTCTTGGCGTCAGTGTTACCCATTTTTTTCTTATTCATATACACACAGTATTTCCCCCAAAATGTATAGTTAAAAATAAAATTCTAAGTATTATCCAAAGTCAAACACATTTAGGGTGTGCAGGGAAGAGAATTCCAGAAGTTTTGCTTCCAATTCCTTGCAATAACAATCATAAAAAACTTTAAAACAACTAACAAATTGCTACTATTCCTTGACGCCTCCCCCCCCCAAAGGAAAAAAAATGAATGGCTTATTGTGGTTTCTTGTGTGTTAGGTTGTTGAAGACTTTATACTTCCATGAGCCATTCTTCTTTTGAATGCAAGCACAGAAGCATGGGAAAATAGAATACATACCATGAATAATAAAGAATTCATATACAACCAAGATGGAAAATATCAATTCTGATCTGTTCCATCTTCTTCTACAACATAATGCTGGTCAGATTCTAGATTCTCAGGCATCATCTACACTGCCACAAAAATCCAAATTATCTGCTTTGAACTGGATTATATGGCAGTGTAGACTTATATAATCCAGTTCAAAGCAGGTAGTCAGGGATCAGATCCTGGCATATAGAGCAGTGTAGAAGGGGCCTCACTTGCATAAAATTATGCATTCTGGTGAAATCCATCATGGAATCTGCTAACATTCAATTTTTCTGTTACAAAGAAGTGGCAAACTTATAATGCCAGCCTGCTTTATCTTAGCAAAATCTGTAGCTGGGCAGGAAGGATTACTTGCCTCTGAAATTTGTTGAGGAATTTACATAAGTGGAAGTTGACTTTCTTTATCCAAAATGCTTTGGAGCAGAAGTAAATTGGGGTTTTGGTTATTTTTTATTTTGGAATATTTGCATATACATCGTGAAATATCATGAAGGGACCTAAGTCCAAACACAAAATCCATTTATGTTTCATATACATCTTATACACATGGCTAGATGGTTACTTTATTACATATATTTGCATGAAACAGATTCTGCATCCATGAATTCAGCCAGCCAAGATTTGAAAATATCCAACAAAAGAAAAAAAAACAAGTGAACCTTTATTTGGCCATTTTACTACACCACTTTGAAAAGGGAGTTGAGCTTTCACACATTTTGGACCCATGGTGGGAGGGAGGGGTGTTGGCAGCAAACTCCAGCAATTTCAACCACCAGAAAGCAAAAGTGTCACTATCTCAGCCACCCATGTGGATAATACCAGATTTTGGGTAAGTCACACTCAACCTGTACCTGTGAAAAATATGGATTTACTTTTGAATATCATGAGTGATGACTAAAGGGATGCAACTCAAAATGAAAAAAGAATACAAGTTTATTGACTAGGGATCTTTTCACACACCGTTCCATTTTGTCAGCAGTTCCTGGCACCCTGCACATCCTTCTCCTATCATATGGTGGGAATGGGAAAAGGCGCTTTGGCACCCTGCCCCCATCAGATGAGTGAAAGGGCAGCAACACATATTACTCCTTTACCATTTCCCCCAGTTTTCCCCAGTTTCCCCATTACCATTTCGTCTCATGCTGCTATGCAGGCCTCGCCCAAAAGAAGAAAAAGCAACCGAAAACCCATGTGTGAAGAGGTCCTTGATGTGTTTTATATAAAGAATTGGTTCGAGGAAGATCAATCAATATCAGATCCCACTCCACTGTACACCAATTATAAAGATGGGGGATATATTAAAAATCAATCCCACATCACTGGAACTAATATGATGTCTGAGGGGTATCTTTTAAGTTTCTTCCGCTGCCACCAAAAATGTAAAAGGAACTCRCTAGCTGTCTAATATTAAATATCTATTTGAGACCACCAAACACTGGGTCTTATTATTGTTCTTTTTAAAACAGTTGAGGTTGTGTAGGAAACTTTAGCCACAAAGGCACACTTGAGTCAGGCTTTTAAATTTAAATAATCAATGAAAGTTTATTYARTGAAAACAGGAAAGTAAGTGCAGTTCAAWATCTTGGCTGTTACAGAYAYTATTTTGTCTTGAAWGCHTAGCGGTTACKATATTAGTTCTATCTTTGTTACAAATAGAGAAATCTTCTCTTCACCAACAAGAAAACMTAACAGGAACTAAATCTCTGTCAGGATTTCTTCTGTAGCTTAGATACACTAACCCAGTCCTATCTAGCTACAACCCAGCTATATCCCTAATAGCTGTTCAGTTTGCTTCAGCTAACTTGCTGGCAAACCACTGGCAAACTTTGCCCTATCCTAACTCTTAAACCCACGAACTTCTAAAACATCCTTTCTCTTCGAACTGTAATCTTCAACTCCCCCTTCTGTCACTAAAAAGGCTCTTTTTCCCTCCAAGCCTCTCTAAACTCCGCCCCCTTTTCTAAACCAATCCTGGTCGATCTCTGCTGACTCAGGCCTAAGACACTCCCCCTCTCTAAACTCTCTCTAAGATGGTGCCTTCCCTGATCTAAAATGGCTACTGCTGCTTCGCCAGGCCCACCTAAGCTGCAAACTAGCTGGCAGACTTACTCTAGGCCCTGCAATCCTGGCTGCCAAAAGGTAAGGGACCTTTACATTTTACAGGGAAAAAAAGAGAATTATTCACTAAAACCATGAGATTAAAGGAGCAGACAAGGGCATCTCACCAGCTAAAATACACGTGACTAGTTTATGTTTGGGTCATCCACTACTCTTTGTAATACTGCAGTCATTGATTTACAGAAGGGTGGGATTCGATTATCTTTAAGGTCTCTTCCTACTCTATAAATAAATTTATTTATTTAGACCATTTCTACCCTGCCCTTCTCACCCCCGAGGGGGGGCTCTGGGCAGCTAACACAGGCAAATATTCAATTCCAACAGTATTAAAACAACAATATAAAACAGCAATATAAAATCCATTACATAACGATTAAGCAGTGACATTAATTAAAATTACATAATCACATAGAACAGATCACAGAATCAAAGGTCATAAAGCCATTTCCAATTTTCAAACAATCCTATTGTCCGAGTTCAGTGCCTAAAGTGCTATTGTGCCCACTAGCCAAAGGCCTGGCTCCAAAACCACATCTTTAGTTTTTTCCTAAAAGTAAGGAGGGAGGATGCCAATCTAATCTCACTGGGGAGCGAATTCCATAAGCGGGGGTTCACCACTGAGAAGGCCCTGTCCCTCATCCCACCAAACGTGTTTGAGACGCTGGTGGAACCAAGAGCAGGGCCTCCCCAGTAGATCTGAAATTATGAGGTGGAATGTAGAGAGAGTGTATTGGATGGTACTATAAACAATTGGAAGATCTCTAAAGATCTCCTTGGAGCCAGAAGAGAGAAAAGGGTTCCAAAGCTGTAAAGTTCAGACTAAAACCTGGAGCAGATCCCTTGGCATGGAAGCCACCAGTCAATACTTCTTAAGGAAACCTCTTACATGAGCTTGATGGCTCTTATTCTGAAGCTTCAAGCAAGCAGCTGTGTGCTTTTGCTTTAAGTTCCATTTTGCGGAAATATACAGTGACCTTGTTGTTAAGATACACCTTCATAATGGGATGTTTTAAATATAGTTGTTTTAATTGCTATGATATATAGTAATAGAATAATCTTCCTTTTCCCTTTTCAAGCACCCACTTCTAGATTAATGTTGACATGCATAAAGGATATAGTTTAACATCAGAAATTGCGTATTTTTTGAGATTTGATTTTAAAAGACCATGGAAAGTCAGAAGCGATAAGTGAAATTAATACACACTTTAGAACATTATTTTTCTTATATGTTTGGTTAATTTGTGATGAGCTACTGTCAAAAGGAATCAATCAGTGTGGCTAATGAGGTATTCTTTGTTGATGATTACAATTTCCTAAGGAAAGAAATGCACTGTTCATATGAAAATGTGGTCTCCTGTTAATGAATAAAGGCAGACTATCAATCTTGCCTGGAAAGAGAAAGGAGTCTATCCTGCTTTTTAAAAAAACTGTTCTCTAATTGGTGAATGCAGTATATTTAAAATAAGTAGTTGCATGAAGTTAAATACAAAGCAAAATATATTAAATTATTAAAGAATTCAAACATAATTATTTTTAATAATGCTATTAATGGGAAAGATCTTACTATTCAGCATCTTGGACCTGAAAATGTCCAAAAGTCCAAGGGATACTTCAGACCTCAACTTCCATGTATGTCCAAAGATGAAGATCTCCAGATATAGACATTTGCAGGAGGCTGATGTTTATCTGGTAGATAAAGATTCATCACTATGGTTGCCCCATGATGTTTTCTAGTTCTAGAAAGAGCACAATGGGGGAAAATTTGGATTTACCATATCCAAAATGTCCTCATTTTCTACACCACTCCCACAGATTGAGGATATCAGGAAGAGCTATGCCAGCCCAGGAACTATTCCATCTTTTCATGTGAACTGATTATATTATTCCTCCAGACCACTGCTAAAGTTTCTCTATCTTATGTCCAATTTATCTGAAACTTGCTTTAAAAAAAAGCATAGAAGTGTATCCATATTTTTATACATGCCATTGCTATCTCATTTGCAAGAATAGCATGGGGGATCTTGTCAAAGCCTTTACTGAAATCAAGATAAACAACAATCACAGCATTCCCTTCCTCTACCAAGCTTGTAACATTATAAAGCAAACAGATACTGTTAATCTGGCTTGACTTGTTTTTTAGAAACCCATGTTGACTTCTAGTGAGCATGTTTTTCCCCCCTTAAGGACTTACACATTGTCTGTTTAACAATCTGCTCCAGAATCTTTCCTAGTATTGATGTCAGGATGTACACATCTTTGTGCATATTTGTTGATTAGAGAAAAAAAATTGATAACATGGGAGAAAAGCAGGCTATAAATTAAATTCATTACAAAACTCTATTACAAAATTCAGCGAAGTGTAATGTTTTTTAAAAAAGTAATGATATTTTGTTCACATATTGGTATGAAAGTGCAAAATTATGCTGGTTCACATTAGATTAGAAGCTACAGCAGCAACCTCTGACCAACAGCACAGCAGAAATTATGTGAGTCACTGTTACTCTTTCCTTACCTTCACAAACATATATTTAGTTTATCATACTCTACTTAAGCAGATATATTATACTGTTGTACTAGAACATCAGCTCTGCTACTGAGATTGCTCTAGAGGCCCAGAATGTCTTCTCTATGGACTACATTGTGTACTCAGTAGTAACCTCTATGTCAAAAGATGGCCAATCATCTTCAGATTCATCCAGACTCAAAAGGAGCTTTCTAAGGTGTTGAACCTATTTTGAGTTAGAGTTCAAAGCCTTGATAGTTCTTAGAGCAGTGGTTCCCAAAATGTGGGTCCCCAGATGTTTTGGCCTTCAACTCCCTAAAATTCTAACAGCTGGTAAACTGGCAGGGATTTCTGGGTGTCATAGACCAAAACACCTGGGGACCCACAGGTTGAGAACCACTGATGTAGAGTACACTTCAGAACAGATCCATAAAAGCAACTGGCCACTATTGGTTTCAATAAGGGAATGAGAAGGGAAGAATGCAGACACTCAGACACAAAATATTCTCTGAATTTTCACATAGACTTCATTCATACATCATTTCAGTCGCAATACACTCTTCTGAAAGAAGTAGGCCTGCTCCAAAGATAAATCAAATGAAACTCTCAGGAACAATTCATGGCTTTCCCCCTAGCATTAGTTCAGAATGGATTCAGGTTTCAGCAATCTCTTATTCTGTCCTCTTGAACTGCTAACTCCCCAAAGTGATGGTTTCACTCAAGCATATCTGAAGAAATGTCAACTGTAGTCAAACAGTAATTTCTTTTCAATATAGTATAATAGGTGTGAAATGGAGTAATGTTGACAAAGTGGACATGGGTCATATGTTTTGCATGACAAAGGTCTCAGGTTCATTACTTGTGGTCCCCAGAAATCCTGTGGCACTCCAGAATCTACAGGACTCCTGTATCAACAACTTTGTGTTCAGTATTTAATGTTTAGCGTCATGAGTTTCCATTTCTTTGAAATTGTTTTTGCCATTCTTTGCAAATGAATAATTGTGTGTTTGGCGATGGACCTGGCTGTGTTGTTATTGTTGTTATGTTTGTGTTTATGTTTATTTATACACCACTTTATCTACCAAAAGGGGACACAAAGCGGCTTGACATAACAGCATTAGTATACAATTTAAAATATAGAAATATACAAACATTAAAACAGAATTAAATATAAACATAAACTAAAAATTCACAGTTAAAATCTATCAAAAGATATTCATTGTGCTTTTATTCTCATCATTTAATCATTCTGTGACCTTGGAGTTTTTTAGCCAATCCTATCCACAACAGCAGCCATTTTGCACTGACATCCTTGACACTCTCTAAAAGTTCCAATGGTGGCTACCAGTCTGAGAAATATCTAAACTGAGCTACTTATTTACAAGTAGTGTTACATCCCACCCTCTCCTCAATTGCATCCATGGATGCAATTAGATATACTAAGGCCCCTTCCACACTGTCCCTATATCCCAGGATCTGATCCCCGATTATCTGGCAATGGAGACTCATATAATCAGTTTAAATCAGATAATATGGAATCAGATCTTGGGATATAGGGCAGTGTAGAAGGGGCCTAAGTCTTTATTTTCAATGGAAAAAAGTGCTGAGCGATTAATTCTCACTTTTCAAATTAGAGCTGGGTTTTGAAGGAATACAAAGCTGCTGGTTTCTAAATATTAGGAAGAGTTGTTTCAGATATAAGGAACTAGGTTGTGTAAATCTCTTAAGAAAACAAGAATTTTTTACAAAATATGTTGATAACCTTCAACAGGGGATTTCATGGACTGTTCAGCTCATATCTGATCTGCCTTGTTTCTTGTTGTGTGTCCTTGAGAATATTTCGCTAACCAAATAAAGTGTTCAAACAGTTTTAAAAGTGGCTAAATATATTAAAAAGCAAATGTATGATCCATTTCTCATTCCTTGTCTTAAAGATAAGGTGCAGTAGAAATGGGTTTGCTTACACAAATCCATGACATTATTTATTAGAATTGAAATGTAAATACATCATTTGCTTTGGGAGATCGCTGTAGGAAGGCACTTGAACATTTCAGTGCCTATACCCACGAGAAGCTTAGACAGTATAAGGCAAAGGAGAAGTGTTCCAATAACGTATCTGACAAAAATACTGAGAGAACATAAAGTATGCATTTCTTGAAGCCTGTAATTTGCACAACTTCTAACAAATTACATAAATACTTTAGACTAATCTACAGCAGTATACAACCAAATGCTTTAAAAGGTATCCAAAATGCCTGGCATTTCAAAACTGTTTAATGTCAAAACAGTGACAAATCTATGCAGATTTTCCCCATGGAATAACACAAGTATTTGTAAATGTTTTGCTTCTGAGTTACAACTCAGTGCAGCTGTGTGAATGTTCAAGTCAAAAAATAATTTGCTGTATACTGCAGAATTAATGCAGTTTGACACCTTTTTAACTGTTATGGCCCAACACTATAGAATCATGGGGTTTGTGATCTTCTAAGGTATTTAGCCTTCTCTGCAAAAGAGTGCTGATAGCTCACCAAACTACAAAGCCCAGCATTTAGTCATGAGTCATGGTCCATGACAGTTAAAGTGGTGTCAAACTATGCCCCCTTCTACACAGCCATATTCCAGATTATCTGCTTTGAACTGGATTATCTGGCAGTGTAGACTCAAAGCAGATAATATGAATTATCTGGTTTGATAATCTTGATTATATGGAAGACGAGAAGAGGCCTATATTAATTTGAGAGTGTAAATGTACCCGTGGGCACTGAATCAGGGATCCTAAAGCCTCTCAGAGAAATAACATTTAAATATGCAGCATGAAAAAAATCTCTGGTGCATCCAAGGTCAAGAAAGCAACTGAGGCCCCTTCTACACTGCCATATAAAATCCATATATCTGCTTTGAACTGAATTATATGGCAGTGTAAACTCATATAATCCAATTTAAATCAAATAATTGGATTATCTGCTTTGATAATCTGGATTATATGGCTGTGTAGATGGGGTCTCAGTCTGTCCGCCAGCCCTCCTAGGCATCTGCCAAAACAGAATAGGACAATTTTTCTAACCAGACTGATGACTTCATCACAAAGGACTTAATTTGGCGACATATGGTTAATTGTGCCTTGTTATGTTTTGTAGAATAGCAGCCATGAATCTGTTGTGACATGTTCCCAAACCTGGAGAAGGACCAAGTCCTTGTTTCCATAAATAAATCTCCACTGTTCCAGGATAGACAGCACATGAAGAAAATACTTTTCAGACTATAACTTTCAGAAAAGCCTTGTAGCATTGCCCCTGAACATAGGTAAAGCTAAAGATTTTCCCCTGACATTAAGTCTAGTTGTGTCCAACTCTGGGGGGTGGTTCTCATCTCGATTTCTTAGCTGAAGAGCCAACATTATCCATAGACACCTCCAATGTCATGTGGCCAGCGTGACTGCATTGAGTGCCATTACCTTCCTGCCAAAGCGGTATCTATTAATCTACTCACACTTGCATGTTTTCAAACTGCTAGGTTGGCAGAAGCTGGGCCTAACAGCGGGAGCTCACCCCACTCCCTGGATTCGAACTGCCAACCTTTTGGTCAGCAAGTTTAGCAGCTCAGCGGTTTAACCCACTGTGCCATCAGGGGGCCCTTCCCCTGAACATACTGGCTGGTTATTGTAAAAATAGATGCAGTCCAGAAATAATGTCCCCAGGTTTTGGAAATGGATTTCATTTTGCTTTATAAGGACATCCCAAAATGCCAGTGTGGGAGAAGGAAAAAAAACCCACTAGGATTCCCCCATCTTCAAAAGATGTGGGAAAATATGGTTTCATTTTGAGAATGATCAACATTTTTCCAGATTGACAAATTCAAATTTATGATAAAGTAAAACACAGCTTTTTCTATCCTTATCTAGAGTACTATTAGTCCTCCCTATAGTTCAATGACTGAGCTGGCTTTTCAACCCAGAAGAGAACAGGATTTGGGTGTTTTATTTTGCATTTGTCACCAAAAACCTAAGTCAAGCCATGATCTACTTGAGGAGCATTTTTTTATCAAGGCCCCTTCAACTGTATGCCTAAATATCTAATTTGCCCCTTTACAAACTTGAAATATAAGGTCACATAGTTTTATGTAAGCCTGGTTGTTATTTATTCCTTTATTCATTTCTTATTAGTTTCCATTTGAGTTGTCTCATATACTTTTTCTCTAAACTTAAAGCTCATTTTCCCTCAATCTCTCTCTCTCTCTCTCTCTCTCTCTCTCTCTCTCTCTCTCTCTCTCTATCTATATATATATATATATATATATATATATATATATATATATATATATATATATATATATATATAAAAGAGCTTACCACTTAAACCACATTTAAATAGCACTGCTGTCTTAGAGAGCATGCAATTAAGCTAATTTGGCATTGGGGGGAGGAGGGAGAGCACACTATGCACTTGCAGAAAGGAAACACTCTATGACTTGGGGAAAAGATCTTAATGTCAATGATCACTTTCCATAAGTTTTTATTCTAATTACCAAACTAAAAATGCATTTCTACAATATCCATAGTATTTTACTTACAGTTCAATATACAACTTTCCTCGATGATACTTGTATGATTGAATATATGTTGTATTCAGTAATATAGCTGGATATATATTGATTTTATATTTAAAAGTTTCAGTCATTCAACTTTTCAACAACTCTTGAAAGATAAGCCAGATTTTGATTAGATTCGAAATAGAGGTTTAGTTTAGCTCTGTACTCAGAGCTGGTGACTCTCAGTTCCTTTGATGGTTGGTCAGAAACCCACCATTTGACCTGTTTGCCAGAAGGAACATTTGACTTGTTGTACTCTAGCTTGCAATGTTAATGTGAAATACTGTTAATCATCATAATAATAATAAAAGCAGTTTACACAATAGTATGTGGGAGAACAACTCAGCAGCACACAAATTTGTTCTCAAAGTTCCTCTCTTGACCAAATTAACTGTGTCCTCGGCTACAATTTAAAACAATTTAAAACAGTAGCTGATAAAATGATGATTAGTAGTGATAGAAGTCATTAAAATGGTTGATAAAAGGTTGATAAAATGTAAAAACAGACCGGGAAGTTTCTCTGCTCAGCCCTCATCAGCACCATACCGGAAGCTAAACCAGTCGTTAATCATATTTTTTTTGTCGTGTCAGGAGCGACTTGAGAAACTGCAAGTCACTTCTGGTGTGAGAGAATTGACCGTCTGCAAGGACGTTGTCCAGGGGATGCCTGGATGATTTGATGTTTTATGATCCTTGTGGGAGGCTTCTCTCATGTCCCCGCATGAGGAGTTGGAGCTGATAGAGGGAGCTCATCCACTTCTCCCCAGATTTGAACCTGTGACCTGTCAGTCTTCAGTCCTACCAGCACAAGGGTTTAACCCACTGCACCACCGGGGGCTCCTGTTAATAATAATAAAACCCTTGCATTGTTTGTTGTTCGACTTGTTGTCAGATGTTGCTTTGGTAAATGCAGTGAAAAATCTCAGGGCCATTCACTGAAGTTATCAGACCGCCTCAGAATCAGAACATTGTTTCATCTAACCCAGTGCTATCTGCACTGACTTGCAGCAGATTGCTAAGGGATCATGAGTGATTTTATTCCAACCCTGCCAAAACATCTCAAATGCTGTATCTTTGAATTTTGCATGCAAAACATGTAATATATCACTACATCTCCACATTAATGATAAAGATACTACAATAACATATCCAATATTATTGTGCCAGCAACAAAGGAAATTGAAAACGTAACACAAAGGACAGAATTCAACTTGATACAAGTAGAGATCAACTTACACAACTTTTTTCATATGTTAATAGGCAGTGACTTCAGAATTACTTCTGTTAATCAATTTGTAAAAATAAAAAGTGACATCCAGCCATCGGATAGTATGGAATGATATGTTTTTAACATGATATAATTTTAAGGTCTATGTTATCTTTTTGAAACCTCTGCCATGGAAGGGTCATATAAGTATCTTTTATAATGATGTCAAATTTGAATTTATATCCTAATCTAATGTAAACACGGCACTGAGGTGGATCAATAATTATAAGGTAGGATTCTATACTGGTCACTAACTATAAATAAAGATTTGATTTAATATACAGCGGGAAAACATTCTTCTGTTTTTGAGTTGTGAGTGTGGAAGGGAAAATGAATGAAAGGACCAGTAATAGTGGAGAAAGTGCAAAATGGTAGGCTATTTAAAATGTCCCCCTTGGCCTGCTGCTGACCCACAGTGCAATCCTCACTCCTCCTGTGCCTCCATATATTTTATTCATTGCAGCCTTACAGAAGACATGTTTTCCTTATTATTTCCTGTTTAGTCAGATACCACTAATGAGGTCATTGACTTTTTAGTCCTGTGGTTACCCAAAGGTTTCTCTGTACTGCAGCCATGTAAATGATTAGGGCCTTGTGCTTCTTAAGGCTAAAGGTATCTGTATTGCTAGTGTAATTCAGTGTCCAAGGCCTCTAATTTTCTGCAGCTTTTGGAAGGTTATTAGGCTAAGGTTTGACTGGGGAAACTGATTATTATGGCCTTGGAGAAAATTTAAAATATTCAGGGGAGTCGAGAGCACCTTATATCATGCCAGGAGCAGCAAGTAGTGGTATATTCCTTAAGTGCCGTCTTCTCTCCCTCTTCCGTTCTCTGTTTTTCATTTTCTCTCTAAAAATGTGTATTGAACAATGTTTATTGCTAATTGAATAAGAGACCTCAAGGATGCACCTACATACTATAGAATTAATGCAATTTGGCACTACTTTAACTGCCAAGGCTAAATGCTATGGAATCCTAAGATTTGTAGTTTGGTGAGGCATCAACAGTTTTGGCAGAAAAGGCTAAAAACCTTGTAAAATTAGAAATGTTAATCCACATATATCTCCTACAGTGCAGATGGATTCCAAGACACCCTGGGATTAGCAGATCTCTTATGGTTTTGTAGGGTTAGGGCTGTGGATTTCTTAATTAAATCAAACCCAATTACGTAACAAGGGAGAAGCTGCAAGCTCTATTAGGCTGCTCCACCCCTCTGCTGTCTTCTTTGCACCTTTTTTTCAAGTGAGTCTCATAATACATCCAAAGTGCAATAGTTTCAGTTTGATCATTTTTGCTTGTAGGGAAAATTCAAGCTTGTTTTACTCTAGGGCTTAATCCATTGTCTTTTAAAAAAATCCATGGTATTAGGAGAAGTCTCTTCCAGCACCATATTTCAAATTAGTTAATTTTCCTCCCATCAGCTTTTTTCACTGTCCAACTTTTACCACAGGAAGAAACTGCAAATATTATGGCATGGATAATCATGATTTTGGTATTCACTTATATATATATATATATATATATATATATATATATATATATATATATTCCACTTGATGATCCTGTCCAGTTGAATAGGTTGTTTTCTTTAGGCAAACTAGATGTCATGATGGTCAACAGCCTCAGAGTAAGTTATCATTTCATACTTCATACACCTCTGGGATCAGGACTATGCATTCACATTGGGTAGCCATTGGGTAGGGTCATCAAGGACATCTTGATGACCCTAGTATTGCTTTCCTGGTAAGAAGAACCATGGAAGGTTTATGCAGGCCATCTGTCTCCCCATGCAACTTCCAGGAGGCACTTAACTTTTTAGCTTCTTGGTAAGGTAGTCAGTTAATTTTATGTGACATCTGATTCCCAGTTTGAGGCAAGATTGTTTTCTGCTGCCTTCATGAGGATCAGTTGTAATCTTGACCCATAAAATGCTGCAGAAATTCATCCAGACTATCTTTACTTCCCACTCTCTGACCTTCTAAGTTCCCTGTCTTATTTTTATCTTTCCCAAAAAGATCACATCTCTGGGTTTATGCTGCTTTCAGTCTATTGATGCCAAGACTGCTGACTTTTCTTTGACTGTTCTCTTTACCAGTTTCTTACCTGGTTGTTCTATTAGTTCCTGTAGTAGTAGCATAAAAAGAAGGGAGGAGATATAGGTTTTTTTGTTCCCCACTGTGCTTAGAAATTCCCACAGTGACCTTGTAAAAGGCTCTTAGCCCTTCAAGTCATCCCAAATGGTGGAAATGGGTGCACTTCATCCCTGTTGAGTTGACACTTTCAATATCACCACTCCATATTAGATTTACCCTCTTGGAGGTCTTCAAAGAACTGTTATACAATGAGTAAGCGGTGAAAGAGGTGTAGTTTTATTTTATAAAGGCTACTTGCAATGAAGGGATGGTGGAATTGCTTCCACAACTTCACCAAAGCTGTATCACTGCTCCAAAGGCATCAATTTGGCCTATTCTTTTGATTCTCCATTTTTATGTTGATTTATGTGACCCTTTCACCGGATAATCTGAGAGAGTTTGATAACCACTTATGCAGTCCTCTCAAGTTCCTTTGCCAGTCACACAACATGGAACCAGAAGGAGAAACTGGAGACCAAGCTGACAACAAGAGAGTGGGACAAGACTAGAAGAGACAGCCATGCAACGTCCCAGTGAGTGCAAGATGGATATCAGGTCACCCACCACCAATTTTGTATAGGAATCAGCAATGGGTGCCTGCACTTCCAAACCCAAAACTTGGTGTAAGATTCAGGCTTTCCCATGTCTAATTTAAACTCAGGGTTAAGCCACAATAAGCAGTTTTTCCCAGGTCAAATTAGTACCACTTGCATGTCTTTTGTAGACACCCACAGGCTTACCATTTAAGTCAGTGTATATACAGCCTTTCTCTGCTAACAAGAAGGAAGAAATAGAGCAATCTTTTACATGACAACCTACATTATTTTTTGGAGATGGACATAATAAGCTGGCTCTACATTGCCAAATAATGCCATTTGAACTGCATTATGTGGGTCTACACTGCATTATATGGCAGTGTAGAGCCAGCCAAAGATGTGTAATTGGAAAAATCAACTGGAGTGATAAAATAATGCATTAAAAGGGTATTTATGACCCGATAATGATATTTTATGCCAATTTGGTAAGAATTTAATTCCTATTAGAAAAAAGTGGAATATCTTCTAGATTTGTCTGGCAGGCAAAGAAACCCAAAATAAAATTAAAAATACTATACAAGGCTAAGAAAAGGGGCAGTTTTGGAATCCCTAATGTCAAATTTTATTATGAGGCTTGTTTTGTATGGTTAAAGAACAGAGGGCTATACTTTATGATTTCATTAGCATGGATCTATTCGATGCAGTAAAATGAATGCTGAAATTTAAAACTGCTGTGTTAGATTCTCCTATGACTTTGGCATAAATACAATAAGCCACATTGCCACAGCAAAACCTTTCAGAAAGGGATGGGTTAAAATTGTAGGTGGTTGCTGTATGATAAACATTTGTATTCTGAACAAGTTAGTTGGAATTTTAAATCAAGAGAGATGAATCTTAAGAAAGACAAAGATCTCAACTAATTTGTTCACATACAACTTAATAGTAGATTTAATCAAGATAAGAGAAATGCAGACACAGAGGTTAGAGAAAATTAATTTTATTTAGAGTTGTGTAAAGACAATGATCATATAATTAAGAAAGTGTATAAATGGGTTTTCAAACTAATGACAGAAAGAGAGCCTGTAAAAAATACATGATACAAGTACAAAGTGGCTCCCAAAACCTGGGCATTTGGATGAATGGGAAGAAAATGTTTCAAAAATATACCATTGACTTTATGCTGTAATTTGAAAGAAAGTTTGTAAAAGACAATGCATAGATGATATCTAACCCCAGCAAGCTGTAGAAAATGCCCCAGCATGTTTCAAACAAATGCCAAACATGTCAAGATAAATGGTTTCGGTTTTCATATGTAGAAGGCAAAAAGTTACTGGTCTGTGGTTTATATGTTAATCCAAAAACATTACCAGTAAATTTATATTTTATAATGTTACCACAAATGCTTTTGTTGAGCTTTATTAATAAAGAACTAGCAAATAAATATAGTTTATTTCTTCAGTATATGATAACAACAGCAAATATATTGTTTGCTTCAATGTGGAAAGAGATAATTCACTATAAGATAAGAAAAAAAGACATTTTAAACATAAAATATAAGAATTAAACACCTAATAAAACATTAAAATCACATTATTCAAGTGCATGGACTGGGCCATTCCAATGTCGATTGCACATGTGGGTTCTAAAGGGTAAAGCAGCTGAAAACCTTTTGAAAAGTTGGAAATGGTTCATGGGTTTTTTGAACCATAAGAAATTTAATATGAAAACAATCAGTATTTATTATTATAATTTTAGTTCATAATTTTAGTACTAGTATATATTAGTTAGATCTCTAATGGTAGCACTTTTTTCTTATCAAAACATTTCTTGTCTTTTTATTTTTTGCTCTTTCTCCCTTTTTCCTTTTTGTAAATTAGATTGTTCATGTGAAATATGTACGTATGTATTTATGTATGTATGTATGTATGTATGTATTTATTTATTTTAAAATAGATGGACTTGGACCACAATTAGGCATATATCTGCTCATGTCTAATATATGTAGACCAACAATAATGGCAACCATGCACACTAAAAGAAATCCTCTATGGAGCTGTGTTGGTGTCCAGCTGGTCCACTGAGCTCACATTAACCTCATTGGGTCATCCCAATGTCACCTGTCTTATAGCCTTGACTTCTCACTGTCCCCAAATCTTCCTGCAAGTACCTTTCCGTTGCAGTCATGTCTACTGAGAGCATATTTATTTATTTCTCGCATTTCTATCCCATTCTTCTCAACTCCCAAAGGGAGACTAAGGACGGTTTACAATGGGCCCCATTCTGAAGCCATGTAACAGATTCAGTTTGGCTGTCCATCTACACTACTGTATTATGGAGTTTGAAATTGAATTATATAGTCAATGTATGGTCTGTACTAACCATATAATCCAGTTTCAAAATGCATTTTATGGCACTGTAAGTGGGGCAAAGTCAAGTTGAGGGCTGAAAACTCCAGATATTTACTGGCAGTGAAAACTATCAGTGTCAGATTCAAAGTATGTTTTGTTTGTTTTCATATAGAGCCGCCCCCAATTAACTGGAAATGTTAAACTTTTTAGCCACTGGATTGTAGATCATATGTATGGGGTTAAATGTTCACACTGTACTTAAGTCATTAGACACTCTAAGAAAAACTGTTCCACGTATGGAAAATATTTGCAGGTCATTTCGCGCACCATCAATTGTGAATATTATTCTCTTTATTTCTATACCAATGCAATTCACTGTTCTAATAACTGGCATGTAAAGAATTCCTAAATATGTCTAATGTAAATTACATGAAAAATCATGTAACTTAAGTTTCTGATTATTTTTGCACAGAGATTTTGCTCCTGCCTGCCAGTACAAAATGATGGGAATTCTTGAAAGCAAATAACAATATGAAGATATAATACCCAAAGGAAACTTTTAAAAATATTTAAAGGGCTGTGTATGGAGGGAGAAGCAGTGGGAGAACTTCAGGGGAACAATTAGCAGAGAAGCAATTGTAGCACAATTATTTCTTATGGCCACCTCCTTCATCTAAATGACACTCAAGAATCACTTCAAACATTCAAGTGGAATGTTTGCTGTTATAAGCACAAATGACTGTCAACCAGGTGCACTTTTTAAAATAAATCAGTAAATGACATGTGAAAAACAGTATGAGAGTTAAAGCAACATAGAATTGCAGATGTATCCGCCACGTAAAATGTTCACTTTGTGTAAGGAAAATAAAATAAAGGTAGAGTGTAATGCATTTTTAAAAATTATTCAGAACCACTCAGAATTACTGCAGCCTCCAAATAGAGGCCACAAAAACTCTTGTGTAAGGTTGAAAGCCTTATGCTAAGTGTCTCAGCCCAGTGATGTGAAACATTCTCTGAGTACCTACATTTAAATAAGGCAGCTACTTTGAATTCATTTCTTTAAAGTATGTCTTGGGGAATTAGATTCAACATTTAATGGCTGGATCTCTCTCCCCCCCTGCCCACAACACACACACTCACTTAGATATGTTCGAGATTAAATGGGGAAAATACTTCCAGAGACAAGATACACAGCCTAGTAATTCCACTGGACCCATTTGGATGACGCAGCTGCATTTGTTTCTCTCATCGGTCTCAAAAAGATCTCAAGGGAAGTTACTTTTCTGTTATTCATGTAGACCGGGGTCCTCATACTAAGGCCCGGGGGTCAGATACAGCCCTCCAAGGTCATTTACCCAGCCCTCACTTCCATAATGAGTCCGAGACTTCCATAGCTAAGTCTAAGTCAGGAGATGTTGACAATATTGAGGAGTGTCCAAAGTCTGTTCAGCAGACTCAGTTGTTAACTTACTGTCTATGTCATGCCAAGCAAAGTTTGGCATTTCTTGGCCCAACCTCCCCCCACCCCCCAAAGCCTCGATTGCCAGCCCATCATCTGCCTTCTGCTCCTCAAACCTAGTTCTCTCCTGGCCTACTGTTGCAGCTGCATCCTCAACACTGTTCTTCAGCACAGCGGGTTCAGTCTCTAAAATGTCACCAGGAGTGGGAATTTTCATTATGTTGTGCATTATGGATTTTGTTGAATTTTTCTGTATAACCAATATGATTACCCCTAGATATGTCATTTGGTCTCAGTCATAATACACGGGTGACCATACATTGACTTCTAACGAAATCCACTGTATGGAGCTGTCTTTGAAAACCAGCCATAAGCATCAGTAATAGCAAGATTAATAGCAGTGATAGACTACAGGAACTAGGAATTTATGAGAATTTTTGAACATTCATTTCATAAAATGACATATTCATCATTATTATTAATGATGTAATTGCTAACCATCAGTTAAATCCACATCATTCAAAATTTTATTACCTTCTCCTCTTTCTTCTTTTGTGACTGTCTATGGACCTAATCACAGGAAAGCAGGGGAAAGCAGGGAAAAGTGGAGGGCACCATCTTTCTTTCATTCCCATGCCTTTCTGTGTTCAGGGAAGGCAGCCACCCGACATCCTTTCCCCACTTCTACCTGGTTTCTCTAGCAGAGAGCTGGGTAGCACCTGACTTCATGTAATCTTCCCTCAATTTCTCTGTGCTGCCACAACAGAATTCCATGGGCAACCACCAGAAATATCATTGCATCATGTGATGGCCTCCGTAAGACTCCATTTCAGCAGCACAGAGAAGTGGAGAAAAGGCTATGTCTGATGAGGTCCTATTTCAGAAACAGCAAAACTTATTTCAGCAACTCTCTTTTGGAAAGTTTTAATTTTAGCAGAATATATATATATATATATATATATATATATATATATATATATATTACATCAACAGGAGTATAGTGTGTAGATCCAGGGAAGTCATGCTACCCTTCTATTTTTTTAAAATTTTTTTATTAAGTTTTATATAATTACAGCGAGAGTGGGGGAATAATATAAGAAGATAGAAAAGTAGGAAAATACCAAAACCAAACACCCGTGAGTACACAAAAAAGAAGCCAAAAATCAAAAAACAAAAATCAAAAATCAAAAAAAAAAAAGAAGAAGAAAGAAAAAAGGGATTTGGACTCCCTTCTGATTCAGCTCGCATAACCGCTATTCTTTTTATCTGTATATATATAAATATATATTCCATTCTCTACCATCCAAGTGTCCTCTGACCACTTATAGTACTTTGTACCTTGTTTCAATGTAGTCGTCAATTGTTGACCAATTTGTCTGTTTAATTATATTGCCTGTATTCTTTTTTAATAGAAACGTTAACCTGTCCATGTCCTTTATTTCATTTATTTTCATTATCCAGTGGAGCTTCTCTGGTATTTTCTTCTGCTTCCAGAGTTTGGTGAAGACAATTCTGGCGGCCGTTGTCAAATACATAAACAGGATATCCTCATTCGTGTCTAATTTAATATCGGCATCTACAATTCCTAGTAAATAATATTCGGCTTTTCTTGGAAATTTTTTATTGAATATTATTTGCATTTCTTCATGAATATTTTTCCAATATTTTTGAGATTTTGTGCAGCTCCACCATAGGTGAAAGAAGGTCCCCTCATGTTCATTGCATTTCCAGCAGGATTTTGATACATTCTTGTACATATGATTTAATTTTACTGGAGTCATGTACCACCTATGAAACATTTTCATCCAATTTTCCTTTAAATCCATTGCATAGGTGCACTATGCTACCCTTCTATTTTGATATGGTGAGACCACATCTGGAATACTGTGTCCAAATCTGGGCACCACAATTGAAGAGAGATGTTGACAACCTGGAATGTGTCCAGAGGAGGGCAACTAAAATGAACAAGGGTCTGGAGAACAAGTCCTATGAGGAGCAGCTTAAAGAGCTGGGCATGTTTATCCTGAAGAAGAGAAGGCTGAGAGGAGACATGATAGCTATGTATAAATATGTGAGATGAAGTCATAGGGAGTAGGGAGCAAGCTTGTTTTTTGCTGCCCTGGAGACTAGGACGCAGAACAATGGCTTCAAGCTACAGGAAAGGAGATTCCACCTGAACATTAGGAAGAACTTCCTGACTGTGACAGCTGTTCAGCAGTGGAGCTCTTAGCCCCGGAGTGTGGTGGAGGCTCTTTCTTTGGAGGTTTTTAAACAGAGGCTGGATTGCCACCTGTTGGGGGGTGCTTTGAATGCAATTTTCCTGCTTCTTGGCAGGGGGCTGGACTGGATGGCCCATGAGGTCTCTTCCAACTCTATGATTCTATGATACTGACTTGGAGGAATGAAAATAACCATTTTCCCATTGCCCTAGAATGAAAATATATACAAGGAATATTCATATTGGTCAGTAAGGATCCATATACACTGGAACTCCTGCAGTTTGGCACTACTTTAATTGGCATAGCTCAATACTTGTAAGCCGCTCCGAGCCCCAGGGGAGTGGTGGCATATAAGTTTAATAAATAAATAAATAAATAAATAAATATACTATGGAATCACAAGAGGTGTAGTTTTACAAGGTCTTCAGCTTTCTCTGACAAAGAGTGCTGGTGCCACGCCAAATTACAAATCCCATGTTCCCATAGCATTGAGCTATGGCAATGAGTCATAGCTGTTATAGTGCATTGATTCTACAGTATAGATGCACCCAGACACATGTGAACAAAACATTTGCAGTTAGGTATAGATGAATCCATCTTGAATTATATATCCAAATGCCTCCTACCAAATTCTATTAATGAGCAAATAAATAGAAGTATTGAAGGAATTGTGATAATTTGGATACTTATCTGAATATGGGGAGAATTGTCAAGATGCCTGAGTTTGGAGAAAAATCATTATGGTAAAATAAGTAGAATTACCATTTTAAATTCAACTTCTCTCCAGTGGTAGGTTTACTTTACTAAACACCTAATATATAAATTTCTCTGAGTAGTGGCATGAATACAAATTGCAAATAATTTGGAAAGTTGGGTAAATCTCTTCATAGATAACACAACCCAACAAAACAGTTTTTTACTTGGTATTTTGCCTTGGTTTTTAAGATATTCCAGGGGTTAATTGGGGCACTGATTCAGGAAATTGTATTGGATAAACCATATCAGCTCTGGTTTCTTAGATAAGATTATCATCATTTTCAATAGGTGAGCAGATGATAAATGGTATATGGTATATATTCTGTATCTCAGAAACTAGCACTGATAGGGAGAAATTGGTGCCATTTTTAGAATCTTCAGTTCATATATACCCAGAAACAAGTCTAATATTTAAGGCACCAAAACATATGTTGGACAGTATTGGAGAAAGAAACTATGAACATTTGCTCTATCAAAAAGACCAATGACTGAAGACTCATATAGCCAAAATTCAGATTTTACAATATTTGGTCTTTATTTGTAGATTATACTAAGTATGTATTAGTACAGTACCGCTTCATTAGTACCTCTTCATTATCTATTTATACATTGTTTTCTCCCTATTCCTTTCCATTGTCTCACTTTGTTTATTTTAAAGAATATAATGGATATGTCTATGATTGGATCTGTATCTTTCCTAATTTAAAATAGTTAATGAATTGGTTGTGATCGAATATGGTGTGTGTGTGTGTGTGGTGGTCACCAAAATGAAGCTGACAAGACAAACTGCCACTATCAAAGAATAGTAACTCCTTGACTTCAAGTCAATAAATACTGACTATAGGTTGCATAAATAGCCACCGTCAAACCCATTTGTTGCATATGGTACTTAATTGGGAATAAATGAAAATTAAACTAAATATTGGGTTGTTGTAGGTTTTTTTTGGGCTATATGGCCATGTTCTAGAGGCATTCTCTCCTGACGTTTCACCTGTATCTATGGCAAGCATCCTCAGAGGTAATATTAAACTAAATATTGTTCAGTTCTTTCATTTCTAATCTTTCAAGAAGCAAATGTATGTTCTTATAGGGAATATCAAGTACTTGATGGTTATGTGTTTCTATATCTAGTTCAAGGTGATGGTTATCAAAGCCTTACATCAAGGAGGAAATTATTGATATCTAATGGAGGATTTCGTATCATCCCCATTCCATCTAAATCTATGCAAATTCTTTCTAATATAGAGCTTTTGAATTCAACATAGAACTTCTGAATTCAATTAGACAATGCATTAGTTCATTTCCAAGGGTTTAATACAACTAGGACTAATTTTGCATGTAGCTGGTCTTTCAATATCTGGTTAAAACCTCACTCCTTAGGAAGGACAATTTAGAAATTCTTCAGAAAATTCATGAATCATATTACTATTTTTTTTCTATTTTCTTCAAAAGTCCTGATATTTTTTTGCTTATTGGAAACATGCATTTCACTGAAAATATTTGATGACAGCTTAGATATTGGTCTTATTCAATTTAACCACCATGCAGACCAAAGATGGGCAATCTTTTGTTCTCCAGATATTACTGAACTGCACCTCAATCACAATGAAACCAGCATAGTCAATTGTGATAAATCATGGGAGCTATAATGCAATATCTGAAAGACCAAAGCTTGCCTACCTTGATGTTGTAAGCCTCCATTTCTCTCTGTCTCCCTCAGAACCCTTCTACACTGCCATATTAGCTAGATTATCAAAGCCTTTCAACATTACAGTGATCCAAATATATGCCCCAACCACAGCTGCTGAAGAAGCAGAAGTAGATCAGTTCTATGAGGATCTGCAGGAACTACTGGATAATACACCAAAAAGAGACATTATTTTCATTACAGGAGACTGGAATGCCAAGGTGGGAAGTCAAATGACAACAGGGATCACAGGCAAGCATGGTCTGGAGAACAAAATGAAGCGGGACGCAGGCTGATAGAATTTTGCCAGGAAAACTCACTGTGTATAACGAATACTCTCTTCCAACAACCTAAAAGACGGCTTTATACATGGACCTCACCAGATGGTCAACACCGAAATCAGATTGACTACATCCTTTGCAGCCAAAGGTGGCGGACATCCATCCAGTCGGTGAAAACAAGACCTGGGGCTGACTGTAGCTCAGATCACGAACTTCTTATTGCTCAATTTAGAATAAAACTAAAGAGATCAGGGAAAATACACAGACCAGTTAGATATGATCTCACTAACATTCCTAGCGAATATACAGTGGAAGTGAAGAACAGATTTGAAGGACTAGATTTAGTAAACAGAGTCCCAGAAGAAATATGGACAGAAGTCCGCGACATTGTTCAGGAGGCGGCAACAAAGTACGTCCCAAAGAAAAAGAAAACCAAGAAGGAAAAATGGTTGTCTGCTGAGACACTGGAAGTAGCCCAAGAAAGGAGGAAAGCAAAAGGAAACAGGGATAAGGGGAGATATGCCCAGTTAAATGCGCAATTCCAGAGGTTAGCCAGAAGAGATAAGGAACTATTTTTAAATAAGCAATGCATGGAAGTGGAAGAAGACAACAGAATAGGAAGGACAAGAGACCTCTTCCAGAAAATTAGAAACATTGGAGGTAAATTTCAGGCAAAAATTGGTATGATAAGAAACAAAGATGGCAGGGACCTAACAGAAGCTGAAGAGATCAAGAAAAGGTGGCGAGACTATACAAAAGATCTGTATAGGAAGGATAATAATATTGAGGATAGTTTTGACGGTGTGGTGAATGAATTAGAACCAGACATCCTGAGGAGTGAGGTTGAATGGGCCTTAAGAAGCATTGCTAACAACAAGGCAGCAGGAGACGACGGGATCCCAGCTGAACTGTTTAAAATCTTAAAAGATGATGCTGTCAAGGTGATGCATGCCATATGCCAGCAAATATGGAAAACACAAGAATGGCCATCAGACTGGAAAAAATCAACTTATATCCCCATACCAAAAAAGGGAAATGCGAAAGACTGCTCAAACTTCCGTACAGTGGCCCTTATTTCTCATGCCAGTAAGGTAATGCTCAAGATCCTGCAAGGAATACTCCAGCAATACATGGAGCGAGAGTTGCCAGATGTTCAAGCTGGGTTTAGAAAAGGCAGAGGAACGAGAGACCAGATTGCCAATATCCGCTGGATAATGGAGAAAGGCAGGGAGTTTCAGAAAAACATCTACTTCTGCTTCATTGACTATTCTAAAGCCTTTGACTGTGTGGATCATAATAAATTGTGGCAAGTTCTTAGTGGGATGGGCATCCCAAGCTACCTTGTCTCTCTCCTGAGGAATCTGTACAAGGACCAAGTAGCAACAGTCAGAACTGACCACGGAACAACAGACTGGTTCAAGATTGGGAAAGGCGTACGGCAAGGCTGCATCCTCTCACCCAACCTTTTTAACTTGTATGCAGAACACATCATGCGATGTGCGGGGCTTGGTGAATGAAAGGCTGGGGTGAAAATTGCTGGAAGAAACATTAACAACCTCAGATATGCAGATGACACCACTCTGATGGCCGAAAGCGAGGAGGAGCTGAGGAGCCTTCTAATCAAGGTGAAAGAAGAAAGAGCAAAAGCCGGGTTGCAGCTAAACGTCAAAAAAACCAAGATTATGGCAACAAGAATGATTGACAACTGGAAAATAGAGGAGAAACCGTGGAGGCCGTGACAGACTTTGTATTTCTAGGTGCAAAGATTACTGCAGATGCAGACTGTAGCCAGGAAATCAGAAGACGCTTACTTCTTGGGAGGAGAGCAATGTCCAGTCTCGATAAAATAGTGAAGAGGAGAGACATCAGACTGGCAACAAAGATCCGCCTAGTCAAAGCCATGGTATTCCCTGTAGTAACCTACGGATGTGAGAGCTGGACCTTAGGGAAGGCTGAGCGAAGGAAGATCGATGCTTTTGAGCTGTGGTGTTGGAGGAAAGTGCTGAGAGTGCCTTGGACTGCAAGAAGATCCAACCAGTCCATCCTCCAGGAAATAAAGCCCGACTGCTCACTGGAGGGAAAGATACTAGAGACAAAGTTGAAGTACTTTGGTCACATCATGAGGAGACAGGAAAGCCTAGAGAAGACAATTATGCTGGGGAAAGTGGAAGGCAAAAGGAAGAGGGCAGACCAAGGGCAAGATGGATGGATGGCATCCTTGAAGTGACTGGACTGACCTTGAGGGAGCTGGGGGTGGTAACGGCCGACAGGGAGCTCTGGCGTGGGCTGGTCCATGAGGTCACGAAGAGTCTGAGACGACTGAACGAATGAACAACAACAACATCAAAGCAAATATTCCACATTGTCTGCTTTGAACTGGATTATATGTGTCTACACAGCTATATAATCCAGTTTAAAGAAGATAATCTGGACTTTGAAATGCAGTGTAGAGGGGACCCCCCCCCACTCACTCACACACACTCACTCTACACATGCATGCGCACATACAAGGACAGCCACTGATGGTAACAGGAAAATGACAGAGCACAATCTGAGTGACAACCAAAATTAATGTTTTTGATAGGTCTACGTGAGAAGGCGTAGACCTTCATCTTCCTGCAAACTGTCACTTTCCTCATCAAAATACTTCTTTTCTCGGTATACTCTAGCTGTCTTGCTTAAGAAAAATCCCCCCACCCGCAGATTTGTCTTTTTTTATAAAAAAAGAAAACTCTCTTGACAAAATAAGGCAGCAATTCTATTCTGAATGTGTTCTGCTCTGTTGAGTTGACTTGCTTTTATACTGTCTAAAATAATTTGGTATGTAAGAATATATAAAGGATTCTCCCTTCTCCTTAGCTGTGAAAAGTGTCATGCAGTTGACAAAAGAAACCCTGCAAACAACCCAAGATAATGTAGTTTCTCGAATACATGGTACCCTCTCCTCTGAAAATAATGAGCTATTCTCCAGTGTTGGCTTTTCATGGACCCCCAGACACAGAAATGTCAAAATTTCAATAATTCCACTCCCAGAAAGTACTTGGATGTAAATTGGTTGCCTTAACACTATTTGTCAGGTGGCAAAATTTTAAACAACAGTACTAAACACATATAATTTGTGGTGGCAAAATATTAACAAGAGAGAAATCTCTCAACTGTAAATTGACAGTTTCAGAACTCTCTTGAAGTGAGCTCCTGTTTCTATTAGTTTGTGAATCATTTCTCCAAGCTATAGCTAGTCACAGGAAAGTTACAACAGGTTTTTCTTCAGGTATATAAAGGCAGATCCTTCCCTGCAGCATGGATAATTAAGAGAACAGCTGGATGTGCAATCATAACATAAAGAGAGGAGGCAAAGGAATGTAAGGTATTGTTAATACCCCTCAAAGGACCAGCGAAGGAAGTAGAGAAATTAATGGATGAGAAATTAATCTGTCACCACAGTAATATTAGGAGAGCACTAAGAAAGGTGTTTCATAACATTTGTGTGCTTGTGCTGACTGTCTCATGCAAAGAGAAAAAGTGGGAAACAATATTCTGTGTACTTTTATATGCTGTACATCTTATGCATCCCTTATCCAGAATTCCAAAATACTCAAAAATTTGTAATTGTCCATAAGGGTATCTGAAATATTGACACCTTTGCTTTGTGATAGTTCAGTGCATACAAACTTTGTTTCATACACAACATTATTTAACAATGTTTGCAATTGTATTCAGGCCAAGTGTGTAAGTTATATATCAAGCATAAATACATGCAATGTTTACATTAGGGTCTGAGCTCCAAGATATCTCATTATATATTAGGTGTGTGCAAATCTTGGTTTTAAAATGGTAAGTCATATATAATTTGTTAGTTTTGTATATACCAACATACAACGAAACATGGGGGGCACGCAAAAACGTAAGGATCAAAACTCACCCAATACCTTTTTCATTTGAATTCTGTAATTATATTTATTTATATATTCTAAATATTTATATTCCACCCTTCTCACTCCGAAGGGGACTCAGGGTGAAGTACAACATATAAATGGCAAACATTCAATGCCAGGACATGAATAAATTATATGCATACATAAACATTAAAAACATTTGCCTCAACTTTAAAACACACTGCTTAAAACTGTCTCGATCATCCACATCAAATCTAATTGGTGGGATAAGGTGCCCTATCACTGCTTTAAAAGCTTGGTCCCACAGCTAGGTTTTTGCCATCTTTCAGAAGGACACAGGGAGGGGGCTGATCTAATCTCACCAGGAAGGGAGTTCCATAACCGGGGCAATCACTGAGAAGGCCCTCTCTCTCGTCTCTGCCAATTGTGTTTGTGACAATGGCAGGACAGAGAGCAGGGCCTCCTCAGAGGATCTTAATCTCCACAATGGTTCATAGGGGGAGATGCATTTGGACAGGTAAATTGGGCCAGGGCCATTTAGGGCTTTATGTAATGCTCAGAAATCAGTTTCATTTTCAGTACAAGAGAAGTAAAGCCAAAAAGGCTGCAATTCCTATTTAAATTAAGAAGAGATAGACTGTTTCTTGCCATGAGGAGAAGAAAGCAGCAGGATGAGATGAGCTGAGTGAGCTGGGAAAGGGACTGAGAAAGCATAGAATTCTGGGAAATTTAGTTTGGGAAGGTGATGAGCACCATAGCAGAGAACTCAAAAGGTCCTGCCGTAAATTACATTTATCAGAATTCTGCTCATTATCCGAAAGCCCCAATTAGGATAGGGGAGAGATTTGTTCCTCCAGGCAGCAGCCAGAGTGCCAATACATTGTTGTATCTCCAAATATGAGGACTGACTGATACTTCAATACTAGTAACTAAATCTGTGCTGGGCTGGGAAGAAATCCCTAAATTGAAATTCTGTTGCCTATAGACATTCAATGAGGTAGCTATTGTGGCCTTTTTTTGGGGGGGGAGGGGAAAGGCATGCAAAAAAGGACACCCCCCCCCCAGAAGAAATGGCTCGAAGCTCAGTTGAAATGTACAAATCTAATACACATGATGCTTGAGAAATCGAATCACTTTCAATTTTAAAAGAACTGACCTGATCTTAACCTCCTGGACTAATATATGGGTTGGATCAGGTTATCTGAAAGAATGTCTCTTCCATTATGAGCCTTCCTAGAATATAAAATATTCTGCAGAAACCCCATCACTTGAGATTATGTTGGTGAGTATCTGACAGAGACTTCTTGGCCAAGTCAGGATGCTGAACATCTGATGAGTAATCAAAACATGACACTCTTGTTTTATCAAATTATTTTAAATATTTTAATCCACTTTGTTGCATTTTAGTTAAATACACATTATGTTTCGAGCATCTTTTGGCACAAAGGGTGGAAATCAAAGGGTGGAAATCTAACTGTTTAGATTTTCAATGCAAGACATACTGTACTTTGTCCCATTGCCAATGCTAGGAAGTGGATAAATTTGTATGTAAATACAATTGCATTTTTTTGTTTAAATCCTTAATAATGATCGAAAAACTTTTTTTTTCTATCGAGCTGGCTGTATCCACTCTTAAAAGAGAAAGCTAATCTGCATCTAAACACACATTTCTGAAAAACCTCTTTTAATACTTCTTGGTCTTCAGTATATTAGCTCTAGCTTGTGTCTATTATGTGAACATAAGTCATTTAAGCTTGTTGGGATTTATACTCCAAATCAACATTTTAAAGTCTTTTGTAAATACAGCTTCCAATTAGAAATAAGACATTCTAATATTTTTCATGTTACCAGAAATGTCAGTAAAGTATATTATTAAAGTATGAATCCAGCCAACTTGCATGATTTCAGTTTTAGTTTTGTGCAGGCTTGTAAATGTAAGTTCTATTTTTCATAGATTTTTCAACATGCCTCTAGAAAATGTTCATTAAATTTTGAAGGAGCAGAGATTCCTCCAGCAGTCTTAAAGCAATAAGCCAAGGAAGCTGTGCAGGCTAGCTGAAAAAGCCATGGATTCTTTGGTGAATCCTACAGGAATATGCCTAAAAAACTGAAATGTAGGGCCCTGAAAAGGCTTGCTTGGGGACTCTATGCCTCCAAGGCTTATAGTGTTTCTGTGTAGAAAACAACCTCAAACCCTTTGATCGTTCACATAGACTTCCTACGTTTTTGATTAGACATTCTACTTCATCAATAGAGCAACTTATGTGATAAGAGAAATGATGTGATTAGGGAAAACAATGCATCCAGAATAGTACTTGCTTGGAATAAAAAATTCCTTGATAGCACAAAGAGTCAAATATTACAACAACTCCAGTTTATAAACAGCATGCTTTGCACTTATATATTTCCAGTAATTTACAAGGTTGCAGAGTTTGTTTTAACAGTTTAAAGGGATGTCAAAAGGAAGGGCAGTTCCAGTTGTAGAAAAGCTCATTTACAATCTGAACTGTGAAGTCTCATTTCCTTTGGATTTCTTTAGAGTTTTACTGAAAGAGTTTATAGAGTATTTTGCTGGCTTTTTGGGGTCAGTTTTCTCCCTCTTCAACAAGGAAAACAATTCCACATTTAACTGAGTACGGTCTGAGAGTAGCAAAGCTAAAAAGATTGTGTTCATTTTTGTGTCCCTGTAGCTGGAAAACTCAAGTTTTCTGGAACCACTTTTTGTCCTACCTTTTAATGTTTTTTTTTGTTTGTTTTTTTGGTCAGGATAGTTAGTTTAGCTGAATTAACTAGAATAAACTGCTTCCAGTTGTGGTTGTGAAAGCTGAAAAATTAGTCCAGATACATTGATATATTGATTAATAGGACAGAAGAGAATGAGAGCAAAAGAGAGAGGAGTTTTGTGGGTGTTGTGACCAACCTCCATGGAGCCATTTAAAAAAAAATCTCCTGTTCTGACTGATGATTCTATTGCTTAATGGAACACCTTTCTATAGAATTACTGCAAAGACAAAACATCTGCCCATTACCCAAATTGTTAATCCCTACTAGACCTGACCCATTGCACAATAGAAACAAGATAGGTTAAAATTTATGTAAGCTCCCTTGATTCATCGGTTGTGACTAAGGACCTTTCCAGACATGCCAAAATTCCTCTCAAGATTGAGGCCACACAAACCCCCCAAATTTCAAGATTTTGCAGGGGGGATTTAATGGTTTCCAGCTGCCATCCCTCAATTTCTCCTTAAAACTTATTAGAGGGGCCTGGTTGCATCCTTGGGTCCTTTGGAGAAAGCTCCTGGGGTGAGGATACCATCCTGCCCTTTCAGCTTCTTAGGGAATGGGGATTGACCCCCGGGATCATGGAGGGTGCTCCCAAAATTCAGTCCCTATAGAACCAACACCTGAAAAGATCCAGATCTTGCAGTAAGGTCAAGATCTTCTCAGGTTCCTTTTTTAAGATCCAAAATAAATTGGAAAATCCTGGTTTATTCTGGATTAACATAGGCATCATTTGAATACCTTAGATTAATCCAATATTCATCATGGGTTTTGGATATGTGTGGAAGAGCCCTAACAATTGGATTTAGCCCCATGTGGTAAATAGGCTGAGCCAAACTCCGCAAGCCTGCACACATTCTCCTTAAATCTCAGACAATTCTATGATACCTCCAAAAATGTGTGACAGGTTTAATTTGTGGAAACACATATATCTCTTCCTAGCAGCAGCTTTAACAGACATATGCACTTAAGTCTCTGTTTCTAAAAGAAGTTTTGATCGCTCTAATACCACCTAGCATTTCCCCCCTTTATGTTGGACTTTTTCCCATTAATCAGAGCAGCATGAATATCACATGAGACAGTCTTGTCTTTCTCTCATTATGTTAGATGTCACTGTAAAAATAAGCATTTATTTTACCTCCATCCATCTCAAAAGGAAGTTGGAATTGAAAACCACCCAACTGACTATTGATTGACTATTAATTTAGTGTAAAAAGTTTTGTGGTCTGTCCTTTGACCGGAATATTGTGGCATGTGTTTAGAGCTGCCTTTCCACTGCTTTTTGCAAGAAAAGAGAGGAAATAATAAGAAAAAAATGCCCCTTTTAACCTCTGAATTCTCTATTAAACAAAGAAAGCATGTATTAAAAGGGCATGGATTTATTCTCAGGTATGAGTGTGTGGGTTTGTATATTTCTTTTCTTGTCAAGTATGTATGTGGCAGAAGTAGCTAGGTCTGACCATTTCAAAAACAATAGCCTTCTGGGATTCTAGTGTATGGCAATTTCTATCTTACTGCGGTTTCCATAATGGCATATTGGGTGTGAATCTTATATCACTGTTCCATCTCTACATATTTTAATAGGCAAGCTTGCATCAAAATCTGGTTTATTTATTTATTTATTTATTTATTTGCTTTATTTTTATACCGCATTTTTCAGCCTAATTCGGCGACTCAATGTGRTTTCACTAAGCATATTAAGAAATGATATCTGAACATGTGCAAAAAAAAAAGCTTTTCCCATTCAGTGAGCTAGTTTGTAGCAAAAAGCTTTACAATAAAATGAACACAAAAGACTTTTTGCTGGTCCAGGCTGATCGGATTGCTCACCATTCCACTACTTGCAAATATGATCAGTAATCAGCTGGTAATCAAACATTTGGAGACCTCAGTACTTAACGGGTGAAAGGAAATACTGAGCTGACTCTGATGAGTGACTGCCAATTCCTAGCCCTTGATTGGATATGAAATAGGCAGCATTACCTGAGAACTAGTGTGGTATAGTGATTAGAAAGTCAGGGAAGAGAAAAAAAATCCCATTCAGTTACACAGTCAGTCACATATAGAGGAGATTCTGATGATTTTCTCAACCCATTAAATGAAGATATAAAAAGGAACATACTCATTAATTCATTTGGTCTTGTCTTACCCCTAGGAAAGCCATTTTTCGCTACTCCTTCTCTTCCTCCTCCTCCCTCCTGCTTCTTCCCTCCTCTTCTTTTCCACCTAAAAACAACATTATTCATATACCATATATTCTGGCCTATAAGACGACTGGGTGTATAAGACAACCCCCAACTTTTCCAATTAAAATATAGAGTTTGGGATATACTCACCGTATATGACCACCCCTCTTCCATCTCCTCCTCCCACCCCATGAAGGGAGGGAGAGAAGGAGGGTGATCCAAACTAAAGAATTAAAAACATCTAAAAACAATTACATCCATTATTAAAATCACACAAACCAAACCTGTAATTTTGCTACTCTTATAAATCATAATGTAAATATATGATATACACGATGTACTTTCATTGTTACAAATGGAACATAAATCACAAAAACAATGTTTGGGGGACGATGGACAACGGATGATGGGATTTGCAGTACCTTCAACTGATTCAGCTATGACTTCCACATACCATTGAGACCTTCACAAATTACAGACCTGGACCAAACTTGGCACAAAGAATCCCCATGAACAACAGAAAATCCTGGAAGGATTTAGGAGGAATTGACAGTTATTAATGGGAGATGTAGTTCACACATCCAAGGAGCAATGTGAACCCAAACAACTATTGATCTGGACCACACTTGACATGAACGATCAATGGGTTGTGATGCAGTTAAGCAGTCTTATGCTATCATAATAATGGAAGACAAAAAAAACGGAATGGAGATATTACCAAAAAAGTGAAACAATGAAGAAACTATTCTAAAAAATATAAGTACACACTAAATTATAATATGGAATGGAGCGAAGGAACTGAATTTCTTCAGTTGCTATTTGTATTTTCTCTCTACTGATGAATCAGCATGACCAACATGAATAATTATTTCAGCAGTCTTACCTGGCACTGAGATTTCTGAACAAGTAATGACTATCAATTATTTCTCAAGAGCTGTCATTGTTGGCAAGTTATACTCTATTCATATCAGACTTCATTCAGAGGGGAATCACCACACAAGGGTGAAAAAGTTGTCAGAGTTTTGCTCAAGACAACAAATGGCACTTGAGTGAAAGGAACAAGAAATCAACAAGAACTTGGGCCTTCTAATTAAGGAACTGATCAGACAGGGTGAATTTAGGGTCCTAGGATGATTTCACCTCATCTAATGGATGAAGTCTCATTCCGGACATTACACAACATCGTGTGACATCTGGTAGAGGTCCTGCTCCCAACCATGGTGAAGGTGTCACCAAATGCTTTTCCCCAAACACAGGATGCTTCCTGTGTTATGCTGGCTCTAATGGAGGCAGCATGAAGCCTCATCACCCCTCTCTTTCCTTCTGGATGCCCCACCACCCCTCTCTTTCCTCCTGGATGCTAGACAAAGTGGGACACTACACCTGACCTTTATGATGAGGCCCTAAATGAACTTTGAAAGAAGGTAAGGCCAGGGCCCTTTCTTTTCTGGGGTGCAGACAACTTTACTGGCCACTGATTAGCTTGGCAAATGTCGGAGGCCCCATCTACACTGGCATACAATGAAGTTGCAAATAGAATATATGTTCAATGTAAAATCATATATTGCAGATAGAACTGCATTGAACTGGGTTATATGAGTCTACACTGCCATATAATCCAATTCAATCTGTATCAAATGACATTGTAGATGGGGTCTTAGTTATATCCTGGTTGGGTTATTATAATGTCTTTACATGGAACTGCCTTTGAAGAGTGTTTGATCCAAATGAGAATGAATTGTTTCCAGATCTGTCAGATTCTATTGAACTCAGATCTGGTTTGCTGAATCTGACTTTAATTCAATTTGAAGATCCCATGAACCACCTGATTAGAATTTACTGCTCAAAGATTCTTGTTCTGTACTCCAGGAGACTGAATTAGAACTCTATAGAAGAGAATTCTTTATACCTACTCAGACTAAAAAAGAAAAATGTCAATATTCCATCCGATGGAGCCATGACAATCAAAATGTTTCAGTTATCAGTTTCACATGTATTAAAACTTTTTAAGTCATTTTGATCCATTAATATTATCAAACTGCATTTTAAGACCACAATAAAACAAATCAATAACAAGCTGTTTTTATTTTGTTCTGTAAAATTTTGCCAAGTGCAAACAGATAGATGTTGCATACCAATAAACAACTTCTGTCATAATTCCTTCTGAAAAGATATGACACTGTCTGAATATACCAAATTTCCACTGCCTGCTACCTTTCACTTGTTGAAATGCCACACTCCTTGACATTTCAGATGCACACTGAATATTTCATTATACCATCCACATCTCTCTGTGTTAGGGAGAAGACATTATCCAGTGCCTCATCTCTGTGAATAATAGGTAAAAGTTGACTTCTTATGCCATGGCCTTGTTTTAGCATTTGTTGTTATTCTCTCTGCCATAAATTGCTAAAGGCAGTGATGTGCTCTGCAGAAATGCAGACATGAAACTTGAACTACAGTTGCAATTATATCTTAGCACTTCCTCCACGTGCAAAGGGGAAAATGTCAGTTATTAATTTCCTGTAGGATCTTTGTTTAGGATACCTCTCAGTGCTGCATAGAAGGAATTCAGTACTATTAGAAGTGTGCGTGTTTCTGGCGTAAAGAAAAAAAGAAATGATGGGAAAGCAGGAAGGACAACCTTGCTGCTTTAAACGTTACTTGTGCTTTTCAGGCATGAGTTCTGAAGATTATTATTTTGATACAATGTTATTGAAATCTGCCACACTGAAAGGGGACATTCTTCTTTCTGTAAAAATTCCCCAATTAAAAAAATTGTCACGAACAAGGACCCCATTACAATAAAAAAAATCTGCTCTAAATAGGGACATTTTGAATCATGTTTACTCAAAATTCAATTCTTTTTATTCATCTAGATGAGTGGTTCCCACCTTCTGGTCTTCCAAGAATTCAGCACTCAGAATTCCTGAAAGTTGGTCAAGCTGTCTAGAAGGTTGAGAATCAATCTAGATCCTTGAATTGAGAATGTGGCAAAAAAGAGTAAAACTTTATTTTATATACAGGCAGTTCCCAAGTTACAAACATCTGACTTATAGATGAGTCATAGTTAAGAACGGGGATGAGACAACAGGAAGTGAGAGAAATCTACCTCTAGGAAGAAAAAATATCTCCTTAAAGAGTTATCATGGGGGGGGGGTGCCTTCACTTAAGCTTTCTCACCAATCCTTGTTTCCACAACAAGGCATTTTTTTTCAAAATCCAATTATCACAGGGACAGAAAATGAGATGAAATCTGCTAAACAGGGGCACAGACAGCAAAACAAACACCACATGGATGTTCACCCTCCCCTATGCTACCCACTTTAACAATGTACCTGTCCAATTTGCATAAAAATTCAACTTAAGAACAAGCCCATATAACCTTTCTTGTTAATAACTTTGGAACTACCTGTACAATGACTGAGGGACCTTGGGACCACCATATATTTTGTACTATATCTTTTTTTAAACCCTTACTTTTGGTCATGCTAGATTGACCATCTGGATGATATAAGTGATTTACTCTCTATACTACTTATGAACAATCTACTTTTGGCCCCAGATGAACCTAATCTCCAAGTTCCTCACACAATTATTTTATTGGACACAATTTGCCATTTTGCACCATTCTTTTAAAGAGCTGCTTTAGAGATGTATATATTGCCTTGTCATTGCCCTCCACCAAGTTGGGCTCAGGAGGGCCTCATCATCACCCTCCTCCAGTTGATTTGTTTTTTTTGTTTTGGCATTTGAATGTTTGCCACTCTGTTACTTTTGTTGTAAACTGCCCTGAGTCCCTTTGGAGAGATAGGGCAGTATATGAATAATAATAATAATAATAATAATAATAAGAAGAAGAAGAAGAAGAAGAAGAAGAAGAAGAAGAAGAAGAAGAAGAAGAAGTATGGCTTCCATGTAGAGGGAAAGTAACACTTTCCCTCTAAAACAGGTCCAGGTCCAGGTCCAGGTCCAGGTCCAAAGCTCTTTGGCTCTGTTCCACACCAGCATGGCAGCTTGCTGAAGAACAGGTTTACTAGGTTCTTGTGGGTTTTTTCAGGCTATAGGGCCATGTTCTAGAGGCATTTCTCCTGACGTTTTGCCTGCATCTATGGCAAGCATCCTCAGAGGTAGTGAGGTTTACTGTCTTTCACTCTGATGCATTGCAAAGACATCACTTGAGCAGGTCAGAAGGTGGCCCTCTCCAGCTACCAAGTCATTAGATCACATGTGACGAATTACAGTAATAGTTTTCACCTAGTTCCATAAGACTATCAAACCACAGAGTAGTTCTTCCATTTCAGCCTTGTTGAGCCTTGCTAGTCTCATGAACACAATGCCATTGGTCTTAGCCTCTCGTGTACTGTGTTTTTAATTTTTTCCTGGGATGGACTAAGGTCTTGTCTTCCAAGATTTTACTCAGATATGGGGATTGTTCCTTTAAAAAAGAGCTAACACTGTACCTATTTCTCAAAAAAAAAATCAGCCCTTTCTCTGGAGAAAGAGGCAAAGGACTTTTTTAATGCCTGTGTGAGAAAATGGCTATGACCAAACTTAGTGTTTGGTGTTTTTCTCTCTTGACAGAATGACCCTTTACATAACCATGGGTCATTTCAAAATCCATAATTTTGATCACAAAGCCTGCACTTGATTTATGCATAAGATTGACTTATGCACAATTATATATTATATTAAGGACTGAGGGTTAAATCTTTCTCCAAATCTCTCCCTATGCATACAATATGTAGCCAAATATTTGCAGAATTATTGTACAACTCTTACAGTCTGAGTATATTTAGAATACTAAGGGACAAATCCTAACAAATGTGTTATGCATGTTGGTGGGTTGGGAGTAACAATTCTTTAAGAGGAAAGGGATTAGTCACTATTGACAGAAGCAGGAGAGAGTATGCAAAGGGCAAACTGAACAGCAAACAAACACCCTTACATAAAAAAAAATCAAATGACTTTATTGCACTTGGAAAAATGCATAGCCATGAGTCTTACTTTTGAATAAATGCATTAGGCTGAGAAGCACATCAATATGATAGTCTTCTGTGCTCTGTTTTTATATACACAAGATACATTTTATGCTGTCATTTAAAACATGTATATAGTATACACTCGCTCTGCCACTCTCTCTCTCTCCTTGACATACACAAGAGCTAGGTTTGCGTAAATTATATTTGCATTAGCGATTGTTGGCAAAAGGCACCGCTGGTGTGTGTGCAGCCTCAGTGAGTGGTATAATAAAACCAACTCCAGTTCTCAAAAGATAAGAGAATCTTTGACTTTTAAATCCTTCTTATAAACTAACTCTAGAAAGCAGAAGAAGATGGAAGGTAAGGAGCCTTGAATTACAGAGCCCTGCAGGCAAGGAAAATATATGGACTGAGCAAAGCCACAGGGGAAGAAATCTCAATCAGACTGTTTTAATAAGATCAGCTAGATAGATATGATTAGGAACAGTTCTTTCAACTTCAGTAATAACACAGAATTATGAAATTTTAGAAGCTTTTTCTTTGAGAGGTCCAGGTTGTACTGATGTTTGTAACTGCTCCTGATACTGTATTATTGTGTATATGGTTAAGAAAGAGAAAGGTGACCCTGAATTGAACTTTCCTCTGAGGCTTAGAAAGCGTGACATTGCTAAGGAGATCCAGTGGGTTTCCATGGTGGAGTGGAGACTCAAACTTTAGTCTCACAAAGTCACTGCTCAATACACAACTATTATACCACACCGGATCTCTCTGAGGACATGTCTATGCTGGCTGCTAAATCCGGGGCCAATTTGGAACCAGAAAAAGGTTGAGGTTGTGATGTTCCGGATTAGACCTGATTCAATTTTCCAGATGGCCCAGAAACCATGGAATCCTCCAGTTTTCAAGAAAACTCTTAAGCATGTCTCGACATTGCTGAAAGTGAGGCAACTCAGATTTAATCCAACATCAATGGTGGTACTAAATGGAAATGCAAGACTATAATGAGGACAGCCAAGAATCAACTCAAAATCAATCTAGGTTTTCATGCCTATGTAGACTTACTTTGAATTGAACATCATAGTGCCATCTAGATGACATTTGAATAATTTTCTTGGAAAAGAATTTAAAGCAAACCTCTAGTGTTGATAAAGCTGGCAAAAGCTTCTTGTATTTTGCCCTGCCACAGGTTTTTAAATGCGTCATGTCATTACTGTATTGTTTTTGCTTTGTTATGAGTTATTATTGTTGTATTGTTGTTGTTATGTTTTTATTATGTATTTGGGCTCAGCCTTTTGTAAGCCGCATCGAGTCCTGCAGGAGATGGTAGCGGGGTATAAATAAAGGATTATTATTATTATTATTATTATTATTATTATTATTGTATTGTTTTATTTTAGCTTGGTATTTTCCAATCCCTCTGGTACAAGGGCTGACATACAATATACAGATATGTATATTGGTAGAAAGCACTTACAATATAAAACAGAAGAAACATTTATTACTTTAAACCAAATGCAAACCACTATTGACATGTAGTCAGAGCTGAGTATAAGTAAAATGAAAGCAGATGAAAATGCTGCTACATTATTATGAAGGTTTTAAATCCTTCTGGATAACATATTTTTGAGCACAATGTTGATATTGGGTAAAACTTGAACATAACACATTGTGTTCATGCAAATAGGTTCAATCTCATTTTCTCTTACAATGTACTTGTATGCATGACAATGTTTTATATTTAAATAGACCGGCGTGCTCTTTGGAAGGCAAGTGAAGAAAGCTCTAGTAGCCAAATCTGTTTAGTATTTAATATGCAAGCTCTGTGCCAAATACTATGTTTTTATCAAAAGGTGCACAAATTGTGTGCATGTGTAAAATCTGATATCATGCACTATAGGGGAATCAATCTACCCCACAAAGCATATTGTGTTTGCATGAAATGTATTGCTACTGTCCAAGGGAAATTGAAGGTCATCCAATTATCATTGTGAAAGGGTGTGTCTTTCAGATACTAGTCTGTGCATATGTACTTGTACATATCTGGTGGGAGTGCATCTATACTGCAGAATTAATGCAGCTTGACACCACTTTAATAGATATGGAAGCATGGGTGTTATAGTTTCATAAAATCTTTAGCCTTCTCTGCCAAAGGTGCCTCAACAAACTACAAATCCTAGGATTCAACAACATTGAGCCATATCAGTTAAAGTGGTGTCAAACCATCAATTCTACAGAATAGATGCACTCCCAGTTATGCTGGTTCATTATAGATACACTATTACAAACAATACTTTTCTGAACATAAGCTGCAGAGCACTAAAAGAAGAAATGGGAAGTGTTTCAATTGAACATTTGCTTTTGCCCTATTGAAACTGAATGCTCCTCCTTGTCAGTGATCAAATAGACTGTAAAACTGCTCTCTCTCTCTCTCTCTCTCTCTCTCTCTCTCTCTCTCTCTCTCTATATATATATATATATATATATATACACACACATTCCAGCAACATAGGTAGCAATGGCTTCATTTATTCCTTTTTGGGCACAAAATCTAAAATTGTATCATAAATGTATTTTACAGTGCCTTGTTTTGGGAGCCTATGGGATTAGCAATATATTCATATAAAAGAAATCTGGCCATTTTATTTTCCATCTACTTTCAAATAAAAGATATTTGCATTGCATACCTTGATGAAGTTAGGTTTTACAGCATGAACTATATTAAACTTTCCTCCAAATTGCCTTGCACAGATTTTTTTTAAAATTCAATAAAACTTTCCACCAGAAATACTGTTTCATCTATTGCACCTAGAGGATAATTAGAAAATACATGACATGAGTACTTTAGCTGGAGATCACAACATATTTCTACAATGCTGATGATATTTTTTTGCCCAAAAATACATTAGAGTTAGTTTGATTGCATATTATATTTTTCTGCATTCTTCTTTCAGTATGAGTTCTTTTCCACCAGCTATGTAAACTGCAGAATGAAAATTAATAGACCACTTCAAATGCATTGGCTTTCATAACTTAATATTAATTTGGGAACTTTTAAGGAAATGGCTAATTCAGCATATTTTATACTTTTGGTTGAATACTGTTTGGCTAACATATGCAACTTCCTTTAAAACCTCTATTATAAAGGTGATGTTGTATGTTGTTTCTTTCTTCTTCTAGACAAAATTAATAAATTGGTGAACTAGACAGCTCAGTTAATTATTTTACATTTTAATAAATGAGCTTGATTTGTGTTTTTATCCCCTTTGAAAATAAACACTCAGATGATGGGATTACACCTGGAATGACCAGTGTCCCCTAAATATTTCTCTATTTATTGCCATGGGGATCACCTACACTTGGCAGGTTAGTCTAGTGTATGATCCAAAGGTGCCCTGGATCTGATACATTCATACTGAATCTGGGGTTCATTTTTCAGATGTTCTGGGGGGCAGGGGCACCTTCACTCTACTGTGATGGTCAGAATTTAATCTCTTCCATGTCAGTGCTGCCACCATTCCTAGCCACCCATAGAATTCCATTTATGCAGGCATCCCATTCTGATGTCAGCAGAAGCAGAACCAGAAGTTCAGACAGAGTGGTGGCAGCAAGGATATGAATATGATCCATCCCCTTTGCCGCAATTATGAATACATGGTGCTGGTTATCCAAATTAGATTTTATCCTTATGTCTGTTTCTTAAACAATGGGTGCCAACCTGTAATGAATGCCTCCTTAGCTCAATATTGAGATTATGAAAAATTTGACAACAGCAAAAGCTTTCTGAATGCTACTTATTTACACAAACTTGTTAGCAACAATGTTCAATGATGTGGATTCTGCAGAAAATGCTTCAGATGTATTCCACAAAAAGGAAAATCAGCCTGTATAGCAAGCCCTGTAAATGCGGATTTATTATCAATGAATGTTTGATTATATACCTATATACCTATATACCCAGGTTATTTATTTATCGTGTCAGGAGCAAACCACGGGTACAATTGTGATGTATTTGAGAAAACACAAAGTTTAAAAACTTGGCATTCTATTAAATGTCCTTTGACCAGTAGCTGACCACTTGGAGTGCCTCTGGCGTTGCTATAAGGAAGTCCTCCATTGTGCATGTGGCAGGGTTCAGACTGCATTGTAATAGGTGGTCTGTGTTCTCCTCTTCTCTGCACTCACATGTTATGGACTCCCCTTTGTAGCCTCATTTCTTAAGATTGGCTCTGCATCTTGTGGTGGCAGAGTGCAGTCTGTTCAGTGCCTTCCAAGTTGCCCAGTCTTCTGTGTGCTCAGGAGGGAGTCTCTCATTTGGTAAAACCCAGCACCTCAATCAGCCATCAGCCATGGATTGAAGTGCTGGGTTTTAGCCTGCCACTTTTGGACTCTCACTTGCCGAGATGTTCCTGCAAGTAACTCTGTAGATCTTAGAAAACTATTTCTTGATTTAAGATGTTGGTGTGCTAGCTGATACCTAGGGTCATATAAAAATGTATTGGTTGGCAAGGGATCACAAGTGGGGAAAAAATGTAAGAAGCCTTAGCTTAGAGTGCCCCAAAGACACAGTATCCTTTGGATTCTGCAAACAGGGCCAGTAAGCTCGAAACAAAAGCAAATCAAAATAGTTTGAGACTTGTTGGAAGCAGCTGTGTATCATGGGGACAGCCAGCTTTCCATTCGAGGCAGTCTGAACAGCGTTTCAGTGAAACTTCTCAGCAGAAAATTGTTGTGTTGTTAACAAACTGCAAATGCTACAATTCTATAGAACAAAGTCAAGTCTGTAAAAGTGGTATGAAAGTGCCATAACTCTTTAACTGGCAAGAAACTAAAATGGAAATTCAAGTCCATGTTCAGAATCTGCATTCCAATGATTTTGTAAAATACCAAATTTATCTCTATTTCTCAAAGTGGCCATCACAATTATCTCTTGACAATGGTGTGGACTTTCAGGTATGCAATTCAAGCTATATGTTTCTTCTCAAGGTAGCCAAAAACACTACTATCATTATTATTATTATTATTATTATTATTATTATTATTATTATTATTATTATTATTTATTAATAGTAGTACCCATTATCACAATCACTCCCCTTTTTACAATAAAACCAATACAATACAATCAAAACTTTATAATATACAAAAATTAAAATGGAATTAAGCATGAACATTTTTTTTTTCAAAAAGCAAAACAAACAAAAAAAAACCCCAGTTACAACCCTTAAAGCAATCTGACATCTCTTCTGAAGACTCAGGGCTTGTCTAAACTAGCAAAAAAAAAATACATTATTGCAATTCTGTTGTTAGTTCAATGCCATCTATCCCAACTTTTTCATGTTTCAACTATATGTGCTTAAATTCTAATTTTCTCCCTATTGCAATCTCCTTTGATTCCCAGTCTGGGACAGAGGTAAGATATAAATAAAGGGATGGATGGTTACATGGATGGTGTATGTGGCCCTTCTAGGTTACATGGAGAATCAATGTGATTTCTGAAACCCTGGCAGTTGTTCATTCCTGCAGTTCCTGAATAGTATTGATTTCAACACACCAGTAGGTAGGATTGAGAAGAAGGATTGAAGTACAAAGATCAAATATTTATGCACAGATGAAGGGGGAAAAGTAGATAAGTAGATCTATGCATAAGAGAAGTGTATGCACAATAATCAGCAAGAGACTCTGTATAAGCACAGGACCTTTGCAGACTAAAACACAAATATGTAATCATTTGAACTCATCCCGAGCAATGATTTATGTCCTTTAAAATCTTTTGGAAGAAGATCAGAATAGCAGATTTCTTATTTCATTACTCTGCTAAAATATTAATCTATGAGTTTTGTTTTACTGGGATTGTGGCTAGGAAGGGAGAGTTTATCCCCTCCCCATGTGCTGTAATCTATATGGATAGCAGAATCCCACACACTTGGCATGTAAAAGAAAAACAGAGCTAGTGTTGCTAGCCTCAAATGTGGCAACCTGTAATTACTCCCTATAGAAAAATGATCATGCTCATCTCAAACTCATCAAGACCTCCTCAGGAAGGTCATTCTAACAATGTTTCTTCATGAAGAAGTTCATTACTATATTGTTGTCACTTCAGGTGAATGTAAGCAAACATATAGGCCATCACAGATAACACATTCATATTGAACCTCAACTCATTAGCCACGTAAAATCAGATTACATGAATACCATTGAGAAATCCAAGAAGGTGGCATATGTTGAATACTTTCCCAAATGACCTAAACGTATCTCTTATAATAAATGTACTTTTTGATATAGTGCATCCATAAAAATGATAATACCCACAAGTGTATTAATTTTTTGCAGCATACAGCTTTACACAAATGAAATTTTAATTGCTACATCTCTCTATTCCTCTTTAAAAACACAAAGCAACTTTAAGGATTTCAGTTGGCATACACCATTAGTGAAAGCTAGGTAAAATATGCTGTCTGTGTCTGCATGCTAATTGCCTATGGCCAATATAAATTCAATACTTGCATAATCTGAAAAGAAAAAAAGTACTAATACAACACAATTTAAAGTATGAACACAATGCTAACACCAGGCTATTTATTATATTATCTCAGTGGGACTTTCAAGTGTGTGTATGGGGGGGGGGAGATAAAAGTGAGGTGAAGAAGAAAATGAGAGGAGTCAGTATGCACCTAATTGCATTAAATAATGCTCAAGGAATTCTAATCACCTGCGAGCCACATATAGCTATAGTCAAGATATCCCACTATATCAGACCAACACCTAAAACAGTCTTCATGTACATAATTATGCTTTAAAAAAAACTTTAAAAAACTTTATTTTGGGTGGAGGGGTAGAAGGAAGCCTCTTAATTTTTGTCAAAGCAAATAAAATGCATAGATAGGTGGAGATTGTTGGGTTTGAGCTCAAGTAAATAAAACCCAATAAAACTTCTAAATTTCTTTAACTCTTCTTCATTTTTTGAAACCAATTTTATTAATTTACCATTTATCCAAACCAAGAGTAAAAAAAAAATAGCATAACAACTCCAACACACACATACACCAAACAGTCTATAAGATATAATAGGACTAAATGTTTTAAAAGAAAACAGAGATTTTGATTTCATCCTTTCTCATCTTTGGCATTGCCCCTTAACCCCTGAAATAACGAGACAGACAACAAAAGTATGGATTCAAATTG
>NW_026847438.1:158331092-158396954 GCF_025583915.1 Anolis sagrei ordinatus
GTCCACACGCTGTCTGGCCTTCTCGAGCTTCCTGACGTCACCGCCTCCTGGCCACCGAAGGCGTGTAATGCTGGCCGACCAAGCGATGTGAACCCGGGGCCATGCATGCCAGATCTCAAAAAGGTCGGCACGGGCTTGTAGATACAGGGCCCTGCYGCTAAGCAGGCCCAGATCATTACCTCCGATATGGAGCACCGGGCCAACGAGGCCCCGAACACCCTTCCACTCGACCAATGCAGTGGAAGCGCACCCAGACGCTGGCCAAAGGACGAGTTCCCGGCGTATCTCTCCGCCCAGTGGACATAATTATGCCCACAACAAGGATTCTCCATCTATGCACCAGCCTGGCAGTCCCTGCAAAATAAACAACAAACAAACAAACGCCGGGCGAACCTATCGCCAGTAATCRTCCTATTTTCCCCCTGCCCATAGATTCAGGGATCACATCCGATTACATGGATCTCCAATTAGAGAATAATGTGGGAAACTGGGGACCCAACATATGAACGTGTAAACCCACTCTAAAAACCTTCCCATAGGCACTTAACTGTCCCCTTCTGGGTACTGATCCAGCCAAACCTTCAACTGATTTAACTTAATTGGGCTGGGGCCCTTGTGAAACTNAACATATGAATATGAAAACCCACTAAAAACCTTCCCATAGGTACTTAACTGCCCCCTTCTAGGTACCGATCCAGGCAAACCTTAAACTGATTTAACTTAATTGGGCTGGGGCCCCTGTGCAACTGCGGCCTGCCCTGAAGGTTTAACGAATTGGGTGCCCCTATTATTACCTCTTGCGGCCCTCCCCTTGGGGCAAGTTCGGGATGGATGGGACCCATAACAAATAGAACACGAGTGCGAGTATCGACAGTCCTTACGTGAACAGGCTCCCTGAGCCACAAATTCCCAGCATAAAGGCTTTTGGCCCTGGGACTGCAGCTGGGGAGCCCCCTGCCGAGAGGGCTGTCCCGCCGTGTTCTGAATAGTGTGCCCACTGTCGGCTTTCAAAGCAGAAGAAGCCCTAGACGGATTCATCACTTCAATCCAAATTTGATCGTCAATCAAATCCCAACGCTTGTCTGGATGGCAAGCCGCTTCGGTTCTAAACCGTCGATCATATTCCAGCCAAGCGTTAGGAGGGCCGCTGACGTAAGCCTTGTTAATAATATTCTGGTACTGCCACAAGGCCGTAGCCCTTTCTGGGGCAGCATCAGAGAGCAAGTTCGCATACATTGTGAAACAAGGGAGCCAGTTCTCCCAATTCCGCTCAACCTTGTGTTTCTTCATTTTCTCCTTACTGTCCTCATCTAAATCCTCCTTCTCCTTCTTATCCATATCCCTAAAGTATAGAGAGAAGATATCGATGTATTCATTCCTCAAAATCTTCTCCCTAGTTTTAGTCGCTAAATGGGAACCTAGACCTGAAAGACTAACAGTAGGCGTCGCCTGTGGTGGCCATTTCGCTGTGCCCCAAAATTTGTTTGCTTCCCCAGTTCGGGCCGATTCCAAGGTGACAGTAAATGGTTTGACCAACTGAGCAGCAGACTCATCCTTCTTATCCCCTGTACCAGGTTCTGCCCCACCCGCAGACTGAACCCCAACTGCAGCACAAGACTGAACCCCTACTACAGGTTGAGCCCGCTCCTGATCCCAGGGCCATGTGAGTGAGGTGGAAGTGTTCGATGATGTGAGTGTGGTGGAAGTACCTGCTGGGAAGCCGTCACCAACTGCTCACTCACAACTACATCAACGGCAGCAACAGTCGACCCAACCGACTGAGTGGACCCGGCCGCAACACTGGCCGCGGAGGCCAATGCCACGGGCTGACTGGGTCCGGCCACAGCAGCCGCCGAGGAGCCAGACGAAGCCTGCACCGACGGAAGTGCTTCTGGGCTGGGAATAGTTTGCACAGCCGACACCACAGCAGAGCCCTCCGCAGCCCCTGGAACAACCGGATACTCAGAAAGCCGAACCACCCTTTCAGCCCCCGCCGCTGAGGTCGACTTTATAATAGAAACCCGGGACAAAAGAGACTTAAACAACTGTTTCTTACTTGCCCTGCGAGTAGTGCCTGAACCAGCCCTTGCCAAACCAACCCCCCTGTTTTGTTCTATTTGGTTAACGCGCTGAAGAAGGGCCTCCAAATCTTCCATAGACACCCCATCTTCGTCCGACGACGACCCATCCTGCCGCAGAGGGCGCTTGTGACTCGTCTTCTCAGCGGGACCCTTCCCCTTAGGGCCCCCCCTGTTCTTCCGCGATGGCATCCTATGAAATAAAAAAGGGGGAGGAGGGGTAGAATGCCTATGAGAGCCCGCTCCATACAGCGCACACCAACGCCCCCTGGCAGCCCCTCCACATTCCTTCCCTTGATGCAAAAGTGCCCACCGCACCACATAAGCATAGAATCAAAGAGTTGGAAAAGACACATTGTGCCGGTCTATACCCCCTCCCCGACTAAGCTCCACAGCATCATAGAATCAAAGAATTGGAAAAGACCCCATGTCCATTCGCCCTCACATCCCAACGCCACATTATCCCATATGGCGAGTAGGATCAAATAGTTGAGAGGGACGTTTGATGATGTGCTAATGCAACTAACACATATTAAAGTCTTACCCTGAGTGGAAAAAAGGGGGGGGGGCAATTTCAATACACAAAAGAAAACGCAGTGGGCAAAATCTGCCTTGTGCAGTTCACAGAGTGAGGAAAGGGTATGAGGATTATCCCAATAACTCGGAATGGGGAGGGAAATGCTGTATTTACACACCTATTTATACACTTATTTATACACTCACTACATTTGTATGCTCCCCCCCTTTTTTTATATATATATATGATCCATTTAGTCCAGACTTATTTTCCCTTTCCCCCCCTTTTTTTTTTAAAACAGTTACATATTTTATTAGCATTAGTCCCTTTACCTCCCTCGGATTTCTAGGGCAGTACCCTTCCCCAGAACCCCCCTGAGCCACCCTGGCATTATTTGAGAACACAGAAATGTTGGACCACCCTCACAACCACCATGTCCAACTACCCAGAGAAGCCATTGAAATCCACAAGCATGTGGACATTTTCAACAGAAAGGAGGAAACCATGAAAATGAACAAAATCAGGCTAATCACCTCTCAACAAAAGATCCCCCCAGGCACTGCCAGGCCATCAAATGCCAATCAAGGTGGTCAGTTGAAACATTCCCACCCAGCTCCAGCAGACAAGAGTCCCTTGTCCCACCCTGATCAATCCACAGATATATAAACCCCTTTCCTGAATCCAAGAGACCTCACTGCCTCTGAGGATGCTTGCCCTAGATGCAGGCGAAATCACAGATGCTTCCAAAATGGCGGCCGCAGGCGCGGCAAACCCAACTACAACCCCCAAGATGGCGGCCGTTGCCGCCAAAACGGACCCAAAATGGCGCCACTGGATTATCCCCCCAACCAGGCGCCAGCGGTGGACCGCAGCCTGCTTCCCGGGGCATCCAGACTTCTCGCCCCCCAATCGCCCGCCGCGACCGCGCAGGCAGCGCCTTGGAGCCTACCAGGGCCTATGACCCCCACCGAAGATAAAAAAGGAGCCGGCGGCCGCAACGCTGCACCGCACGCCGCTGCCTCGCGGCAAAAGAAAAGGACGACGGGGGAAACGGCGAGTCTACGCACAACGGCCGCGGCCTCAGCCCTCCAGCGCGAGCCGCGCCTCCCGTCTCGCGCCCGGGCCAGGACCGTAAATAATCAGCGCCCTGAGCCGCTTAAAAACGCGGCCTGTTGCTGCGGCGCCCGCGCCCCCAAAAAGAAAGGCCTGCGGCCGCGGCTGCCCTCTCCGCGCGAGCCACGCCCCGCTCGGCCGGCGGCCTAGCCGGCGCGAAGAAAAAAGGGGGCAGTGAGGGAAACGGCAGCCGCCGCTCCCTCGCCCCACAAATCGCCTCGAAACTCCTGAGGAGAAGGAGCAGCTGTGCCCTCCTTCCCCGGCTGCTCCAAAACCGACCTGGAGCAAGCAGCGACACGTCTTGTCCCGTGGAAAGTCAGACAAGACTGAAGGTAAGAGGCTGGCTCACGTGGTGAGCCAGCCCCCGCCCCTCTTCCAGGAGGTTCTAAATGGAACCTCCCAATCTCTCCATTCAGGGGGTGGGGCAAATCGCTCTCCCCACCAACTGCGTTGGTGTGGAGAGTCCCTTACTGTAATACAAAAGACACCCCCTCCCATATAAAATAAACCATCAATTTTCAAAAGCCTGCAATTATCTTTTTTTTCCCCTTTCTATCATGTAAATTGCAGAAATTTTCAACTCTTTCAGAAAATTATCAATTGATTTCTCTCTATATAAAGCATTGTATATACTTATGTACAGTCTTGAAATTTTAGTCAAATAATCAACCCCAAAATGTGGGCCTATGTCAGTACTATGCTTTAACGATAATGAAATAAGGAACCATTCCCTTCTCTGATTAGGGTGGCAAAAGGCAAAATCTTACTCCATCCCAGTAGAACCTAAATCAAGAAATGACCTTGTCTACTCTTTCTGCCACACTGCTGCTTCTGGAATGTTTGAAAGTATAATTGGGGAAATGGCAGGTGTCATGGGGTAGCTTCCCCCCTGAGGCAGTATGTGTACTCTCCCCTCTCTGCAGAATGACTCACAGCTCATATCAACATTCATACTTTTGGCCTCAAAACCTGCCCTTGTCTTATACATGAGATCAACTTATACATGGGTATATACAGTAGTCAATTTCTTCATCTCTTCTATGCCAAATACTTTCAATACCTATATGTTCTTTGAAGTGAATGTATGCAGTCCCTGAGCTGGCAGTGCAATGAAAGCTCTCAAATTGTTAAGGAAAAGGTCAGTGTGGTGTATCATTTGGGGAGCTGGGCTATTTGAGAAATGCATTTTAAATTCCTTAATGTAAGTACGAATGGCCTTAGGTTACCAGTTACTTTCTCTCAAATGCCCTAATCAGATGGAGCTTTTTCCCAGTCATAGGACACTTCATCTGAATTTCAAAGATGAAGAGGCATGGGGCCCATCACATGACATTTGTCTACTTCTGGCTGTCATCCATTGCCCTTAGTCCTTGAAATGGAGATGAAGCATGCTGAAAGGAGGGATCTCAGAACATGGGCGAGTAATTGTGTTCTGAGCTCCTGGCACACACGAGAACCATAACTAATGTCATAAAAATGTGTGATGGGATCTGACAGATTTGCCCATGTTGAATCATTTCAGTGACATGGATACCAATATCTGTAAATGCTCAAGTGCAATTATATACACTGGCATAATGAAACAGCAAAATTAAGATGTGATTTTGGATAGGTGTATGTGTGTGTGGAGGATTGAATCTGTGGATACAAAATGCATGGATATGGAGGATCAACTGTATAGGGACAATATTGTATAGGAATATTTGTTTTCGTTTGCAGTTTAATTATTCATTTTTTTTTTGTTTGGACAAAATAGCCAGGGATTGAAATCTGTACAAAGGGATGTAGATGGATACCCAGAAGTAAGAAAAGAGGAGAAACAGTGATACAAGGGACCCAACTTGCAAGTTTTTTTTAGTTATGAGCCATCACCAGTTAGGTTTTTTAATTTTATACAAGTTCTAATGCTTCCCTCACTGGGGAAACACTTGGGATGGCCTCCCTCCTTCCCAAGATGGTGGTGGTGTCCCTCCTTTTCCTGCTTCTGTCTGAGGAAATGTTGTGGGTGGGATAATGTCTTCTCCTCAGGGAGCTGTTCCCTCTCCCTCCATCTCTCTCATTCTCTCTGTGAGGGAGTGGGTGGGACAATGGGAATAGAGGCATCAGTGACAGGTGATGCTGATGCTGGTCACTGTGCCCATGCCCCCATCCACTACCACCGCAATGAGTCGCCCCTGGGCTGAGAATTGCGGTATATAAGTGAAGTAAATAAATAAATAAATAAATACCATGGCATCTGCCAATTCCTCATGTACAGCCAACATGTCACCTGCCAGTCCCAACAGCACCCTCAGCCTTGGGGCCACATTGAGCCTGGCACCGAGATTGCTGCTGTGGGAGGCAGTGGGAGAGAGGGATCCATGACTCAATACTATAGGCGGTGGCTACTGTCAGTCCTCCACATTTGCTGAGGATGGGACATCTGTGAAGGAGACAAACTGAGTAAAAGAAGCTATATTTTAAAAATTGGTGTGATTTTGGAGGTGGGACACTGGGAATGGAATAGATTACTGGTAATAGCTTTTTAATTAATTTAAAAAGGGAAATTTGATTTGACATATGAGCAAATTAAGTTATGAGCTTGGTCACAGAATGAATTAAACTCTTATGTCAAGGTATTACTGTAGTGAAAAATATATCTAATATGTCCTACATACAGGAATATTGCAAGGGGGGAGAGGGAAGAGTAACTATAAAAACAGAAATGGAGAGAAGTCTGTATTTCTACCTATCTCACAAGATGGTTAAGAGTCTGAAATTAGGAGAAAGAAAACCATGTAAGCCACCTTGAGCTCATGGGAGGAAAGGTGCAAAATAATTCATAAATAAAGAAGTGCCTGTGTTGCTTTTCCTATGTAAGTAAAACAATGTTTTCCAAGCTAATTTAATCTTTGGAAACATGAAACTGTGTGCTGTATAGGCCTTTCCTTTTTAACCATCTTCTCAGCTACTCCGATGACAAATAGGTAGCATGGTTCAGTCTGATTGTTCTTCCTACATGGTTCTGAAGTCCAGATGTTACCATAGTAATGGAAAGAAACCAAAGGGAAGCATCTCCTTTTTTGGTACACGCGGAAGGCTTAGTCACAGCAGGACTGTGCTGTTAGAAAAGCCTGCTATGTTGAATTCCTGGTTTACCATGCATCCCTAGATACATCTTGTGCTTGAACTTTACTCATATGATTGCCACATTCTTAATATCGAGCCATTTAATTGTTTGCATGATACGGGAACCTGTGGTATTTTAAAGATAGGCTTATAAAAAATCCCACAAGCTTAGGAAAACCATTTGAATCATCAAGCTATAACTGTTTAAACCAAGAGGGGTTAATGGGCAGAGTGATAACTAAAAGTTACACCACCTGGTTTATTAGCATTTAAAAAGAAACAATACATTTAAGATATGGAGATAATATTATGGGCCCTAATAAAGATTACTAATCACAATCTCTTCCAAATATGAATCTGGAGAACTTTAACAAAAATATATACAACTTTCCAGCTGTTTCCAAATCTGCTAAATCAATGCAATGAATTTTGTAATCCTTCCACCAGATGGGGAAAATGCTCACATTTCCAAAAGTGTTAATGGAATTTAGATAGAATGATGTTCCAAACCATACGCTAGGAGAAATGAAATGTGTGTATACAGATTTTTAACCGCATTGCAAGAGTCAACATCTGTCACAATATACTCAAATGAAAAACAAAAAAGGAGATCCCCATCACACTTCATATCCCTATATGGAGGTTTAGCACAAATATGAAAAGGTGCAATTTCACATACAAATCAGAATTAATGAGTATAGGCATAATCCAAGGGCACTTAAACTCTTTGATTTCAATGAGGCACATAGAAATCAATGAAGCTTGGTTTGTAAGCTGGATCATGTTCACACCCTATCATTTCATCAGATTCTGCTTATTCCATCTGACATGATTTGTGAACACATTAAATAAAGTATCCATCTGGATAGCAATGGCTGAAAGATATCAGTTTATTCAGATTTCAAATCTCAGTTATGAAAGAGGAAAGTCTACTGGAAGAATCTCCAGGGGATTAAATATCTAGCAATTAAATTTCTCTATATTCTCTTTCTTATATGTTCCTCTGATGGGTAAAACAAACAATCCTTGATAGAAAAGAAGTGTGGTGAATCTTAAAGAAAGATTAGGGGCAATTCTACATGGTTACAATGCCCTAGGACTGATCTGAAGTGCCAAGCTCTGGATCAACCCTTCAGAAGCTTCTTACTATCAGCTTCTAGGCCAGCATTTCTCATCCTGGGGGTCAGGACCCTGATGGCATCATGAGGGGTTTTTAGAGGGGTTGCCAAAAATAATCAGAAAACATATTTTTCTGGTGGTCTTAAGAACTCCTTTGGCAGAGAAGGCTGAAGATCTCTCCACCTGTCTTTCTCTTCCTTTTTGGAAAGAGATGGCAAATACTCCCACCAAAAGCCCTCCTTCGCTGTGATTGGCCAGCATCTCAGCTGGCCTCTCAGCCAAGGGGAGGGTTGTTTCTGAGACTTCAAGCAGGGAGTGGAGAGCAAATGTGCTTGGCGCATGGCAGCATGGTGCACATGTGCGAGCGAGGCAGAGCTTGTGAGGCTGGGGAGGGGAGTTTCTGTGTGGGAAGTTTGGCCCAATTCTATTGTTGTTGGGGCTCAAGGGGCTCTTTGATTGTAGGTGAACTATAAATCCCAGCAACTACAACTACAAGGTCTATTGTCCCCAAACTCCACCAGTGTTCATATTTGGGCATAATGAGTATTCGTGCCCAGTTTAGTCCAGATCTATCATTGTTTGAGTCCACAGTGCTCTCTGGATGTAGGTGAATCACAACTCCAAAACTCAAAGTCAGTGCTCACCAAAATCTTCCAGTGTTTTCTGTTGGTCATGGGAGTTCTGTGTGCCAAGTTTGGTTCAATTCCATTGTTGGTGGAGTTCAGAATGCTCTTTGACTGTAAGTTGACTATAAATCCCAGAAACTACAACTCCCAAATAACAAAATAAATCCCCCCCCCCAACCCCACCAGTATTCAGATTTGGGCAACCTGGCCATTTGTGCCAAATTTGGTCATGAATGAAAATACATCCTGCATATCAGATATTTACATTACGATTCATAACAGTAACAAAATTACAGTTGTGAAGTAGCAACGAAAATAATTTTGTGGTTGGGGTCACTACAACATGAGGAACTGTATTAAGGGGTTGCAGCATTAGGAAGGCTGAGAAACACTGCCCTAGGCCATTGCAGAGATAGAAGGGAATCCCAACTGTCCAGCAGCACCAGTTCAATATCACTGGATAGTTGCCCTTACTTTCCCCTGTCCATTTGTCCTGCTGCTGTGACCTCTCAGCCTAAAAATGGCTGGTGGTCTTCCCTTGACTAAGACACTCTGGTAGGTGAAAAATCTTTCTGAAGTAGTAGTTTCCATACTTGCTTCCAACAATTTCTCATACTGATTGGAATGTCTGGGAGCTGAAGTCCAAAACACCTGGAGGACAAAAGCTTGTGAAGCTTCACTCTAAATATTATTTTTTTTTTAGTTTGTTGCTGAACTAGTTTCAGACTGAAATATCAACTGGTGGTTTTGGAGAGTTTTGAGGAAAGAGAGAAAAGTTGTAGACATCTAGCACAAATACTTACTTGATTTAGTACAGTTTGTGTTAGTCCTCTACCTATTTTAGTTATAAGGTCCAAATAGAGCCTGGGGCAATAGGGGCCTCCAACAAAATATTGCAGTTATAGTGCCTTCTGCCCTGGATTGCTTTCATTGGCCATATTCTACACAATTCAATTTAATTTCCCTTGATGCAAGGACAAGATCAACAAATATCATACATGTCCACTCCCACCACATTAAAGCCATCTTCACTTGTCTATATGAGCACTTTTATTATTGATATATTTAGAGTGTTCTTTTTTTACTTGAATTATGGACAGATTCATATCTGGCAAGATCATGGTAGCTGCCTTTTTTCTTGTCTAGTCCTTTCATAACCATTGCATTTTCTCTGGTGCAGCTTCCTCCCAATGAAGGCACAGTGATGAATTTTTGCTCAGTGAGCATCTCCTCATAGCACAAGGATGCCTTCATATCAATGGGGACCATTTCTTTGTGCACATAAAGACTCAGTTTTGGTTGTTTGGCTGTCTTTCTTAAGCAAATATAATTTTCTGTTATGAAAAAAAAACTGATGATGATTAAGATTCTTCTGCCTTTTATCTGTTCCAATTTAGATTCAAGGAAGTTAATAAAATCAGTCTACTCTGGTTCATTTAGCCCTGGGTAATGGCATATATGTACCATGAACATAATGTGTATGACTCTAGAGTCCAATAATAGCCTTAATGGCTCTCATGGACCAGTTTAACTTGTTAGTCACCCTGAAAAGTGCTCTTCCTTCCATGAGTCCCCAAGCTTGTTCCTAAGTGAGGGAAGAGAGTGCTGCTACTCAGATAGCACCTGGAATTATGCACACTTTTCTAAATAAATTCACTTTGTGTTGATCAATCAAGATTTGAGGTATGCAGAACAGAATAGAAAATACAGATAAAATTATAGTGTTAAATTATCTTATATAAGGAAGCAAATAAGTCTGATTATGCTGAGAACTAGAGATGCCAGTGAAGTTCAATTAATCTAGGCTCAGATAATGGACTTTAGGTACTTATACAGCTTTCCTGAAAAAAAGAACAAGTATTATGAATTCCAAATTCTTTTCAAACTTAATATTCCTTGCTATCTTACCAGTCATCATTAATCCCCAAAAGAACCTCTATCTTCCAGTTAAGGATCTTCCCAGGAAACCTTTTCTCTTCGTGTTATCAAAAAAATGTTTTACTTAACATGTTTTATTTAAGATAAATATATTTATTATTTTCTTATTTCTTGTATTTCAAGATTGTTTTGCTGTTTTGTTTTAATGAATGGTGTAAGGTGCTTTGAGTCCCACATGGATGAAAAGATATAAATTAGGTATGCAAATAAATAAACAACAGAAAGAGTATCTACAAAGAGGGAATGAAGACATCCACTCCATTCTCATCCACTATGGAGAGTCAGGTTAAAGGCCGAAACTGCTTAGAGGAATAATATATAACAACCCAAACAATATATTTACCATATCCCATCTTCTGTTGTACTCATGACTTGTCAGAGACTGCTGCTGAAAAAAATCAGCTTTTAAGAAACTTATCTGAAATCCTCCAATCCCTCCAAATGATTCCTATAGTATTTTAAAGTGAAAACAAAATGAAAACAAAGTGAAAATACCACCCAAAAAGTGATGATATTATCTATCATACACACACTATCATTAAGCTCAAAATAGCATAATAGAGGTATCACAATTACTTGTATAGGCAGTAGGGATGTGCAAAACTTTGTTTTTATTTAGCAAGTTGTATCTAGTTCACAAGTTTTGAACATACAAACAGATATTAAGAAACAGGGAGTGCCCACACAGAAAATTAAGAATCAAAACTCATCCAATGCTTTTTCCTTAGAATTCTGTAATGCTTGAAAGTCAGTTTCATTTTCAGCACGAGTGAGGAGAAAGTGAAAAGGATGCAATTCCTCTTTAAATTAATGGCCTCTCACCATGGGGAGAGAAAAGCAGCAAGGCAGAGCAAAGATGAGTAAGCTGGAAAAGAAACAGAGAGCACAGGAATCTGGGAAATGTAGTTTGGAAAGCTGAGGAGCCCCATGGCAGAGAATTCACAAGCCCCCGCAAACACACGCCCACGCTCAGCTTCCTAGCAAAATTGTAAAAAAAGGGAATGAAAGATATTAAACTAAGAAAAATAAATGAAGTTGCCAAAGGAAAAGATTGGAATTGAGTCCAAAAGCAAGCAAAGCAATCCTTAGAGCAGAAAAGGCATAACAGAAAACGGAGCTAGCTAGCATGTGAGCAGCTTTGTCCTTCTGATTGGCTCAGGCAGGCAACAGAGCTTTAAGCTTCACGGGGAAACCAGTACTGGCATGTGGGTGCTTCTCTATGCTCCACAAGTAGCCAACATGGTCTGTTGCGACTGGAAAAAATGGTGGTGGCAGCTGCACAAAACAACTGAAACAGTACTATTGGACAATATGGCTCAAAGTCAAGCAATATGGAAGTTTTAATGCAAACCAGCCAGTTTTCCAAGTATGTCCCCTAATATTTTGAATATTTGAATACCTGCTAGTGACTTTCTACCACTGTGCTATAGAGAGTGGCCTAACCTACTGCATCTGCACATGTTTTGGTAACTGCACAGTGACAAATAGTAAGGCACTCCAAAAGGTCACCAATACTGCATAGAGAATCTTTAGTTGATCTCTTCCCTTTCTGGAAGAACTTTATAAGTCCCACAGCCTTAAGAAAGCTCAGAACATTCTTAAGGGACCATCTTATCCAGCATATTTTTTTTAATATTACCATCTGCTGGATGATACAAGATGACAAAGACAAGAACAAACAGACTGAGAGCTGTAACTAAATTGAACTCCATAGTTTTGCACTGATGTGGCATTAGGGGCTGTGTGGCAGTGGTTAGAGTGTGGAAGGATGAGTGTGTTGTTTTTGTGATGTGTGGTGGGAAAAGCATTTAATTTCATTGTACAATGTACAATGATAATAAAGTTATTCTAATATTTCCTCCTTAATTTGAGCTGAGATTTACTGGGAGCTCTTCCAGAACTCTTCAGCCTATACACTGATTTTCCAAAAGATGGCACTGAGTCAGATTCAAAAACTCCCCCCCTCTCCAAAATAGCCTCATAATTTGAAGAAAGCAAAACATTCAGCAACAGAAACAAGAGTGTGCCAATGCATTCCAGCTTGAAATGTGTCCAATATATGAGCTGTGATTATACCAGTCCAGTCATTAAAGTAGAAATGAGGAAGGGAGGTGATTAATGTAAGTACAAGTCTTTGAAGCCTTCCTGCCTAATGAGGAAGATCTAAAAGAACTGCCTCTGTTGGCACTTCAATGAAGATTTATGAGCCTTTGAAAGGGAAACAATGCATGACAATTTCTGAAATGTTTCCCAAAGATCAAAACAATTGGAAGCAACACCTTCAAGGTGCTAGTTTTCGCCAGTCAGGTTTTAAGAGGCCACTATATCTCTTCTCTACTTATAAATATTAAAATTAGTTGGATCCAAGACAAGGTGAGATACTATAGCTTTTTAAAACAATGAACCCCAAAATCTGGAATATCCTCCAAACCTGCGCCAAAGTTTTTGCAATTATTTTTTCAGCAAAACCCTACATTTTGCAGAACCCCTTAAGTTACAACAATTTGGTGTTCCTAATAGAGACCCCCCCCCCAAACCAAGCATTGCCCAATTTACTCAAAATCTATGTAAAATCTTGCAATTGTTTTACAATTTTTGCATAAAACTCCCATATTTTGCACTGACATAAAAACAAAGTAATGTCTCGAGCCAAGGTTCCCAGTGAAGCACAAAATGCCATTTGTTTTTCAATTTGCTCCATGCCTGTGCCAATGTTTTTCAATTAGTTTGCAACAAAATCCCCAAATTTTGAAACATCCCCATAACGGAGATCCTAGAAATTTGGGGTTTGGAATAAATATCCAAAAAGCACATTATGATTGGCTTAAGAAGTATACCAGTGTTTGCAATGAAAATGACATTGTTTTGTAACATTCCAACCACCCCTTTGAAAGTGAATGAGAAAAACCTATCTTAATCCCACCAGTTTTGATCCACTTTGCAATCATTTGTAGTATTTTTTTTTCAAGAAAAACAAACATCAAGCATATTGAGTTAGCTGCTTAATTTCTCAAGAGAAGGTCAGTATAAACCACCACAAGATATGTTTTGAGGATTGCTAATCAATAACAGGACGACATCCTTGATTTAATATTGCACTGTACCTGTTAAGAAGCATGACTGTAATAATGCTGTGTTTAGTTACTGGGATCACTAAGGTCATTGCATAGAGAATCATTAGAACAGCTTAGGAAGTTGGGCATACTTAGCTTGGAGAAGATTGAAAGATGAATGACAAACATACATTTGTAATAATTTAACAGATATATTGTATAACATAGAGTGAGTTTGTTTTCAGCTGCTTTAGACACTGGGACATGAGTCAGTGGAATCAAAGAATGAAAAAGGGATTCCACCTGAACATTGAAAAGAATTTCCCAAGTTTGAGAAATAAAACTGCTGATATCATAAGACCCTTATAGAAATGTATGGCATAACCCTATCTGAAATGCGCATACTGTTCTGCTCAACACCTCTCCAAAGAAGATTCTGCTGGGTAAAGTCATGGAGGATGGGTTTGTCCACAAACATTAGTCAAGATGGTAATATATCATGTCCAGTACCAGAGGCAATATACCTTTGTGCATCACTTGCTGGTGAGAACAAGATGAAAGCAATTTCATTTGTGTCCTGTTAGTAAACTTCTGTTACACTGGTTAGCTGCAAAATGTTAGACAAGATAATCTGTGCATCTGTTTCCCCCCTTGTTAGTATAAAACATCCATGCTAATGGTCTACATCAGGGGTCCTCAAACTAAGGCCCGGGGGCCGAATGTGGCCCTCCAAGGTAATTTACCCGGCCCTCGCTTAGGGTCAACCTAAGTCTGTAACGACTTGAAAGCACACAACAACAACAATCCTATCTCATCAGCCAAAAGCAGACCCACACTTCCCATTGAAATACTAATAAATTTATTAAAATTGTTCTTCATTTTAATTATTGTATTGTTTTTAAGTGATTTTTGCACTACAAATAAGATATGTGCAGTGTGCATAGGAATTCATTCATATTTTGTTTTTGTTTTCAAATTATAATCCGGCCCTCCAACAGTTTGAGGGACTGTAACCTCTGTTTAAAAAGTTTAAGGACCCCTGGTCTACATGGTCAAAATAAAGTGGATTAATTGCACATCAGTTGTTGGGAGTACACACAAAACATGCCTGGATTTAGAGTAGAATCACTGTATCCAGCTCATAATGCAGTGAACACTGGATTTTTCCAAAAACTTCAGAGGTATGGACAGCTGGATTGGGCATCCCAGGTCTGTTTTTTTTTTTTTTGTGATTCTTCCATGATAATTCAAAATGTAGGTATTCAAATCAGTGGGAAATTATCAAGGCACATTCAACCCTCCCCGTGCTGCTTTTGGCAGAGGAGAGTTAGTTTTTAGTGAGGAAAAATAAAACTCTACTCTGGTATTAAACTAACCCGGACCAGAATAATATCATGCAATATTGTCCCGCACACCCTTTAGGGACTAGACTAATCTGTTTTTTGGGAACATCCCGAATTTGGGAGGGCAGATATCTGTTTTTGCCAAAAGATTCTTTTAGAGTGCAAAAAAACATTTTCTATTCAGCCCATTGTTGGGGGGGGAGGGGGCTTCCCAGGCTCCCCTTCCCGTCATTTTAAGCATTTGAGCTGTTTCTACTCTAGAGGTTCTGCAAGCAGGTTTGCACACTTTCTCTCACAGGCCTGCACCACGTCACACACTCTTTCCAAAGCATTTAAAGGAGGCTTCTTAAAGCTGTCTACTTTAGAGGAGAAACTCTGTAGGCAGGTGTGTAGGATGGTGGAGGATGGAGGCTTAAAAGCTGTTTCTACTCTAGAGCTGAAGTGCTTCAGGCAGGGGTGCACACTGTAAAGAGGTTTCTTACCTGTTTCTACTATAGAGGAGAGATGCTGCAGGCAGGCATGGATGCTTTAAGGAGGCTTTAAAACTGCTACTCTAGAGGAGACCTGCTGCAGGCAGGCATGCGTGCTTTAAGGAGGCTTTAAAGCTGTCTCTACTGCAGAGGAGAAGTTCTGCAGGCAGCTGCGCATGCTTTAGGGAGGCTTCTTACCTGTTTCTACCCTAGAGGAGAGATGTTGCAGGCAGGTGCACACACTTTAAGAAGGCTTTAAAGTTGTTGCTACTCTAGAGATGCTGCATGCAGGCACACATGCTCTCCCTGTACTATGCCACACCCTCTCCATGGCATTTTAAGGAGGCTTCTCCACTTCCAAGTAAGGAAGACCGATGATGCTCTGGAGCTATCCTCCCTGGGCTTAAACTGTGATGCCAAAAAGCAGAGGAGGAGCTGAGATCAACTCCCACTTGTTTTCGTTGTGGGCAGGTTTTTATGCAGGAAGGACCCTAACTGTTGCATGCTCCCAGAGGTACTGAAGGAAAACAGATTAGTGCGCAAGTCTATTAGAGACATGGTGGGGAAAATTTGACTTGTGTAGGATGGTGGAGGATTGAGCCTTACAAGTTTAGCAGCCTAACCTTTGAAGTTATTTACCTCTTTGTACCATTTAAACCTTTCCTACATTCCCTTCTGTCCTCTTATCAATTATGCTCTTAGGAATTTGTCTTAATAGAAACTGCTTCTATGCTGATTGATCAGGCTAACACTGTGAATACAGAACAAAAAAATGTTAAATATTAGAGAGATCAAGGGATTCTGCCTAACATATAAATGCACAGTACAATCTTCTTCTGCCCACATACTGCACAAAAGGTGGCAAAATTGAGACTTTGTATTCTCATATGTTTTGGAATGATAGCAATAGCTGACACTGATTTTGACTGGATCATATCTTGTCAATGGGGAGAGGGGTGATCAGGAAAGGTCAGTTACACAGTTTTGTGGTGCAGTTAATGCAAAGCTTACCCTACACAACTGTTGCAGGCATTTTCATTAGGTAACTAACATATCTTTGACAAAAGGCCCAGCCAAGATTCCAGAAAACTTTTACACAAGCTTTTATTCAGCTGAAGTGGACAATGTTGGTTCACTTGCTGGGTTAGCAAGCTACTCAATGTGGATCATGCCTCCAAAGTTTAAAGTTTGAAAAGCAAAATGAGGAGTGAGCAGGAACCACAGGAGAAGAAGCAGGAAGGCTGCAAAGTGTGGGGCCATTTGATGGGGCCTCCGGAGTGAGGTGAGTGCCACCAAGGAGTCCCAGGCCGAACGTGGTGACCATGGCTTCAAGCAAGGGGCCTCCCCTGAGCTTGGTTCAACCAGATGGGAGGCAGCTGACTTAGGTAATGAAGAGAGAAAGCAAAAGTTCTTAAGGCATATGGGTGCTGGAAAGAAAGATCATACTTGGCACCTTGTTATTTGGAGACCACAAATCAACTTCTCATTTTAGAACAGCAAAGCATGGACAGCACCATGTCAGGAAGGAACCGGCGGCATTGTGGACTTGGTTTCAGTAAGCTGGATGAAGATAAAGAAGATAAAGAAGAACAAGAGGATACAAGAGACTCCCTGGAGCCAGAAACCTCAAAGGACTCAGAAAGTGACTCTGACTCTGAGCAAGAAGAAGGAACTTCAGAGCTGCTGCCGCCACCTCCACCACCATCTCCCGAAAAGCACAGAAATGCAGAAGACCAAGAAAGATGTGAAAAGCAACTATAAAATGATGTGTTGTTAAATCCAGTGGGAAATATCTACTAATCAAATTAGCCTTTGAGCAAAGTAAGCCTTGCGGTTACAGTGCAAAGTATTGGATTGCTTACAGCACAGACCTTTCTATTATGGTTTTAATAAGGCCCTTTTAGAGAAAGAGTAGCACTTGCATTCCCAATGCCATGCCACTATTTTTATCAGCATGACCGTATCCATTTGTTTTGTAAAATCTAAAAATAAAATTGGGTGGGAGGTGAACTTAGTTCTCAACCTACTTTGACATTATTCTTCTGTCTACCTATTCCATGATCACTACTGAACCTTTCTAAGCTTGTTATAATGATTTCTTGAAATTATTCTGGATGTCCTTAATGTGGTTTAATTTTTAAAACTAGCATCCTGTTCAGATTTTGAATGATATTAAAGAGTGTGAAATACAAAATATTCCCAAAAAAATACTGTAAGATTGCAGGATATGTCCACAGATAAAAAAATCAATGCACGCGCCAGTCCCAATATATGCAGTGGTATAGTAAAACGATGGTCCTTGCATAAAATGACAAAATCAAACTTTTTTTGGAGAGGGAGAGAGGGAGGGAGAGCTGTATAGAGAAATATAGAAATAGATATCAAGCCACACACCACAGATGGGAAGGAATGATAAAGAAGGCCCACTGTAATTGATTTGAGTGCAAAAAAATATAAAAGTTTGTCAAGGTTTGAAACAAATCAGATAATCTTGGTTTGAGAAATGTTTATTAAATAGCTCATTTTGTTCATGTTTTTCACTTCTGTAACGGTAGGCAATTTGTCTAGTCATGAGGCATTCCAGCAGCTTTGGAAGGGTCATGATTTTCCCCTTTTATCATGTCTCAATTTTCTAAATAAAATAAAATCTAGTGCACATTGTATAGCAATGGGTTCTTTCCGTTCACACCAGAAGCTTCTGCTCATTGTACAGATAAACAGTCAACTGCTGCATTTCTATGGTTGCATCTAATTGCAGCTCACTAATTGCCACAGTGACACAGAGACAGTCTTAGCATGATCTTCTCTTTATCTTCTTCTGCCCTGGGGCTGCATAATTGAGAACTGGTGAGAAGGGAAATGTGAAGGTTAGTAAATCATTAGCTGTTCATGTTTGAAGGAGCTTCAGGTATTTCTGCTTGAAGAAGAAAAAGACCTGCTTTTTTCCAAGGCTTTTCCTGTTTTAAGATGTAGGCTCAGTTAGTTTTAATTATTTAGCAATCTCCACACTCACAGAGATCCTGATCTTTCACATATTTTTGGGCTTAGCTCTGGCTTTGAAAAAAGATGCAGTAGAAATCCTTTGTCACATTAAGTTCTGTGAGAAGGCATGCAATGGATCATAAGTTACAAAGCCTCACTCAAGCCAATTCTTTGTTGTGAAACATCAGAAGGTATCCAACAGAGTGAAAGGATTTTCCACGGTCCTAATAGATTTTTCTAAATTATAGATATATCTGGGATGTGTGCGTTCTCTTTGGTCTTTAAGAAGAATATGGTAATTAGAGTCCTGTTCTATGTACCTCTATGTATGAACTCAGGACTCTTACTACAGGAATCCAAAGTTTCTATCCAGTGATGTCATTCTTCTAATGTAAGTTTACTAGCACTTGCAAATACACTCACTTTACTTTGATTCGCTTTTAATAAGGGCTTGCAAAGCCACTCTTCAAATCTTTCAAGTTTCATTCAGACGTTGTGTTGCTCAGTTTTTACTCAAGGACTACTAAGTATCTTGACATGCAGAATTGACAAGCAAGAAATGGTCATTAACATTTGTTCCAGCTAAATACCAAAGGAAAGTCTTGCTTTCACTTTACTTGGGAGCTATCTATATGGGCCACTAATGGCAATACTGATCCAGAGTGGGGTACCCTAGATCAGCATCACCTTGGCTTGCACTGCAAGACATCAAGCTGCTCCAGTAGCTGGATATATTAGATAGAAATAGCATAGCATTTCAAATCATGAAATAAAATACTATTTGATGAATATCTGGTTGATTGATAGCATCTGGTTAATGACTGTGAATGGCGTGATGCAATACCTAAGGGAATGTGGCAATGGCTGAGGACCCTTCCAGACAGGTTCTATATCCCAGGAGCTGATCCCAGGCTTTCTGTTTATTATAGATTATCTGGTGGTGGGGACTCATATAATTCAGTTTAAAGCAGAAAGCCTGGAATCAGATCCTGGAATATAGGGCCTGTCTGGAAGGGCTCTGAGTCACCATGTGAAGTGAGGTCTATTACAAAGGGGTTACATCAGCCAGTGTCTTTTACTGATGACCTATCAGCAGATGATAACATAAGGAAGAAGAAAGAATCCATCTTTTTCTTTCCCATGTGACTTAGTGTGACTTTCTACCTGTTGTATGTGACTATCTGATAACTCTGATTGTTTCCAAGTAGAAGGAAAATGGATCTGCGTATACTTTTGTACATTTGTATATATTAAAGCCTCCAAATATTTTGGGTGAAAACCTGAATCCATGAGTTTACTAATAAACTGAGTAGATAAAGTCAGATGCTGATGGGTGGACTTTGCTGATAGACAGGTTGAAGCACATGTTCTTTCTGTGAAAGGACTCTGCTGTATTTTGCTCGCTTCTGTGATAATTGCTATCCAGTTTGTAGTGGTTGGGGAGATCATGATTTGGAAACTGTAACGGAATGGGCCTACCATGCCAGGCTAGTATGTATGAAAATTTCTAGGCCCTGAGAGAAAAAGTCCCAATCCAAGCTAATGGAGAAGGGAACGGCCCACTCTGTATATAGTAGTGATGCCTGATTACTGGGGGAGTTAGAGAGTGCTGCCTAGCTACAGAATGTAGGGGCAACAGTGAGAGCGGTAATCTGGGCAACTGAGAGATGTCTGAGGAGGAGAAGAGAGGTGTTTGGTGGTCAGAGGGAAAAACCTCTGTGAGAAGGGGGAAGTTAAAAATAGCCTCTGGGGAGAAGTGCTACATTTTTAGAGAGCCTCTAAGGGACAGAGTGCTTATATATTAGGAGCATCTGGAAGGGAGGACTGAGGGGTTTTGAAAAGATCTGTTAGTTCACCTGTGAGTGAACATAGTTCTGCAGAAGACAAGTTAAGGAATCATTTTCTTTTAAGGAAACAGTTTGATAATCTTTCAAAACCACTACGTGTCTGAACCTCTCCTAATATCTGAGAAGTCTTCTTGCTCTAGTCCAAATAAACTTCACAAATCTGTTTATACTTCACCACAAGTATTAAGTGTGTCTTTCTGTGCCTCAATATAAGGGGGGGGGTCTATCTGAATAATAGCCATCACTCTTTAAGCTAAAGTTTCACTCCATTTTTGAGTGGCTCTGTGAACCGACTCCAGTGGTCAGTGGGACAGGAAAGAGTGAATGACCAATAAATTTAGATTGGTGGTAGCAAAGTTATATCGTCATGTAATTAGCAGTCAGCGGGTGAGTTCAACCATTGTAGCAACAATAAATTACTTCACGTACCAGCAGATCCCATGACAGGGTAGTGTCCACAGGGCTCAGTGGTATCAGAATTGTTTGTAACATGGAACAAGGTTGCAGTCATGTGACCTGTGCAGATGTGCCCTCAGTAACCTGCTTCTCTGTAAAATATACATATTATCCACATCTGTGAATTATTTGATGCAGGCAATATCTTTAAAGAGCCTACATCCTAAGATATGTGTTTTGACATCTTGTTTAAGCTAAATAATAGGGAAACCTTTCCAGACCTCCCTTGTAACAAAGGATACATTCCATCCCTAAAAAGAACAAGATTTTACTCCCCCAAATAAGTCCATTATCATAATGGATACCTGACAACACTATACAGACCAGCCAGCATGGTCAACTGTGTTGGTCTAGGAGCCATTCTTTTGGCCTCTGGAACTATCTGGATTCCACATTCCCTCTAGAAAAGCGTTTGAGAAATGGCTAAAAGTATTTCTAGGTTTGGAAAAGTTGAATTATGTGGTTGGGCATTGCAGTCTATTCAGAACGTTGATATCATTCTTGGAGGCTTCTATAGGTTTGATCTTACTTTCTTGGGGGGGGGGGAGGGGCGAGAATAAGAGCAGGCCAAGGGATCTAGAGGAGTTGATTACTATTAGAACACCCTTGGGAAGTTTACTGCCCAATGATTTACAGAGCGTTGTTGTTTGTGCTGGTCATTGTTGGGAAGTAGCTGCTTGTGAGCATTAGCTGAAATATGACCAAGCACAATAGAAAGATTATGGCTCAATTTACACTGATCACTGAGATTGGTGTGGAGATGACCTATGGGCATCTACAAAACACACACCGGGGTCTGATTCACGCCAAGAGAAATATTTGACACAGGTGTAACCCAGGTTAAAAAACACGGGAAAGCCCAAATCCCACACCAGAATTCAGACTTTCCTCTGTGTTTTGACAGTGCAGACACCCACCACTTTGTGGAATCCTATATTGCAGGGAGTTGGACTGGATGGCCCTTGTGGTCTCCTCCAACTTTATGAACTCTATGATTCTATGAACAGCAATTTGAGTTCAGGCTGCCCAGGGATATGAGATGTCTGTCCGCACCTACCATTCCTCACCCTGTGGCTCTCATATGGCTACGATGACAACAGGGGACCTACCACATGGTTGGCAGCCTCTCTTTCTTATTGCAAAGTAGCTTGAGAGGAGAGATGGGGGACTCACTGTCATTGTAGCAGGAAGCTGGACAGTGTGTACATCCTCCCACTGCCAAGGCACCTTGGTGTGCAACTGTTAGGCCACATTTTCAGCACCAATTCTGACCCACATTATGGATCAGTGTAGAATTGTACAGACCCAGTGTAGAATTCTGAGTCTGTACAAGATCAGTGGTTCCTTTAGAGTCTCTAAAGAAACAGCTGACTGAAACTTTCTGTCCTCAGATACCCTGAAGAGGGTTTTCTTCTTCTGTCTTTCTATTAATGGTAGAGAAGCTTGAGTCATGGGCTCATTTCAGTTCCCTTTGGGAAAGAAGAGGCTTTTTAGTTCCTCTCAAATGTGTTGTCCCAACTGTAAACAATGCTTCCATATTGTTTTTAGCAGTCCGAAGGCCATGATGTTGGCTGATTTGTTAACATGAGAGAGAGGAAGTGGGAAGTCTTCTCCCCATTCCAGGAAACCAGATTGGGTAACTTTTAGCAGTAGTACTAATTGGAGTGAATAGAGAAATTCAACAAAGGGAGATCAGGGAGCTGTCTAGATTGCACAGCTATGGGCTATTCAACCCTATTCTCATAAAACACTAACAGTTTGTGTAATTTTTTTCTGCATGGATACAATCTTCATGCTGTCTATCACTACTGTTTTGGGATAATCTCCCAGGGAATACATGTCTTGCTTTTAGAAAGGAATATCAAGCCTACTTACTCTGCTAGAGTTTTGGTTAATGAAATTATATACCACCTAATTATGCCTGATACTGTTGTTTGCATTTTTTGTGCTGTTGCTTTTAAAAAATGCATTATGTTATATTTATAATCTGATTTATCTTTTTTGAAGCACATGGAGAAACAGGATTTTTTAGAAGTGGCAATTTCTTTAACCCCACAGCTTCCCTTAAGGCACAATAGCAACACTGATTGGTTAGTGACAGTAGGAGGAAATAGATGCCACCCCTGTATTTTAGGGTTATTTTTTTTTCTTTTAAGTATCAGTGGAAGGGCATGAAAAACTTTGACTAAAATATGAATACAATGAATAACTATTTCCTTAAAATTGTTGTGTGGAAATGTCAAAATGCTACAGTGAGTTATAGTGCACAGGAGATAAATGCTAGTTGGATCTGCAAAAATATACCCTTACAAACATAATAGAAGAAAGGCAGGCAGGTATATATATTTTACAGCTATACACAAAGTTCCTTTGGTGCTGAAGGTATGCTGATAGCTCATTCTGTCCACATTGTTCCCATCTGTAACACCAGCTTGCTCAGTCTTCCCTTAGGACAGTGGGTGTTTTAATAATAGAATTTCAAGACCTTCACACCATCAAGAATTCAGTTAAAATAAAAAAGACAAAAATATGTTGGTATGATTCCCAATGGAAACAAAAACATTCTCCTATTTTTATTTTCTTCCATTCAGCTTCATAGCAGTCAAATAAGTCCCTGGATAACAACTAAAAATGACAACATGTACATAGTGCTTGTCAGGCACTAATAGCATGCCTCAAAAATTTAACATGCAAAATGTGCTTCTTATCTTTAACAAGGTATAAGCATGCCTTGCCCAGTTATCTTAGATGTTTTATGGCCTCCTTGAAAACAAGGAGACTTGCCTTGTCCCTTAATATGAAAACCCTGCTATATTTGTGTCCATTTCCTTCAAGTCTATGAGCTAAGAGTACCTTTTATTCCTTGTCTACATGTTTCTGTTGTTGTTGTTATCTGATACACAACAAGATTAGTACACAGCAAACAAGATAACTAAACTGGCTTTTGTATTTGATCACATGTCCCAAGTGTCTAGGATTGTGTGATGTCCTAGACACTTGGGACATGTGATCAAATACAAAATGCATACAGATCCAAGCAGGGTGACCTTTTGCGGCCGACAGATGGTAGTTTTGTCAGTGCCAATTATTTTTAAGTGCAGACCAAGGTCTTTAGGCACTGCACCTAGCGTGCTGATCACCACTGGGACCACCTTTACTGGCTTGTGCCAGAGTCTTTGCAGTTCTATCTTTAAATCCTCATGTCGTGTAAGCTTTCCCAGTTGCTTCTTATCAATTCTGCTGTCACTTGGGATTGCAACATCGAAGATCCATACAATTGTGGGGTCAGGATTATTGTGCTTTAAAGCTCTGTCCGTTTGAATTAGGAAGTCCCAGAGTAGTTTGACGTGTTCATTTTGTGTAACTTTTTCAGGCTTGTGATCCCACCAGTTGGTTGGTGTCATTGAGACTTTCTGGTGCCGAGCACCACATTCTGGGAAATGTAGTTTAGGGTGGGACCTTTAACATTCCCTGCTATATGGGGCCTTGCCTTACCAAACACATTTCCCTGAATGCTGTGTTCTCAGTCTCCTGCCCAGCTCTGCTAGTCCCATCCCCAACTACCTTTCCTTATGGTAAGAAGCCAAAAAAAAAAAAAAACAAAAAACAAAAAAACAGCCTTGCTTTGAAAAACACTTAATGTCATCTTGGCTTTACCAAAATTCTGAATGCTTATACTGAAAATTATATTGACCTTGGGAAGCATCTGAATGTTACAGAATCGTAACAAAAATGATTGCTGAGTGTTTTGATTCTTAACCCCCCCCCCCCCACTTTTCCTGCATGTTTCTAATATCAATTTGTATGCACAAATTTAACACATTTGATATGATTTATGAGGAGTAACAATATTTTTGCACACTTCTAGTAGACTCATATAATCCAGTTCAAAGCAGATAATGTGGATTGTTTGTTTTCATAATCTGGATTATCTGGTGGTGTAGAACAGACCTAAAAATGGATCTACACTGCTATATAATCCAAATTATCAAAGCAGATAATCCAGATTGTCTGCTTTAAATTAAATTATATGAGTCTACATTGCAATACAATCTACTTCAGAGCACATGATCTGGATTTTATATGGCATTGTAGATCCTGCCTGAGGCCCCTTCTACACTGCCGTATGAAATACAGATTATCTGATTTGATAATATGGATTATATAGCAGTGTAGAAGGGACCATCAACCATTCATATTTTATTGTTGCAATTTATTGGTCTTTTATTTCCTATCTGCCTTGTGGCATCTGAACTTGTTTGTAAAAACTACAGGATCCCCAATAAGCAAGCATCCTAGAATAGTTGACTGTCATCAATGCTCTTTAAGTTGATAGTAAACACATTTGTTACCAATAGCGAACAAAGTGAAAGTTGTTCACTTTGCACCCTTTGTAAAAGGGTGACATTGTACATTCTTGTGCATTATTCCCTGTACTTGAAGAGCTTTTAAAGAGACTGCAATGATAATTGCAAATGAGTTGAAAAGGCCATTTCAACAACCATCCCCAGACAGCAGGACATTTTATGCAGAGAGAAAACGAGGCAAAATGCAACATCTGGACAGTTTTTCCTGGGCTTATATAGAGACAATACATTTCAAGAATGAAATGAGTCATTTCAAAATACTATCTAGAAAATTGTGCAAATAAGCTTAAAATAAGTGTGCTTGATGTAGGAAGATGCTCATGTTTTAAGAGTACATGGAGATTCTTACAGCACCAAACATTGGTTCATCAAAGTTTTCTTGATTCAGTATGACTGAATATGGAGGTGGTTTATCAGTCATAGTCTTCTCACTAGAATTTTCAGTTTTCTCACTACAAAAATGGACTTCATTTTTTCCCCTGGCTTGAAAGAGACACACAGAGAGAGGCATAATCATGTTACCCTGCCCTCGAGGGCTGTTTAATAGGAGGAGCAATCACTGCAGAAGTGCCAGCAGTAACAGCAGATAGTTTAGTAACAGCTGCCTATTTTTTGTAGTTCCCTTCAGGATGTCCGTTTGAACTCTGCAGTTTAGCCAGCTTGTCATGTTTGTCCCCAGCATGTCTCACAGGTCCTAGTTTAGTTAAAATGTTTGTTGCTTTCAGCAAGTAATGTCCATCTCTTCATTGCCTCAGTTGGATTGGTAGCTTGCTGCTATATTTAAATAATGGTGGCAACGTCTGGGACCTGTGAGAGATTTATGCTGAGAATACACCATGAAATGTAGGTTTTCCAATTGATCAGAATATGTAGCAAATTATGTACATGCACAGTTTGCTTCTCAGTGCACTTCAGGCAGATAAGATCACAAAGTGGGAGATCCCAAACATTCCTTTTAGTTGTAATGAAAAGGTGTTTGGGGTTTCAAGATCATAAAATAAATGGACAGCATAAAAAAGACGGACGGCTAACTATTTAAATGTTTTTGCATGTCAATTACAAAGCATACCATAATATAAAAAGGTATAACACTAATTAGTAGATTACATTTTTGCCACATTCGTACTTTGTAGGCCATGTAGACAGACCCCACAATGCTAATTTAATTGATTATTTCTACTTAATGAGCAAGGTAACCCCATATCTGGAAGTGTGTGTTTTATTAGGGAAATGAGCATAACTTTTATGTGGCCTTTCTTGTGCCAGCTCCATTTCAGCTAAAGCAGGAGTTATCAGTTCTCTGTATTCTATCCCTGTGAGATAAGACACAACACAGAGCCACACAGCATAATCTATCTATGTTGGAAATAGGAAAAAAGCCACTGGGAGGCATGAACAGGAAACAAATCATTTTGTTTAAATTAACACTCCTAACCAGGAAAACAATTTCCAGTGCATCCCAGTTCACTCCTCCTACTTCATCCTATCATATGAATGCACCTACATGTTTTCCAAGTACATTTATAAGTGTTTTTAAATGCCATGACATTGGGTTCATTTTGCTAGAACAGGATACAATAAGGTAGGATGTTATAACAAAATTCAAAGATATCTGAGGCAGGGGGGAACAAAGAATCCCACCGCTGCCACCAGTGTAACGCAATTAGCGGCCGACCATAGGTTAAATAGATCAATGACCGATGTTTTGATAGATATGACTGCCACCACCTCAGCTTTATTGGCCTGAGGAACCAAAAGGTGTGAGTGTGTAGTAGGTAAGGTGTGTTTGCCCTTGGTTCTTCTGTAACTCCTTTACTGGTTGACTGGACTTTAAAAGGGTCTGACAGACTGAAGCTGACACCAGTTAAAAGTGAACTAGAAAAGGTTTATTGAACTTTAAACAAATAGCAACTCATAGAATGAGTGGTACAGAAGCGTAATTCAGTTGTAGAGACTTGGTTGGGTTAAGCATTTAGTTCTACTGACAATAAAGCTTTTATTAACTGTGAGTTTCCTTAAACACACTGTTCTATTCTTAGAAACAGTATCTACTGGAGAACAGACCCCTATCTGTCTCACACGCAGGGCAATAAGCTCTCTCTTAAACTTCTCCTAAGTCTAAGCAGACAAAACTCTCTTTTACTGGTCCTCTCAACACAGTAAAAACCCTAGCCTTTGTCTCAATCTTATTCCCTATCCTTAAGGCTCACTTCCAAGCTTTCTTTCCCTGTCAGACTCCCACTTTAGCTTCCTCTCCTAAAATCCCATCCCTCTGTGTCTGATGTCAAGACACTTCTCTCCTCTGTCAAAAACTGACAGCCTCTTTCCCTCTCTCAACCGACTCCTCCCCTAATTGCTCTGACCAATCAGGAGTTGGCCTGACTCCTCCTCCTGCTTCTGCCTGTCTTTCAAGATGACAGCTACTGATATTCAGGCTTCGGCCTGGTCGCCTTAAAGGTAGATTTCACCACAGATGTCAATGAATTTCTAAAATATTTTTCACCTCTGTTTTTTTTTTTCCAAATTGGCAACTGGAAGTGATGTTGCCTAACTCCTGTTCACTATTTCGGAAATAACATTGATGAAAAATATGAAGATATTCTCTGTGGGGTATGTTTTCAGTGTGGGGAAGCATTTGTTACATATTTTTAAATAGTATATAGAGAGGATTGATGGGGGCTTTGTGGCCACAAAAGTGTGCTCTATAGTTTTACCAACCTTGAAATAGAGATTTTTTTCTGCAGAATTACTATTTTCTGTGCAAAATATACATGTGAATTTTGCTCAGACTAAGTCCCCAATTACAGTACATTCTGCACAAAAAGAGGAGGAATTGTTTTAGGTGGAAGGCATTTCTGTACAGAAATATTATTTTTGTGTAGACAAGGTTTCTGATGTACATACAATGCCATTTTCTATGCAAAAAAGCTAAATGTAGGTTTTGTGCAGAATTGATCCCAAACTGAATATTGGGAAGAAACCTTAAAATTTGAGAACGAATTTAGTAAATAATTATGGTTTTTTTTTTGTAAAAAGAAAAAGGTAAATCTGGACACATCTACACTTGGCTCTTAGTTTGGTGTAGATCAGTGGTTCTCAACCTGTGGGTCCCCAGATGTTTTGGCCTTCAACTCCCAGAAATCCTAACAGCTGGTAAACTAGCTGGGATATCTGGGAGTTGTAGACCCAAACACCCGGGGACCCACAGATTGAGAACCTCTGGTGTAGATTATGATCAACCCCATGATGGCTTAATGTTACACAGAGCTGATCTGCAGTAGTGCAGTCTTACCTCATGTTAAAGTCAGATGGAAAGTCTGAATTCTGCCTCAAATGTCTTCATTGCCCTCCAGCATTTCCCTGACTTAGGTCACCTGGGGACAAAGAATGGCAATCACAGCAAGTCTGCTAAACCATGGGTGTGTGATGGGAAGCACTTATGGTAGCTTCCCAGTGGTGTCAAACCACATTCAATGTCACTGAGTGGTAGGAACTCCCTTCCACTTTCCACAGCAGCTGAGGGAGTCCCTGTGGTGCTGCTAGTGTTGAAAGGTCTTTATAATTTTTTGAGAGGAAATATAAATAAAGGAACTAATTGTTTGAAATGAAAAGCAGTTGGTGGATCCAGAAAAGTAGAATCAGGGATATTATCTCTATGCTGCCCACAGCTTTCTGACTAGCAGGACATCTCCCAGTATTGGACAGTATTCCTTCAGAGGATTATCACTAGTAGAGCTCTCAAAAATTAATAGAAGCTGTAGAAGGAACAGTTATAAAATCAAAAGCAGAATTGCCAACCCTAATGTGATGGAATGATCAGCCATGTCTGACAGGGCCCTTTCAGACAGGCCCAAAATGTGGGACCTATCTCACTTTTACCTGAGGCCTCTAAAGAACACATCAGGTAAAAGTAGATTAATATGGCAAAAACTGGGTTTTCCCAGTTTACCCCCCCCCACCCCCAAATTGATGAAACAACTGGAAAAATCCAGATTTTAAGCTAAGGTCTGAATCTTTTCAAGTGTGGGACCTGTAAGGATTGACCCCTGGGAGTCCATCCCCACAGCTTCTGCAGTTCCAGAGGTCAATCCCCACAGCCATCCCAGTTTTTTTGGGCTCTTGGAGCCCAACGGAGTGGGAGGACACTCACCACCTCTCTCCAGTTCCCCATTTTCCCCCAAAACATCATGGAAATACTTCCACTTGTTCCTCCCCTTTCAACACACAATTTTCTCCTATCAGGAGATGTGCTACCAGCCGGCCCTTCTAGTAATTCTTTGGTGAGAAATCGGGGGTTGGGGGTTAGCATCTAGCCATGCCCTATGGGAAAGACTGTGGTTGTGAAAGTGGGTAAGACTGAAACCTAGGAAGATGTGAGCTAAAGTAACCTGCTTCCTCCTGGGTTTTAGATAAGTGTAGAAGGGCCCACAGAGAGAAGAAACATCTAATACTTGATGTCCCTAAAAATCTTAAAGTAGAATTCCAGAAGAACAACTTATGGAGTTAATTCAGTTGCTGCAAGGAAAGGATGATGTGATTGATTATGTGTTTGGACAAACTTGTATAGGAATATGTGGTTCTTCAAATAATCTGTAATGCTGAGGCCATGTGCTTTCAAACCATATTATTTTCCCCTCCTACCCATTTTGTATCAATAATGTGACATTTCCATAAGGTACAAACTGAATTATCTTCATCAATTGTATGTGTAAATTGTTCGAAGAACCATCTTTAATTGAACACATCTTCCATTTAAAAATGAAAATAATGAAAATACCCCCTTTAATGAACATGGAGTCAGCTGTACAGGGATTAAAATCAAATGTAGTGTATTAGTTTGAGAGCTGAATTAGGAATCTGGGAGACTATGGTTTAAATCCTTGAACAGCCATTGAAATCCATTGGGTGCCCAAAGGCATTGCACTCTCTCTTAGCCTTGGAGGCAGCAACAAATATTACCCGAAAAAAGTCATGTAAGATTTTCCTTATTGTTGGTATACATTGGGAAAGAATTGATGACAAACTCTCTCTCCCCCCTCCCTCCTATCTATATATACACATTTCCAACTTGACATCACTTTAATGAGAAGTGGAAAGGAAGTTTTCCATTCTCCTTTCTGGCTTCCCTTGATGCATGTGCTATATTTTGCACCTAACCTTTTCTTACAGCAATATTTTAGTAGTCCATCACTGCCCATTTCAAGGAAGTGGCACAGTAATTCTTCATTCCATAGGCCCTTTAATGCACACAGTTTCAACACATTCCATTTTCATTGTTAATAGCAAAGTCCTTGACCCAGTTAATGCACTCAATCTTTGGTATGCCATCCCAGAGCATTTTATTATTATTATTTTGAAGAGCTAGTCTAATAGGCCTCCCAGGTGTGGAGCTATTACAAATAATGGAACATGCCGGATATTATATATTAGGTTTTTACCCCTCTAGAGTAAGCTGGACAAATCAATTTATTTCTTGCCTATCTCAGTATCACATAGGTTCAATCATATCTCTGTCTTATGTTTTGAATGTCTATACATTCTTTTTTTATTAATAATTTTTATTGTGCAGTTTTTTTCTAGTGATTACATTGATGAAAGAGACCACCAAAGAGTAGCCAAAGGGTAATAAACAATGACAGAGAGGAGGAGTGAAGTGTAAAAATGAAAAAGAGGTGAAGAAAGAGGGAAAAAAGAAAAAAAAGTCTATACATTCTTCTTTAAAAAAAACCTGAATGAAAATTATTTTACTATATAGCATTTCTCCTGAAACATGCTTGCATCTGATCTTCTTAAATTAAAAGTTTTGTACACAATTGCTTGAGTGTTCGTTCAATAATATTTGTGTATGTGGAAGTTCCGGTGAAGGCAACATGGTGGCAGCTGCAGATCTGTGAAGCTCTGTGAAGCTCCTGGAGCTAGGATAGACCCGAGCCGCTCCTGAAAGGGCAGGGGGCCCAAGGGACTCCCCAAAACAACTGTAATGAGGTCGGTTTGGAGCAAAGCTCAGAGAGGCTCTGCGGGGGCAGGAAAGAGCGGTCTCCTCTCAAGGGTGGCTGCCAAACCTGCCTGGCAACCTCATAGAGCCAGTGCCCAGGGAGGAGAGCATGGTACAGAGGAACCACAAATGCCGACTGCCCTCACTAAAAAGAAAAAAGAATCTATCTAAGAGAGAGGGAAACCATGGTGAAAAGAAAAAAAGGAAGCAGGGACTACAGAAATCATCTTCGACAGAAGGAGAGATCCAAAAGAGACAGAGAAACAGAAAGAGAGGACAAGATGGGGAATATTGCCAGTGCTGAGGTAAGCCTGCCCGCAAAGAAAGAAACAGAAGGGGGGAGTGAGTCAAACAAAGCAAGGGAAAAAGAGAGAAAGAGCACTGGGAGAAGTAAACAAGAACCCACAAACCCATAAAAATACACAAACATATATACATAAAGCAAGAAAACCAAAAACTTAACTTACCACCACCTTGCCAGTGGGATGAATGGTGCCTTTAAGAAACAGGACAGAAAGAAAGAAGGAGAGTGAGGAGGAAGACACACAGTACTGTGGGATGGGTTACGAAGGAAGGATGGAAGCAGAACAGAAGAAGGTCAGAAAGGCAAAGAAGGGCAACTGAAGCAAGGGATGGGAGACGATGGCAGGGCAGAAGTGGAAAGGAAGAAGGACAGAATGGCAAAGAATGGCAACTGAAGCAACTGAAGCAAGGGACGTAAAGGGACATAAAGGGTGGAAGAGGGCCAGAAAGGGAAAGCGAGAAGCACAAACAGCTGACAGGAGGAGCAACGTGGCAATGACCAAAGAGGGAGACAAGGAGGCAATAACAACAACAATATCAATATTTAATAAAGAAAATAAATTAACAAGACCAATAAAAAGAGACAAGGAAGGAAAGCTGGGCTATTAAGAGAGTTTATAAGGATCTACTGATTGAAAGATAAGAAGGCAAGAAGAAAGTTGGTAAGGAAAGTACTAAGAATTATATAATCAAGAGAGCCTAAAGGAAAAAGAGCCATAATTCTAACATTAAAGATAACAAATTAATTACAAAAGAGGACAGCCTGAATAGAAAATCTCAGCTACAACCGAAGGGAAACAAAAAGGTAGCTACTCTCCATCACCCTCAATTACTAATAAATCTGCAATATTAAGGCACAAACCTATAATAAAAAGGGGAAAAAGAAACGATAAGAAGATGGAGAAATACACCACCACAACAAAAATGAACAAAATGTCGGCAACAACAGCAGCAAGAAGACACTCTATGCAAGGGGAACCATCACTATAAGACTTGATGCAGGAAATGCAAAAAATACAAGAAAAAATACAAGGAATAGAAGAAAAAATAGAGGAAAATCAAGAAAAAATGCAACAAAATATGCAAAGGATGTTCCATGGAGAAATGAGAAAGTTGAAGCAGGAATTAAAAGAGGACATCTTAAAGATCAAAAAAGAGGTTGATGGGGTACAGGAAGAAATAAAAGACATTAAAAAAGAGTGTGGCTCTGAAGAAAAATCAAGGAAAAGTAGAAGCTAAAATGAGGAAATTGGAAGGAAAAAATGAAAAATTAGAAAGACAACAGGAGTCGTGGGCCATTAAAGAAACAGAATTCCAGTTAAGATTTAGAAACTCAGTTCTTGTGGGTTTTTTCGGGCTATATGGCCATGTTCTAGAGGCATTTCTCCTGACGTTTTGCCTGCATCTATGGCAAGCATCCTCAGAGGTGAGGGCGAAATGTCAGGAGAAATGCCTCTAGAACATGGCCATATAGCCTGAAAAAACCCACAAGAACTGAGTGATTCCAGCCATGAAAGCCTTCGACAATAAGATTTAGAAACATTGAAGAAAAAGAGGAAGATGACTTGAGAAGCATAATTACGGAGATTTCTGCCAAAATACTATATCACTATTGAGGAAATCAATCAATAGATTGATCACCTACAAAGAACTAATTCTAATTATGCAAGAAGGAACAAAGTACCCAGAGACATTGTAAACTTTAGTTGAAGAAGAGTTCATGACGAAATACTGAAAATGAAAACCAAAGAACAAATAATGTACAAAGGAAGGAAAGTGATTATATTTAAAGAGTTCAACACAGCTTTGATGACTAAAAAGAAGAAATACTACTTCCTAACAGATGAACTTAAGAAACACAAAATAAATTTTAGATGGGAAAGGACAGAAGGAATCTCGGTGACATACATAGAAAGTAAATATTGGTTAACATTGGAAGAGAAGGCGAAAGAATTCTCTCTKTATAAAAAAAGACATGGAAACGACCCTGAAGTTCGGAAAAGAAYAAGAGAATCACAACAAAAGAGAAGTTCTAAAGAAAGATAAATGGAATGGAAAGGATGTGAAAAAGAAGGAAAAGAAAAGACCCAGACCCGACTCAACAGAAGACGATGAAGAGGTGAACGGCAAGGGTTTGGAAGAACAATACACCCACCAACAACTGGTRAATGAAGGTGACAATATACTCTAACAATGTAAATGGCTTAAACTCACCAAATAAAAGGAAATTAATCTTTAACTCATTAAAAAAAGTTTCTTGCACTCCAAGAAACCCACATTTCCCAAAAAAAACCAGAGTTCGTACCTAACTCAGAGCTAACTAGGTAAAGAATTTCATTCATCAGCCTTACCAAAAAAAAAAAAAAAAAGAAGAGGGAATGTGATTTATGTTAAAGATACCATGAAAGCAACAATAGCATTTAAAGATGGGGAGGGCAGAATGGTGGGTATTAAAACCAGAATAAATGATCAAGAAACTCTTATTTGTAATATATATGCTCCCACAGGTGCCAAATTGAGCTTCATTAAACTCCTCAGGAAGAAAATCCAAGAACAGACTTATGGAAACTTAATTATACTAGGATATTTCAACGGGGTGCTAGACTGCGATCTAGACAAAACAAAGAAAAGGAAAAGAGGGAAAGATATAAACGGAGGGAAACTGCCATTTAATTTTCTACAACTGAAAAAAACCCTTTACTCATCCATTCTTCTTCTCAAAGAGGATTTGCATCACTTGTGAAACTCACTTTTTGACTGTCATTTGACTATAGTCTTTCCATTACTAAACTTGACACAATAAAGTATAATGTGACTTGCTTTCTTCCTTTGTGACTCGTAAAATGACAAAGTGTGTTTCATGTCAGCCTTGGAAGTATTTTACACATTTTTGAGACTCATCTCCCTGTGTGATGACAGGATATTTAAAACTGCATTGAACCATGCCTTGTTGCATGCACTATTAACATTTAATAGAACTCACTGCTTGTTTGACCAATCAGTCCCACTGCTTTTGCTTTCTATGTGTGCATATGTGATTATACATAGTTTCATGCTTATCTATATAAAGAGAAAGGGTGCTGTTTTTGTGAAGAAACATTCCGTGTGAGTTATTTAGGGAAGGGAACATGAAAAAGACATTTGTGTTTCACTCTCCTACTGGAAGTAAGACATTTTGCAGGATTTGGAACATCCACCACAGGCTGCTTTCTTCACACCCTATTCCTCAAGGATTACATTTTAATTTATCATCCTAGACTGTTAAACCAGCAATTGACTACACAAAAGAATTGTAATAAAAGTTTCAGAGAATCCAAAGTAGGAATGTGTACAATGATGCGGTCGTTGTGGTGGGGAATAAAATGAAAGCATTGCCTCCAAGTTAAAATTATGCCCTTCCCCAACAAGATATTCCTTCAGTCTCTACAGGTGTAGTATTGCAGTAACTTAAAATTTTAGTTGTGCATTTAGAAATATAGCTTAGACATCCAAAGAAAAGGGATAGATAAGTTACTGAGGGAATGCAAACACAGCAAATATAAGTATTGTAGGTGTAAATGATTTTCAGTGTATCACCCTCTACAATACCAGAGCAATGAAAGAAATTTTCATTTGATGGGGCAATGACCTCATTTTGCTCCCACCCACACCATGCCTCTGAGTATGTATGAATACACTTGTCTTTTTCCTCTTCTTTCCTCTGAGAATTTTTGCTAGATTTAACAACACCTTTTCTTTCACTCGAATTTCCCCAGACATTTAGCCAAGACTTTCCGTGATGTGAATTTCAGCAACAACCCCAGTCATAAATGGAGGCAAGAAGGTAGTTCTCACAGTTTAAGAATTGCCTGTTTCCAACTTCTGCTTTCTCAAAATTCAACAAAAACTCTTAAAGCTCCATGGTGATGCATCACATTTTTACCTATAGCAATATTACCTGCCCAAATGTGTGAATAAGACTCAAAGGATTTGGCTGTGTATGCTGAATGTTAAATCCAGAAGCTTTAAACCCTTTAAGGCAAAGCTTTGTATATCTGTATAATTACATTGCTTTAGCCCTGATTTTCTACTTTCACTGTTCTGATTTAGCTTTGGCTTTTCCAAACACGGTTGAACTTCCATGGTCTTACTGCTAACAAGCTGGACATTAGTATCTGCAAAGCTGAGATTATAGTCATGCATGATATGGATATGTCTGTTTCTAAAAAATAAAAACTAACAAGCTTAACAGCACTGTGCAACCTTGACACAACTGAACTATTTGGAAGTAATTCCTGATAATATAATTTATTCACTTATCCCACCCTTCCCCTTCAGAAAAAAAAAACTACAGCAGTGGTATTGTCAGAACCCAGAAGGCTTAAAGAGCCAGACTCAAGAGTATTTCCAAAACTAGAGTTTATTTAAACAAAGCAAAAGGGACTCAGAGACACTTAACTCAGTGTCTCTGGTCAAAACTCAAAAGTAGCAACCAGTTCTAGTTCAAAGGGTAAACTTAAGCAATAATCCGGTTTATCCAGAGAAAAGATCCGGTTTAAAACAAAGCACTCCAAAAGTCACACAAAATAGCACAGCAAGTAAAGGGTTAAAAAGCAAAGAGCTGCAAGGAAGAAAATATAGTCAAACAAAGTCCGAGGTCGTAGCAAGCCAAGTTCAAAGTTGCGAGGTTCCAAAATCCACGTAGGCAGTGTTGTAGTCAAAACCGATCCAAAGTCAAAGAAGAGGAAATCCTTATGTTGTTTTTCCTTATGGCTCAATGCTGATCAATCTTACAGGGTTAGCATGTGGATAACTGATACTTTGTAAAATACTTTAAACACAGTCAAACCATCTTAATACACATATAATGCAATCCTATATATGTCTCTCAGAAATAAAACACAGTGAATTCAGTAGGATTTGGCCAGTCCTGTACAGCCACTGTACAGCCACATAATAAAATAACTACAAGCCATTAGTTATTAGTTATTTGCAACTAATTAAACCCAACTGCTGTCAGTGAGTGGTTAGTTGGTTAATTAGCTAGTCTGCCCTTACCTAGAAACGATGGTTTGGAGTGCCAAAGGCAAAACTCATCCTAGATGCCATGTATCCAATATTGTTTGATTTGCAACAGTGACTGCAAAAATCTTCCTGTTGGTTGTAATTTATGTGTAAATATTTCTCTTTATTTTTGTTTTTACGAGCAAAACTAATCCCTTCATCAAATAAATGATGTGGTAAAGGTAATATTTTGGCTATAGGCATTTGAATGTTTCTGTTTCCTTAGCCGTATCTAACAACAATTCAGGAGTATCAGTATTTATGTTGGTCTCTTGCCATCCTTAGGATTCACTTGGCTTCTAATGATTTCTTTAATTACTTTGCTGACATGGTTTAATGATCTTTATCTAGTAATGCCTTCCCACTTTGAAATTATCAGTCTTTTGTGACTGAGTTGGGTTCTTCAGCATTCAGCTCCCTGCATTTTATTAGCACGTAACTCTTTTTGACTTCAAAGCTGTGTAATTAAATGATTGTTGCATTGCATTAAACTGCCGTAAGGTAAGAGGATGAATCTCTGAGTGTATTGCTCAGTGAATGATAGACATAGCAGATGACCCTCCCACCCCAACATTCTTGGGAGAGAAATTATTTCATAAATGCAAAATAAAAATATATATTGAGGTCATATTTCTAAAAAGATGAATGCAATGTAATGTATGCATCCATGTGCCATGATGCTGAAACTACTCAGTGTTACAAAATATGTAGATCAAAGATGATGACGTTATTACTTGATGCATGGCAATCTATTTGCAAAATGGTGTCTTTCTTTTACAATATATCCTAAGGCTCAAATAGTGGAATGACTGCACAAAGAAAGGATATTGTACCTAATTACCTCTGTTTCCAGTAATACCTAGTGACTGAAGCACCATGCTGCCCTACACACCTCTGAGGATATATGGAAAATTTTCTGCTTATTTAATATAGTAACATAGTGTACTATTTAAGATAAGAAAAAAATCTAGTTATTTTTTGATCCCCTAAGTCCTAGGGCCCTTCTACACAAGCCCTACAATCTGAGAGAAACTGGGATTAAAAGGGGGTAGTGGTGGCTATATGATGCTTGCCAAAAATGTATGCTAAATGCACGTAAATTCCAAGATCAGCAGAAAAAAATGTATATATGCATCACTGTATATCCCTTCACTCAAGAAAAACATGGGACACTTTTGTGGATTGCTCCAATGCATATGCACATTTAAAATACCCAAACAGCTGATCAGGGCTGTAAAATGATGGAGCTATGGACATACGGGTGGCTAAATGGAAAGCAGCTCTCAGGAAAACTCGCTGAATCAATTCTTTTGTTTTCATATTTATTAAATTAAACAACGCTTGAATTTACACAGTAGGCACTAGCATGGCAGGCAAGTTTCCCCCAAAGGAAGTGGGATTTAAGAAGATAAAAGCAAAGGCAGCAGAATGGTGAAGAGAGATAATGACAAGAAATATGCTTGTGCAAACTATTTATGAGGTCCAGCACATCTCAGAAAGTCAAAAACAATTAAAAGAAAACTTCCAGAAGATGTTCCATATCCATTTTGCAGATTTTGAAAATCTACTACAAACACCAGGTGACTAGTTTGCTGAGACTTACAGCACCGTGTTTGGACTTGTTTCAGGTACCACCCCCCCTTCTTTGTTCCAGATTATGAGGCTGTCTGGAAGGGTCTCTAGTGTGCACCAAAAGGCATCTAAAGGTATCAACATCTGCTGTGCCTTCTCATTTCTTCCATCAAAAATATGTTCATTTAATGTTTAGAATTAAAGATAAGTGGCAACTTCAATACTGATTTTGTACTTTTTAAAGAAACAGAAACTTGTGAAGAGTAATTTGGTGGAAAATTTAACAACGGTAAAACACAAACAAGCAAGAAAAACCTTGTGTTTCAAAGCAAGACTGGTATCGCAACTCAGCACTAAAGTAACAGGCTGCTGCTGCACTTGCTGTTAAAATATCAAAACCTGTATGTGTGTCTTTGTAAGTGCACCTACAATATTCTGATTATAATGCTGCAGTGGACAGGGGTCACAGAATAGTTAGGGAGGAAAGAGAGAAAGCCAGAGAAGGCTATATAAGTGGATAACAGCATAAAGAAACCAGAAAATTGAGCTTGTGTTTTGTGGGGCTGGAGTAAAAAGAGGTTTGTGGAATATACAGGGTGACCTGGACACAGTGTTGCTGTGGTCTTCAAGTCAATCATGTCAGTTTGGCCCATTTTCTGACTGCTAGTGCCCATGGTGGGATCTACTCTACACTAGAATTTATCAGTTTCAGGTACAAGAAAATGTAAGGCTTCTAGTCACTAGGTATGTGCAATCGATAAAAAAGTTTCAGAAGTCCTTACAAAACTGGGGGGTTCAGACTTTTCATTTCTAAAGTGTCTCTAAAGTATAGCTAGTGAAAAATTTCATTACTATAATAAGAGTAAAGAAATTTTATTACTTTTTCGTTATAGTAATTGCACATAATTACTATAATTTGGGGAACTGCTTTCTCCCTCATTTCTACAGCTACTGGGGTAAAACTTGCTATAATGATATAACACATTTACCACTGTTAGCCCATCAAGTTTCAGAAAGTTTCACTTATCCATGGCTTGTTGGGGAATTTCATTTTTTTTATAAACAGCCTTTAAAAAAAACTACAAGAGCTATCTTTTGAATTTACTATACAATGACAGGAGATAGCAGGGGATCATTTTCCCCAATGTTTTCCCCAATGCATCTACTGATTTTAGGGATTTTTAAAAATGTTTTGACAAAAACATTTTTTAAAAAGTTACAACAACTATCTCATTGAATGTCACTCATATTCACCAATATAAATCACTACTAAGCAACTGTACATCTTCATAGAATCCTAGAGTTGGAGGGGACCAAGGGCAATCTAGTCCAACTCCCTTCTTCCAAGCAGAAGGGCACCATCAAAACTCTCCTGACAGATAGCCATCCAGCCTCTAAACTAATTAATATGCTTCCCCTATTGAGTTGGAAGGTAGCCCCAAGGGCCATCCATTAGGGATTTCTTTCCAGCTCAGCACTGGGAAGAAGTATCAGTAAATTTTTCTCTTTGCAGATTCAAGAATTTATTGGAACTTTGGCTGGCTGCTGCTATGGAGGGAAAATAGCTCTCCTCTATCCTGATTTGGGCTTTCTGGTGTGAGCAGAATTCTGGGAAATCTAGTTTAGGGAAGGACCTTTTGAATTTTCTACCCTTCGCCTTCCCAAACTACATTTCCCAGAGTTCCATGCTTTCTCAGTCTTTCCCCCTATGAGCACTGCTCCCTGTTTTTCCTCTTCCAATGACATGAGGCCATAAATTTAAAGAGGAAAGGCAGCCTTTTTGGCTTTGCTTTCCTTGCTTGTGTTGAAAATAAAATTGACTTTGGAAGGCTTCTGAGATTTACAAAATGCAAACAAAAAGTATTGTGTAAGTTTTGTGTAAGTTTTGTTGCAGGCCATGCCCATGTGTCAGATATCACTTAGTAAGTATAAATTTAATGAATTTGATACAATTTGATACAATTTATGAATAAAAAAAATGTACACACCGTACTAGACACAAAATGAAGAAGGAAGGAAGGAAGGAAGGAAGGAAGGAAGGAAGGAAGGAAGGAAGGAAGGGGGGAAATAGGAGAAAGGGAAGGAAATAGAGACACACACATAGAGAGATGGTAAATGGGGAAAGAGTACAGAGTATATGACAATGTGGTTTTTTATTTGTTGTTAAACGACCCTTAAAAAGCTTTCCTTAAAAAATCAGATCCAATAGCTGAGAGATAATAAGGTTCCTTATCCCAGTTGTATAGGGTTGTCAGTGGAAAAAAAGGACACAGCTGCTGTAAATGTAAGGATCATATAGGACAATATCATATTATCTTTTTAAAGCACGCACACCTGCTTTGCTACCATGTGGCTGCTTCCCACAGAATACTGGGAAATGCAGTTTGGGGCAAGCCTTTGCAATTCTTAACTAAAGAGGTACTCAGCTTCCCTAAACTATATTTCACAGAATTCTGCTGGAGGCAGCCACACAATAGCAAAGTGGGAGTGCCCAATTTAGAACACTAATGTGGTGTCAACCATAGAAGATAGAATTTCAGCTGGTGTTGCTTTTCAGGCAAGCACCACCTGCTAAATTCCTTCTCTGCACAACCATGGCAATGATTTAGATAGACAAATGATAATTGCTCTGCCCCCCTACTATCTTAACTACTGGGAAGGTGAACTAGCTGCACAGGGAACAGATTGAAGACTATATAGTTGAATGAAACAGGAATTTATTAACCAACAAGAATTTTAGATTCCTGAGTCTCACTACAAAATTTTCTGCGGAAAAGTAAAGTCTTTGAAAGATAGATACAGTTCTGGCTGAACTGAGTCTCTTGAATCTTTATTTCTTCTTATTGACTCTTTCTTGTATGGTGTTCAACTGTCTGTAAGATGGTCTCAATATTTAACTCCAACTGGACTTGAATACAGCTCATACATCTCCAACTGGACTTGGTATTTTGTAGACCCTCCGGCCCTCTTCTCTCTTCACTTTCCAGTCATGAGAAGGCTGACTCTTCCAAGAACTAGAAGTGCCTTGCCAGAGGGTCTGCCCCGAGGGGATTCTTAATGGGGCAGGGTGATGGACGCTTCAAATCCAAAGAGGTTGTCTAGACTGATCCCCCAGAAACTGTACCTAAAATATTAATCCCTCTAACTAAAAAAGTTTTAACAGTGAGGGACTTTATGAGGTATGAAATAAGGTAGCTGCATTTCTAGTCCAAAAACAGACTATTTTTTCTATAGTTTTTGACATCATGTAGGATGCATTGGATGATCTCTCTCTGCTTAAGTACCCACGTGGTGCAAATAAGCTGCTTGCAGAGAAGAAAGTGTGTTTAATTAAGTAAACTGCATTTAGTTACAGTGGGAAGAAGTATATGGTGGTTTAAAAGTATGATGCCAAGAATTTCTTGGATAAAACTAGAACCCTCTCATGCAGAAGAAAGAGAAGAAAGGTGAAGCATAATTTAACAGAGGATGGTGCAATAAAATCCATACTTTGGTTGCCAGTCTCCTAATTAAATCATCCTTTATTGCCCCTGTTTGGAAATTTATTTCACTTCTTTAATCATCAGCCTCCCTATTACATGAGATTTAAGACAGAAATGTCCTCATCCTTCAACTGCTTTTCATGAAAGAAGGAAGCACTTCTTTTTTTGATTCCACATTAATTAAAAAAAGAGAAGTGCTTCCTTCTACTGTTCTCTTTTGATGTGACATTTTGGTTCCACATTGAATTTTAAAAATCATAACATGTGTAGATTTATCATGTGTAGATTCTTGCATTTTAAGCAAACCTTCAAACATTAGTAACCGGTAGAAAATGCCCAGATAACAAACTCTAGATATTGAGAAGAATTCTCAGGTGTTTCCAAGTTGAGGGGACCACATCCATTCTATCACCCTGTCTGCATTTCAAATCTGTTTCATTGACAGACCTCATACTGATGTTGATTAGTTTTCAGCCCACTTCTCTTTACCTGGCTTATGTGACACACTTTGTCACATTTGGGATACATACTAGTGACAACATTGAAGGTGATGATGATGACGATGTTTTGATATTCAATACTAAGCAAGGATGCAGCCCAGTATTTTCCCTGGAATATGTTATGTATTTTGAAAATTGTTTTAATAGTACAGGTTGATGACTACAATTTCAATGGAACAGTGAACATTTTTAAAAAATTAACTCATTCTGGGGACATGTTTTGGCACTTTGAATACCTTTCTTTAAGTTCAGAATAAAACTTGAAATCGAATCACTGTGCCACTCACTTCAGATCCATCAGATTCCATTGGGTTTTAATTTAATGGTTTCACATACACAGCTCAGCACACTATTTATCATAACATGCTGACACAACATACAGAAGTAATTATTGCTATGTTGGTGGAATTAAATGTATGTATGTGTGAATTATGGCAGGGAGGAAATCTGACAGACATTACATTTTATCTGTAGTCATGGATACCTCCATAGTTTTTTGCCTTAATTTTTAGAAAGATAACCTTGCACTTTGAAAATGTAAATTTACTGATGGACTCTGTTCCACTTTTTCTTATTCTCAAATTTATAAAATCTGAAATCCTTTTTGAAAAGCACACATTTCTGAAGTTCTTTAACATAACAAATTCCTCACTCATCTGCACCCAGTACATTCAATGTCTGCCAGGAAGACAACCATGTAGTTATCTGTCATGTAGGAATTAAAATGTGGAACCTTTCAGAAGAAGCAGTGACAACCATAATTTGGAACTAACATGGTTGAATGCAAAGAGGATTCAAATACAGGATTTTTAATGGTGAAACATTCAAAGGCCACTGTATGGATGAATGACCTTGTCACCCATTGTGCTTTCTCCCACATTTGTGCATGTGTGTGCGTGTGTGTATTCCATTCAAAATTTCTATCAGAAACATGAAGGACATTTTGGCTGAGATCTCGTTTACTTCCTACAGAGCAGATTAGCTCATTGATTATGTTTGTTTGTTTTTGTTAGAAGCTGGCTCTGCCTAGAGGTCTCTGTTTCTTTCCTGTCTGCTCTGTGGAGTGTTCAGAGAGCCAAGAACTCATGATCTATTGTGGGTTTAAATCAATGCTAAAGGAGATAGCAAGAGAATTATTTTGTACCACATACCAGTGGCTTCTGACATTCAGATGGGGTTAAAGAGTAACACAGTTTGAGAAATGTATAAGAAAAAACAAATTTAAAAAGCACAATTGTAATGGTAATTTATGACTTCAGTGGAATTTTGGAACTATGCTAATACTTTTTGGAACTATGTAAGACATATGTGTGTGTGTGTGTGTGAATGAAAGTGTCTTTCCAAGCTCTGATCTTATGTTTCCTGAAATAAAATGAATATTGTATGCAGAACTGTCAGGCAACAATGTCATGGTTTTCAGAAATAGTCTGGCTAATTTTATAAGCAGGAAATGACATGATTTAACAATCCTCTGCTTATTCCATCCTTTCTGCACATATACTTAGTAAGCAAGAATATTCAAAATTAATTTTAGCACAGTATATGCACAAATAAAACCTAGATTTAAAGCATAAATCAACCAGTTTCTAAATAAAAGAAGCAGATTGTAGTGCAGGTAAGGGATTAGGGTGAAATACATTATTTCCTCACCACCAATCAAATTTCCAAATTTACATCTTAAACTACTCACTCTGGTTTGTCCCTCCTAGCCTTAGTAAATAAGAGTAAAAGCATTTTATGAACAATTCACCAGATGGGGAAAATATTCACATACCACAAAATCATGATCAGATTTATTTGAAAGGCAAGCTGTAACCATATGCATATCAGAAGGAGCGAAATGGATTTTCAGATCTGCGGTGACTGCTGTCAGGCTTGCAGCTGTATGAATTTAATGCTGGCTTGCCATTCCTACAGTAGGCTTGCTGTATGCCACTTACCTCTTTGCCAGCTAGTATGATTAATATTGATTCAGTTTTACAAGCAATTAAATTGGAAAACATAAACAACCTTTTTATTGGCTTTCTGCTAGACAGAAATAAGCATCTGGATTTCCCACTCTCTCTACGATGTATTAATATCATAGCATCCAGAAGCTTCATGGTCACAAGGAGGCTGACTATAACATATAAATATATCATCCCAAAGCCCTTTATATCCCTGGGACTTATTCATTCATCCAAAGCTTTCGGTCATGGCAATTTATGACTATCTCATTGCATTGACTCAAAATATTGGCTGACATAAGATTGAGAAGCAAAAAAAAAAGAGAAGTTTTTTTATGGGATGTCTTTTCTGTTAACCACTTGTGTGTGGGTTCACTCATCTTTGTATTTTCATTAGTTGCAGTTGTCTCCTCTTTTTTCTGATGAGAAAGTGATTCAAGGTTGTAAAAATGTGAGTGGGTGGGTGTATTTATTAATATTTTGGATGCTTTTCTGCTCTTGGAAACAGGTTCTTAAGGTAGCTTCCATAAAATCCCAGTGTAAAATACAATGAAACAAGCTAAAACATTATTAAAACCAATAAAAGACCAACAGGGGAGTGAAAGGTAGCAAAAAGAACTCATAGTATAAGAAAAAGGAATACATCATCCAGCCAGTCTCCTCAAAGTACACAGAAAATTAAAGAAAAAAATCAAAAACAAAACATCATAGCCTGACCTTCCAATAAATTTCAGGTGAGGAAAAAAGTACAGTGTCAAGTAGCTGATTTCTGTTATTTAGGATATGACAGAATAATATCCCCCCCCCCTACTCCAGACTACTTTTTGGAGGGTTTACTGTGTAAATCTCTCCCTCACCATGTAGCAGGTTACAGCTGTATACACCAAATGCAGGGCAATATATGTGAGTGAAAATTGGGGAGTTCTTTCATTGCTTCAATGTCATAAATCAACCACATCAGTTTGGCCCATATTCTGGAATGTGTGTGTATAGATATCATTCAAATATTCCTTTTCTGCACATAAAAATGAGGCCAATGTTGTGGGTAGGTAGAAGGTGTGTATTTTGGGGCTACTTCCACACATTAGGTCTAATGGCAGTAGATACCTTCTTCAATGAGCCTTGGCCTCAAAATCTTTTATGTTAAAATGAAGTGGTATCCCAACTTCTATTATTGAAAGATTGAAGGAGAGTTATTCATGTTGATCTTGCATTTTGGGCTAGGCCACCATGGAGGGGTAAGGTGCCATTTTTCCTCCCACTCAACCCCCAGTAGGTTGCATGAATGTGCCCTATTTCTGGTTAAATTACTGTGGGTTAGGAGGACCTGTCATCATTCCTTGAATGGCCCTAACACATATATTAAAGTGGGTGAGAAAGATATTTCTGTCACCATGTTGGAATGTTTGCAACCTTCCCATGTTTCTCAAACATATACCTGGCATGTCTCTCAATCCAATTGTTTTGAACCAGCTCTAACATTCCCAATCCAACCAGGACCCAGACGAGTAGCATCCTGACAGGAATCTAATTGTACACAGGACTTTCACTCCCGGATGGGGCAGTAGGTTCTAGCTCCATTTTTTCTCTTCCTATGTCCATATTACAAAAAAAAATACAACATAATTATATTGGCATAAATGTGACAAAACAGGACCCTTTTGTTCATATGTGGTGGGAATGTGACAAGGTACAAAACAATTATAAGAAAATAAGAGAGAAATGGAAGAAATATCTGGACTAAAAATAGAGCTGAATAAAAAACCTGTTTCTACCATGAAAATGGAAGGAAAAAGTTGTAATACCGATTGTGCAAATATTATAACATATACCATAGAAGTGGCACAAACAATGGTTGAGCTGGGATTAAAAGAAAACAAAAATGGGAAATAAAAAATGCTATGAATATCTAGACAACTATATGCTCTAGGATTATATCACTGAAAGGAAAAAAATAAGTACTTAAACAGATTCTTACTTACTTACATGAACAGATATATGAGGAACTGGGTTTCAAATTAAAAGAAATTGATAGCAAAAGTGAAGGGAAAAAGAAACTACAATGAACTAAATCAGACCATATCCATGATCCAGTAAAAAAAATAAAAGTCGAAATTGAATCACAAATATTTCTGAAGTGTAGGGGGGGGGGCAGAAAATAAGAAGAAAAGTATAAGTAGGAGGCTAAGGCCTCTTTTGCACAGCTGTATACAATCCAAATTATCTGCTTTGAACTGGATTATATGGCAGTGTAGACAAACCCTAAAATGGAATTAGAAAAGAGTAGATATTGAGCTATACTAAAAAGTATGCCATCTCCTTTACATATATGTATTGATTTTTTCTTTAATGCTGCTGTAATATAATGGATACCGATATACATTACTTATACAACCCAATCTCATTCATAGAGTCATAGAATCATAGTGTTGGAAGAGATCTCATGGGCCATCTAGTTCAACCCCCTGCCAAGAAGCAGGAAAATTGCATTCAAAGCACCCCCGACAGATGGCCATCCATATATATATATTAGGCCTGTTTGATCAAGAAAAAATTTGTTTCTAAAATCGATTTGTAATTGGGGTGTTTTTTTGTTTCGATATTTAAAATAATTACAAAATTTTCCCAAAAAAGTTTTGGTATTTACGAAATTTCGTAAATATTTACAAAACATTTTGTAAAGATGGCGGACCCCCGCGCATGCGTAAAACAAGCTTCGTTATTGGCGCGGGGTCGATCCGTTAAGGGTATAACTGCAAAGTTTCTTATCAATGAGGATTCATTTCATCAGGGTTACTTGATAGTAAACATTCTTTTGCATTTTAGAATATTTTCACATATTATTCCCATCTTTATTAGGAGCAGAACTCCTGTATCTTTCCCAGTTGTATAGAAGAATGAATTCGGTCAGATGTTGCTTACATGGGAAGGACTCCTATGTGATAGGTGTGACATTTGTCATCAGAAGAGATGGGTCTGACTAACTGCCCGATTCACAGAATGGTATTATACGTACACTGAGCTCATAGGCGCATGGAGACAGAGCCGGCGCTGCAGGAATCCCCTCCCCGGCTCCTGCGCTCCGGCTCCTGCGCTCCGGCTCCGGCTCCTGCGCCCTCCTCCTCCTCCTCCTCCCTCCTGGCACTTCCTGCAACACAGCTGCGGAGGCCGGTTGTCTCTTTAAGGCGCCTCTCTCTCCCAGCTGTGTTGCTGGGAGAGAGCGGCACAAGGGTTTAACTTAGGGCTGGGCGGTTTCGTTTCGTTAATTCGTAATTCGTTAATAATTCGTTAATTTTTTCAATTACAAAACGATAACGAACCATTCTGGAGCAATTTTTTTAAAAACGAATTTTTAAATAGTTTTGTAAATGCTTCGTATTTCGTTATTGTATTCGTTTCGTTATTGTTTTGAGGTCGTTTCGTTATTATTTCCGCATGTCTGGGGCAAGTTTTATGGTTGTTTTTTGTTTAATTAGTGAAAAAAAATTATAATATCACACCAACAGTCAACAACAGAGGGAGAGGGAAGCTTCAGAAGTTTTTGGAGGTTTTTTAGCGTATTTCGCGGTCGCGTCCGCCATTAACGAATCGATTCGTTATTGTTTCGGAAATCGATTCGTTAATGTTTTGTAAATTTTTTCACATTTACGAAATTTCGTAAATATCGAACTTTTTAAAAGGAAAATTTTGTAATTATTTTAAATAACGAAACGCAAAAAAACCCAAAAAACGAATATGCTTTGACTTTGCCATTTTATATTAGGGGCATAATTTCACTACACCTTTGTATACCATGGAATATGAGCATCCATGGGTTTTGACATCCCCTGTAGGTTTTGGAACCAACCCCCAGTAGATATTGAATGCCATTGTACTTTTTGTAAGGAGTTTGATTTTTATGTACTTGGGAATCAGGCATCCCTGAATTTTTTCTTGATCAAACAGGCCTACTCCATATCCATGAATGTAAACAACTGATATTATCAATTTTTTTATTTGTATAGCTATTGTATGCACTTATATACCTAAGGTCACATACAAATATCGTGAACAAAAAGGGGTTAGAAATTGAAAAAGTTTAAGAAGCCCTGATGGTTTTGAACCCCTATGCACTTCATCCCTTTTGGATATGATAGAGTGTATAGAATCATAGAATCAAAGAGTTGGAAGAGACCTCATGGGCCATCTAGTCCAACCCCCTGCCAAGAAGCAGGAATATTGCATTCAAATCACCCCTGACAGATGGCCATCCAGCCTCTGTTTAAAAGCTTCCAAAGAAGGAGCCTCCACCACACTCCGGGGCAGAGAGTTCCACTGCTGAACGGCTCTCACAGTCAGGAAGTTCTTCCTCATGTTCAGATGGAATCTCCTTTCTTGTAGTTTGAAGCCATTGTTTCACGTCCTAGTCTCCAGGGAAGCAGAAAACAAGCTTGCTCCCTCCTCCCTGTGACTTCCTCTCACATATTTATACATGGCTATCATATCTCCTCTCAGCCTTCTCTTCTTTAGGCTAAACATGCCCAGCTCCTTAAGCCGTTCCTCATAGGGCTTGTTCTCCATACCCATTTTAGTCGCCCTCCTCTGGACACATTCCAGCTTGTCAATATCTCTCTTGAACTGTGATGCCCAGAATTGGACACAATATTCCAGGTGTGGTCTAACCAAAGCAGAATAGAGGGGTAGCATGACTTCCCTAGATCTAGACAAAATGCTCCTATTGATGCAGGCCAAAATCCCATTGGCTTTTTTGCCACCACATCACATTGTTGGCTCATGTTTAACTTGTTGTCCATGAGGACTCCCAAGATCTTTTTCACACATACTGCTCTCGAGCCAGACATCCCCCATTTTGTATCTTTGCATTTCGTTTTTCCTGCCAAAGTGGAGTATCTTGCATTTGTCACTGTTGAACTTCATTTTGTTAGTTTTGGCCCATCTCTCTAATCTGTCAAGATCGTTTTGAATCCTGCTCCTGTCCTCTGGAGTATTGGCTATCCCTCCCAATTTGGTGTCATCTGCAAACTTGATGATCCTGCCTTCTAACCCTTCATCTAAGTCATTAATAAAGATGTTGAACAGGACCGGGCCCAGGACGGAACCCTGCGGCACTCCACTTGTCACTTCTTTCCAAGATGAAGAGGAAGCATTGGTGAGCACCCTCTTGGTTTGTCCATTTAACCAATTACAGATCCACCTAACCATAGTTTTGCCTAGCCCACATTTGACTAGTTTTTGCCAGAAGGTCATGGGGGACCTTGTCGAAGGCCTTACTGAAATCCAGGTACGCTACATCTCCTCTACCCAGCTTGTAACTCTATCGAAAAAAGAGATCAGATTAGTCTGGCATGACTTGTTTTTGATAAATCCATGTTGACTATTAGCGATGACCGCATTTGTTTCTAAGTGTTTGCAGACCACTTCCTTAACAATCTTTTCCAGAATCTTGCCTGGTATCGATGTGAGGCTGACCGGACGGTAATTGTTTGGGTCATCCTTTTTTCCCTTCTTGAAGATTGGGACCACATTGGCTCTCCTCCAGTCTGCTGGAACTTCTCCCGTTCTCCAAAAACTCTCAAAGATGGTTGCCAATGGTTCCGAAATGACTTCTGCTAGTTCCTTCAGTACTCTTGGGTGTAGTTGATCTGGCCCTGGGGACTTGAACTCATTTAGAGCGGCCAGGTATTCCTGGATGACTTGTTTCTCAATTTGGGGTTGGATGTCCTCTAATCCCTCATCCACTCCATCTTGCTGAGGTTGAAGATGACTTTCTTTTTGTGAGAAAACCGAGGCAAAGAAGGCATTAAGTGCGTTCTGCCTTTTCCCTACCCTCTGTCAGCATTGCCCCATGTTCTCCTCGAAGAGGCCCTATCGCCTCCTTGTTTTTCCTTTTTTTACTGACATAAGAAAAGAAGCCCTTTTCAGATGGAAGTTTCCCATTCTTAGCCAAGACAATACTTGTGACTGAAGTCTGCAATGTTCTGTAGTGTTTTTATTCCTGCTGATCTGAAATTTAAAGCCAGAAAGTTTTCAGCCAATGCCCATTGCATACAGCCTTTTCTTTTTGTTTAGGAGTTTGACATTGAAGCCTGATGCATATCTGCATCACTATTCATACAGAATAACGCCCCATCTACATTGCCATGTAATCCTGATTATCAAAGCAATCCACATTATCTGCTTTGAACTGGATTATATGAGTCTACACTGCCAAATAATCCAGTTCAAAGAAGATAATCTGGATTTTATTTGGCAGTGTAGAAGGGGACTCAGATATATGATATTCAGAAGCTGCAAATCATGAGTGTTCACAGTATCTATCCATATAAGAGAGTGTCCAGATTCTGCTTGAATTAAATTTAGCCAGTACAGCCAATAATGTAACTTCCCAGCCCTGTTCTACATGGTCCTTTTTGTTTATGAGGTATTTTGCATTCCCTCTGATGTTATAACAGGCAACAACAACAACTTTTATTTGCATGTAACATACTGACTACATTGCTAAAAATCGAACAGCTAATGATCAATTCTTTCTCTAATGAACAATCCTTTTGACCTTTAAGGGAAGCAAGTCTGGGTGTTTAACATCTTTATTTAATTCACAGATAACCTTATATGAACACCAACACTGGAATACTCTACTTCAATTAACTTAGTCTTCTTTGCTCTATCAAACATCACCTTCACCTTCTGGGATGACTAGGAAAGCATAGTTTGATAGCAGCCCCAATTGTTTCTATCAAACAAGGAGAAGGTTGACAGTGAAGCATATATGGTCTGGCTGTTAAAGGTTTTCATACACTTTGCTTTATTAAGTGATCTCTATTCGAAAGCCTCCTCCTAACCTCACACTAAAAGACTGATTAAAAATTACCCTGACTTTGCCTTTCATGAAAATTTATATTTATGGACATGCCAGCTTAAGGAATCGGTCTCTGTCATCAAATGTGAAACTATGAGTTTCTTCTTCTTTCCTCCAGAATAAGATGTTTTATTCATTGGCAAAATTCCCAGTTCAACAGTATGCAGAGAATAAATTATGTACATTTGCATGGCACTTTGGTGGGTTCCTAATTAAGAAATGGCACCACATCATCCAAGGGGATGCATTTTATTTAGCGAGTGATGGGACAAATTCATTAACCCCTATAAATTCCACAATTTAGCAAGAAGGATGGATTTATGATTGCTATTAATTTTTCTCCATTGTGTTAGAAAACCTTTCACCTTACTATATTGATTAAGAGCAAAGAGTGCATATATCATGCTTGTTTTACAGGTACAGCTGCTGGTTTGACAATTTTAGCATTTCATTATTAAGTTTGAGGGTGGTTTATTTTAGTATTTCCTACATAGCAGAACAGTAAAAAATACAAGTTACAAATAATACACCCTTAAACAAAGAAGAATCCAAAACAATTCTTGGTTCTATTACTGTTTGTTTTGTAAGACTTTAGGATGCAAAACGGTGTCTGTAGCTTAGTTATATCACTAACATATAAAATTATTGAGAGCATAGATGAATTATGTGCTAGAGACTATGCAGAATTCTTGGTGAGCATAAACAGTAGCCATGCTGACTGTGGAATTCTGAGAGCTGCAATCTAATGGAGCATATTTCCAATCTCTTGGGGCCCTTCCACACAGCCCTATATTCCAGAATATCAAGGCAGAAAATCCCACATTATCTGAGTGTGGACTCAAATAACCCAGTTCAAAGCAGATACTGTGGGATTTTCTGCCTTGATATCCTGGGATATAGGGATATGTGGAAGGGTCCTCAGTCTATCAGCCACTGTTGTTTACTCTTTGCTTCTTTCAAAGTCTGGAACAAGTACTTTTCTTTCGCAACTGGTACTCAGCCTAAGCATGAATACAATTGAAAAGTGGTTGATCTTATTCTCTTCTTCTGAAAAGTATGCTAATTCCTGCCAACATCTCCCTTGTCTCTTTCTCCCTCTCCAACCCTGTATTTAAATATATTCAAATATGTGTATAGAAGGTAGAAGATATTTCTGACATTTCTATAGTAGTCTTTAAATTGCTGAAATATAAAAGAGGGAAAGAGGCATCGTTAAAGTAGTGGATGGCTGTTTGTATGCATTAGCTTTTCTGAAGCCCCTTAAGTTCTACTACCAAAAGCAAACCAAGGCAAGAAAATAGTATGCACAGAAGTATTCTTGTACTCCCCACTCAAGAAAAATATAAATATATTTTAATTAAATCCTATATCCCATTTGACACTGGTATCCTGCTATTTTCAGTAATAAAAGGATTTTCTCCTTGAAAATATGCAGATGAAGTTAAAATGGCAAGAAAGCGTCCTGAGCATATTCAAATTAGAAACAAACAGACAGACCAAGCCAAAGATGAAACCATAACATTTTGCGCTTATTAATGCAAGCTGTCATGGTACCGAATCTCTTCCCCCTCCCTTCCAGAGACTTTTCTCCAAATGGAAGGTAAACGAGTGTCTCATTATTCAAATTAATGCAAGCTATCTGGCAGCTAAGTCTCAACAAACAATCAAAATATTTATTAAAGATTTTAATATGGAGAAAAGGTCAAACACATAATTTGAGATGATTTCCTATTCACAGATAATATCTGACATATGATCCCAGATAGGCAGTGTCCAACAAACAAGGAAGAGATGATTAATAAAAACAGAAAAAGAGCATCTCCCTGAACAGTTATTGTAATATCCATAATTTGCTAAACTAAAATACACTATTTAAAATGATAGATCATCACAAAAAGTAGTCTTATGCAGTGAGTTTAGCGTAGACCACATAGGAGATCCATATACAGATTTGCCAATGTTCTTTTGTCCACCATGATTCAGGGTTGGTTCACATGAGCAAGGACACCTGAAGTCACCTTGAATTCATTTCTGGCTATTCTTACAACATTTGGTGACTTCTGACAGTATTGTGAGAATTACAGGGTTAAACCTGCTTTGTCTTGCTGTGAACAAAGTCAGGGGATACTCTMGYATTTGCAGAAAACTCTGGAGTTCCCCACGGCTCTGGGGCAATCTGAACAGTTGAATCATATGTAATTAAAACCTAACCACTTTCTAAACATTGGTGATATAATCCTTTCTCTGCACTCATCAGTGAGCCGGAGCGGGGGGGGGGGGGAATTAATAGTTCCTGTGCTGCTGCTGCTGTTCTGACATCGAGGTTTCCACATAACCAAGAGGAGAAAGRGGGGGTCACCTGCCTCCTTCTTCCTGGTCATGCGATGGAAGAATAGAACCCCAGAACAGCTAGGAACTCACACAAAGAGCTCTATACTGGCTGGAAGAGACAACAGCAACATAGAAAGTGAGGTGATGACACAGAAAGGCTAATGCAGTGTTGGCTCAGCTGTACCATGTGGATGTCAACATGGTACTCCACTGCGTTTTCCACGTTCATCCAACCACCACAGATGTACCCCCCCCTTTAGACTGCTATATAATGCAGTTTCAGACTACATTATATGGTCATTGTAGACACATATAATGCAGCTTAGAAACATATCATGCAATTTAACTGCATTGAACCATCTAAGTCTACGCTGACCATATAAGGCAGTTTCAGACTTCATTATTTGCCAGTGTAGATGGGACCTTAGTGGCCAGTGCTGACTTCAGTTAAGTTAAATGTAGTTGCAGGCAGTTCTCACCTATACTGGAACTTTGCTAGAGGTGAGTGGAGGCTTACTCTCCTACTCTCCTACTTTTAGCTGTCAAGAGTAGGAATATTTAGTATTTCTATCAAACAAAATGTCATGTAGCTGGTGCAATATAAACTTGTAGTAGAAAATCATGAAAGACATATTTAAGATATTCAAATAAGGTTAAACAAAATGAAAACTTATATTTGTTGTATTCGGTTCCGGCCCAGTCTATCTATCTGAACGCATCTCTTCCTACGAACCCCCCAGGAATCTAAGATCGTCTGGGGAGGCCCTGCTCTCAATACCGCCTGCTTTGCAGGTACGTCTGGCGGGGATGAGAGACAGGGCCTTCTCTGTGGTGGCCCCTCGGCTGTGGAACTCCCTCCCTAGGGATATTAGATCAGCCCCCTCCCTCCTGACTTTCCGAAAAAAAGTAAAAACCTGGCTCTTCAAGCAAGCATTCGGAACCCCGGAGTAAACAGACAAACTAGAGTTGGAAATTGACCCAGGAACAGCCACGACAATGTAACGGATGAGGATTTGAATGAGAGGACATAGTTCTTTTTTAAATTGTTCATTATGCACTGTTGTTTATGTTTAATTTGCACTTAATGTTTTTGCTTTATTAATGTATGTATTTTGTTTCGGCATCAAATTGTGCCAACTATGTATACCGCCCTGAGTCACCTTCGGGCTGAAATGGGCGGGATAGAAATAATGTAGATAAATAAATAAATAAATTCAATGTGGAATAGCAAAGAAAATAGATAAAAGATGATGACCTAAATGTATAAGTAAGGACAAGGATTAGCTTTTACCTTTTGTTTTGTTCACGGAGAGTAGCTATGAGGAATTTAGTATAGAAGTGTGTGGTTAATTCTTCCTCCAACCCATAACTTGATAGGAATTGATTCTTAAGACTTCATCTGCTAATCAAATCACTAATATCACAGGGTTACTGTAAGGATAGAATGGATAGGTGGAGGGACATGTGTAGCATCTTGAGGCTTGTGGAAGAAAAGCAATGGTACAAATGTAATGTAGTTCTACTGGTGGTACTTAAAAAACTCTCCCTGCTCAAAAACAAAATAGTGGCTCATTCACTTGAAGGATAATTTCTGTCCCCCAAAACAGAATTCTTCAATCTCCAAATTTCTTCCATCCCAAAGAATGAGAAAAGGGAAATTGTTGATACCTAGAACCCTTATATTTGCTGTGTTCCCAGGTCCTTGGTAATGTGTCTTTCTAAATTCTCAAGTGAAGTATTAGATTACTGCAATGATAGAAATTAGTGGACTGAAGAAAACTTTTATGAGGGGCAGAATTTTTATTTTTTTGGCAGAAAACATTCTCATTTTGACCTTCTCCACAGCTAGACCTCAGCTACTTATCTCCTTCTTGTTCCTGGTCATGGAAGTGATTTTCTGAATGTCAGCAAACACATTAGAGTTCTGTCACAGTCCAGTAGAAATTATAGGGGACCACCAAGGTAAGATGACAGTCCAGAAAAGTTTAAATTATTTTGGTCCTGTTAGAATGTGTGGGACTCTTCCTGACTACTGCTCCCAGCATGGAAACAGATATTGTAGCTGCACCCATTGTTGATTGGAGTATTACTACTTAGAAGTCAGCCTCAGATAAAGGCTAGATCTATTCTACACTGCCATATAATCCATATTATCAAAGCAGATAATTGACACTATCTGCTTTTAACTAGATTATCTGAGTCTACACTGCCATATAATTCAGTTGAAAGCAGATAGTCTGGATTTTATACGGCAGTGTAGATGGGGCCTTGGTTGTGTATGTAGATGAGCCCTATGATAGGATTGGTGTGATGATGACTGTATGATTTCATCTCTGACTTACAGTGACCTTTTACTGTGGCAATCATATGACAAAGTTTTTGTTGTGATAAATTGGCTTTAGGTTTACCTGAGGGTTTTCCTTTGCCTTCCCCTTCCACAGAGAGAATGTGATTTCCCCAAGATCATCCAATGGGTTTATATTTCTGAGCATAGATTTAGAACCTGGTCTCGAATTATAGTCCATTTCTTGAACCATTAATCCACGATGGCTCTTTAATATAGGATAGCTACATGTATATACTACATTCAGCTTTTTGGAGGAAAAATTTGAATACAGAAGGAATAACAAATAACCAATTCTCATTGCTCACCAAACAGACATGTTGCTATTCATGCTGCTTGCCATATTGCGACTTTGGCAGTAGAAATTTCTGCTGTGAAAACTGAAGAGAGTGTTCCAGCTGTGTGTTTCATTTTCTCTTCTATGCACATATCTTGTTTGTGGGCTTCTAGCCAGTTCTGTCAAGGTAGATGCTCTGAGAGAAAATGCTTTTGATCCAAGATAAGCAAAGAATAATCACACATTTTAGGAAATTAAAATGCTAGCATATTTTCCTGCCTTCCCAAGGAACACAGTTGAGAAAGTGGGAAACTGCTGTGCTATTTCTCATATTTCAGGGCATTAGTGACAAAATTATTTGCATGCATGTGCACAAATAAACACAAACCATACGGAGCTGTGGATTGCAACCAAAACTATTGCATCCTGCATCCTTCCCCCCACCCAAATGAATGAATGTTGTAGTTTTTGTGTATTTTTTTAAAATGTGAAAACTAGTTAAGCAAAAAAATTACAACTATTTTCAAGATGCCCTATATTTTTAAAAAACACCCATTACATGGAAAGCTATATTTTTAAATGCCCACTTGTTCTAAAACTTCCCTTTATATAGTTGATTAATATTGTGGTTCTTTGTATGCAATAAACAAATAATCTGTTAGATCATTTGAACATTTTGAGATGTTAAGTGTTCTTTTGTTACTATGGGAAATGAAGCTTTCCATTTTATGTTGTCTCAGGTAATAGTCATCTGTTTGAAGGCACTCTCTGTTTAAAGCACTGCCTAATACATTAGGACATTCCAATATTTTCAAGTGATTTGGATGTCATTGTCAGAACTAGAACTTTGTTAAATGGAAATTAGTTTGATGTTGAAATAAATGGCTACTTAATGCTCTCTGATTGATAACAAAGTCCTAGAATCACATTATCATAATTTTGGTAGATACCTCAAAAGCTATCCATTCCAACCCTTTGCCTCAGTACCATGTCCAGTGTTAGAGTATTGTTTCTGGACCCCATTCTGACTACACCATCTCTGATTAGTCAAAGGAACTCATTGCATTGATGCTGAGAAGTGTCTTCTGCCCGGCTTTCTGTCCTGCTGGCATACTGCTAGCACAGAGTCCCCTGGCACTCATCATATGGCACAGGGGTACATCTGGCAGGATTTAATGATGCTCTGTGCTGACAGCATGCCAGCAGCACAAGACCCCTCATGCAAGAAAGCTGAAAGACGCAAAGAGGAAGTGGGGGACAATGGGGAAACATTGTGGAAAGAGACACGATGACCCACAATGGGTAGGGAATGCAGTGTGTTGCTGCCCCATAATTTTTCCTTGCTGTTCTCTTCTGGCCCCGGCTTCTCTGGCACAATGTGAGGAGGTCCTTAGAGAATCTAAGTGCTGTGGTTTGTGAAGAATCTGATGCTTCAGAGGATGAGGAAGAGGATTTTGAGGGGTCGCAGGAGGGGGGTTTGGGGAGTGGAAGTGGCATGGAGAGATGTGTTGGTGATCCTGAGAGTTCTCAGGATGTTAGAGAAAGTAAAATCTGTTTCCATGAGAATCTGCCAGAATTTGCTCCTGAGAGAAATATGAGGGAGTGTGAGTCTGTTACTAGGTCAGAACAGCTACAGTTGTGCCTCAAGAATGTGAAAGAAAGACAGATTTGCTTTACCCAGTGGCTTTGAGTAAGCAGAGGAAAAGGAGGTGTACAAGGAGTGATGTAATGGGAGAGATTTGAGACTTTTAAGTGGGCTTCAAGTGTACAGCCCTTTGTGAGAACAACATTGCCTTCAAACAGATACAACTCTTAAATTCTATGAGCTTGCTCCAAATGTTCAATTTTCTGGATTGTGTGTCTTGTTCATGATTTTTTTGGTTAAATTTCAAGTTTCTGGATTATAAATCCTGTTCAGGTCTTCATGGTTTTTTGTCTGGATTATGCTCTGTTTTTGTTCTGAATATAATTTTGATCAAGTGTATGGATTTTGCCTTGTTTCCTTGTATTGCCTCAAAGTGCAGTTCCAAGTTTTTGCAGTCCTATGATTTGATTCACAAAACTGAATGGCACCTATACTCAACAACTGTGGAGTTTCTGGGTTTGTCTTTTAGATTGTGGATAGTACTTTTATTGTGTTTTTTCTTATATTTTATGTTTTGCTTAATAAACTTTGGGTTGTTGTAGGTTTTTTCGGGCTGTATGGCCATGGTCTAGAGGCATTCTCTCCTGACGTTTCACCTGCACTCTGGCAAGCATCCTCAGAGGTAGTGAAGTCTGTTGGAACTAGGCAAAAGGGTTTATATATCTGTGGAATGACCAGGGTGAGACAAAGGACTCTTGTCTGCTGGAGCTAGGTGTGAATGTTTCAACTGACCACCTTGATTAGCATACAATGGCCTGACTGTGCTTGGAGCAAACTTTTGTTGAGAGGTAATTAGATGTCCCTGCCTGGTTCCTCTCTGTTGTTGTGCTGTTGCAATTTTAGAGTTTTTTAATACTGGTAGCCAGATTTTGTTCATTTTCATGGTTTCCTCCTTTCTGTTGAAATTGTCCACATGCTTGTGTATTTCAATGGCTTCTCTGTGTAGTCTGACATGGTGGTTGTGAGAGTGGTCCAGAATTTCTGTGTTCTAAAATAAAATGCTGTGTCCAGGTTGGTTCCTCAGGTGCTCTGCTATGGCTGATTTCTCTGGTTGAAGTAGTCTGCAGTGCCTTTCATGTTCCTTGATTCGTGTTTGGGCAATGCTGCGTTTGGTGGTCCCTATGTTGACTTGTCCACAGCTGCATGGTATACGGTAGACTCCTGCAGGAGTGAGAGGATCCCTCTTGTCCTTTGCTGAACGTAGCATTTGTTGGATTTTCTTGGTGGGTCTGTAGATAGTTTGTATGTTGTGTTTCCTCATTAGCTTCCTATGCGGACAGTGGTTCCCTTGATGTATGGCAAGAACACTTTTTCTCTGGGAGGATCTCCATCTTTATTCTCGTGGTTTGTTCTTGGTCTTGCAGCTATTCTGATGTCTGAGGTGGAGTATCCATTGGCCTGTAGAGCCCAGTTGAGGTGGTTCAGTTCATCTTGGAGGAGGTGGGCTTCGCAGATTCTTTTTGCACGGTCTGCCAAGACTTTAATGGTGCTTCTTTTTTGACTTGGGTGATGGTTGGAGTTTTTATGTAGATATCTATCTGTGTGTGTGGGTTTTCTGTAAACGGTGTGACCCAATTGTTGATCTGGTTTGCAGATGACTAGGACATCTAGAAAAGGCAGTCTTCCTTTCTTTTCTTTTTCCATGGTGAACTGGATGTTTGGGTGAATACTGTTTAGATGGTCCAGGAACCCGTTGAGTTTTTCTTCTCCGTGGCTCCAAATGGTGAAAGTTTCATCCACATATCTGAGCCATATAGTGGGCTTTTTGGTTGCTGTTTCAAGGGCTTGTTCTTCAAAGTGTTCCATGTAGAAATTAGCTATGACTGGGCTGAGAGGGCTCCCCATAGCTACTCCATCTTTCTGTTCATAGAACTCATTGTCCCACTGTCTCAACAAAAGTTTGCCCCAGGCGCAGTCAGGCCATTTTATGCTAATCAAGGTGGTCAGTTGAAACATTCACACCTAGCTCTAGCAGAGAAGAGTCCTTTGTCTCACCCTGGTCATGCCACAGATATATGAATCCTTTTGCCTAGTTCCAACAGACCTCACTACCTCTGAGGATGCTTGCCAAATTGCAGGCAAAACGTCAGGAGAGAATGCTTCTAGACCATGGCCATACAGCCCGAAAAAACCTACAACAACCCAGTGATTCCGGCCATGAAAGCCTTCAACAATACATTAATAAACTTTATTTAGTGGATTCTCTCATCCCTATTGGTGCGTGAGTGAAAAGGTGTCCCATGGCTGAGGCGCAACACTAAGAGTCATCCACACTAGACCTTTCTTCACAAGTAAATTTCTACATTTGAGTGCCTGTCCTGACTATTTCCTTTGAATGATACTACCAATTCTCCAATCCAAAAATTTCAAAAAAAGGCTATTAAGATAGCTGGAATGAAAGAGGGATGCACTGAAACTTCCTCTACATAATACAGGTCAAATATCAATGAAATTTTGTAATTTATTTAGCAATAGGCACAATCCAGTTCCAGCTATGCCCTCTACATTTAATTTAGATATCCACATTCTTTTAAAATTATTTTCTTCCTGCATTACATGTATCCATCTGCATAAATAAAGTTGAATTGATGAGCTACTGCATTCTGCAAAACTATGGAAGGTTCAACTCTATAACTGATGCAGACCCATATGGACTTTAGGTTTCCTTATCTATCTAGTGTGCATTTTATCACATGTATTTTATCTACCAGTAGGTGAGAGATACCTAAAGCTAAATTTAACTATGACAGAAACTATAAGCCTGCTGTCAAATGGTTGTGGCGATGCTAAAATGTCATCACATTAACCTATCTCCTCAACTAGGACTCTCTCTGAATACCTGACTTGAAATTTAAACTTTCCAATAACTATTGCCATTGCTGAATCCTTTCAAAGATGGAACCTCTTCAAGTTCAGATAAGACTACATGTACAGGCTTGTTCTGTTTTCTTTTTTACTGTCACCAACTTTGCCACTGATCAAAGTGAAAGATGTCTAGATAAAGGAAACACCTAATCCCACCTTACCCCACCACAACTGTTCTTTGTATATGGCAGAGGCTTGAACTAGATGGTCCTTGTGATCTCTTTCAACTCTATGATTTTATATGTCATAATAAGTGATATCCATCCCCTTATGTGGAGCAGAAAAGTCATACTCATCCCTAAAGCCATTGCAGTTGGGAGCACATGACAGCAGGAAAATTGGGGCTTATAGTCTGAAAAATGCCCCTTGATACATTTGCTTTGGGCCACAGTAAAATATTTTCTTCCTAGAGCCCTTAGCTGAATAATAAAGAACAGAGGGATCCAACCAGTGGTACAATTCAAACCAACCTCCCTCCCTCCCTCTCTGTTTCTTTGAAGGTCATTTCTAAATCGTGTGTAGGTATTAAAATGCACATACCTCAGTTTCTCTGTGCTTGGATAATGGAAATGTCTTCTTGCATTCTTTTCTCCAAAATAAAGATGCTATTGTCATACACTTCAAATATTTCTCCCTAGTGGATTATTGTGGTTTATATTATTATGTGTCCTCAAGAAAAAGAAGAGGAAGAAAATTGAAGGTGCGGTTTTGCATACCAGCATGTGCTATAATAACTAAAATATCTTGCTGTTGTCAGAGGTTTGAAAGACCTAAATCCTTATTTGTCATTCATGAAACTCTGTGTACAATTATACTCTAGAGGACAGAAATGCTACACCATCTATTGCAAACCTACGAATCTATAATAGGAGAGTGGGGACTGTCAGCATTCTTGTACAAAAGAGGAAAATTAATCAGTTGTCCCTTTTGAAACTGGATTTTAGCTTAGATGTGCCCACAATGGTATGATACACTTCTGCGCTACAAAGTAGATACAAAACACTGTTTGAAATGGAGATTAGAATTGTAGGAATTGTTAAGAATATGACCAAAAAATCATCAAGGCCAGACTAAAACGTTTTGGTACCTGAGATGAAAATTTGAAAATGATGCCCACACAGTGACAAACATGTAACACTGGAGCATATAATAGATACATTGTTCTTGTTTGAAGCTATGTCAAAATGTGTCATTAGAAACAGGTAGTCACTCTCTGCTCAATGACTGGCCAAGTCTGAAAATAAACTTAGCTCTAACCTTAAAATAATTTAATGTTGTATAATTTAGAATTGACCTTCACAGCCAGTCCTACTGTTTGACAAGGGGAGACAACTGCTTCAGGTGACAAATCAGGTGAGGCGATGAGAGTTAAATGTGTTCATTATAGGATAGATCCATCAGGACTTCACCACTTGTCTTGCACACTGTAACAAAATATCTAATTATAATATAGGCTTTGAATATGTTTATTAATGTTAATATATGGGAAGCACAGGCCAGCCTTAGGTACAACTGCTTGGTTGATGTGTTGCCATAGTAACAAAGCCTGCAGTAGAAATGTATCAATTTCAGCATGGCTAGGGAAAGAAAGAGGTGGAGCTAACTGCCAACAGAACAGTGGACATTTTAAAATGTTAGCCAGTCTTTGGCCAGATGAGATAAAGAAAGATTGGCTCTGCCTATGTTAGAGCTGGACCAAGGAGTTTTGGTTTTCAGCCTTGATATTTGGAGTGTTAAATGAACCAGTTCTGAATTAGCTTGTGAGCTAGGGGAAGGAATCCCCAGTATCATGTTGTGTCTTCAGTGGCAGAGCTGAAGTAAATAAAAGGAGAAACGGTGCCTAAGTGTCAGTCAGTGGGACTGAGGAGCAAAGAGTTCTTTGAGAAATAAATTCATAGTTAACCTATTGCTAAGGTGAAGAAACTATAAGATTAAAATTACCCAGCCAGGAGACTCAGAAAGAATAACATTTTAAAGTGGAGGAAGTTACTAAACCAGGCTGGCAAAAAGATAACCCATTCTGGAAGTTGGATAGAAACTGTTTCAAGTGTTCATGATAATAAAAGTTAACTGTAGCAATATCTAAGAAGTACTGTGAAGAAAATACTGTGTAACCAATACATTTTATGTGCCTGAGAATATTTAAATAAATATTTATTTGTTCAATTTCTCACAACAAAGACTTGTGTCAAGTTACTGAAGTGACAATTTACTTCAAGAAAGATGGCTGAAGATCATTTGGAACAGGATTCAGTTTATGGTATTGGGTTACACATATTAAAGTGTCACATACAAAGCATATTAAAAGTCAAACCTCTCTCATACAAGCCTCACACAAGCTAACGTCATATAAGCTTCATAATAATCTCAGTCAAGCCTCATAACAGGCTCTCTCTCAAGTCTCTCTCTCACACACACACACACATACATACACACGCACGTGTGTGTGTATAAAAGTGCTCAGCCACAGCTACACACCACTCTCTTCATCGCCCCATTTTATTTGTTGTGTTAACATCCCACACACCATAAAATGTGCTGCCGCCCTCAGATATTAAGGAAGTCTATAGATTAATGCTGCTATATTAACTGCAAGTGCAGTCTATTACTGTACATGTTATGGAAGTGGATGCCATCTTAGGATTTGCAAGACCTGAGCAGGATGACTGATGACTAGGCATCTTACAGGTCCCTCAGTCATAAAGTCACCAAAAGATGAAACTGACTAGTTAGCAAAAATGACAATTGATTACCAACAATGAAATAATGAGTTAGACACAAACAGAAGGATAAACAGAGGCCACTTATTTGACCTAGGAGCTTTATAAGAGACAGGAATTCCTGGGCCATCTCCAAAGGTAAACTCTTTCACAATCCTCTAAGCCACCTGACTCTAATGAGGGAATTCCAGAGTGCCATCTTTTGACAAATGGGTACAGAGGTATGCATAGAAATCTTAAATTCCTCATTCCAATTCGGATTTGCAATGAGGTTTGTGGAGAGGTAGGATAGTCCTAAATGACCTCCAACCTCCATCTCTTACATGTTCTGTGTCCTGGAGGGCATGTCAGGCATATTTTACACATTCTGAGGCCCTGCAGCATCTGTGCTGTGTGGTCCTGGATGTGAACCTCTAGATGACAGTGTTGTTCCTGTCAGAAAAGCAGAGCTTCTGAAGCTTTTCTCACTTCAAACATTTTATCTGTCAGAATTAGTAATATTAAAGCCACATTGGGTAGAGGTTACTGCCGATACCATTTTGGTCCAGTGCTCTTACAATTGCAAAGACTGCATTTAAAAGATCAGTACTAACTCTCATCTACATATACAGAAAAATAGATGGCAGGCAGAATACTTAAGACTGTTTTTCTTAATGTTTGACTTTCAGTTTTAAAATGTCTACCAATGGTGGATGGTTCTGAATTTGGTGGGAGATGTATATATGGCAGAAAAGAATAAAATTGATTTGTTACATTTCTGTTTCCCATGCCTTTACAAAACTTGGACTGTCACATATAGTTCTACTACTATCCATTTATATTGTATTATCTCTGCAATATAACTTAGTCTGAGAGATAGTAATTTGTCTAAGTGTTGCGGAACATACTTTACCCGAGATCATTTAGAGCACAATCAAGTAGGAAGGAGACGGAGACAGCAATTGATTTCAGGCAAATTTACTATCAAGGTTGATAGGACGCTCAGAAACAATATCTGAAGTGCACTGGAAGTCAGACAGGTTACAATATTTATAGCAGAAGTCCACTGGTTCGGGCATGCGTAGAAATGTCTTGACATTTACACAGTTATAATCATTAACAGAGGTCCTTTACGTATTGCCTTTAACCATACACCACGATGATGTGTTATAATGACGTACTTCTAATTGTTTCAAATCTTAATTATTCCCATAATCGTAATTCACTAGAATTGATTCCTTTATATCTGAATTTGCCTGCTATTTACATCAACGCAGCGCAAGATGGCGCTAACCTGTAGTTGTTCCAGCCTACTGTTTTACCTTGATATTTACTTTAATACACAGATGTATCGTTTGCCAAGAACATTCCTTTGGCAATGCTTATGACGTCAGACACATCAATTACCATTGTTTCCCAAAATGTCAGGTTCCATTAATATTTAACTTCCTTGACTCCATGAAGCCTGTTCAGTCAATCATTTACTTTCATTTTTGGAACACTTCGCTCTCTCTACTAAACCTCCCCTGCCGCAGAACTCTCTCTCGCCAGTATTTCAAGGTATTCTTTTTAAATACATTTTTATAATTTTATTTTCTTCCACTTGCTGCCACATTCCCCCCTTTTTGCGAGCGAATGTTCTACAGTAGCCTCGCAAACTCACGAAACTATATTCTTATTTTTCAGCAAAAAGTAACACAATCATTTTTCACAGTTATTGAAGAATGTTCCATACACGTTGGCATTTTCACAGTGCTCCTCAATCTTATGTCTGATTCATTTAACCAGCTTCCAGATATGTGGTCAAAACCAGAGCCGTAGTCCTTGTTTTGGGTCTCATGGCACTTGGTTTGATGATATGAAGTCTCAAGGGATTCTTTTGATCAAAAGTCGCAGTCCATTCAGGTGATGCCTTCTTTATTCTAGTATAATGTATCCAGTCTCTTACCTACAAAGGGGCCATGACCAGCTCTTTTCCTCGTCCCTTTCGGGCTGCGGCCTTTGCTGTGGTGTCAGCATACCGGTTTCCATAGGTCACAGGATCCTCGTCACATTGATGTCCTCTGCAATGCATTACTGCTACTGATGCAGGAACCCAGACAGCATCTAACAATCTCAGAATGGTCTCACTATGTTGTAATTTAGTAGTCCCCTTTTCCTTATATAATGCTCCATGTGCATGTAAGGTAGTGAATTCATATTTAGAATCTGTATAAATGTTGACTACTTTTCCTTCTGATAACTCCAGAGCTCTAATTAGTGCTATCGGTTCTGCCTTTTGAGCTGAGGTATTTAGAGGAAGTGGTTCTGCTTCCCACACAGTAGTTGCAGGTATTATTGCATATCCAGCATATCTTTTTCCATTTTCAACAAAATTGCTTCCATCTGTAAAATGAGTGGCATCTACCTCAGGCCATGGTTAATCTTCTAGATCAGGCTTACTGGAATATATTTCACCCATAGTCTCTAAACAATCATGTTGAAGCATTTCCCCTTCAACAGGCAGGAGTGAAACAGGATTTAATGTACTGCAAATCTGTAACTTGATTTAAGGGTTTTCACATAATAAAGTCTGATTTTTTTTTTTGCATACGGCTATTTGTGAACCGATGATATCCTCTATAGTCCATGATAGCCGTTACTGAATGAGGGGTTTTAACTATCAACTCTTGTCCCAAAGTCAATTTATCAGCTTCTTGAATCAGCAGGGCTGTAGCAGCTACAGCACATAGACAAGTTGGCCATCCTTTTGCTACATGGTCAATTTTCTTAGACAAGTAAGCTACTGGTCTCGGCCATGTTCCTAATAGCTGGGTAAGCACCCCTCCTGCTATTCCATCTCGTTCACCAACATAAAGTATGAATGGCTTCTTCAAATCAGGCAAGCCCAAGGCAGGCGCTTGCACCAAAGCTTGTTTTTAACTAGGCAAATTTTTGGGCACATTTGGGGGTCCAATTAAATGGTTCCCTTTCACTCCCCCCCC
>NW_026847438.1:158406106-158424176 GCF_025583915.1 Anolis sagrei ordinatus
CCAGCCTCAGATCAATTATCTACACAAGCGTCCTTGTCTGGTTGCCAGAAACATTCCCTTGATGATAAACATCTCACTTTATTATTGTTTCCCAAATGTCATGTTCCCGTTAATATTTAACTTCCTTGATCTCTGAAGCCCTTACTTTTAGTCTATGGAACATTCCGCTTCTCCCTGCCGCAAACACTCCTTCGCTAGTATTTCAAGGTATGCTTTTCTATATTCTTTTTTAAATATATTTTTATAATCATTCTTTTCCGCTGACTGCTACATTCCCCCCTTTTTGCGAGCGGATGTTCCACAGTAGACTCGCAAACTCACGCAATTACATTTTTAGCAAAAAAATAATATTTAACACAATCATTTATCACAGTTATTGAAGAATGTTCCATACACGTTGGCATCTTCACAGTGCTCCTCATTCTTCTGTCTGATGTATTTAACCCGCGTTCAGATGTAGTCAAAACCAGAGCCGTAGTCCTCCTTCTGGCACTGCTGGTTTGATGATACAAAGTCTCAAAGGAATCCTTTTGGATCAAGAGTCACAGTCCCTTCGAGTGATGCTTTCCTTATTCTAGTATAATGTATCCAGTCTTTTATCTGCAAAGGGGCTATGACCAGCTCTTTTCCTCGTCCCTTTCGGGTCGCGGCCTTTGTTGTGGTATCAGCCTACCAGTTTCCATAAGTCACACATTCCTCGTCACATCGATGTACTCTGCAGTGCATTACTGCTACTGATGCAGGAACTCAAACAGCATCTAATAATTTCAAAATGGTCTCACTATGTTATATTTCTCCCAACAGAATTTAGTAGTCCCTTGTCCTTATATAATGCTCCACATGCATATAAGGTAGTGAATGTATATCTAGAATCTGTATACATGTTGACTATTTTTTCTTCTAATAACTCCAGAGCTCTAATGAGTGCTATCAGTTCTGCCCTCTGAGCTGGAGCATTTAGAGGAAGTGGTTCTATTTCCCACACAGTAGTTATAGTTATTATTGTATATCCAGCATATCTTTTTCCTTTTTCAACCAAACTACTTCCATCTGTAAAAAGAGTGGCATCTACCTCAGGCCATGGTTAATCTTTTATATCAGATCTATTGGAATATATCTCATACATAATTTCTAAACAATCATGTTGAAGCATTTCCCTTTCAACAAGCAGAAGTGAACCAGACTTTAATATACTGCAAGTCTGTAACTTGATTTAAGAGTTTTCACATAATAAAATCTGATATTTTTGCATATGGCTATTTATGAACCAATGATATCCTCTATAGTTCATGATAGCCATTACTGAATGAGGGTTTTAACTATCAACTCTTGTCCCAAAGTCAATTTATCAGCTTCCTGAGTCAGCCAGGCCATAGCAACTACAGCACATAGACCAGTTGGTCAACCTTTTGCTACAGGGTCAATTTGCTTAGACAAGTAAGCTACTGGTCTCGGCCATGTTCCTAATAGCTGGGTATGCACCCCTCCTGTTATTTCATCTCATTCACCAACATAAAATATGAATGGCATCTTCAATTCAAACAAGCCCAAGGCCGATGCTTGCATCAAAGCTTGCTTTCAACTATGCAAATGTTTGGGCAAATTTGGGGTCCAATTAAATGGTTCCCTTTCACCCCCCTTTGTAACTTCATAAAGAGATCTTATCATTATAGCTGCAAAGCCCTTATTCCAACCACAGTTTTCTTTCCAACTTTTCAACTTGAGCTGAGAGTTTTTCCCGAATTGTCTTATATTTGAAACTGAACCCATAGCAGGGAACAAAATGGCTCCCAACCTTACTCCTTCATTTAAATAAGTTCTGTCTGGATCATCTCCAACCTCTTCATCATAAACTCCCTTTTTAAAAATTGTTCTCTTTTCCAAATCATTTAGGATGGTTATTCTATATATTATCACATCTGCTAGCATTAGGATACCTATCGTGCATGTTCCAACCCAAAAAGGTGGCAAAATCTTTCCTGCCCACTGTCCGCAAATCCGATACAGCCCGGGGAGGGTAACCTTCCCTTTGTTACCAGAGACTTTTTGGCACAGCCTAACGGGTTTCCTCCTCCTTTACCATTCTGGCAGGATTTGGTTCCCCTTGACTCTGCTGTGATCTTTCATTTGGTGGTCTCTCAAAGGGGGGTTCCCCTTGACCCTGCGGTACCTCCCTGCTGGGGGTCCTTGGCTGATCACGGTTTTTGCTGGCAGCTTTTTCCTGGGCCTGTTTAATGTGGGTATCCAGTTCTAGTAAAACAACACTATCAAATTTTTCCCATCCGTTTAGAATGCTCTAAATGGGCTAAGAGGCTAATGTCCTCGAAAGCCTCTGTTTTAAATACATGGAGAAGGAGATTGCAATAGGGATAATGACCAAGTTCTATTTGGTGAGTATGGAGAAGGTTTTCCTGATCTTGTGTCCCTCTCATTTCTTTCCCAAGTGATACATGCTGGGGCCTCCGGTGAGATCCCTTTATGTGTCACTATAGCTCTGCTCTGGATCAAGTAAGATTTCAATCATCTCATAATTTTGAGGCTGTAAGGTGCTTCATCCTTTTTAACTTAATAGCGTTTCCTACCATTAGTGGCCATCCCTCACGCTGGGAAATAGGCCCATGACTGCAAATCCAACACTCAGTAACTTCTGTCTCTTTTGCTATATTCTGACTCATCTGATGGAATATGTTTTTTTGTTCCCATCCCTCCTTGTACTACCTTCGGGATGAGTACACTCAACTTAATCAGGTAATAAATATACCACATGCCTACATAAATACGCTTTTCCCCCAAAAACATGCCTATAATTGGAACACAACCACACCAACCCCAAGATAATAAGGAGTCCCACAATAACACACTCCCAACCCTGAAAGTCCATCCAATCTTCTTTCTTCTTTCTTCTTACAGATGCTGGATCTCTCTCTTATTTAGAGCAACTTTTATCCTCTTATATTTTAAGTCTTTGAAATATCTTCTTATTGATGTACGATGTAATTAGTTCTTTATACAGTCGATCAACTCCTAAATTGTAAGTCAGGGCCCGTTGCTGTATGGTCTCCTTTTTAAGCAGGCTTAATTCATCCGCAATTTGGCACTCCCTTGTAGCAGTGGGAATTCGTCAAACAGTAGACCCTTTCCACTTTTATCACAGGGATCACACTTCCAAGATCTTTCAGCCACTCTGGGTCTTCTAACAAAACAGGGGATACTATAACAGGCCAATGTAGTTATACAATTAATACCATTTCCAAAATCTGTACTTCTTTTCTTAATGCTTAATTCCCCTTCACTTCCACATCATATTGCCCTCATCTGTCTTCATTCACCTATCAATTCAGTTGCCAACATTTTTGGACTTTTAAGAGGGGGTGTACATGTCAATTAATAAGATATATTAGCAAATATCTTCATAACATTCAATTTGTCACTGCTCTTCTCCTGTATGGGACAGTTTCAAAACTAGTTTCCAATTTTTCTTTTTCAAAAAGTTTCCAATTTTTCCTTTCCCTTTTCCTAGTGAGAGCATTCAAATGGCCATTCTTGAATACTCTCAACACATAATAACCCATCAAATATTTAAACACATAATAATTAAACATAATCAACCTCACATAACAGTCTTGATGCATCCAAATCTGTTTTCATACATGCATTAACTTATTCTAAACTGCAATATTGCCACACATTTATCTAAACTTTCAAAAAGGGAATCTATTCATTTACATCTCAACATTTCAGGTTTCTATTAAACAAAAGCTAAATCTTTACATTTCTTTTCCTGTCATTTCATCCCCACTGTATCACTTTCTCTATATTCTCATCCTTATTCTCCGACCACATTTCTCACTTAAATTCTACCCTGTCCTAGGCAATCACACATATTGGTTTTTTCTCCTGTGATTGACCCTATTTTCTTATTCTGACTTTTTTCTTGCTTTCCCTACACATACCTTCTTCACATACCTTTAACTTTCTTCTTGGTTTTGCTTACCCACATGAAAACATATAAACTTGGCATTTCCCATCGTCATGTGTATTTTTCCAGGTTTTTCCTGAATTATCCTCTTTTTCCTTTTTATTTGAAACCTGTAAAGATTATTTTTCCCCCAACACAAACAGCTTCCACACATTCCTTTTTGGCTAGCCGCACATACATTCAAGTTTCCAGAAAATGTAAATTGACATTTTCTCCTTGTCACAAAAGACAGGCACCATTTCATCACATTACACGTAATGTTTCCTTTTTTTCTCTCATTTTCCTCATTTTTCATTTTTCTTTTTTCTTTTCCATCTTGGCTTTTTCCTGGAAGCCTGAAACCATTAATCTCTTTTCATTATACACATCTCACAACAAAAACAGGCATTGATACACAAATGTGTGCATAGGGTTGCAAAGCAGCAAGAAGGGGTAAAGCATATGGACACAAACAACATAAACCAAGGCAACCACAAAACACAAAACAGATTTATCACTTTCCCCCTAAAAGGGTATTCCTCCAACCTGTGAGTGTGATTTCTGTAGCGAAAACAATCACTCGGGGGATTTCCACTTGATTTCTGCAGTAATCTCACAGTGAAATTTTCCCCAGTTACTTCTCATGTACCTTTTCCCTTTAAGGCTAGCCTTTTCCCTTACCTGTGCCATGGAATCAAAGCTGTTAATTCTCAATGTACCCCAGTCTGGAGGCAGGGAAGGCGAGGATCAGCCGGGTCGTTTCTCTCAATGGGTACCCGTATCGCCCCTTCTGATCATCGTCTTACCTGACCCGCTGAGTGGAGGCCATCAAGCCCTCAAGAGGCTTCATCCCTGTTCCTCTCTTTGTTGGCTCAGATCCCGGATGAGCCCCCATTTGTTGCGGAACATACTTTACCCGAGATCATTTAGAGCACAATCAAGTAGGAAGGAGACGGAGACAGCAATTGATTTCAGGCAAATTTACTATCAAGGTTGATAGGACGCTCAGAAACAATATCTGAAGCGCACTGGAAGTCAGACAGGTTACAATATTTATAGCAGAAGTCCACTGGTTCAGGCATGCGTAGAAATGTCTTGACATTTACACAGTTATAATCATTAACAGAGGTCCTTTACGTATTGCCTTTAACCATACACCACGATGACGTGTTATAATGATGTACTTCTAATTGTTTCAAATCTTAATTATTCCCATAATCGTAATTCACTAGAACTGATTCCTTTATATCTGAATTTGCCTGCTATTTACATCAACGCAGCACAAGATGACGCTAACCATGTAGTTGTTCCAGCCTATTGTTTTACCTTGATATTTACTTTAATACACAGATGTATCGTTTGCCAAGAACATTCCTTTGGCAATGCTTATGACGTCAGACACATCAATTACCATTGTTTCCCAAAATGTCAGGTTCCATTAATATTTAACTTCCTTGACTCCATGAAGCCTGTTAAGTCAATCATTTACTTTCATTTTTGGAACACTTCACTCTCTCTACTAAACCTCCCCTGCCGCAGAACTCTCTCTCGCCAGTATTTCAAGGTATTCTTTTTAAATACATTTTTATAATTTTATTTTCTTCCACTTGCTGCCACATAAGATTGCTTGATGAATAAGTATATAATGCTCACTACATGCTTTACTTTGCTATGAAGGAGGAAACAATTATCATTATTGGTTAAATCCTTTGTTTTGGCCATTTTCTTGCAATGGCTACCTTTTCAAGTAGATAGAGTAGGGTTGCTCTATGTATGCTTACATGTTTCTGATAGATTGACATTCTGGAGCATTTGTTTTGAAAAAAAGATGTCATCTCCAGGTAATATCTGGGAAAACACTCCTGCCTGAACTTCTAGAATATTGCTACCAGTCAATGTTAACAATATTTTTTTTACTAGGTGGATGAGGTAAACTAAGTACAAGGTAAGTTCTTATATTTCCATGATTTCTCCCTCCCTGAAGATTTTTAAAGTTATGTTTTCATGTTCTAGGCCACCTGATACAATGTTTAAAATAATGTATAATGCTATCCTTAAATCCATTATCCAAAACAGAGTGATAAAGCAGAGGGAGGGGAGATTAAAAGCCATCAAAGCCATCAAATCAACATGTGACTTGAAAGAATGGACATGTCTCCCCTAAAAGATGGAAACAGAAACTGATATACTAAAAATCTTCTTCAGTAGACAAAGAGAGAATTCAATCAGGAGCATTGTATGTTTATAACTTTGTCCTAAATATGTTAAGTCAAAATGAAGTCCAGCTGTGTTCTATAGGCCTTGAATCTCAATGTGTCGTGTGGGGCTATTCAAGAGTGAATCCTTGAGGATTGCAACTTCAGTGCCAATGTCAGGTCTAGAAATAATGGAATGGAGCAGCTGAAATTCTGAACAGGGAGAACTCTATACACGAACAACATGTTTTAGGTTTTATTTTATGTCTTAGATGAAGCTGTTGACATCCAAATAATTTTGGCAAGAAGAACACACACCTTTGAAAAGTCTGGCACAAAGCTTGGTTATCAAAACAACCAAACAAGCAGTACACATGTGGCTTTAGCCACAGTTAGATAGACAGAGATCAGCAAATGAAGCTCTTCACAGCATAAAGATAAATGTTATCACCTGCATAGCAAGCTGCTGATAAACATATACCTGAACAGTTGGCAGCCGAATAGTTCAGAGCCATCTCATTTCTATTCAGGCAAACCTAAAGCTGTCCCACTACTTTTTGAAAGAAGTAAATTCATTACTTTAAAAGGTGTTACTTTAAAAGTGGAAGCAGTCACTTTCCCATGGTCTAGGTTAATTTATGGAACTGAGTGAATCAACCAGTTACAGAGGCTCTTTTTTCCCTTCTAGTGGCTAAAATCTCAAAACAAACAGATCATTTGCCTTAGGGATGCCTTAAGTTGTGGAAAAAGGGAAGGATGGATTGTTTACCTGTAATTGTATTTCATTGAGTGGTCTTCTGTGAGTTCACACAATTGGGTAATCTATGTAGGCACAGAGCACTGTTTGGAATCTTCTAGAATCACTAGGCAGAAAAGTTTTGACAGAAACTCAAACCCATTCTGAGGTTATATAAGGCTCAGTTTCCACCAAAAACCCCAAGTTCCTGGGCCACAGCCGCAGCCCATATTGAGATTTGAGGTGGCATGACCGCTGTGTGGGAAGGATGGGTGGGATTGTGTGAATTCACCGGTGACCAGTAGAAAAAATACAGTTACAGGTAAGCAACCTGTCCTTCATCTTTGTAGTCTCTGAATTAGATGACTAACAAGCAAAAATTATTGAAGGCAGGAGTCATGACACACAGTAGACCATTGCCTTTGGTACAAAAATAAAAAGGTTTAGTCACCATCAATGATGTACATAACAAGAAGACTTGTGTAAACAGTCAAATGAAACAATATGAATGTACCACACAACACATGTTTGCTCACATCTGTCAATATTTGCATTGTGGAACCCCTTATGAACTTCTCAAAGCATCTCATGGCTTTGAAAATCACCAGCAGTTTGAGGTATTCAATGTGATGTGTTGTTTCCAGAGCTGACCAAGGTTGGTTGATGGACAGACCTTTGCAGTGCCCCCCACCCAACCCAGCATTGAAGCATCCATTGTGATGGAGACATCCAGCTTTGGAGACTGAAGCAACATATCGAAATTGACTTGGCCAAAGTCACCTGGTGGGATGGCCAATTCTCTCACACCAAAAGTGACTTACACACAAACCTGGTGGGTTTCCATAGATGAGCAAGAATTTGAACCCTGGTCTCCATCATTGTAGTCAAATGCTCAAACAATTTCTTCACATCATCTTCTATTAGTGTGGTCTCTTCAATTGTTTGAGGTGACCCTCTGGTTTTAGTTCATCAGGGGTTTGCAAAATGTAGAAAACACATTTTTCATATTTTCCCCCTCTCTGAACATCTGAAGATTGTTTACATCCCTGCTTCATCCTATGTATTATTCAGAGAAATCTGCCATGTATGACTAAAGATGGCACTGCAATTAATTGATATCTTTCTGTAATTACTGTGTTCTCAAAATCAGGTAAAGCGTAGGCACACAGTCCTAGATTCTTAAGAGTACCCATGGGAAATTCAGTTTTATAGTTTCAGAAAGTTATATATAGATATACTTTTTTCTTATTTAGTACACAGACATACATACACAGCAAGCTCTATTCAAAGTTTAGCACTCTTAAGTTTCTTCAGCTTCAATGAGATGGTTAAACACAGTTTTTATGCCACTGAAATCAATAGAAATTGAACAGCCAAACTCTCCCAGAAAGCAAAGAAGGAAAGATGTGTAGATGCTGCCTTCGGGCATGCATCAATGTAGTAACGTATTACTTGTAAAGCAAGAATGTGGATAGAAGGATGCCCATCTGAATGTAAATTTTATTCAGAACAGTATAGCATGGAGAGATTTCAGCTGAATTCTGAATGTGTGTCTGCTATATATTTGTGGCTCCTAATCCAGTGATATATGTGAATAAACCTAGTTGTACAGCTGGCTCTCCTTAGCCAAGAAATTTCTGTCTGTCAATATGGCATATTTATTTAGGAGTATTTTTTTCCAATGAAGAACTCAAGGCACTCAATGATAGAACATCTGAAGCAAGGAATTCATTTTTGGTTATTCAATTATGGATGCAAAGGCATTGTTAGGAGAATAATATTTTGTGTCAGGCTTTTATATGATGACTTAAGGGTGGATTCTTCAAATGCCTTCTAGAATAAATGCTTAATGAAATAAAACTTTTTTATATACATGGCGACAAACTGACTTCTTTATTCTGTTCTTTTTTTTTTTACAGTCACTAACTATTTCCCTGTTTGATCTACATAATACATTGCTTAGGGTTTATGTCATCATGAACAGCCAGCTTGAAAACTAACAACAAAGAACCCCTGTCTTCAGCTGTCAGCAGTTTTTTTCCTTCCATATTTTGTCAGCCCCTCATCTCCCTATGCTTTATTTAGTGGCTGCATTTCTGGTTTTTAAATATATATTTTTCTCAGTTAATGTCTAGTTCACATTTATTGAGAGCCAATAATTAACACAGATGAAACAACAAAAGAGGTCTGAATGACTAGCAGGACTTTTTGAACGCAAGATTTTGGGGACGTCTGTTTTTCAGATATATCATGCATCTAATGAAGTGGATTCCAGAAAAGTAGGACAAAATGAAGGTCTTGCCTCTTCAAGTGAGAATTTTGTCATCCAAAATGAAATTTTCCTTCAGTCTATGAACTATTTTAATTTCAGATGATGTAATTGCTGGCCCTATGAGTGATTTCTCTTCATATTTGTCTATGCATTCATTTGATATCTAAACTGTATTTGTCCAATGCTTAGTTGGGGTTTTAAGTTCTACAATGCTAAACATTTAGTGAATGAAGGAAAAATGATTGAAGATAGGGAATTGTTATTTGGGAGGAAATGCCCTCAGTTTGCCTCTACCCACCCCATTGCATGGCATGAAAGTTTATATCACATAAGAAAGTGCACCTATTTACAAAATTTGCTTGTGGCCTTTTTTGTTCAAAAGATGCAATTTCCTGCACATTGTGTTCCAACATAGAGATTCTATAGTTGGAGGTCTATCCTTACCTAAATTCACCCATGGGATTTTTTTTTTAAAAAAAGAAATCCTGTTTTTCTGAGCAAATATTTTTCCTGTATAAATTATGTATTTAATAAGTCTAAAATACATTTTCTGTGCAGGAATCAGAATTTTCTCCCCAGATTATAATATTTCTGCACAGAAATACTATTTCCTGCATATATATATCTACTATTGGCAAATGATATTCTTGATAATTCCAGAATTGTGAATCGTCTTTGAAAATATCATAGTATTCAATAGGGCTGGGCGGTTTCGTTTCGTTAATTCGTAATTCGTTAATAATTCGTTAATTTTTTCAATTACAAAACGATAACGAACCATTCTGGAGCAATTATTAAAAAAACGAATTTTCAAAAACGTTTTGTAAATGCTTCGTATTTCGATATTGTATTCGTTTCGTTATTTTTTTGAGGTCGTTTCGTTATTATTTCCGCATGTCTGGGCCAGTTTTATGGTTTAATTAGTGAAAAAAAATTATAATATCACACCAACAGTCAACAACAGAGGGAGAGGGAAGCTTCAGAAGGTTTTGGAGGTTTTTAGCGTATTTCGCGGTCGCGTCCGCCATTAACGAATCGATTCGTTATTGTTTCGGAAATTGATTCGTTAATTTTTTACCATTTACGAAATTTCGTAAATATCGAACTTTTTAAAAGGAAAATTTTGTAATTATTTTAAATATCGAAACAAAAAAAACCCCCAAATACAAATCGATTTTAGAAACAATTTTTTCCGTTGTTACCCAGGCCTAGTATTCAAGAAATTCTTGAAGTCAGAAAACAAATGCTTAAAATTACTCAAGTATTATATAATAAATGCACACATGGCAGTTAAATTGGAATCATGGCACTATAATAATAAAAGGTGAAAGGACACCAGTTGATTGAAACTCTGTCTTGGTTGTAAGCATAAGTAAAAGTGGAGGAAACATGTAAAGGTAGATGGTCAAGGTTAAAAGCACAACAGTACATTACCAAAAAGCATTATGGAGAGACATTTGAAAAAGTAATGTTTTCAGTTGCATTTATGATAGTGCTATTTGCCATACTTTAAGTGTGATTAAACTTTGTCATGTGTAAAAATATTCTTCCCCAGACTCTTAGCTGAGGGAGAAAAAGTGCCTAGTGTGTTTATCAGGAGACCAATGACAAAGCATCAATAATGCTGTTAATCACCATTCATGTGTTTTCACCTTGTCCTTGCACTGAACCGAGAAACAGAATTATGCAAGATGACATCCACACTATAGCTGTGTCTAAATGGGAACCATTATTAAATAGCAATGGAAAGCAAGTTGAGATACAGTAGTTATTTCTCTGTTTACCTGTTTAGGTCTGGTGGTCACATAGCTGCTACTGAAATGCAAAATGCACTCTTCAATCTCTACATATTTGAAACAGAAGGGAATAACATTTTTCTATGAAAAATATCTGATTTTTTTTAAAAAATGTTAACTAACATTTTTGTGAATCAGAAAAGCAAAGCACAAAGGTCACTTGTGCTGCACTGAGCTTAGCAAAAGCAACAGAAATATAGATTCGTTAAAGAATATTACAACAATTTAACTGCTTTCAAAATTAGTCTACATGTTTTCTGTCCTAATTGGGGCCCCTTCGACACTGTGATATAATCCAGATTATCAAAGCAGATAATTTATTATCTGCTTTGAACTGGATTATATGAGGCTACACTACAAAATAATCCAATTCAAAACAGATAATCTGGATTTTATATGGCCGTGTAGAAAGGACCTGAGTGACTAGGGGTCCTTCCACACAGCCCTACATCCCAGAACATCAAGGCATAAAATCCCACAATATCTGCTTTGAACTGGGTTATATGAGTACACACTCAGATAATGTGGGATTTTCTCCTTGATATTCTGGATATAAGGCAATGTGAATGTGCCCTAGTATTTAGAATTTTAGCAGAATAAAAAGCAGGGTGGCTATTATGGTGAATAATATGCAGAGCTTGAGAAAGTTAATTTGGTGGGATTCCCCTAAGTATAGTTATGCAAATTTTGGAAATTGTACTACAGACTATCACATTTCCAAGCTCTCCTAAAAATTTCTACCACAAGCTCTGTAACAGTTTGGTAAATGCTTTATCAATGGTTGTGGGTTTCTTTTTGGTGGGCTGAAAAATAGATATGTGTTAGCATAGGTAATATGTCTTTCTTATAGTAGGTGAGTGCACTTTGATTAGTGACAAATGAGTTTTTAGAAATAAGTGTTCTTGAAATGCTGAAGAATTGCTGGACAAAAGCAAAACAATTTCACTGTCTGGGAAGCCTAAAATAAAACAAAACAGGTTTTGGATGCCTTAAAACATTATTTCAAAACAATTCTTTGCATGTCTGCTCATAAATGCATTCTCTCATATAACTGTAAATAGAATAACAAATTCATTCTCCAGCTCTGTACCATTACTGCAATGTCCAGCTGATGAAATATTCACTTCTGAGTAGATTACACTGGAATTCACGAGTCTGGGTAGCAATAGCAGTCATTAGATCTATATGTCTGCTTATGCAGTCTCTAGAATTCAGATTATGAGGAAACAGAAGAGGGTTTATTGTTTACCTGTGCTGCTTGGAGGCTTCTGTAGGTAGTTCTTGTTTATTCTTGAGCCATGTGCTCTCTCTGAGCATAAAGTAGTAATGTGTTTCTTCACACACAAAAAAATTAACAAAGCAACAAGTAATTTCAGTATTTTCGCACTGCAAGAAAGTCTTCAAAAATAGCATTTCTTTGGGAAATAATGTTGCAATACATAAATATTAAAATGCAGTTGCAATTAATTCCAAAGAAAAGAAATCCAAAGAAGCTAGAGTGGGTGTACAAAGAACTTTCAGATCAGCTTAGATTGAAGAGATTTAAAAGAAGAAAGAAATCACTAGGGAATAATACAAACACATAGCCAGTAGTTCTAGGAATGAATTCAGAATTCAGCTAAGTGTTATTGGAGAACTTTAAAATAATGAAACCTCTATTTTTTTTGGGGGGGGGCTATTTCTGCAGCAAGAGGACAAAAAAGGATACCATGGAGCCCCTGCAGAAGATGATAAAATGCTAATAATTAATAGAGGGAAGTCAAACTGTTTAATTCCTTCTTTGCCCCAGTCTTTTCAAAAATAAAAGTAGTGTTCTAATTTGTAAAAATAGTATAAATCACGCAGTGAGAAAACTAAAGCTCAGAATAGGCAAATAAATAATAAAGGAACACTTAGCTATTCCAATGGTATTCAAATCTTCAGAGTCAAATGAACTCAATCACCAGATTGCCCATAAGTGGGCTGGGTTGTTCATTGGCTGTTGACACTTTTTTCCCTTATGCCATTTGCAATCTCCAGTTGTTCTTGGTATTTTAAAATTACTACACTGGCCAGAATAAATTATGCTAGATTATGGAGAACGAAAGAAATTCCATCTCAAGAACATTGGCTAATGAAAATTCTAGAGATTATGAATATGGACAAATTAACCCAATGGATGAGCATAAAGCAGAATATCAAAATATCCAGGACAGACGGGACACCAATAAAGAATGTTATGATAAAAGAAAACCTGAAATGGATGATAGGCATAAGATAAACTTAAATAAAAATTGCTCTTAGGAGAGACTATGGAAAGCAGCTTGCCAAACAATTAAGAGAGATTAAATGACTAGAAATGAAGGACTAATCTGGGGCGAAGAAGATTGGAAGTCGAACCAAGCCCCCTACCCAAACCCCAACCCCAAGCCATGGGTATGGGTTTTTTTTCCTCCTTCTCTTTGTCCTTTTTATCTTTTTTATTCTTCTGGATATATCTTTATATCTTCCTACTTTCCTATACAAACTATATGTTCCCCCTCTTTTATTGTTATCTGAAAAACTCAATAAAATATATATTTTTAAAAAATTACAGTACACAAGTTAGATAAACATCAGATCCATTTGACAGAGGATTCTTATGACATCCACGGACCTTTTTTAATTAAACAAGTCAGATGATATTTGAATACACTTTTTGTTTTAAGAATGTTTAAACTCAGTTGAGCTATTATGGATGAATAAAGTTCTTTGCAGTATTCAGATAGAAGAAATAAAGTATGGTGATGTTGAATCATTGTTTCATCACTGAGGTGTCAATCATCTCCAAAAGATAATACTGTACCCTTAAGGCAACTTAAATGAAAGAGACATTTCCTATGAAAATATTTTAGCCAATATAATGCATGATATTAAATAATTATAGAATCATGTGCTGTCATCCTATTGAATAATCCACATATAATATTTATTATTTCATATATATTCTTTCTCCCAGACAGTATGGAAATAGTGAAAATATAAGACAATTTTAGAAAAATTGCTTCAGTAGATTTCACTGGTTTTCTTGACCATTTCTAGATACTGCTAATTATAGAATAATAATTTGCAATAAATCAGCACCAATTGTACAGATAGAAAGTATTTCTTATACATTGCTACAGCCAAGAATACTGAACACTCTGACTATTTGACACAGGGTATATCTGCACAGACCATATTAACCCCCCCCCCCCAATAAATACAAGGCCTCTTAAAGCACTTTTGTCTCACATTACCCAAAACTGAGGGATGCTCTGGAGCAGCCCCATACTCTGGGGTTGCATAAATATGTCCTGGTTCTGAGTGAAACTGCCCCACTGTTCACATGGCCACCCCACTTTTCACAGGTTGCACTATAAGGAGAGGAGAATGACACCTATCTTGGTGGTTGTGTCAGATTGTTGAGGTGATCACACCACTCGAAAGATCTATCCTTGGGTACCACTGCTTATGTTTTCAAGGGCACCTGTAAAACTCGGCAATAATGTCCCCAATAACCCCTACCATTTAATTCCATTCTTAAAACAACAAGACATATTGCACATCATTTATGATCTTTTTAGTTATTCCCCATAATTAGTTATTCCCTATATTTTTCTAGCAATTGAAAAAATATTTGGAAATATTATTTATACAACTGTGTCATTCTAGTGTAAGAGAGTTTTGCAGAAAAAAATCTTCACAGTTTGAGATTTCTTGTGAAAAATGTGTGGGTTTTCACACAATATGGCATTTTCTGCATTTAAAATAACATTTATGCATATAAAATGCTGTGTTCTCTGTAGCAGATTTATTTTAAAATTCTACATACAATAATGTCACCTGACTATTGTTCTTGGTTTATCCTGAATAAGTATTCTTTAGCTCACTTGCTGTTCTCCACTTAATTTTTTGCTTCCCCCTTTCCTCATTAGTTGTTTTATGCAGCTATCCAGGAATCATTTTTTGGTCCAATTCCCTCTTCCCCACAACATTGTGTCTACCTCCCCATTGCATTTGCAGGGCTTTGCTAGTCCCACCTTGGGGCAATTAAGCAGATGCAACTTGAGCATCTAAGAAGAAAGTTCAACACTTTTCTTCCTGCCTGAAATGGGTCACTGATTTTGCTTCTGCTATTTAGGTGTATTCTGTTATTTGTCTACTTACGCAGTGGTAATATGCATGCAATACTGCGTATTTTGGGATTTCACAGATATTATATTGATCTGTGATCATCATTGTGGATATTGATATAATTGTTCTTCAAGTTTTGAAAGCATATTTGAGAAAGTTGTTAGGACATTGAGTTGACGTTTCTTTATTAACTGGACTTAATATACCAAATTTTGTATTTGGAATGTTGCATTGAGTTAACCCAGCTTCTTCATTAATCATGTTGCCTCATCCTTTCCTCTTTCATTGGTACTATAACATAACTCAAAATAAGCAAAAACAAGAGACTAAGGATGAAAAATTGACCTTTTGAACATTCATATAGATGTTTCCTTCTCACCCAAATGGCAATTACTGCAAGGAGGACTAAACAGGGATGTATTTTCCCCACTATAACTCTGTCAAAATTTAAAATATATAGCAAACATTTATATTCCATGCTATAATGAGCATACATATAATCATCATTATTAGTTCAACCAATGTTCCCTTTTCAACATAGATGTAAATAAATGCAAACATAATATAGGAGCACCTTTTCATGAATTCTCCTATCTCTAGATTGACATAAACACATGGCACAAAAACTGTCCTTCTGTATGTTCGATAATCTTTCCAGCTTTCAGCTGCAGTACACTAAGGCCACACATTGCTCCCCAAATTTGATATTTTGGAATCACCCCTCCATACAGTATCATTTATTTGGCTGAAAGTTTACACAAATAAAATCTTATTTCTCCCCTAGACTTAATGAACCTTTCCACCTTCCATTTAAATAAGAAATCTAAATCTTCCAAAGAATCAAAAGGTATCTACAATATCAGATTTATTTGCTCATGTTAATACAAAGGTGTCTTCATTTGCTCCCTTCTGCTTTCAGTTTTAATAAATATTGGTTTGAAAGATTTTAGCTTTGACGTGGGAGCTTTATCTGTTATCTTCATATTTTATTCAAAGAGCTAAATGAGAATCCTTTGATGATGAAATACACACAAGAAATGTAACACCATGTATCTCTGACTTTAATCAATCCCCAAAGACATATCTACCATACTAGATCAAACAAACTGCATTTTTGATTTAGTTTGAATCTAGAGAGACCTAACAATGCACTTTTCTTTCCTTTTTGATGGGACTCATAATAAGCAAATGGATAACCAGATGGCATAATTTTTGTCAAGTTTCCAAGGCACAGTCTCCTGAATATAAAAAACGATTCATGCAAGTCGCATTCCAAAGGTAGGTATATAAGATACTTCTGGGTTTTAGAACAGATACTGGTATGTTTATAGTTCATCGTTGCTGACACATAAAATATCCCTGCAAAATTAATTCAAAATAAAATGGGATAGTTTTAAAAATACCGAATTTGTATATGTAGCATATTGTTTATATTATACTTTAACAGGATGCTTTCTTGTGTCAAACAACAATTTTTATTGATTAGCCAATTGGCCTTATCAAAAACAAACAATGCAGACATAACATACAACATACAACATACATCTAGTCCTCTTAAAATAAAATACAAATATACAGGTAGCCATAGATATATGCATCAACTATCCTCGCCTCCCCTACACTGGGATAGTTTTAAAAATACCGAATTTGTATATGTATCATCTTGTTTATATTATACTTTAACAGGATACTTTCTTGTGTCATTATCATTGTCATGTCTTTTGCATATGACAAGATAAGAGAGACAAAGGAAACTATTACTGCCGTAGAAACAGTAAAAACTATATCAATACTATTTGCGTTGATCCAAATCAAAAGAACAGCAGACCAATAAACTGTCAAGATATTGAAAAGCATCAGTGCCTTTGCTATTTGTTGACATAATACCACACAGAAGGGCAATGCAGTTTCATGGTTTATATAACAGGTCAATGAACCTGTAAATTCATTGATCTAGTGCTGAATCATGAACAGTACAGTGGACACAGACTGGAAAAACAAGGATACATATTCCTTTCTTAATGTGCCATGAATCACTGGGTGTCCTTAGAACAGGACTGATTTTAGAAGAGAATGATTTAAATGTCTTGCTCTTTCCTACAAATGGGATTTGGCTTGGATATTTTCCACTATTTATGTATTCTCTGTTGTCTATGATTATAGAAAGGGAGTTAAATGAAGGGCTTTGAAATTGCATGCATTGAAACTGATTTTATGACTGATGAACAGACTAATCCCTGTGATCAGTGACTTTGAGCTAACTTTGATGAGAAATTATGCTTATTCACTTCTGATTTTTTTCAAGGCAGTGATAATGTAAGCTATAGATTTACCTCAAATAATGTGATCCTTATTTTTACCGAAATGGTAATGGACATCACAACTCAGGTTAGGATTAGTCCATGAGTATATAGGCAATACTTCTCCAGACCAATCCAAAATGTAACATTCTATTGCCTACTGTGAAATGTAAGTATATTTAATTACAGAAACTCCAGAAGTATTAATTTTTTGACTTCATTGGGCCTTACTGTTACTGTGATGTATCCTGTGTTGGAAATAATATATATTTTAAAAAATGATTGAAAAACATTTGAAGAATGAGAAACTCAGATGAGAAGAATCCCAGAGTCATAAGAATCTTCATACTCCAGGTCTTATTCTGCGAACACATGTAGTTGATTTGCACATAAGACAACATTTCTGTACAAGAAATGCTATTTCTGTGCTGAAATATTATTTTCTGCATAAAATAAAATGTTGAGGGCATTCCATGTTGAATTTTCGTGTGGCTGATTTCCACTAAAACAGCATTTCTAGAAACAAGACAGAAAATACTGTTTTGTTCCAAAAAAACCCAAAGCAAAAACAAAAACAAAGCCATGTGCATATTTTACACAGGCCTGCATGTCTTTCTCAAAGTAGGCAGAAACCTTTCCACCTTGCATTAAGTAAAGTCAGCATCATATAATATTTTAT
>NW_026847438.1:158438213-158704963 GCF_025583915.1 Anolis sagrei ordinatus
TTCCCCACAACACAGGAACCAGTATGGATTCTCTACAGAAAGGCAAAGATTCCCACATGTGATGGGGAAAGCATTGCCAAGAAGGAGCTGTGAGACTGGAGTGATATTCACCCCACTACCCCTCTCTTTTTGCTGCAAAGCCAGGTGAAGCATTATGCTTTGCCTGGGCTTTGTGATGAGGCCCATTGTGAAGAGTCATCACTTAGAAATGTATGTTGATGCCAGTGCCCTATATAAAACCAGAAGTGAAATAAACCCCTATACATTAGTGATGCATGACACCTTGTCAAAAATAGTCAACAACTACAGTGAAGTTTTTCATCTCCTTTACAGGACAAAAACAATGAACCCAATTTAAATTAAGGTTTCTGCAACTTGTGCACAAAGCCATGCCAAAACTAGTCTCTTCCCTCTCAAATTAAAAAAAACACAGAAAAAAAGGATTGTTGATTTTTAAAATCCATCCAATGGTTCTACTTTTTAGAAGGCCATGGAATACAGCTGTAATAATTTATATACACAATTTGTGGAATTTATGTGGAAATTCACTTTGAAAATTCTATACATTTTTGAAAAAAAAGTGAAAACCATCACCATCTTGCCCAGTGAGGGGAAAAATATTTTTCTTCATTCTCAATTGTAAGAATGAGGTCAGTGAGAATTTACATTCCTACTATAAAATAATATCATTGGATATGGCTTTGTAATGAGAATAATCTTTAGCTTAAATTTAGAAGAATGTTGTGTAGAATGTTGTCTAGTTTGCAGGCTTTCTAATGATGTCTTTGAGTCAAAACATAACTGAACTATGTGAAAAGATAAGACTTCATATTCAGTATTTCACAATTTGTGCCAGTGTGAGGTCTGCGAAAGAGAAATGCATTGGGCTATGAAGTTAAGGATCATAATGCCCAGGAACTATTTTTATTCCGCCACTTCTTTTGTAGCATTTATAACTAAAACAGAAGCATTGAAAATGTGCAGGGCACAAGAAGGGGGCAGAATGAGCCAAACTGGGAAATGTCAGTAGAATGCCAGCAAGAGATGACGGTAGTGGTGGGGTGCTATTTATACGATAGCAGTAGGTCAAGAAAGTAGAGCAAGAATAATTATCTGTTATTTCTTTATGGAAGAATACTATACTCCTTGAAAAGAGCTTCACCATTGTGAAATGGAGTTTGCAGGCTTATAGTTCCCATTATTCTTAGATGAGGTTATATGCCAATTTCCTCTAAACATGCACATGAATTTTCTCCAGTCAATTATGAGCTTAACAACTGGAGCTGTATAGTGCTCAGCCTTTTGTGCAAGAAAGCTCTCTAGGGTACACTCAAAGTATATGGTAGAGTTGAAACTTTATGAAATGATGATGCACCATTTGAACAAAAAGAGAACTTCTCTAAGAGGCACAAAACTTTGTCATCTTGATACTATTTCTTTCTGGAGCTGTAGTTTAGCCTAGCAAGTGTTCCTTCAAAAGCATTGCTATCTGATTCAATAGGCAGAGCCTGATTAGTTGTTTGGTATAAGAAGAAGCAATCTCTTTTTGTGATTGCATAACAATTAAACAATGCTTAATTCTTTTTGTTATGTTGCATTGTGACATATTACTGGCATTTCATTTAAAGTGTTTCTAAAATATAGTTAGTGAAAATGTTACTATAATGAGAGTAATGAAATTTTGTGACTATTTTGTTTTAGTAATGACTCATAATTACTATAATTATGGAAACTTCAGGGGCTTCTGTATTCCTCAGTGTTATGGCTATTGGGGTGCTAAAGTAGTAGAACACATTTTCCCCTCTTAGTCCACCAATTTTCAGAACATTGCACTTATCCACAAATTTTTGGTGAATTTTCATTCTTTTTTAAAAAACAACCCATTGTCTCTTTTCTCAAGCCCTCTTCTCTCTCACCATCATATCCTTCCTTGCTTCATTCTCTCTTTCCTCCCTCCTTCCCTCTCTCTTTTACTCCTTCCTTCCTTCCCTTTTGTTTCCATCCTTCCCTCTTTCCTCCCTCCCTTCCCTTCCTTCCCTCCCTCCCTCTCTCCATTCCCTTTCACCCTTCCTTCCAGCCATCTCTTCTTCCCTCCCTTCCCTCCTTTTTTCCTTCCTCCTTTCCTCCTGGGGGATGTTTCGCTGGAAGAAGAGAAAATAGAGAGAACATGAGAAATATGTTTCAAGATGTAAAATGGTTCCCATTGAGGAGGAAGGGAAAACTGACCTTCTGCTGCTTTAGAGACCAGGGAGCAATGGGTTCAAATTGCAGGGAAAGAGATTTGACTGAAAGTTTATGAAGAACTTCCTGACAGTAAGAGCTGTTGGAGAGTGGCATAGGTTGCCTCAGAGTGTGGTGGAGTCCCCTTCTCTGGTGGCTTTTCTGCAGAGGCTGTCTGTTGGGAGTGCTTTGATTGTGGGCCATCTTGCATGGCAGAGGTTGGACTGGATGACCCTTCGGAATCTCTAGGATCCCAGGATTCTCTATCAGGAATAGGAAATATGGGGTCTAATGGATACACTTTTTCTCTCCCATCCACCATCTCATCCTGACCAAGGCTAACCCTTTTGGAATCTAACCGTTTCCTGTCTTTCCTTCACGTTCTGTCTCTGAAAGAGAAGAGGAAGAGGCGGAAATGGTAGGATAAGGACTTGGGGGAAAACCCCTCTCTCCAGGCCTGCCCACCTCCTCCAGCCTACCATATGGCCCCCAAGTTAGAAATTTGCCCATGCCTGCCATATAGCCTTTTAAATAATAATAATAATAATAATAATAATAATAATAATAATAATAATAATAATAAGAGAACATGTTCCTAGTTTGAAAGTATTATTCTCTGTTTATTTGCATAGTCCTTACTTTGAAAGTAGTAGTTCTACTTCAGGAACTTTGTTTTTGCACCAAAAACTTTGTTAAATGGGTGGATGACGATGTTATGTTGGCTGACTGGATAGCATCTTATAGCAAAATGTGCTGTAACACAAAATGTGCTGTTCCTTATGCAGGGACAAGGTTTTTGCAGTTTAATAAACTTTTGCCATGTTTTAGGATGGAGCCAATTAGGAAATGACACTTATAACCTAGGAACAGAAATTATAGTGTAGAACATTAAATTTATTGGAATTCTGGCACTGAATTCTGTGAAATGTAGTTTAGGGCAGGGCCTTTTGAATTCTCTTCCCAAACTACATTTTCCAGAGTTCTGTGCTGTTCCCAGCAAACACTGCTCCCTCTTTCCCCCTCTTCTAATGGCGAGACCCTATTAATTTATAGAGGAAAGGCAAGGCACTAAGACAGCCTTTTTGGTTTTGCTTTCAAGTTGTGCTTTTTTGCACTAAATATAAAACTTACTTTGGGAGCCTTCCAAGGTTTACAAAACTAAAACAAAAAGGGGAAAGCTTATATTCTGAATTACAAGGACTGTTGAAAAATGCACACCTCTAGCTGGTGTATAGTCACTATTCATAATTGTGCAAATGCTATTGAATGACAACTTTATGTGATAAAATCATGAAAGCCCCCCCCCCCCAATGCAGTGTTGTCCATTTATGCCAACATTTACTTTATCCACATAAAATAATATTGCAGATGTTAAAAACACTTGTTAACTGTGTGGTGACAGATGCCTGATCAGCCTGGAGGAGAGAGGATTCTCTAAAGGAACACAGATAAAGCAAGCAGCCTTTGACAAAGGTTTTTGTCCTACCATTGATCAATATGAGGGAATTTTTGTTACTAAGAAAGAAGGTGAACCAGTTCAAACACTGAATTAAAAAGAAAGCCATCAAGATCAGTGAGCAAAGAAAGATTGAAGCTATGCAATCTTATGAATTCCTAATGCTACATGTAGCACTCTTTCTCTTTCATCTCTTTCTCCAGTTTCTAAGATCCTGAGCAATCACTGCCAATCTTTATTTTGAGAGCCATGGTGAGACCTGTTGAAGAATCTTCAGTTCTCGTTTTCTCCTTGCTGCTTTTTATAACAAGGTAATATAAACTCTGAAAAAAGTAATTTTTGAACTGCAGCTCGTAGAATTATCCAGCCAGTCATGGAGAACAGAACCATCAATGGCTACCATCAGGATACCTAGATGCCACCTCCTTTATCAGAGGAATTTTGTGTGTTATGTGTGTTATGTGTATCATATGTTGGAGAATTTGAGATGAAAGGTAGTTTCATTCATATCCTCTTGGCAGGTTTTCTATAGGCAGCTGTATTGACACTATATGCATGAAATGCTACACTGGATAGACATTTGCTCTGATACAGTGCAACTTTTGTGTAACTTTTTATAAGTTCTGACCGGCAAACTTCACTTTGCAAGCCTCCTTTACAGTTTTTCTTCTATTTCCATGAACATAAAGTCCCCGAATCTTGACCTTTCTTGAATCATATTTTCTCTACTGATGTTATGTGTCTTCAAGTCATTTCAGATTTATAGCAACAATAAGACAAATTATAGAGAAAACCTTTATTATAAGGTTTTCTTGGTAGAATTGCTTAGAGGGCTTTCCTTTGCCTTCTTCACAGGCTCAGAGTGTGTCTTGGTCACCAATAGGTTTTCATGGCTGAGCAGGGATTCAGACCCAGATCTACCAGTCGAACACTTAATCCATTACACTTCACTGGCTCTCACCCTTTTCTATATTTGTAACATTCTGAATTGATCTTCACACCAACATCACACTCACTCTCATCTACTACCAAACAGAGGAAGGAGTTTGGTGCCAGAGTATAATAAATCTATCATGATAATAGTGGCTTTGGGGACATGATAATAATATGGTATTTGATAATATACAGCTTACCTCATTGGAAAGCTTCTTATTTTCCTCAAGCAAAGATTATATATAGCTCCTCCTGGAGGAAAGAACAATTTTCCTCTGACTTCTGAATGGACATCCCATAAAATGAGTAATGATCCATTTAATTGCTTTATCTAAAAGAGCATGGATATGACTAATGGATAAAATAACACTACTATAGTAGCTCTAGATAGTTACCATTCTTAAAGTAATGAAGTATGATCATAAGTGATCTGCTTTTTTCTTATTAATTTGTTGTCAATTCATGCCTAACTTCATTCTCCAAAAGCTCAGATGGTCTATAGAATGATCTCAGCAATAGCATTGACTTCAGTTTTTTAAAATTACTGGAGTCATATATTACAACATAGCTGTCTTTTCCTTATGGTCAATCACGGAAGAAACATAGTTGTTTTATCTGTGTATAATTCTGGTACAAACTCCATGTCTGAAACTAAGTACTGTGATGGATTGGTACTTAAAAACACATTATCTCATTTTGGTCTGCATATCTGTGCGTGTGTGTGTGTGTGTGTGCGTGAGAGAGAGAGAGAGAGAGAGAGAGAGATTCAGCTTGGCTTTTGTTGATTCACTCATCAATCTATAACAGCAATACTGTGTATTTTCTATGTCCTATTTAAATCAACTCTTAAATACCTGTTACCATTATCTTTCAGTATTCTTTTGCTAGTGTAGGGACAGAAAAATTACAGATCTAAAGAAGGTAAAGAAGAAATAAATGACACACAAAATTTTACACTTAAATATGTCAATCATAATTTAACCGTAACGGTCCACTTTATACAAACCCATCATTACTAAGAAGCAAATAATAAACCATATATATTTTTGTCCAAAATGAGTATCCATTAGTGAATAAATTGAAAAGCATTGTTATTTTATCATCATGAAACATATCTGGTATTTACCATGTCCATGTGATTAGTGATGAGTCAGAATATTTCTAACTATAGCTTAGAAGTTTCAGGTGGATCTAAACACAGCTTCATGACTTTTTCCTCAGCTGAAGTCATACTGAATATTATGCTGCTTACATGCACACAAGGGACTCTCCAAACCAACGCAGTTGGTTGGGAGAGCGATTTGCCCCTCCCCCCAGAAGGCAGAGAATGGGAGGTTCCTTCGAACCTCCTGGAAGAGGGGAGGGGGCTGGCTCATCACGTGAGCCAGCCTCCTTCCTTCAGTCTTGTTAAGACTTTCTAAGGAGACAGACGCACCTTTCGACTGCTGCTCAGGTCGGTCTTGGGAGCTGGCTGGGAAGAAGTGGGTTCCTTCCCTCCTTCCCTGCTGATCCAGGGCTGTGTGGCAGCGTGGGCGAGGTCGGAGCAGCTTGGGCGAGGATGGAGCTTTCCCGGCCTGAAGATCGGGTGGCGCGCGCGCTGGTCGCCCCGGGCAGCGGCCGCCATTACCTCGCCGCGGCTGGAGGTAAGGGACGGCTTTTCTCCGGCTTCCTTGGCTATCCGTCATAAGTAACGCTGGCCGGGCTCCGGCTTGCAAGACGAGCTCGGGCGGGCTTTTTGTCGCGGCTGGGTTGTGAGTGTTCGTTTGCGCGTGCGGCTTCCTCGCGGCTTAGGCCCTGTTTTTTGGTTCCTGAGCGCCGCAGCGCTAGGCGCCATTTTGACGTATTTTTTGGGCCGTTTTGGCGTCATTGGCCGCCATTTTGTTAGCGGTGCTTTCCTCGACTGCGCAGTTCGATTTATTTTAATTATAACAGTGCGGCCGTAGTGGAGGCTGAGGCCTCGATCCGGCCGCGCTGTGGTTAAGGCGAGGCCCGATCCGGCCACGCTAGCGGCGGCGGTTGTTTTCGCCAGCCGCGCTATGCGGAGGGATGATTGCTTTTATCCCTTTGAGCAGCGGCCGCCATTTTTGCTGGGCGCGCTGCCGCCATTTGGTATATTAGCATGGCCTGTTTTTGCTGTAGTTCGGGCGAGGCCCCGATCCGGCCACGCTAGCGCCAGCGGTTGTTTTCGCCAGCCGCACTAGGCGGAAGGAGGAGTGCTTTAATCTCTTTGAGCAGCGGCCGCCATTTTGTTGGGCGCGCTGCCGCCATTTTGTATATTAGCATGGCCTGTTTTTTGGCTTGCTAAAAGAAGGCTGGCATAAGCTTGGCATAGAGAATGTCCGGAACTATGAAGACTCCTTTTGATTTATGGTCCAATTTTCTGAAGTTGTGTTAGGTTATAATACTATATATATATATAAGGAAAAAAAAGCCCTGTTGAATATTGTCATACAGTCTCTTGACACTAAGTATAAATCCACATCCACATAGTTATGTGGTGATTGTGTTATATCACCGTTCTTCTTTATAATGATATTGTACTGCTGAGAGTTTTAAATGTGGCTGCAGACTACACACGCCCGGTGGATCATAGAACCAACAGAACATGACTTAATAATTATAGTTCTAATTGAACAGATACAAATTAGCACATGGTGTCTCGTTCAACTCTTTGATTCTAATTTTCCTGTAGGCAGGAGAGGGTGATGGCACATGGTGTCTCTTCCGACTCTTTGATTCTATGATTCTAAGGCTCCATAGGCTGGAGTGGGCGTATGACACATGGTGTTTCTTCCAACTCTTTGATTCTATGATTCTATGGTGCCATGGGCACTTTCCCACCGCCACCATGCAAGGATATTTGTACACAAATATAGCTTTAGCGTTTCTAATAAATGTTTGGCGGTATAGGTAGCTACATGCATATATACATGTATGTATCGATAGATTTATGTGGGGGTCTCTTTCAACTCTTGACTCTATGGTTGTGGCAGGCTGGGAGGGTGCTACGGGGGTCAACCTTGCGCTGTGTGCATAGCTTGCTCTCATTGGTGTCTTCTACTCCCCTCCGTTTCTTTAGGATGCCTTCAAAGAAAAACAAGGGGGGCCCTAAGGGAAAGGGTCCCGCAGAGAAGACGGGTCACAAGCGCCCTTTACGTCAGGACGGGTCATCGTTGGATGAGGATGGCATGTCTATGGAAGATTTGGAGGCCCTTCTTCAGCGTGTTAACCAAGTTGAAAAGGATAGGGGGGTGGGGATTGGTGGGGCTGGTTCACGCCCCACTCGCCAGGCAAGCAAGAAGCAATTGTTTAAATCCTTGTTGTCCCGGGTTTCTATTTTAGAGTCGGTCTCGGTTTTGAGGGCTGGAGGGGCGGTTCGGCTTCCTGACCAACCGGTGGCTCCGGGGGCTGCAGAGGGCTCTTCTTTGGCGTCTTCGGCTGTGCAGACCATCACCAGCCCTGAAGCATATTCCTCAGGGCAGACGTCATCCGGGTCCATGGCGGCTGCTGTGGCCGGACCCAGTCAGCCCGCGGCAGTGACCTCCACGTCCAGTGCCGTGGCCGGGTCCACTCAGACGGCGGGCTCGACTGCTGCTTCCACTGATGTAGCAGGGCGCGACCAGTTGGTGATGGCTGTCCCCAAGCCACCTGAGGTCCTGGTGGAGCGGACGGTTGTTGGCCATAGTTCATCAGCAGGTACTTCCACCACACTCACATCGACAAGTACTTCCACCTCACTCACATGGCCCTGGGACCAAGGGCGGGCTCACACTGCGGTGGGGGTTCAGTCACACGCTTCAGTTGGGATTCAGTCTGCTGGGGGGTCGGAACCCAGTATAGGGGAAGATAGGGCTGATTCCACCACTCAATCGGCCAAACAGCCTACTGTCACCTTGGAATCGGCACGAACTGGTGAAGCCAACAAATTTTGGGGCACAGCAAAATGGCCACCGCAAGCTACTCCTACTGTCAGTCTATCAGGTTTAGGTTCCCATTTGGCAACTAAAACTATGGAGAAGATATTGAGAAATGAATATGTTGATATCTTTTCTCTATACTTTAGGGATCTGGATAAGAAGGAAAAGGATGAGTTATATGAGGACAGTAAGGAGAAAATTAAGAAACGCAAGGTTGAGCAGAATTGGGAGAACTGGCTCCCTTGTTTCACGATGTACGCAAATCTGCTTTCTGATGCTGCCCCGGAAAGGGCTACAGCTTTGTGGCAGTATCAGAATATTATTAACAAGGCTTATGTTAGCGGCCCTCCCAACGCTTGGCTAGAATATGATAGGCGCTTTAGAGCCGAAGCGGCTTGCCACCCAGACAAACGCTGGGACTTGATCGACGACCAAATTTGGATTGAAGTTATGAATCCATCTAGGGCTTCCTCTGCCTTGAAGGCGGACAGTGGGCACACTATTTAGAACAAAGCGGGACAGCCCTTTCGGCAGGGGGCTCCCCAGCTGCAGTCCCAGCGCCAAAAGCCTTTATGCTGGGAATTTGTGGCTCAGGGAGCCTGTTCACGGAAGAACTGTCGATACGCGCACTCGTGCTCTATTTGTTTCGGCACCCACCCGTCCCAAAATTGCCCCAAGGGGAGAGCCGCGAGAGGTAATCCTAGGGACACCCAATTTGTTAAGAAACCCTCAGGACAGGCCGCAGTTCCAAAAGGGCCCCAGCCCAATTAAGTTAGATCAGTTGAAGGTTTGGTTGGATCAGTACCCGGATAGGGGGTCAGCTAAATACTTATGGGAAGGTTTTTCAGAGGGTTTTCGTATTCCGGCGTTGGGTCCCCGGTTTCCCACGTTATCCCCAAATTTGAAATCCATTATAGGAATGGAAGATTTAGTACAGCGTAAAATTGATAAGGAAGTATTAGAAGGGAGGGTTTTGGGCCCATTCACGGTGCCACCAACGCCGATGTTGCGGGTATCACCTTTGGGAATAGTGCCGAAGAAAACGCAGGGGGAATACCGCCTCATTCATCACTTGTCCTATCCTAAGGGCAGGTCGGTGAACGATGCAATTCCCGACGAGCAATGCTCAGTTCACTATGCATCGTTTGATTCGGCTGTGCAGCTTGTTCGTCGGTTTGGGATCGGGGCTGAGCTGGCTAAATGCGACATTAAGTCGGCATTTCATTTGCTTCCGGTCCACCCGGCTGACTTTGAGCTGCTGGGTTTTCAATTCTGGGGTTTTTTCTACATGGATAGGGCACTTCCCATGGGGTGCTCCATTTCCTGTGCGGCCTTTGAACAGTTTAGTACCTTCCTGGATTGGGCAGTTCGGACCAAGTCCAGAATGTCGGGAGTCACTCATTATTTGGATGATTTCCTATTCGTAGGGCATTCCGGGTCGGGTAATTGTAAGGAGTTATTCGGGTCATTTCAGCAGCTAGCACAGGGATTAGGGGTTCCCTTGGCAGAAGAAAAAACGGAAGGCCCGTCACTGGTTCTGACCTCTTTAGGGATCGAACTGGACACGGTAAATCAGTATTCCAGGTTGCCACCTAATAAAGTGGCAGACTTGACGGGTAGAGTCCAGCAGTTTTTGTTTCGTAGAAAGGCTACTTTAAAAGAATTTCAGGAGTTAATTGGCCACTTAAATTTTGCGTGTAGGGTTGTTGCCCCTGGGAGGGCCTTTTTTGCGTAGGCTATGCAATGCCATAGCAGGGGTCAAGATGCCCCATCATCGGATTAGGGTTACACATTCGGTTAGGGAGGACCTGTCCATTTGGTTGGAATTTCTGGAGGGTTTTAACGGGGTTTCATTCTGGAGACAGGAGTTAAGGCTGCAGGACGCTCTTAAAGTGGCGTCCAATGCATCTGGTGCAGTTGGCTTCAGGGTGTTTTTTCAGGGACACTGGTGTGCCGAAGTCTGGCTGGACAGTTGGCACGCGCAGGGGATCACATCAGACTTAACATTTTTGGAATTTTTTCCTATACTAGTTGCAGTTACATTATGGGTTAAGGCCTTTGCCGATTCAACCGTTCATTTTTGGTGTGATAACCTTGCCACTGTTCAGGTTATCAACACTTTGACGTCAAAATCCAATAGGGTGATGGGGGCTCTTAGGCAGTTCACATTACACTGTTTGAGGTATAACATTTTGTTTAAAGCCTTTCACATAGCGGGAATAGACAATTCTTTGGCTGATGCTCTATCTCGCATGCAGATGGAGCGCTTCAGACAACTCGCACCCAGCGCCGACGTTCATCCACAGCGTATGCCAGGCCATCTTTGGCAGGTTGGAGGGATGAGGCGGTAATGGGTATGGCTTTAGCTTTAGCCCCAAGTTCACGAAATTCTTACATGAGGGTGGTTAGGGAGTTTCATGAGTTTAGGCAGTTTTACGAGTTACCATCCACAGTACCGATTCCTTATGAACATTTGGCGCAATTCTGTGTGTACTCACACAGAAGGGGCCTAGCGCCGCACACTATTAAGTCCCAGCTGTCGGCCTTGGCCTACTGGTCAAAAGCGCAGGGCCTTTCAGACCCCACGAATGATTTCCGCCTACATAAAATTATTGCGGGTTGGGCCCGTCAACGGGGTCCTTCGCAGGATAAGAGAGAACCCTTGTCACCCACAATTTTAAAGGGATTGAAGGGAACATGGCCCAAAGTGTGTCGGTCCGAGTATGAGCAGCGGTTATTTCATGCAGTGGCCTTGACGGCCTTTTTCGCTGCTCTTAGGATAAGTGAGTTACTCGCCTTGTCGAAGAGTGATGTCTCTCAGTGGGCTTTGTTGTTGTCAGATATAAAACTAACGCATGACACCCTCCAAATTTTGGTACGTTTGTCCAAGACGGACCAGCAAGCCAAGGGTGTTGTGGTTACATTGGCCAGATGCAGTGACCCCGAGCTATGCCCTGTTTCGGCAATGGCACATTTCATACAAGTTAGGGCCAAGTCAAGGGGATATTTGTTCTGCCATCAGGATTCTACTCCCCTCACGAAATATCAGTTTTGGGCCATCACAGTTAGGGCGCTGAAGATGCTGGGGTTGGGTTCTCACAAATTTTGCACTCACTCTTTTCGAATAGGGGCGGCATCTTTGGCAGCACACTTGTGTTACAATGATGAGGCCATTAAATCAATTGGCAGGTGGAAATCGGACGCTTACAGGCGATATGTTCGCTCGGTACTTGTTTGAATTTGTTGTTTATTTTTCAGAGACTGCCAGGTTGGTGCATAGATGGAGGATCCTTGTTTGTGGGCATAGTTATGTCCACTGGGCGGAGAGATACACCAGGAACCCGTCCTTTGGCCAGCATCTGGGTTGCGCTTCCACTGCATTGGTCGAGTGGAAGGGTGTTCGGGGCCTTCGTTGGGACGGTTTGGTTCCCTTGTTATTGCATGATAGGAGCGGGGCCCCTCCTGACGTTTTGGTGCTCCATATCGGAGGTAACGACCTTGGCCTGCTTAACGGCAGGGCCCTATATCTACAAGCCCGTGCTGACATTCTTAAGATCTGGCAGGCATGGCCCCGGGTTCACATCACTTGGTCGGCCATCACTACACGCCTTCGGTAGCCAGGAGGCGGTGACGTCAGGAAGCTCGAGAAGGCCAGAAAGCGTGTGAACTGGGCCATGCGCACGGCTTTGGCAAGGGGCAGAGGATCTTACATACACCATAGAGACATTACGCACGACAAAACACAGTTTTACCATTATGATGGTGTACACTTAACAGATTTGGGTAACGCACAATGTTTGGCTGATTTGCAGTTAGGCATTCAGGAAGTTTTAAGGGGCTTGGTGGGGGATGGGGGCGAAATAGACATTTGCCCCCAATCTGTGGCATAAATAGATCAGGAAAACACAGACATGGAGGTATACGCAAGGCACCCCTTAAGGGTGGGGGGCAGTGTACAACAATCACTCACCTAGAAGTCACCAAATGGGTGAGGGGACATCACTTGGCACAGAAATTGGAGAAGCCGATTACAATAATATGAGACAGGCTTCTCCAGACTTTTACCTTCAGGTTGCCTGGTTGGGGATCCAGGGCACACAGATATTACACACTAAATAGCCGAGGACGCTGCCTCGGCTAGCCACCAAGTTCCTAGACACATAGTTTAGTTCAGTTGAACTTAAATAGGTAACATTCAATAAAAGTTGCCCAATTTGAATCCATATCATTGTTGTCTGTCTCGTTATTTCTGGGGTCAGGGGGCAATGCAGCTACTGTCATTTACCCTGTGCTAGCTAGAGCATAGCCTACTACACACTATTTAATATGGAGAAGGGACTATTGGTTTAAGACTAGCATTAAGACTTTTATAATAACTCAGCTGAGCACTTCCAAGGAATGGGATGTTAAAAGCCTTAATAAGTATGCCTCAAATGAGCCATAAAAATTACAAACTGTGCTTGTTTGCAACATGCCTTCCATGCAGTCATGCTTTGCCTTGATTTTATGCACAGTGAAAATATTATTGTTAATGTTGTTTTTGTTGTTGTTGTTGTTGTTGTTGTTGTTAATAATGGAAGGGAAACAAGTTTCTTGAGTGTCTGGAAATCCTAATGAGTATTCTAGAAGAGTCAAAATCTTCATGATTTAATACTTATTCTATGCAGAAATTATACGTTTATGAATGAAGAAAATCAGAAGACAACATTTCTATGCAGCATACAACTTTTCTGCACAGAAAATAAGATTTCTGTTAATTGCATTTTTCTACATAGAACCTGTTTTTTGTACAACCCCCCCCCCCCATTTTCTTGTTTTTCTTTGTATGTGAGTATAGTAATTACAAATAAGTACTATAATTGGGGAAATTTCAGGGGCTCCTTCCTCCCTCATTTTAACAGCTATTGGCGTTAAACTTGCCACAATGCTAAAACTCATTTACCACTGCTAGCCCATCAAGTTTCAGATGTTTCACTTATCTACGGATTTTGGTGAATTTTCAAAATATTAAAAAACATTTTAAAAACAAACTGCAAGAGCTAGCTCCTTAAATTTTGTATACAATGACACAAGATAATTGGGATTATTCTCCCCAACTTTCAGAAATATTCATACATCTTCTGATTTTAAATATTTTTTAAAGTGTTGACAAAAAAAAAATATGAATCCACAACAGCTGTCTCATTGAATGTCTGTCATATTAACAAATAGAAACCACTACTAACCCATTCTACATTTTCATAGAATCCTAGAGTTGGAGGGGTGTCCCAAGGGCCAACTAGTCCAACTCCCTTCTTCCAGGCAGAAGGACACCATCAAAACTCTCCTGACAGATGGCTATCCAGCCTAAATTAATACGCTTCCTCTATTGAGTTGGAAAGGAGCCCCAAGGGCCATCCATTTAGGGATTTCTTCCTAGCCCAGCACAGATTTACTTACTAGAATTGAAGCATCAGTCAGACCTCCTCTTTGCAGATTCAACAATTTCTTGGAACTCTGACTGGTTGCTGCTACTGAGGGACAAAGCTCTCCCCTCTCCTGATTGGAGTTTTCTGATGAGAGCAGAATTCTGGTAAACGTAGTTTATGGCTGGGCCTTGTGAATTCTCTAACAAAGGGCTCCTTGTCTTGCCAAACTACATTACCCAGAGTTCTGTACTTTCTTTCCTAGTGAAGTCTGCTGTTTCCCTGCTTTTCCCCTTCTAATGGCAAGAGGCCATTCATTTAATGGGAGTCTTTTTGGTTGCTTGCCATGAATAAGAAACTGACTTTTGGAGTCTTCCAAGCACTACAAAATTAAAAAGAAAAAGGATTGGGTAAGTTTTGATTCTTAAGTTTTAGGCGCTGGCCATGTCCATGTTTTGGATATCACTTTGGAAGTACAGATTTAACAAAAAATTTTAATATGACTTACCAAACTTCCAAAACTTTTGCACAAGCCTACTAACTATAGAGCTAAAGGGGCCACCAGTGATGTTTTTTCAGAGTTTTTACTGGCTTGTGAAGCATCAGGGCTTCATTGTATTGCTAAAAGGATTGTTTTTTAAAGCTGGCAAGATGGGCTAAATCCATTAATAGATAAATTAAATGGGTCAAATAGGTCATCACAGCTAGAATCCTTCACTGTCATTATACTTTTTGAGTGCAGATGTTTTTGTGCAGCACTACAATAAGAATGGATGACACAGTATTTCAAGTTTCATTTTCTACATTTGAAAGTAGAACATAATGAATAAGGAAAAGGGTTTTTTTTTTCAGCCACAACACAAATATATCCAATAGCTACTGTTCTGCAAAACATTTTGTTTGGAGTATGAGGAGCTTGTTGGGGGTAAAAAAAACCCAGAGGATAAGATGTTGTAGATGATAAATGAGTGATACATAAGAGGCTTAAGCACATATTTTCGACATATTACTGCACTTGAATTCTCCCAATATGATGTCAAAAAGCAAAAAGATTGTTAAGATTTGTGACCTTAGTTATCCATGTTTTTATTGTATTTAAATTTCTGTGAGACCCTTTTAGATAAAAGGCGTTGACCTACAAAATCACAGGACAGATAAGCAAGTAAGTGAATTATACTCAAGATCAGCATGTTCCCCAAATCCACACTGTCATGATGTATGGCACAAAAGATTTTCAAAACTTGCCATTTTTCAGTACAGCCATCTCCATCAATCACAATGGTGCCAAGAATCACAGCTGCAGAAAATGTATAGGACTGTGCTATAAAACAAGTATCAAGAAGACAGAAAGAGCTACACTGAGTGTCAAAGCCTAGTAGCTTTCCAGTCTTAAATATTTATGTATTCTTAGATTTAGTTTTAATACATTGCCTGTTGAATGGGATATCCAATTTAGCTAAATCCTGAAATCATAGCTGAATCCTGAAATCATGAGCTGTACAAAGTACCCATTACACAAGATTAACCTTTCTTTAGCACCAGAACAAAATAGTATGAAACAATTTGGACCAATCTGGATGCATAGGCCTCATTTACACTGGCTTTTAAATATGGCTTCGGGATGACTTGAAACTGCAGGTACAAAATGCACATTGACAATGTGTGCTGCAGCATGAATGAAAGGAATCACAATGTATTAAAGTAAGTTGCAAAAAAAGTTTGTGATATGCTCTTTAATTTGCTGCAGCAGGTCACAATATATTCCATATCCCAGGGCAAAGCCAGCTCTGCTGAATGTGAAATGTAGATACAAGAGCTGTGCACAGATCCATTTTTTCAAAACAGGCTGTTCTAGCTCTTTCTGATTTTTCAGCCACACCTACTGTTGCTGTCACTTTTTTGGGCTGCAACAGAATATGTGGCTGCCAAACACGGCTACTTTCACATGGAGCAACACCTGTTTTCCTTGTTAGCCCTGCCTGTTGAGCCAATCAGAATAGAAGAAAACCATGATGTGTCTTTTAGCCAAGCGGGGCCTCCATTTTTCTGTTGCAAGCAGGCTTCTGAAAGAGACAGATCATGCTCCAGTCCACTTGTGATCTTAATGCCACTCACAGCTCTGCATCACTTACCTTGCTTTTTGCCTCAAATAGCAACAAATAAGTGTTTACTTTCAACACACCTAAGAAATGGCCATTGACTGTGCCCTTCACATGACACAAGCTTCAAATATGGGGTAGAGGTATCTTCTGTCATTTCTAAATTGGCCATAAAATGAGGAGATAATTTATATCTTTTTTTAAAGAATGGCTAATGCTCCTTCAGGTGGTGTGGCTCCCACTGAAATAACAGTTTAAAAGGGTTACCTTAACTCAGCTTCATTGAAAGGGTGTTGAAGAGAAATCATGCTAGAAAGGGTGGTTTTTAAAATCTGATGCCTTAACCCTGAGCAAGCTAGATTCCATAAGGAAAAATCAACCTTGGATCACTGCTTAGTACTTTTCACATTTGGCAAACAAATACTCCATACATAAAGCTTCCAAACTATTAGCTACTTTCATTGATCTAAAAGAAGGCTTTGACTCCATAACAAGATACCTGTTGTGGGACAAGTTAAGAGCTCTAAATATTGATCCCAGACTTTTGTTTCTAATTAGACAACTGTGTTCTAATACTCTAATACTGTTTGCCAAATTAGATGCTCTGAGGAAGGCCAGCTAACTTCTACAATTAGTGCTACACATGGGATCAAGCAGGTCTGCATACTGTTTCCTACTTTGTTCAACATATTCCTGTATGATTTACTCCAGGCTTTAGCTTTGGTGAATGGTCATAGTCCCAAGATCAATCTACACATGTTCCCTTATTTTTACTAGCAGATGATGCTATGCTATTATCCTTATTCATTGCTTTGCCAATTACTGTGAAATAAATAGATTGGAAATTAGCTATGTTAAATCCAAAATTTCCATTTTAACCAAAGAGTTGAACAGGCCAAATACTTTTAATACTTTTGGCATTTGCTATATATATAACCTGTTGTGGCTCTCACAGCAACAAGCAGAAATGGCTTCTGTCTGTGAAGCAATTCCCATCATCCGGAGAACTATTTTCTCCCTGAGGCACTAAAAAAAGTGTTGGCTCCAATTCAGACTCTTATTCAAGAGTATCAGGTCCCATCACCAAAGTGTCCTCCTCTTCAGACCAGGCCTCAGTATCTGACTCTTGCAGCAAAGTCAACTTGTTCTCTTGCCACATCATTAATTCCTTGCAAGCATGGAGTCATGGCAGCATATTTTCACATTTTGATTAATCCTACCCAGAAGAGAGCTGTGGTGACTGCAAGATGTAATGTGTTGCATCAGCTCTTTTCGATGGGAGATATAAAAAAGTGGAATGTTCCAAAAGGGTTTGTTCTTGTGACTTGTTGTCTATTGAAATACTTCATAACAGGCCTGTAGCGAGGGGGCGGGGGTTAGAGGTTCAACCCCCCCCCCCCGAAATGTTTCAGATTTTTTAAAAAAAACCTGGTTTACTCATGAATTTTAACTGGTTAACCAAATCCCCATGCTAAGTCTATGAGATGCAAAAAATTAAGAGTCCCTCCAGAACTGTAAGCACTATCTCAAGCAAATATTGACAATTTATTCACACTGTCATTACTTGCAGCAATAGCCGATGTAGTGAAGCAACCAAGTTGGGGGAGGGGGGTGTTGAATGCTCTCATTAAGGAGGCCAGACTTGGTGGAGGTGGTTGACAGGGGCAGAGCTGCAGGCTATTGAAGGCTGCTCTGCCCCCTGCCATGCTCTTTGCTTCAGTGTGTTTCAACACACACACACCCCCAGTGAAATTTTCAACCCCCCCCCAAAAAAATTCAACCCCTCCCGAAAAATTTTTCTGGCTACGGCCCTGCTTCATAATTCTTTGTTTGTTTGCCCCAAATATGATAATATATGGATGAAATACAGGACTTCCATTATTCACAGTGTCCTCAATGGCAAGAATGTTATAAAATTCCATAACTTCTGAACTCTGGTACATTCTTTTGTGAGACTGTTGCAAATTTTATCCTTGAGATTAGTAACTTTTAAGTATATTTTCTTTTAATCTGTGATTTCCTATTGTTGTATATACCAGTGTTATATGCCAATTTTGGCTGTGTGTGTGAATGCCAATTGGATAATTAGGTTACCAAATAGCCCCATCATAGATCATATCCCATTTCAAATTAGACATGGAGGGCTGTTCTATAAAGGCCTTAAAAGTGGCCTCAGTTTGTGATGACCATTTCAAACATGTGTATGATACAATTTTTTCAGATGTGAAAAATATTTTTATCTCAAAGTTTGAGATAGAACCAATAAGAACAAAGAACACTAAGGGAAGATGGTCACTTATGTCAAAGCAATCAATGCCAAACAGGGAAATTGAGCTCAAAGGGTATGGGGATACCAGAACGTAATCTATCACACTACAACCTGGCTGAAATTAAAGTAAAGCCATCTGCATGGATTCAATGAATCAAGCCATGTCTCCAAGTCTGCAAGACCTGAGCAGGACTGTGATGACATGGTAACTTGGAGGCCTCTCATTCAGGTTCATTGTAAGTCAAAGTTGACTTGATAGTAGTTAGCAACAAACAGGGTTGCATTGTAAATACAATATTTTTAATAGCATGTAATTCAGTAGATCTTATTGTGATAGATAGATCCATATATATACAAATATAGATATTTATATTTTTAAAATAAAATCTACACCAGAGGCAATTTTTTGCTAAGAAAGAAAAAGAGCATTCCATTTCCAGATCATCGCATCAGATTGTTTTGAGCAACATCAAGAATAAACTTTGTGTTTCCTTTTAAAGAGATGTTTTAGTGCTCCATAAGAAAGATTGTACTTCTTAACAACCTGATGTTCCCACTGTGTCTCTGTGCGTGTGAAGTTTTTAACATGATGTTTAAACCTATGAGGTTGTAAATCTCTTCCTTTTCACAGGTGCTAAGTTCACTCAAAATAATTTTCCAACATAGCAAATAAAAATAAGTGCCAGTTTAAACAAAATTGAAACATTTTCAGTACCTGCTAGGTTGGGAGCCCCATCAATGTCACTGCTAACAACAGAGCATCAATCACACTGCACTTGAAATACTGCATGCCGTAATAGACTCAGCTTGTCATACTTGGCTTCCATCTTATCCAACTTGTAAGAAAAACCTAGTTCTGCATCTTTGCAATGAGGGTGTGAAGGCATAAACAATAAAATTCAGCATTGAAAAAAAACTATTAGTTTCTTTGACTTTCAAAAGGCTGCTTTCCCTTTTCAGATTTTGAGTTTGATTTTTTTTAACCACTGGAAGTATCTAACTGCTTGCATATTGCTCCTCATTTCCCTTCTCTCATAGACAAAAGCTTAACCCCTACTCCTCAATATATAAATAACAAGATTTAAAAGATGGGTTGAATTGCTAGGTGTTCTTTTGTCCCATTTCAAATCAACAGGTTATCATTGCAAGGAATTGATTAATTTCTCTCATAAGTTTGAGAGAGGTATGGGGAAATGTTAGCAACAAATCTGAGTATGCAAAGGGGTGAAATAACATAACTTATGCTGACCCGATTCACATTTTCAAATTTAGAGTTAAATAAACACGTGAGACATTAAGAATAAGCATAACATTTACCAAATATTTAGCACAGGAAACATTTCTGTCTGTGTAGACGTCTCACATGATGTAGAAGTATGGAAGTAAATGTTGATCAGTTATATCTTTGTTGCATTTCTCAAAGTTTCTTTCATATTTTCATCCACATTTGAATGTATTTAGGCTGTTCTCTTGAAGCCACACTATGCAATTGCAGCCTAGTAATCCTTAACCTCAGTTGGAGTAAGTCTTCTAAATATTGTGTTGCAACTTCTCTCCAATTTGCCACATAGAAATTTGATCGGAAATTTGATATTAGTTATGCACCTTTTTTAGATGTGTGCATAGCTTTGAACATCTTGTGACCAAACATGGTACTCACATATGATCATTTCTGAGGAGAATGTACTTATGTTTACTGTCCATCAGATGTGAAATGGCTATTTCAGAGAATTACAAAGCTAATGGATCATTTTTGCATTCCAATGTACAACTGTAATGTTTTAGGGTTTTATATTCAATTATTGCATACACACCTCTATATTAAATAGATGCAAAGCCTTCCTTTTTCAGAAGCTTATCCTTATCCAGAGTGGATAGATGTCCTGGGAGGTAGAGCTAGCACACTTGGTCTCTCTCTTTCTTTGTTCATGCAGTCCTTAAATAGAACATCTGAAAGAGCTACTGTCTGTGAAACATATAGTGTGGCACTGAGGTGAAGTATGATTATATTTACTTCAGGGGTTGTTACTCTTGGAGAACCCATCTAAATAAAGAGAGGAATGAAACAAACTAACAAACAAACAATAAGGCATTTAAGTTGACATTCTTTCACGGTAAAAATCAGTTTTAAGGATTAATGATTGAATTGAACCCTCCATAGGTTAGCTAATATCTCTCCTATCTCCTTCTTCCTAGCTGCATTTCCTCAAGGTTTTCAAATGCATTAGAGTTACCCAAAGAGCCGGATGAACAGATTCATCACCATTGATCAAAACCGACTTTGAGGATGTCCTTCAGGTGCATCAGTTGGTGATTTGAAACAAGTGCCACTTCCTGGCTGTCTTATGTTTTTACGGCCTCTAGTGAACATCAATAATATGAATTCCATTTTAATTCTTCTGTAAGGGATCTTATTTATAGAGCAATTTCCATTGCAGTGTCTTGTCCCTGTAAAATGATTGCCAACTCAGGCTGCTGTTAAAGTTTACAGCTCAGGTCTCCTTTCAAGGCACAATATGGATATTACTCTTTTTTCCTCAGAAATGTAATTTAAAATACAAACCACAGGGAACATATTAACTCCTCACAAACTTATCAGTTCTGAATGGCTAGATGAGTGTGGAAACTGGTCAAGATCCATCCAAGAATATGTAAAAAAAGTGACATTGTTGCTGTGAACAGCATTTTTCAACTTGGCAGTACAGGTTGACAACTTTGTTCAAGGCATAGAGAAAACATCAGGTTTTTAAACATTGGCTTTAACTAAAAGGGTATCTTTTTCATAGTTGATCAAAATAACAGTTGGCACAAGTTCTGGAAATGCTTTATAAAATCTCCCTATTTCTTGATTCAAAACAATCCAGATGTTATTTTTGACTATCAAATATACTGTCACTTTCAATGAGCAGCTCGGAGTATGGTATTTATTTCCTTAAATTATATCCTGACAAATAGCATTGAAACAGCATTTAAATATACCAAAACAAGAAATAATTGAGGAAATCAAGTAGTGGGTAGGAATCTGTAGTACAATATCAGCAGAGAACTAAGCTGCTAAGCATAACGCTGTGTGTAACCCTATCTAAAATGGGGGGGGGCATTTCATATGGGTACACCATGGGTACAATTGGAAGCCACCAACTACACTATGTGAATGTACACTATGTGTACATTCACATAGTGTAGTTGGTGGCTTCCAAGTTATTGTAGCAGTGAATTCATTCTGGGCTTTAGACAGGTTTAAAAGGAGATCAGATTGTAAACCAGCACTAAGTAAATGTCTCATTGTCATGGAAACAACCAGACACTACTGTATATACACACATGTGTATGTATTTTACATCTTTGCTCAAAGAATCGGCAGGGACAGATATTATCTGTTTATATGATTTTCAAAATGTGACACAATCATTGTTGCTATTTTGTAATTCCATAATTCAGCATGAATCATTTGTGTGACTCTGAAAAACAAGAAAACCTATACCATATCATTTATTCATTTATTTTAAAAATGGTTTCCCCTCCAAAACTGGGACTCAAGGTAGCTCAAAATTCAGGGAGGAAAAATACAATAAAAATGTACTATATGTTATCGTATGTATGGGAGGGATACCGTTTCATAGAGGCGGTGTATTCTATCAGCCAGATGTAGTAACACATCTCAGCTAATCCAGTGGTAAAGAGCTCACTAACAATTTCCTTTTCAGCAGAAAAGTCATCATTTCAGAGATCTACATGATGAAGTGAGCAAGGTATACCATGACAAACTGATCCAATCTGGTGAATGATGGTAGTCGGCCCTTTTCTGCACATCTAACTCCATATAAACATTGAAGAAATGTCTATGTTTGCGGCAAAAAATATTTCCATATAGTTTCATGACATTTTGTTGCTGTTATATTCAACAAAACACCTCTACATGGAGAGATGTTCACCATACATTATTATACAATAGGTTTACAACATTACTGAAAGAAAACATATATGGTCACAATCATTGTTTACTATAAAAGCAAGATGCAAGCTGACGTGAACCCTTGAGCTGTCATTTCCTTATTCTTAACTGTTAATTTCTGCATGGGATTTCCACTTTGAACTTCATCTTGAATGCCTATGATTAGAAAAAGAAAGGTTAAAAATGACAGGGTGTTTAATGTGCTTTTCCTAACTGTAACTTCTCTTTGCATTTTATGTGATCAAGTCCAGCTGCACCACCAATTTCTAATTAGGTCCTTGTGATTTCATTCTAATTAGAAAATGCATAGCATCACTGACTTTTAATATTGCCTGTTTGTGGAAGTAATGCCAGAAGTGAGCATAAGAAATACACAAAGTGTTGACATTTACAATATTAGAGGGGTTGGGGGGGGGGGGGGGGGGGGGGGGGGATGAAGAGATGAGATCATTATGTAAAAAATAAAGAGAAGTTCACAGAGAACTGATGTGGAAATTAACCTTTGTGTATAACCTCAACAGTTCAGTAGCACTACAAATTGGATCAACAAGAAATTCATTTATTAGAGCATAATTTCTTCCAAAGTAGCAGAGTGGATAACACTTTTCTATGCACTTTATTTGGTGTTGTATTAATTGGTCTGCTTTGCCTTCTTTCTCTCTGTACTAATGCCAAGAAAATTGGACAACATTGTCTGACTATGAGGATCATCTTGAGGAACTGCAAGGTTAAACAAAGGCACCAATCAATGTGTCATTGTCATAATTTAATATATTATCATAAATACATGTACCATTAAATGTCCAGTTAGTAAACATTGGTTTAAAGATACTGAACAGAATCTAGTACAAGCATTATTTCATAAACATTCACTCCACATATCATAATTAAGCAATATGCTTAATTGTTTAACATTATCCATTCTAATGTTGTTTTTTTAAAAATGCATAAATGTGTGAAAACTGATTACAAATCCCCATCATCTTGTCTAATTGATGGCAACAATGCATTCACATCATAACATTTTGGTTCAAGCAAGAGTACCTTCTATATGGATTCAAATTTGTGCCAATATTTTCCAAAATATACCTTTTCTTGAAATGTCTGAGTACCCTCTTTTCCAATGTGGACAGTGGTTGTTCCTGGGTTCTACATTAATATGCCTATTGTAGGTTTCAGTCTCAAGACAAAATGAGCTATCTGTTGTGTAACACCTGGAAGAAGTCTTCGCAGATGAGCAAAAAGAGAAGTATGGTTCCAAACTTTAGATATTGCTTAATTATGATATGTGGAGTGGATGTTTATGAAATAATGCATGTACTAGATTCTGTTCAGTATCTTTTAACCAATGTTTACTAACTGGACATTTAATGGTACATGTATTTATGATAATATATTAAATTATGACAATGACACATTGATTGGTGCCTTTGTTTAACCTTGCAGTTCCTCAAGATGATCCTCATAGTCAGACAATGTTGTCCAATTTTCTTGGCATTAGTACAGAGAGAAAGAAGGCAAAGCAGACCAATTAATACAACACCAAATAAAGTGCATAGAAAAGTGTTATCCATTCTGCTACTTTGGAAGAAATTATGCTCTAATAAATGACTGTCAGGAGAAACTGACAGTCCTGCCCTGGAATGGATAGGTGTGACCCTGCAACTATTTTATGCATTTCCTAGAGATCCCCAAGTAGATCAGACACTCTCAAACTGTGGCTCTCCAGCTGTTTGGGCCTCAAATCCCTAGAAATTCCTGAGCATTGAGCAAGCTGGCTAGGGCTTCTGGGAGCTGGAGGGCTGCAGTTTGATGTTGTCTGAAATAGGTGCACAGCCATTCATTGTGTAGAATTGATACATCAGTTGCAAAAAATAAAATGTTCTGATTCAGGTTCAACAATGAGCTATCAAACTCACGATGTAATCTTGCATCTGAGGACCCATCTACACTGCCATATGAAATCCAGGTTATCTGTTTTGAACTGGGTCACATGGCAGTGGAGATCCATCCTGCTTGACCCAAATACCCAGGGATGTTCTTAGAATGATGTGTGGTAGAGAATTATGAGCCTTGATTGATTCATTTTGATTGATATTTTCTGTTTAGTGCAGGCCTGCAAAACTTACAGCCCCCTAAGTGTTTTGGACTTCATCTCCCAGAATTCCTGACTATTGAAAAGGTTAGCTAGGGCTTCTGGAAGTTAAAGTCACAAACACCTGGAAGGCTGCAGGTTGTGCAAGCCTAGCACAGAGTATAGAATCATGGTGGATAATAACACATTTCCCACTTTCCTTATTCAAAATGCTTGGGACCAGAAGTATGTTAGATTTTGGATATTTTTTAATGGTTTATATCTTTAAAATTGGACCCAAGCACAAAATTAATGTATCTTTCATATAGACCTTATAAATACATCCTGAAGGGAATTTTATACATTATTTTTTAATAATTTTGTGCTTGGAACAAGATTTGCATAAATTGAACCATTGGAAATCAAAGGTATCACTGTTTCAGACATCCATGTGAAAAATATATCGATTTTGAGTATTTCAGATTTTGAGATTCTAAATAAGAATTTATTAACCTATAATACATAATAAAATGATGACTTATTTGACCTAAACACAGTGAATCTTTATCCCACTGTTTTAGAAATGTCTCACCAAGTAAACTGATGTAAAGAAAGATAGCATCCACATACATTTTTAAGAAAACTAAATTATTGTGACAGTTATAACCCACCACAATCATGGGTATTGTTACTGACCAAAGCTGTTTTTTTTCTGAGTTTATACCTCACATTGTTCACATGATAAACAACCCTTGATAATGAACTCTTTCTTCCTGATTGTATTGAAGGACTATCAAAGCCACTTATCTGGCACCATCAATACCAGGAAAGTGGCACTTAACTTACAATGAATGTTTATTTGTTTGAAAATAAACCATTTTCTCTGCTGCCCTTGTAAAGCTAGAAATAGTACCCTTAAATGAAATTGGAATAAAGCTATGCCCCGTGACTTGCTTTTCACTCTGTTCTAAGGAGGATACTTTGGTGGATGAGTTTTTAAAAGTTATAAACAAGAAACAAATAAACTTGGTGTAGGTCAGCTATACAATGTTAAAATGTTTTGATGCCATATTCAAAAATGAGTCAAAGTAAACAGCACTTGAATAAAACAAAGCATCTTCCATCCTTAACAGTTTTATTTGAAACCAAGCATTTACTTACTGGACCAGTGGAAGATAAATGGAAACAGGACACCTGCTGACGTGGATAGAAATGCAGACAAGATTCAACATACTTCATAGCAGACATTGGTACTAATATACCTTGTCCACTGTCCTACCCTTGACTGTGACCAAGGACTCAGACAGGCCAGGGAGAACACCAAGAGGCTGAAACCCAACTCATTAACTTAGCATCACTGAGTATAAATGGAATTAGTAGTTAATGAATGGTCTCTCTCCTGAGATAGTTGACTCTTAGCACCCGAGCTGACTTCTGGTGATAGTGGGGAGGAATAGTGCCCACTGAGCCTCCTATTTCTAAGGTTAATAAAATATAATGAGAATAATATTTGATGAGAACCTTCCCATTTCCAGACTTATTCTTTATGCATAATTCTGTACATAAAGTCATTTTGCACAGAAGCAGGATTTTATTTTGGTATAGGAATCACTTTTCTACCACAAATATTTTCTGCACAGGGAATGCATTTATTATTTATTTATTGTATTTAATTTATACACTGCTTTTCACACCCCAAAGCAGTTTCCAACATAATCGTGGAAAAATTTAATGCCAAACATACATGTGAAAAACCAAAACATAAAAAGGTGGGTAATCTCTATATAATAATAATAATAATAATAATAATAATAATAATAATAATAATAATAATAATAATATTTTTAATAATAATAATAATTTATTTATATATTTTCTGTGTAGTCCCAATCTAGAGAAGTTACCTAACATGTTTAATTTGCTGGGTTGGGTTGTTTTCAGTTCTTTGGGGAGCTCTTTTGAAATTTTAACTAAAACCTGAAGCTCATTCACATGAAAGTATCCAGCCATCACTGATACAAATGCATTTTAATGTAGTCACACTTAGTTTGGTGGACTGATGTATCAATTTCAAGTAATCAATTATTTCTAATGGGTGACTTCAAATCACCGGGTCAGTCGTGGTAAAAGCCCATTAAGTCATTTTTTCTGCAAAAGGTAATGGAGATACTGAGCAGCACAGTTATTCAAGTTGATGGCAACACCTGCCTAATACCAAGCCTTTTGTGTCATGCTGAATTTCTCTCATCATTCTCCCAAGCCCTGGACTCTAATCACATCTTTGAAGGTGTTTTTCAACAATTGCAAAAGCATAAATAAATTCTGATTCCATTACCAAGTTTGCGATCTCAAGAGCTCTGCTCTTTTGCCTTCCCATTCTGCCTTCTCCTTTATGACATATTTTCTAAATTCCCACTAGGATTCTTTATATTGCTAATTCCGTGTCTTTCTGCTTGCACTGCCTTTTTTATGTAGTTCATTCAAAATATGATGCTTTGAGGTGCAAGGGAAAGTGAGACATATGGATCCTCATGTTAACTGTGTGGCGTTTTGAAATATCATTTTAAAATGTCTTCAAAAAAAGGAATTTCATCCATTTCACCATGCTTCTTGCTTCCTTTTGAATCATTTTGTATAACTCAATAGTATAAGACGTCATGGCATTGTTATTGTTAAAGATGACGTGACTGCAGCTTATCCAACTGACATATGACCCACAATGAAGCAACTAGCTAGATTTTAGACTACTGTAAAATAGGCTTTCCATGGGACGGCCCTTAAGAATTGTTCAGAAGCTGCAGTTATTGTAAAATGTGGCACCCAGATTGGGAGCAATTGTGGATTTTGGAGATCATGCAACAAAAATTGCATTGATATTTATGGCAAAATGTCTTCTTTGCCATTCAAATCAGATCCAGTTCTTTCTAACATTAACGATTCATGTGAAATGGTTTTCCCTCTCTTCCCACAAGAAATTTCCATGTGGTTTCATTTTCAAAATGTACTGTGAACTATGATGAAGACTTCTGGTCATAATAGTTATCATGATTCAAGTCATAGGAAAGTCACCATATTTCAGGATGCTCAACTACAGGTTTTTTTTTCATGTCAGGAGTGACATGTTTAGTTTTTCAAGGACAAATATTTGGCAACCTTGTCAAAAGTTACCTGGTCAATATAGGTAACCGTTTCTTGTCAAAATAAAAAAGGAGGAGCAAGAGTATAACATAGAAAGTCATAGAGTTTAGAACAAATCCCTTTTGTAAACTGTGACTCCCCAAATTCCCAGCAACCATGACTACTAGATTCTGGTACTTGTATTTCAAAAGAAATCTGTATAAAAGGTATAGCATGGTATTTTGAAACCTTGCCATAAGGATTGCTTAATCTTGGATTTAAAATCCATTCATTCTACATATATCAAGTCAGAAATTATCACGTATGAGATATACTTCATTTTGTTGAGATTCTTCGGTATGTATCAGGGTGGGCAAAAAGTGTTTCTAATTTTAACCTGACCCCTCTCCCTACTCTTTTCATGTCCTTTGTTGCTCTTCACTTCCTGGATTGGCATTTTCAGACAAAAGAGGAGGGATGTTAATTGCCTCTCCTGGAATCCCAAATCTTTTAATATAAATAAATTTCAACCCCCCCCCCCCCACACACACACTTTGATATTAAAAATGTTTTTTTAACAACACAAAAAGAATTGAAGCTCTGTCTCACCTCCTTCTTCTCTATATATTTGGGTCAGATATTTTCTGGTAGTTCATCGAGACCCAGAAAGTCACAGGAATAGAAAATTGGCCCCTGGATTTGCCTTATTTTTTCCTAAATGTTGTATCCTAAAATTTAGCTAAAACATAAATGTTAAGGCATAAATAATAAGAATAAAGGGCAATTTTCCACATTTTTTTTTCTCTTTACTTTCAAAGACTATGAGGCAGAAGATGTTCCTAAAGAAACAATTTAGCATTTAATAGAAGTTGGTTTTGAAAAAGTATCATAGGGAAAATACTTTCTGGAAAATTACAAGTTAGTGACAACCAAGAACAACAGTGGAGAAAAATCTGTTACCATTTATTTAGATGGTATTGATTGAGTTTTTGTTTTGTTTTGTTTTTGGTGCATTCACTATATCACCCTTCATCATTCTTCACAACATCCTCCACCCTTTAATTTTCTTTGGAAATCTCATTTGCATGATTGCATGTTGTATTCTTTGTCTCAAAATATGTTAAGTGTTGCTGTTGATTGGAAATAAAAGATTGTTGCAGAGGCACAATTTCCTTCAAGTGCTATGTTATGTAATCGTATGCATGATGAATCATAGATGTTGATTTCATATGCTTTCAGCTTCCTAACCTCTCTGCTGTTTTCAGTAGCAACTGAAATTATATTAATAATAAACATGAGGACTTACAGCTTGTTTCCCTGCTTGTTTCCAGGTGCATGCATGACTTGTTCGAAATGTGAGCCTGGATAGCAGCTCACAGCACAGTGCTCTCTCTGTCACTGATGAGAATTTTTCTCTTATAAAAACCTATGTTTATGTCTCTCAGACTAAGCTTAGAACCAGGTCTAATTTCTCATAAGAAACATTTCTAGGTTTGGAATGTATTCTATGAAAATAAATAAATTATATAACACATTAAAATGTACAACAATTTAAAAGATGCATGACCCTTTCATTTCTACAATATGGATGAACATATTTTAATTTTTGGTGGAAGACACCCATTAAGGTGTTTGTTAAGGCATCAATTTAGAAAAAAAATCAAAAATACACAACGATTTGGGGTGAGGGCAGGCAAAATAAAATGGGCAGAGTTTTCAGAAAAGCTGTTTTTAATTAAACATTAAGGAAAACACCCCAATGTCAAAATAAAGGGGGAAATGCTTTTGATTTGTTGGGTATTCCTTTCCTGGAGATATTTATCAGAAAACTGAAGAGACATCTCTTATCCTATGCTGTAGCAGAATCCTGAAAACAGATTCTAGACTGGATAGCACCCATGTTCTCTTCATATTTATTTATTTACAACTCATGACTTTTATTTTGTCCTGGAACTCAAGGCACTTTGCAACAAAATTAAACCAGAAATAAGAAAAATCTAGAAGATTTTTTTAAAAAATGCTACCATAGTAAAACACTAAGAATTAAAGATATTATTACATCTTTAATTCTTAGTGTTTTACTTAGTGTTTTGACCACAAAAAGAATGTTTGGAAAATAGCCAATAATTTATAGAGTTTAGTGAAACTTTCTTCAGAAACAACCTATCTTGTACAGTGAAAAATTAATTATTTCTCTTACACCTCAGCACTCTTTGGGTGCTTTTATGAACCTAGAATGGTACTAGTACATGGGTCCAGCTCAAACCATTTCAAGAAATATGTCTGGATCCTCAAAATACACAAACTGAAATGTATCAAGTAACACGGGACAAGCAAAAGTCAAATTTATACCCACAGTACATGTAAACTACAGCATCCACATCAAAATGGATCAAAGCATTGCTCCCCACCCCCACCCCCACCCCCAAAAGAATCATGCAAAGTCTTTATAATGGTTTGCTGAGCGATCTGATTGCTCTTCTTGTAAAAGAGTCCTTTAACCACTAGAGTCATGTCTACTATACAACATAGTGCAAAGAGAATGCGGAAGAGAAATATTATTTTCTCACTGCCACTACTTCCATGTCAGAGGTTTCCAAATCGGTTCTAGCCCAAGTTCAATCAGACATGTTTGACCAATATTAATAATTATATAATAATACACTATATTTATATTCCACTTTATCTTCTCGGAAGGACTCAGATTTTTGCCATCAATATTCTATTCTCCACTTCATTTGTTTCAGCCCTTTCAAATGCTTAGTAAACCATGGGTTGGCTTACTTTCTTGGACATGTCTACTATTCTAGCCATTTTTTCAGTTTTGGGGATCAGTCAAGCCTAGCATACCATGGAACTCCCTGAGATCCATTAGCTTCCTCTCATAGACCATCTTAATCAATTCCCTGTCCCTGAAAAAGTTTCAGTTCTCACTGATAACAAAACTATGTCAATTTCTTCCATATTCAGATCACCCTTATCCCACCCTGCATAGAAAACTTAGTCTAAAGTGTGGCCTGTTCCATAGATGACACCAGACACTATTTGGGTGCAAACCCATGGCCATTCTGAAGGGTCTAATGTTCTGAGCAAATGAATGTTGAAATCTGCTAGCTAAACAAACTGCAGACACTCTGACATCACAATAGAGCCATGCACTAACAAAATCCCTATACTACCCCAGTCATCAAGGTAAGGTCTCATAATACAAATCAAGTTGACATGATCATTCAGGATCAAGACCTTGATCATGCATAAAGCAGGTACTTTTTTTAACTCAGTAGTCCAATATTGAAGTGTAATGGACAACAAAGATGTCCAGGGGTCTTCCCTATATAGTGATATAATATTGACTTCCACTCAATTTCTTCCTTTGCCCATTGTCATGATTTAACTATCACAGATATATGATATAAAGAAATGTAATGGCAAATTTTCCCTTGCACTAAAATAATCATTGCAATGAAATTTTTAAACACTGCAAAAAAGGATCTCCTTTTTGAAAGAAAAAAAAGATAATGATGGAGAAATAAAAGAACAAGGCTCTGCTGTATAAATAGTCTCCATTAAACCTATGAAAAACTATACAAACATACTAAATTAGATGCCTTTGCTCCTGCAGCTAAATGTGCTATCTTAATTATATGAATGTGTCACCTTTTATATCAGCCTGAGGAAAAGTTCACGCACAAGGTAAAATAAATAAAAGCTTTATGGTATGAAAGCTAATGAAAATTTTAATTCTAGGCAATCACAGAGCACTATAGATTCTGTTTTTCAAACAGGAATAATAGGAGCATGACAGGAAGCTACAGCTGTGATTTCGTACTGAAGGCTCATCATGAATGACAGATAGAACTGCAAAAAGATATCAGTACTAAAACTGTTTTGACCTCTCTATATTAGCAACAATTTTATGAGGACTCATTACTACTGCTCCTTCAATAAGGATGTCATAAATGGTTTTATCAGACTTTTCAAAGGGGATTTGGGGTGGAGATAACTTCGGATCACCTAGAAACAAAGACAAGGAAATTGTCTCTTTTGAATGGGAAAATGGTTACGAAATTAATTAAAATGCTTCAACCTGTCAATTGAAAGTTATTCACAGCAGGGATGCATTTTATTTTGGTTATTGACGTTGTGTGTGTGTGTGTGTACACAAAGAAACACACTATTTATAATGAAATCATGTACATGCATAGTCAGAAGCAAGTATTTGTTTTAGGGTTTGATTTCTTCCTGCTTCACTACTGCCTTAAAGTTGGATAACTGAAAGTAGCAGAATGGTAGACCTAAAACCCAGATTTGTCTGTTCATCTAAACAAACACAGATAATCTATGGTTCAGCTAAAGCTATTATGCATGTAAAGGAAACCAATCCCATCCACATGGAAGTTCCTTCATGAGAGTTTCTTCCAGGAGAACATCCAAATAAGAATCCTCAAATAAAAACCGATAAATCTCCGATTAAAGTATTCACTGCCTTTCTAATTTTACAGCGTGAATTAGTTCCCTCACTTTGCATAGTGCAAACTTATTCAACTACAGTCCCCATAGTCCTTCAACTATTGGAATTCAACTCCTACATTATTTAAGATTGACCATGCTGCCTAAGGTAAAATATTATGAATACAAATAGATGTGGAGATTGGACACATGCTGCTTGGTGCCTCTTGCCTAACAGTAGGATCAGCTAATTTTCCATGCCCCAGCTTGAGATCCCCTGGAGTCAATACAAAAATAATCTTGTTCTTCTTATCTGCAGTGCTCCTCAAAAAGAAAATGTGAGAAAGAGAGGGGTATTTTTAAATATCAAGGCACGAACACCTTCAGCGATGTGGACCTTTGCCAGTGCATTTGCTCTTCTATTTGTTCTGTCATATTTGATTACACTCAAACTCTCTCAAGCCTTTAGCTGAATTACACAATCATGACATTGTTTTGGAAACAAAGATGCCCACAAAAGCATTTTGCACCTTTTGTATTCAGGGTATAGGTTTATTGACTACTATGATTCATTTAAGCATCTCTGGAAATATCTTCCATCAGTCATATAATTGAATCTGATAGATTTAATTCACTGGCTATGGAAAAAATAATGCAAGACAGAGAATGTTCTTTAGATCCTTAGACAACAATACATTAGTAATCTTTGGAGTGCAGGATAAAGAGTAAGTTGGCAGGAGGAAGAGTAGCCCATGTAATCATATTTTTCCCCTAAGGAATAATTCACAGAACATCCAATTACTTCTGTCCATTTTCATTTTAGAAAACAATTCATGGGGAGGTTATTATCTCTGTCCTAATGTGTTCATCAGCACTCCATTCCTAGATGTATCTCTTCTGTGTGAGGCTGTGTTTCCACATGAAGAACAATGCTTCAGCCTGATGGGGCATTTGTACACCTTTACAGTCAATGCAGATGACCAGTTGAAGCCAACCAATGAGGGAATATTTGGTGGATAACAACTGACATAGTACAAAATGCATTCGCACTAGGAATAAAAAGATCAGAAAATATTTAAAATGTGGCCAAAACACCTCCTTTTTAATGTGAAGAAACTCTGATAAGAAGAATTCCAAATTGATGGAGATCAGTACTTTTTCTGTGCAAAATTTGCATAGAGACCTGCATGTTCTGCACAGAAAAAATAAATTTTCAGCATGAAAAATTACATTTCATTGGAAAATTATTAATATTCTGCAGAATATATGGATATGTTTGCATAATATTCACACATGATTGCTGTGATTTCATTAAAAACTGGCATAGATCTCAAAGAGTTTCTCCTGTTATAAAAAAAATTGCTGAAATTACTCATCAATACCTTTGAGAGTAAGTTTAGTGAAGATTTACACCTCTAATTCACACATGCAGGATGATTGTACACACAATAGTCCCAGCTAATTAGTATGTACCCTTATACACATATTGCAAGCATTATGCGTTGCCTGATATATGCCTATAATCTTCAGCCAAGAACCACAGTGTAAATTTGTGACTATAGGGAGTGTATAGTGGAAAGGGAAGAAGCAATGAGACATGAAGTTAGTGTTAAAAAGATTTTTTTAAAAAAAAAATTCAAAAAATTGTTCAAAATTACAATTACTGTGCAGGACCCATCTTTATCAATGAAGAATAACTTAAGTTGGTAGGTAAAAGGTTTCCCTGACATTAAGTCTAGTCATGGCCGACTCTGAAGGTTGGTGCTCATCTCCATTTCTAAGCTGAAGAATTGGCATTGTCTGTAGACACCTCCAAGGTCATGTAGCCAGCATGACTGCATGGAGTGCCATTACCTTCCTGCCAAGACAATGCTTACTGATCTACTCACATTTTGCATGTTTTCGAGCTGCTAGGTTGGTAGAAGCTGGGCCTAATAGTGGGAGCTCACCCCGCTCTCTAGATTTGAACCACCAACCTTTCAGTCAGCAAGTTCAGCAGCTCAGTGGTTTAACCCACTGCTCCACCAGGGGGTTAAACCAATAACTTAAGTTATTATGAATTAATTTATTTTTAACAGAGGTGGTGTTTGGATGCCTCCATTAATAACCAAGACAGACCCCGTGATATGGGCCTGTCTGGATGTGCCCTGACCGACCAATGCTCAAACTCTATACTATCAACCAGTCAAATGTAGCAGTATTTACAATGGTTTTTAGATAAGCCTATGTTTCATACCAACAATAAATTGTTTCAACATTCAAATTAATATTCAATGTACCCTTTGGCTGTATTTTTTACTTTCTTTGTTAATCTTCCAACAAAAATACATCTGAACTCTGATGTCTAAAACTTTTAAAGAATCAATGGTGTTAGCTGTTTTTCAAAATCCATAATTATGTAGAAAGAACAAGTGCAGGAATATAATGCTGCAAAACATGATTCTGTAAACATGAATAGTGAACATCTCTGCTGGAACTGCAAAGCTCCTTCAGTACACTTTGAAGACAGAAGATGCTGTTTAAGGAGCAGGAATGTTGGCCCCCGAAGACATCTCAGATTTGCTGCTAATCAAAATGATCTGTGAATAATTGCTTCAGTTATACTTGAGCATGCTCTAGTATCGAACAAACTAATTCCAAGAAAAGGAGATTATTATTTGAGGCCCAGCTATATTACCCTCAATTAATGTTTTTCTGCCATTGCCTTCCCACAATCAGAATGTACAGAATGCCCCACCACATATACACACACATGGTCCCACAGAATGTATGTTTTTATTTTATTTAGAAAATAGTTCTATTTATTTGAACAACAATTTAAAGTGCTAGTACTGACTTATAAATTAACACCAATTTGGGGCCAGCTTGCCAGAAAGGGGGAAAAACAGTTCTTGTAAACATGATAATGAGAAAGGCAAGAGATTTCCAAATATATCGCAATATGGGATGGCCAGATGGGTAAGTGGATAATAGCTATAGCAGTGCTATTCAAAGTGATGGGTTGTCAACTGGTGCTGTTTCCTGAGGAGCTTCCAGGAAAGAAAGAAAAGCAATTGTAATAAAAGGGAGATAAAAAAAGTGTACTAGTCCCTCACATACTGAAGGAGGGGAGTATCCAGTCATTCACATCAAGTAGCTAAAGCCAGAACACAGTTATAAATATAACTTGCACAGACACACACACTCACATGCATACCTAAGTGTAGAAACATGCATTTTGTTGTTTTGTTGATGTATACATTCAAATCATGGCATATGTCCTGCATCAGAAACCAGAGCTGATGTGGTTTATCCAATGCTGGTTCTGAATCAGCATCCCAAAAAACCAAACCGAATCTAAAGTTGACCAAAAACTGATTTGTAACTCTTTTGGTACTAATGTTGGATAGTGGTCCTTGGTCAAGTGGTCCCAAGTCAAGTGGTCCCTGGTAAAAAAAAAAAAGTCTGGAAACCACTGATCTAGACAAGAATGGAGTCAATTTCCCCATTGGCCCCAACCAAACTGTTTAATGGTGAATGAAGGGAAAAAATCATAAGCCATCAAAATCTCAGGAGTGGGGATGTCACAAGAAACTTACACTATTTTGATTTGCAAACAATATGGCTAAAAAATAAGAGATTATTTTTAAAAAATCCACTACTTTGAGCATATAAATAAAAATAAAAAACTTTATTGATTTAAAATATTCTAGCACTTCAGTTGTATCTGAATTACATTTGGCTTCACAGGCTCAAAGTTTTATGTTTCTATTGTTTTCCCAAATAAGAAACTACTAACAATAAAACTACCTAAGAAGTTAACATTATGAGGGAGCTTCATGAGGAAACAATCTTTGCTCTAACTGCTCCGAAGTACAAATCTAGAGATCTGAAAGAGGACTGAGGGAGTGTAAAGTGACACACAGAAGGCTGATTAAGATGTTAGATTATTCATCAAAAGTTAATTATATCATAGTTACTAATTAAGATTTCATTACGTGCATTTGTTGCTTGCTAATTAGGTAACTGAAGCTCTTTGTTTACAGTTGTATCCACTTGCGTCAGAGGGCAAATGGCAATTAGCATGAGTTGCTGCTGTGGCTGCTTGTCTTCCATATCCGTTTTTGAAATTACTATCATTACGGCGCTGCAGCCTTCTTCATTGCCTCATACAGGCACATGGGCCCAGAGAGAGAAATAAATTTTAAAAATATAATCACCAGTATTAACTTTTTAAACAAAGTAAGTATTGAAACATTGTGTGCTTGCTCTGTTTGAAAAAAATCAGCGAATGGAATCTGGATTAGATTAAGGTGGGTAAAAACGTTTAAAATCTCCTTATGTCAACACTAGGTTCTTGTTCTGACCAAGACCCCTATTCTTAATTTTGAGTTGGTGGTTGGAGGGAATGTAGCTTCTTCATAGATTACTTTCTAAGAAAAAGTCTAGCATGACCCTGAATGTCACATGAATGTTGATAACTTATGTTAGCTCTTGATGGGAGTGCATACCAGTGAAAGCAATGTAATTTTATACACTCTCTCTCTTTTTAATGTGCATGCATTTCAATAAATGTTCTAACTAACATTAGTTGAACTCTATAAAGAGGAAGAATGGTTTTTGGTGTCATGGAAGGGCAGCAAATTCTTAGTTATCACATTTATCTTTCTTAAAGATGTTTCTTTAAGTATGAAAGATTTATGACATTTTTTGGTTTAGATGGCAACATATATTTGATTGACATTGGTTACTATGAATCAGGATGGCCCTGATTCAACTGGTATTTTTCTGACTTCCTCCTTAGCTTGCACTTTCATCAATTACTTCAGCTGCCCTTGAGCAGAATGTAAACTGGAGATACCCATATGAGGATAGTTTGGGAATATTGTTTTCACTAGACTATTGCTCTGAAGAAAGTGAGAAGAAAGGACATACTAGCCCACGTATCTCATCAACAAAGAGATCTACTGCTTCTTAGGAATGTTATAAAAGTACAGAGGAGATCAACCAAACTCATCCATCAAAAGAGAAAGGGGGATGATGGGAACACATTTCCTTTGGTATGCAATTTACATAATCTGTTCAGAAGAATCTAGTCTGGGTTGTAGTTCCTCAGAATGATTGTAGGAGATCATATGCAGTATGGCTTCCATATCCATAGGACTAGTATTCACAATTTTAATAATCCATATCTGATAAAATATGCCCTCTCTACTGACTCTCTAGCCTCCTATCCACACTACAAAATTATAGCAATTTGTCACCAATTTAGCAGTTTGACACCAAGGATGTTAAGATAATCCGGGGAAGCCCTGCCCTCGGTCCCACCTCCTTTGCATTAGTGACTGGTGGAGATGAGAGACAGGGCCTTCTCCATGGTGGGCCCTCGGATGTGGAACTCTCTCCCCAATCATATTAGATCTGACCCCTCCCTCCTGACCTTTTGGGAAAAAAAACTCAAATCTTGGCTTTGGGATCAAGTGTTTGTGCAATAAATGGATCAACTGGGAAAATAATGTTTTAGTGGATCGCAATGGACTGATTTGGATTATGTTTGAACTGGCAAACTGTCTTTAATTGAATGCTTGTAATTGTTTTAATTGTATTAATTGTAACAGTGTGTTTTAATGTATTGTTTTTTGGCATCTAATTACTGCTTGCTGTAAGCTGTCCCGAGTCCCTCCTTGGAGGTGAGAAGGATGGGATAGAAATGCCTGAAATAATAAATAATTTAATGGGAAGCTCCATGCTATGGAATCCTAGGACTTGTAATTTGTTTTGTCACCATGTCTCTCTCACAGATAAGGGAAAAATAGTTCACAAAACTGCATATCCCAGAATTCCAGATGACTGAGCAATTGCAGTTAATATGGTTTCAAACTGCTATAATTTTGCAGTGTGGATACAGCTTATGTCCTCCAATGAAACTTTTGATTCAGAAGTTATTCATTTCAATAAGGTTCACTATTCCATGTTATCATGCATCCATGTGAAATCTGGAAATGTAGCCCCCCACAGATACTGGGGGTACACTCCCTGACTTTATTCCATCTTTAATACAAAAACAAATACTGTCCAACAGAAAACTAGCATCTCAGGGATGGCAATAAGATCCTGGTGTTTGGATTTCCATGTCGTAGGAAGAAATATTCAAGTATTTGACTCTCACTGGTGCTCTGAAGTGGCACATGCCACACAACAGTCCAACATAAGGCTTTTTCAGTAATGATGAATGCCACAAAAAAACCTGTCCCATGCTGCAAACAACAGTGACATTTCTGCTGCAAACAGGGTAGAGTGGTGAGGCTTTTTACTGAAAGAAAACAGACTATAAGATTAAAGTAAGATGGATAGAAAAGGCACTCTTATCATTTTGCACATAAACTCTGTGCCTTTCTCCTTATCAACCTTCCAAGTAATGGAAGTAAGGGAGAAAAAGCCTGCACAAGTTTTTACAGCTTATGGAAAAGTCAGAACTATGGCACAGACAGACACACCAGGGAGATATCCTAGGTCTTTCTTTTTATGCTTTTCTTGAGGGTTCCTTCTTGTTCAGTAATGCTCATTTATTCTTTCCCCCCTTCATCCATTCTAAAAAAGGTACCAGTGTTTGAAAATGATTACCAGATTATTTTCAAACAATGCCTGTCATTGTGGTGTTTGTGAGTGGCACAATAATGCAAGCTGTTGTGTGCCCAAGACTTCCTCTGGCATGCTTTTCCCTTTGTTATTTGGCAGCCTGACTGAAATAGAGTCATTATATGATTTCAGATTGCCTTCTTTTTGCATCCCTTTCCCGCTGGTCCTTTAGAGCTATTCCTGAATATGCATATCATATTTTCTCCTCAACCTGAATTGCTCGGCTCGCTGAGACTTGATTATCTCTCCTCTGTGAGCCCATGAGAGAGCACTCAAACCTTCCCCATATACCCTCAGGAAGCCTTGCCTTTCTAAAGTGGATGCACTGACAGGGAACGCAGTAACTTTGATCTAGGTGTACTAATGATGTTCCTTGTTCTGCTTCCCTTAGCATTTTCATTCCTCACAGAAGGAACTGGTAGGCAAACTGTTCCTCCTTCAAATTTAGGAAATGATTTTCTTTTTGACAGATCTATTCCACACTCCCTCCATGGGAAAAAAAAACCTACAGAAGCATTCTTCACATTTTTGAAGGCAGGGAAGCACTGTCTGTCTGTTTGTCTGTCTATCTGTGTTAAGAAAAGGCTTTCAGTATGCAAAAGCATCCTAAAGCAAAGATAGGATCCTTTCATTCAAGAGACAGAATGTACTCAATGTAGGAGATAAAGAAAAGCTTTCAATCAATGTTTAAAGTATCTTTCTGGCAAAACAAGCCTCCTTACAGTTCAACATATCACTGTGTCAGCTCACCCAGGAGTTTAATGCCATAAACAGCAGATAGACTATAACCTATTTTTTTCCCCTACGGGTACCAAAGTCATGCTTCAGAAGTGGAAAATGCCTCAAGTAATGGCAGTTGTTAACCAGCACTAAGCTAAAGGCCCTATGTCATATTTCATATGCATGCAAGCATGGGTCTAAGTAAAAATGCAAGAAGCTGCTTGTGGTAGACATAAACACAGTGCCTTTCATTGAATCAAAAGTTTCTCTCTTTTTTGCAACCAGGAAACCATTACAACTATTTATGGCTTCATCCCAGCACACACTGCAGCTGTTCTCTTATCTTCTACAAGCTCAGCTTGGGGCTCATGTGCTCAGAAACAGAGAAATTTACAGCCAGTATAAAACTTCATTGGAGAAACACCAACCATTTTATTGACTGATATATATGCACCAATGTGATTTTGTAAGAAAAGAACTATATATAAGATCCAATGTCTGTCTTGTACCATTTTACTGAAATATTATCATACAGGGAGGTTTGAACTGCTTACTTGTTTGATGTGATTTAATAGCCAACTCCATACTAAGGATTCAGGGCAGGTGACAATATATTAATCACAAAACCTGCAATGACAATGATTCAATCCCATTTTACTTTTTCTCATTCTATTGCTGGTGTTCAGAAGCTATAACTTCCCAGCAAATGTATTCAAATTTACCTGGGAATATCTTCAAGGAAACCAATTCCACAAGCAAGAAGCAGTCAACAAAGATATCTCTCTGTCACGAAGACGCATTGATCCCTAAGTTTATAAAGTTATTCCCACACAATATTACAGCAGAGTGGGGTGTCATCTAGAATACCTGATATCTAGTATATTTGAAATAGAACTGACAAATGTTGGCCCAATTTTCTAATGTGACATACCACCATTAGAAGATAAGCTATAGATTGGACATCCATTAATCTACTGCTGTAAACCGCTCCGAGCCAAATTGGGAGTAGCGGTATAAAAGTCAAATAAATAAATAAATAAATAAATAAATAAATACATAATCAATCTGGGATTCCAAAATTTGAAATATAGCAAAAAAAATGTCCACATGGTTAGCTGAAATAATGACACCTTTGCTTTCTGATGGTTCAATGTACACAAGCTTTGTGTCATGCTATCATAAATAAAAATATCTGCAGGCTATCTGTATAAAATGTATATGAAACATAAATGAATTTTGTGTTTAGACTTGGATCCCATCCCCAAGATATCCCATTACAGACATGTAGAGTGGTGAGGAGTTTTACTGAAAGAAAGTAGACCATGAGATTAAAGAAAGATGGATAGAAAAGACACTCATCATTTTGCACCAATTGGCTTTACAAAAGACAAGCTCCTTTCGAAATGCTATCTACAATCATGTTGGCTCTTATTCATACCTGAACCATGTGGGTGACACCCCAATTATATATTTTTGTGTGTGTCTTCAGATATTGTGACATTACCACTTGTACAATGGTCATAATCCATAACTTCATAAATCTGAGGCTGGATTACTATGATGTGGTTTATATTGTTTCCTCAGCATATTTGTCTCCTCAGGGATCAGAAGCATTTGGGATGTTTAAATATATATATTAAAAAACATATATCCCATCATGTACATTTATGGAAACAAACACAATAAGATTTATCTAACTATCTGGATGTTATGTGTATTTGCGTATATCAGCATAAATGTACATAATTCTCTCATGTTCTCGTTTCTTCCTCTTATGACGATTTCACCACAGTTGAGGAACAAAGCCCTACTGGAAGCAGATGTACATTGCTTGATGGGATCCAGTGGGCTGTATTCCTCAACTGTGGTGAAAGTGTTGTATGATGGATACATTTTCCCTTGTGGTGAGGTCATCAAATGGTATACTAAATTCCATGTATTCTGAAATACTTAAGGGACTAAGCTGATATTAGGAGCAGTGTATCAGTAATAAAATGCAGATAATTTGAAATAATTGAGTCATAAGGCTCATTTGATAACTTGCGGTAGATACTGTAGGGGTGCATCTACATTGTAGAAATAATAATTATGTTTGATTCCACTTTAACTGCAATGGCTCAATGCTATGGAATCCTAGTCTTCTTTGCTTTATCCTTCTTTACCAAACTATTAATCCTAGGACTCCATAGCATTGAGAAATAGAGGTTAAAGTGGTGCCAAAGTGCATTATTTATGCAGTGTAGATGTTACCTAACTCTTAGAGTCATACAAAATTGTCAAATCATGAACTGAAATTTAGATCTTAGCAATGTTGAGTGATATATATATATATATGTGTGTGTGTGTGTGTGTGTGTGTGTGTGTGTTTAAGATCATCTGGAGAGGCCCTGCTCTTGATCCCACCGCCGTCGCAAACATGATTGGTGCAGACGAGAGACAGGGCCTTCTCAACAGTGGCTCCCCATCTGTGGAATTCCCTCCCCAAAGACATCAGATTGGCCACCTCCCTCCTGTCCTTTAGAAGGAAACTCAAGACTTGGCTGTGGGACCTTGCATTTGACCATTGAATAACGGCTTGTATGAAGAAGACATAAGCAATTTCGAAGTGCCAATGAATTGACCTGGACCTGGATTTTAATTGGCGTCTTTTAACAACTGTTTATTTAATGTTTTGTTTTAATGAATTTGTTTATTGTTCTTATCATTATGATGGCACTGAATGGTGTTTGCTATGAGGCCACCCTGAGTCCCCCCTTGGGGATGAGAAGGGCAGGCTACAAGTATATGAAATAGAGAGAGAGAGAACCAAGCTGTCTTGGTCTGATCTACTTTAGAAGGCTTTTTGAAGTTAATAGGCAAAGGGGTGGGACATATCTATTATTCTGAGGTCGTTGAAAGAATGATTGGAAACAAATGCAATACATCAATACTCAAATGTACAACAAAAAAGAAAAAAAGTAAGTAAATTTGGTTTACTGGTAACTTGTGCCAGCTGACATAAAAAGGAATAACAAAACCACTGCTTGAAAACAGCCACCTTTAGAGGTTGCTTTCTGACAATCCCTCAGAGGTTGTTTTATGTAGTTTGTGCACGATGTCATTGTTGTCAGTATTTGAAGTAATGTGTTTGTTCGAACACCTTGACAAAATGTTAACAGTTTATTTATACATGCAGTCCCCAAGTTATGAACAAGTTAGGTTCTGTAGGTTTTGGAATTGGCATCCTACCTTTTGTTAGAAGCATTGACAATGGTAATCCATGCAACAGTCACCACTAGGTTGGACTATTGCAATGCCTTATATGCCAGCCTTCCGAAGTCAACAACCCAGAAGATTCGGATGGTCCAAAATGCGGCGGCCAGGCTGCTAGCGGGATCATCTATAAGATCCCATATTACACCGATTCTGCAACAACTGCATTTGCTACCAGTAGAACATCGGATCTCTTACAAGATACTGATCCTGGCATTTAGAGCTCAAAATGGCCAAGTACCTTTATATTTTAGGGACCACCTCATTCCTTTTTTCCATCAGTGGTTGCCTTGATCCACCCAAGAAAATCTCCTATACATACTGTGCCGTAGGGAGGTACACCTGGAAGCTACAAGGCGTAGAGCTTTTTCGACCTATGCTCCAATTCTGTGGAACTCATTGCCTCCATATATTAGAGTAATGTCAGAGTTGTGACCTTTTGTAAAGGCGCTCAAGACTTGGCTGTTTGGTTGTGCATTTAAGTAAAGTGATCAGATCTAATTTGTCAAATAGTCACTGTTGAATGTTTTTATGTTGAATGTTTTTATATTGTGTAAATGCTATTTTAAATTGTAAGTCACTCGGAGCATCTTGGTGGAGAGCGACTAATTAAGAAATAAAGTGAAGCGAAGAAGTGAAGAAGGTTTGTTTTATTTAGTTGCATTTGTATGTAAATCAGAACAGGTACATTTTAAAGTGTAATTACAGATACATACACACATGCTTTGGATAGCAACTGGAAGGGTTAATACCCCTGTGGTGTTTGCTTTCCTGACTGTACCCCTGTCCAGAAGACTTAACCTCACTTTCTGTCCCCGTGACAATTGGATTTTGGAAAATTTGTTGAAACAAGGATTGTGAGAAAGCTTCAGTGGAGACACCTTTTTGTCATACTAACTCTTTTAGGAGTCAATTTTGATTCCTAGGGGTAGATTTCTCTCACTTCCTATTGTCTCATCATCATTCTTAAGTATGAGTTGTTTGTAAGTCTGATGTTTGTACATGGGACTGCATGTAATTGACATTTTCTTTAGGTTGAATCCATTCTTAATCTTGTAAAGAAAAAATCCAACAAAATCAAAGAACAAGCTAGGACTTTAACCCTCTGTCATTGATTTCTTGTCTGTCATCATGCAGACTCTGTTTCACCCAACATTCTCTTTCTTGTGCATTGCATAGTAAGCCCTGGACATTTCAAATTATTGGAAAATAATAGTAAAGAGGTTATGAACCTACCACATAACTATTCTAATCAGTAACTCTATGATGAGTTCAAACTAGCCCCTTGCTGTGATTTTTTTTGGTTTAATATATTCTATACCTCATTATCAAGGTTTACTTTAATGTTAGTGCCTCTATCTATAGAAGTCTGGAAAACTTGTGTGGAATTGTCCATGATAAAAACACTTTAAAGCCTTTCCTTTTGCTTGTTTTTCCCCTTCTTAGATGTAATGGCAACTTTTGCTCTCACTAGAAACATCAAAAAGATATCTGCAAATCAGGTGATAGTGCAGCTGGTGATCTGGCTGATTAGAATGGTAGTTTGGGGTGATTCTATCAACTTTATCACTAGCTAAATATGAACTGACTTCTTCTAAAGTTATCATCCTAGTTCTCTACATGTATAGGATAGCTAGCATTTTAAATAGTTTTATATTATATTTCTCCCAGAACAATACCCAATGTAGCTCACAAAAACAATTAAATTGAAAAATGCATACAAAATGGAAAAAAATCAAAATATACTGTATATACTTGAGTATAAACCCACCTGAATATAAGCCAGGGTACCTAATTTTACCACAAAAAAAAAACTGGGAAAACTCATTGACTCAAATATAAGCTGAGGGTGGGAAATGCAGCAGCTTCTGGTAAATTTCAAAATAAAAATGGATACCAATAAAATTACATTAATTGGGGCATCAGTACATTAAATGTTTTTTTAATATTATTTATCGTATTTCAAAGAAAAACAGTAAACTAGCTCTGTAAGTGGATAAGTAGGGTCAACAAAAACAATATGGTATCAACAATACCAAGAACAGAAGCAGAAAAGAAAATACACTGTTTGGGGAGGGGAAGATGAAAGAGAAATATATAATATATTGCAAGCAATGGCCTCCAGGCTCCTCTGCCCCTCTTGACCCCATTATAAGTAGAAGCAGGACTTTTCAGCCCATAAAAAAAGTCTGAAAAACTCAGCTTATCTTCGAGTGTATATGGTAATAATTCTAAAATCAATTAAAACACAAAAATCAAAGTATATAAAAAATATGACCAATAAAAACTTGCCAAAAATAAGCATGTCAATGAAAAGAGAGCAATGTACCTTCCAACAAAAGGGAGGTTTAAAGTCACAACTAAGAAGTCGGGCCCAGACTATCTGACAAACCGCATCTATGTATATAAACCAGCTCGGGTACTGCAGTCTGTGGAGGAAGCCCTGCTCTCAGTCCCACCTCCATCTCAAGCGTAGCTGGTGGGAACGAGAGATGGAGCCTTCTCCATGATCACCCCTCACCTCTGGAACTCCCTCCCCAAAGAAATAAATACCCCCCCTCTCCTCTCATTAAAAAAAACTTTACAAACTCATCTATGTTCTCTAGCTTATGGAGAGAAGGAGGACTAGAAAAACTTTAGGTATAACCTCATCTGGCGATAGGTGACTCATCCTGGCTCTTTTGGCTGCTGAAAATCATTCATTAATTTTAATGCATTTGAGTTGATTAGATGCTTATTATGCTGTAAGTGTAATCGATTTAGATCTACCATGTCTATTTAATTTCTTACGTTTTTGGTTAGTTACTATCAGTTTGAATCAATTACTACTTTGATTTGGTTTGGTTTGTTACTATTCTTTATATAGCATTGAATGTTTGCCATCTTTTGTTGGAAAATGCCCCGAGTCCCTATCACCTGAGTGGTGACAGTGAGTTGCCCTGGAAAATTCCTCTCTAGACGTTAACAGTTCCTGGTATCTTGTGCCAGCTGACACGAGAAAGAAGAACAAAACCACTGCCACCTTTAGATGTTGCTTTCTGATAATCCCTCAGAGGCTTTTTTATGTAGGCTGTGCATGCTGCCATTGTTGTCAGTATTTGAAGCAATGTGTTTGTTTGGACACCTTGACAAAATGTTAACAGTTTATTTATACAGGCAGTCCCCAAGTTATGAACAAGTTATTCCACTTTCTTCTCCTAAAGGAAACTCAAAGCAGCTAGCAACACTAAAAAATACAATTTACAGTTTACAAGATACAAACACTATAATATAATTAAACACAGAACTGTTTGAAATAGATACTATTACATAAAATCACTAAAACTATTAAAATCCTTTAAACTCTACACAGGACACTCTGGCTCAATCTTAAAAACTATCTTCTTTAAAAGCTTGCCTGAATAAAAAAGCTTTAATCTGCTGCCAGAAAGACAGTAGGAAGGGTGTCATTCTTGTTCACTAGGAAAAGAGTTCTAGAGTTTGTGGTTCTCTGAAAAGGTTCTCTCTCCCATACCCACCAACTGTATTTGTGATAGGGTTGGGACTGAGAAAAGGCCCTCTACTGAAAATCTTAAGGCTCAGGCAGGTTTGTACAGAGAGATACAATCAGCAAAACAGCCTAGACCTGAGTCATATGGGGCTTATTACATCATGCACAGAAACCAGCTGACAGCCAATGGAGCTGTTGCAAGGGGGAACGGTGTGCTCTGCATAGTCAGCCCCATTGAACAGTCTCTTTGGACCAGCTGAAGTTTCCAAATACTCTTCAAAGGCAGTCCAAAGCAGAGCTCATTGCTGTAATCCAGACAGGATGAAAGCAAGACATATACCACCATGGCCACATCCAGTATCTTAAGGAACAGGTGTAGTTGGAGCACAAGTTTTAAATGTGCACTGATGAAACTTGGATCTCCGCATTCAATGCTGATTCAAGGGGTATCCCCAAACTATGGACCTGTGTTTTCAGGAAGGAGGTAACCTCATCTAGAACAGTCTGAATCCCTATTCCCTAATTTGCCTTTCAACTAACCAGGAACACCTCTGTTTTGTCTTGTTTTCATAACAATTAATAAGATTGTTATGAAGATTTGGGTTTAACTTATTAAAGGAATTTGCACATTAAATGTGCTTTATAATTGTCTAATTGTAATTATTATAATTCATAGCTTTTGCAAAGATGTGCACAACATCCTAAATTAGAATTAAAAATCTTATTCAACTGAACATGATAAACCAGCTCTTTGGTTTTGAGCATCCAGTCAATACCAAGGCTTTGAGCCATCTTAACACTTAGGCCAGTTCTTCACAAACACATAATGTAGGCCAGAATTGGCATTGAAAATGCTGGTTCTGGCATGCATTGATGCCTTACAAGGAAGCTCTGAGCTATCCCTGCTGTCCCTACTCTACAGTCATGTGGAAGCCAATTCAGTGCCACTGTGCACAAAGCCAAATGCCATCCCCTCTCTGTTGCTGTTGTTGAAAAGAAAAATGGGCTCCCCTGAAACTGTAGAGACCAAAATCCATTGATTATGGTAATGTGAATGTATCTAAATTAGTTCAGTGTATACTTACAAATACACATATCAACAAAACACAAAGCTGCCACATTCACATTAAGCAGAAACAATTGGTTCGTCTCTTGAAGTATGAAACAAAACCTTCATGTGAGTAAGAATGGTCCTTGAATATCAATAAATGTCATATTCTTTATTGCATACGAGTAGACTCCAGTAATCACAATCGGTGTCCTATTTCCTTCATTACACACTAGTCGACTCCAACCTGCAACTGGTTTCAACTCAAAAGAGCCTTCATCAGGTTGGGTCTACAAACAACACATATCATTAATATACACATACAGTTGAACAAATCGTGACAACAAATTTGTAAGTATATATACAGGCACTCTACTTACTCATTTAACAACAAAGGCTCATTTATCAAAAAAGGCTCAACTTTTGAGGTAAGTGATTCACCAACAATTTTCTTGAGAAGTGGATCCTAGGGGGACATACATAGTGGCTAGAGGTAGTATTGCATTGTGATGTGAATTATAAGCCATTCATAACAGAAATGTAATATCTATGAAATAAAAATAAAATATAATAATCACAACTAGTCTTTGTTGATCACAATACTCTGCAAAGCATTTTATTCTGTAGCAAGTATGGGATTGAAATAACTCAACCCATTACTAATGTAGCAAGCCCATTGGTCAGGTGATGATGACGTTATTATCAGTTCAGAATACATCGGGGAACTGGTTTCGGCTCTTGTGAGTCAAAACCGGTTGCAGGTTGGAGTCGAATTGTGTGTAACAAAGGAAATAGGACACCGATTGTGATTACTGGTGTCTACTCATATGCAATAAAGAATAGGACATTTATTGATATTCAAGGACCATTCTTACTCACATGAAGGTTTTGTTTCATACTTCAATTGTTTCTGCTTAATGTGAATGTGGCAGCTTTGTGTTTTGTTCATGCTGTTGCTGTTGTTGCCAGTTACAGTAAGACATATTAGTTTATCCGCAGCCACCTTTGTCATGTGAATGGCAAAGGAGCCTGGCATGAGCAATCTTCCTTGTTCCTCCCAGGTTCCTTTGTCAGTTAAATGAATGAAACAAGAAAGAGGGGCTAGTGAGGAGCATGTACATGGCCTGTCATGATTGTAGTGACAGGGAGTAAAAGGTCAGGAGGGGACAACCATCCTGTCTTCCTAGGCTGCTTGAACATTAGGAGTATGGAATGACTGTCAGTACAGATATCTGCAATGACAGAACACAACAGAAATATCCAACCCTGGTACAGGGGTGCAGCCAAACCTGGGGTGCAGACAAATTAAGCAGTTTTCCCTGGGTTAATCTGGATCAGCCTGCATATGTTTGGTGGCTGCCTGCAGAGCTGATCCAACCTCACACCAATCTAAATGATCAGTGTGCCCTTAAAATGGTCTCTTGCCCTCTCCAATCTGGGTTGATCATTCCAAAGAAGCAAATGCTTCCAACCCACAATTACGATTCTGACCTTTCTGCATAAATATATAGTTGGTGCACTTGTCTTAGGAAGCACCTTAAGGCAGTCGTAACTCAACATGGTAAGGAGTCTTTAGTACTTTGTGCATAAGATTTTTCATTAGCCAAAATGTATTTTAAAGCAACTGAACACATGCTGATCACAAGGGGAAAACTGGGAAGGAAAAGAAAGACATTATAGTCTAATTTGGAGGAAAAAATTGCTTTCTGTGTTAGCTTTACAGAACTGGAGGCTTCATCCTTATTTAGCTGGTGATTCACTTGTGTTTGCTGTCTGAGATGATGGAAATCTTCCCATTTCCCTACTCTACAGACAATTGCTTTCTTCCATTTTTGCTTAGAGTTTAATTAAAACCGTTTTATTTCAGCTCAGAGCCACTTTTCCAGTTGCCGACATTAAATATTCTGAAAAGGTAGAGCGCAAATGAGATTTGAATAAGCGGTTTGGCCTTTCATTGAATAAAACAATAAAACTATATGCAAAGTTGGATTTTTGTTCTTAGGAACTCAATGCTATCTGCTGACGGATGGCAAAGGGACAAAATCATTTTTCACAGGCTGGGCATGGCATTAGCACAACCCTCTATAGCAGACATTCTGCTTTTGCTTTTAGAACAAAGCATTCTCAGCTGCACAATTCTAACAGAGAAGTTTGGGTTTTGGATTTAAGGTTCTTAGATGAAATGAAATGATACATTCCTTCAACATTACCTCTAGATCAGTGTTCAAACTGCCCTTGTGTTCCTTTTATCAAGTAGAAATTGAACTATTGAACTCCCCAGGGACATCAGACTGGCCACCTCTCTCCTGTCTTTTAGAAGGAAACTTAAGACTTGGCTATGGGACCAGGCATTAGCAGTGATTAGCAGCAAATGGAAAGAAGACTTAAGTAATCCATGACAATGAATTGTCCCAGACTTGGATTTGGGTTGTAGCCCTCTGAGTTTTTTAGGCTGATTCAGCCTAGAAAACATGTGAGGGCTGTGCGGACACCCCCGTCAGACGTTCCAGAACTTCTGAGGGGGTCAGTCCAGACAGGGCCCATACTTGGTTAGACCCCATTCTTTCAGGAATATCCAGGCCTTTCCAGTATCAGATTACTTTGGGACAAAACAGGAAAATCCTTATTTCTCTCAAAGGAATTCATTTTTACCTGAGGTGCCATTTGGATGTCCCAGACAAAAATCTGGGAGGGTGCACATTTTCCACCCTGTGTGGATGTGCCCTAAAAGAACAGCAAAAAAACCCTTCCCTTCCCTCAGAGGATGACTATGTGAGAAGGGGATAAAGTCCATCAGATGCTGACTCTTCTACTCTGTGACTCAGGTGGCTTGGAACTGTGCCGCCTTCTTCTTCTTCTTCTTCTTCTTCTTTCACTCTGGGGCTGGATCTACACTCCCACATAATCTAAAGCAGATAATCTGTATTCAGAAACTGGGTTATATGGAAGTGTTGATGGGGTCTGATCACACTTGGGATGGATGGAGGACCTTCCATCTGCTTTTGGGCCAAGGCATGATAGAGTTTGACTCTTTTCTCTCACTCCAAGACCAGAGCAGTCACAGTTTCAGTGAAGGGAGAGGCTCCCATCTAGATATAGGCATGACAGAGCTGTGCCAGGGCCCCCATCTACACAGCCATAAAGTGAAGTTTCAGAACTGGATTAGATTAGTCTACACTGTCATGTAATGCAGTTCAGTGCAGTTAAATTATTATTATATTATTATTATTATTAACTTTATTTGTACCCCGCTAGCATCTCCCGAAGGACTCGAGGCGGCTTACAAAGGCCAAGGCCTCAAAACACAACATAACAATACAAAACCTTAAGCAAATTAAAAACAATTAAAGCAATATTAAACAACAAGCAATAAACAATACACCAAGACACAATAAAACTGAGCCGGGCCAGAGTAATGGGTACAAAATTAAAAGTGCTGATAAGACAGGTGATATGTAAGGATTATAGGGTAAGTGCAGTGTGCAGTGTGCAGCAGTCTTAATTCTAATAAAGTGCTTTTGGGTCTTGTTATTGGAGTTTTCCTACTCTGGAAAGGCACATCGGAACGGCTAGGTCTTCAAGTTCTTTCTAAAGACTGCCAATGTAGGGGCCTGTCTAAGATCTTTGGGGAGGGTGTTCCAGAGTCGGGGGGCCACCACAGAAAAGGCCCTGTCTCGCGTCCCCACCAAACGCGCCTGCGACGCAGGTGGAATTACGAGCAGGGCCTCTCCGGATGAGCGAAGTGAGCGCGTGGGTTCATAAACGGAGATGCAGTCATGCAGGTAGAGTGGTCTCAAACCATTTAGGGCTTTGTAGGTAAGAACCTGCACCTTAAATTGGGCTCGGAAAATAAACGGCAGCCAGTGGAGCTCCTTAAACAGGAGGGTTGACCTCTCTCTGTAAGGAGCACCAGTTAACATTCTGGCCACTGCCCATTGGACCAGTTGGAATTTCTGAGCCGTTTTCAAGGGCAGCCCCACGTAGAGCGCATTACAGTAGTCCAATGTAGAGGTGACCAAGTAGTCCAATGTAGAGGTGACCAAGGCATTGCATTCAGAAACTGCATAATAATATAATAATACATATTTAATAAAACTTTATTTATGAACCGCCAAGGGGGACTCAGGGCATTTTACACACAAAAGGCAAACATTCTATGCCATAAGACAATGTAAACACGACACAATAATACAAAATAATACAAAATAACAACAGTAAACTAATAACAAAAGAGGAGAATTAACTTTAAAATGAAAACAGAATGCAAATACTCAAATAAAACATAATTACTCTAATAACATAATTAACATTAAAAACACATACCCTAAGAGATCAAATGGTAAGATACATATAAAGTGCCTATAATAGTTGTTCTTTAAAATGTACAATAACAGCCATAGAGAACAAATAAGTTGGCAAGCGTTCTAATGGAGTTGATTTATTTATTTATTTATTTACCTTACTTATATACCGCTGTTCTCAGCCCGAAGGCGACTCACAGCGGTTCACAACAAATACGAACAGCAAAAATTCAGTGCTACAGTATGGAAACAGTTAACAACCTAACACATTATACAATTAATAAACAGTTACTACAATACCCATTCACTGTCGTCTCGTCATCAAAAACATGTTCCAGATTCGTCATCCATTGTTCCATTCCAGTGTTCATTAACCAATCATTGCACTAATTATTGGAACGCCTGCTCAAACAGCCAGGTCTTCACTTTTTTGCGGAATACCATTAGAGATGGTGCTAGTCTAATGTCCGTAGGAAGGGCGTTCCACAGCCGAGGAGCCACCACCGAGAAGGCCCTATCTCTCGTCCCCACCAGCCGAGCTTGAGAAGCAGGCGGGATCGAGAGCAGGGTCTCCCCGGAAGATCTCAAAGTCCTGGTGGGTTCATAGGCAGAGATGCGGTCGGATAGGTAGCTTGGGCCGGAACCGTTTAGGGCTTTAAAGGCCAACGCCAGCACTTTGAATTCAGCCCGGTAGCAAATCGGTAGCCAGTGGAGTTGGCGCAACAGGGGGGTTGTATGCTCCCTGCGTTCTGCTCCTGTTAGAATCATGGCTGCCGAGCGTTGGACTAGTTGAAGCTTCCGAGCTGTCTTCAAAGGCAACCCCACGTAGAGAGCGTTGCAGTAGTCTAAACGGGATGTAACCAGAGCGTGGACTACCGTGGCCAAGTCAGACTTCCCAAGGTACGGGCGCAGCTGGCGCACAAGCTTTAGCTTTGCAAATGCTCCCCTGGTCACCGCCGAAACCTGGGGTTCCAGGCTCAGCGATGAGTCCAGGGTCACACCCAAGCTGCGAACCTGCGTCTTCAGGGGGAGTACGGCCCCATCCAACACAGGCTGTAACCCTATGCCCTGTTCGGCCTTGCGACTGACCAGGAGTACCTCTGTCTTGTCTGGATTCAATTTCAATTTGTTCGCCCTCATCCAGACCATCACAGCGGCCAAGCTGTTCAGGACCTGGACAGCCTCCTTAGTAGCAGGTTTTAGGTTGTACTAGTCCTAATTCTGAAACTGCATTATATGGCAGTGTAGATGGGGCCTGCCACATCTTCTCTCCCTTCATATATTTCTTCAGAAACAGTATAGAAGACACCTAAAAGCTTTAAAATGTATTTGCAAAAAAGGATATCTGATGGATTTTCCATCCCTACTTTTTAACTTTCATTTCAAGCCTTAATATTTGAGTTATTCATATATTCCACCACAAGCTACAATTTTCACCTAATCCTTATGTATAGTCTAGAATATGTGTATATATATGTGTGTGTGTGTGTGTGTGTGTGTGTGTGTGTGTGTGTGTGTGTATATATATATTAGCTAATCTTGAATTCTAACAGCTAGCATACAATCTTGATAGCTTGTCCCTGTGGAATGTGGCCTCTGACAGAAAATAAAATTTGTCTATCCTTGATCTCAGGGCTCCATGATCTCTGATTTTGTGAAATCTGAAGAGCAACTGTTCTAAACTATAAATGTCTTGGGCAGGTGAAGATCAGGTCAGTTTGCTTTGAAAAGTAATACAGGAGTCTTTTCAATTTTACTTCCTTATATTAGGTCCTGTATGCAACTGTGATCATCTCTGCAAACTTTCTCTGCCTATGCAAGCCTATGTTTTCCCTCTTAGCTCAACAGCCATATTCACTTTAAAGGAAATTACTGAATCACCCAAGATTAATTAAAAACAGGGGGAAGAAACAGTTCAAAGCACTCTTCAACCTAAAGACCCAGGGATCATCACCTAATGAGTAATGAGTGCAGTTAATGAGCAGTCACCAAGTGCTGCCATTTATGAATAAACATAAGGTTTCTGGCTATGATTATAGATTTGTTTTCTTTCTTGGACTTTTTCACCTCAGCACATAATGGAGGTCAGGGAACATGCATTTGGGTTTCTTCAGAATACAGTGACATTTTTAAGCATCCAAAATGGAGATATATCTATGCCAGGGTGGTTATATTTACTTCATGGTTTCAGGCATTCTAGGATAAGCACTTTTTTGATGAGATCATTCTAGAAAGGGGCATGTTTGAATGTATGGCCAATCTAAAGGTTAATGTTTATTAGATCAGTTAAGCATCAGTAACAGAGAAGATTTGTATCTATAATTAATTGAACTGACTGAACTGGAAAGTGTGATCTTCAGTCTCCAATACAGTGACCAAACTTCCTTCGGGTGCTATATAGAATATGGGAAAACATCCATGTTGCCATTCACCAAAGGAATATGATAGCAGTGCTGGTAGCTTGTGACCTATTTATACATGGTCAATCAATTTTACATGTGGTGCAGTGGGTCAAACCGCTAAGTTACAGAATTTGTTGATCAGAAGGTCCGTGGTTTGAATCCACTCTTGTTGTTAGCCCTAGCTTTTGCCACCATAGCAGTTCGAAAACATGCAAATGAGAGTAGATCAATAGGTACCGCTTTAGCAGGAAGATAATGGTGCTCCATGCAGTCATACTGGCCACATGATCTAGGAGGTGTCTACGAACAATGCTGGCTCTTTGGTTAGGAAATGGAGATTAGCACCCCTCCCCCCCAAGTCAGAATCAACTTTACCTTTAGCCATTAAATACATCACACTTTTAGTCTCAGATGAAAAGAACCCCATGTCAGGCAATTTCCAGCATATGTCTCTGGGAACTGGTTAAACTCTCAGGAAATTGCTGCATTTTTCTGGGTCTCCGGGCAGTGTGATTGGGGGGGGGGAAATCATTTTTATATGTGACTAGCTTGGGGACCCGGCACTGCTTGGATTATTAGAGAAAGTGGGTAATGGAGGTTCTGTATGCCAAGTTTGGTCTTTATTGATCATTGGATGATGGTTGCAATGTTTTCAGGAAGTGAGTGAAGGTACTTGAAGTCCCATCATCCAATCAGAGACCATATGCAAATTGTACCACAGTGGCAGCCAATCAGAATGCTGCCACATACACCTCCCTCCACATACAAACACTGACTTTTATTATATAGAGATATAGATATAGATAGATGTTGCCTCACAGCTAATCAAAAAACCATCTCCTTCCCCCATTCTCAGAAACTTCCAGAACTTCTCAGCTCGGCTTGTTAATTACACCATATGCCCTGGTTCTCGAACACCAAAAGAATCCACATTCTATGACATTACTAAGGTCAGTTCTGCAACTTTGCAAGATCCACCTTTCTGCTCTCAAACTTTAGGTATAAAATCCTAGGGAAGAAGATGAAATAAGCAGTCATCCTGACTAAGAATAACCTTGGGAAATTGGAATATTTCTGGAAGAGAAGATTAAGGTGAATGTATGATTAGAAAAAAAGCATGAACTGAGGCATATGGACAGCTAAGAAGGACCCCAAGAGACCTTTCTAAAGGAAGGAATTACAGTCTAAGAGTCTGCTATCTTGAATTTGACTAGAGTCTTGGTATATTATGAAAGAGTTGTGGCAACTTAGATGAGGTCATGAGGAATGAGATAGAGACCTGCAGATATATGCTGCTTTAAGAAACTTGCTAATTCCATAGGTTGATGGTAGAGTTGGGTAGGTTCATTCAGAAGAGCCTGAAAGCTGTAAAAAAATCTTCCGAATTTTGACTTTCAAAGCAGTTTTGAACCATGCAGGAAGGGGGGGGGGTCCAAATTTGAACCACTTACCTTTTTTTCAGAAATATTCCATAATGTTCGGATGTCTCCCAAGGTTATTGTAATTTTCACGACCATTAAGCAACTTTAGTAAAGCCTAAAAATTTTAAAATCTCATGCTTTCCCTCCCCCAGCGATGCAAGGGAGGGGTGAGGCGGGTGTGGCTAAGCACAGCCATTGTTGTAATTTGTGAAGGTGGGGCCCCCAATGGTAGAGATTGTAAAAGGCCCTGCTCTTAAACTACATTTGGCTGACAGACCCAAAAATACTTTAGCTATCTATAGCAATCTTCATCTAAATATAAAATAAACTGATTGAATCTACAAATATGTCTAAAGAAGGCAACAACGCATTAAACAACTTTTGAAAAGCCAAGAGAACAAAAACTGCTTAAAAACCAATCATTTCATTTTGGCCTGATTGCCATGAACAAAGCACTGGGGTAGCCAGCCCTTCACATCAGTAAGTAATGATAAAATAAAATGTTTGATTGCATCTGCAAAAAGGAATAAATGGATGCATATGTCTTAAGGGTCCCCTCCAACTCAGTAGAGGAAGCAAATGGATGTCAGGAGAGTTTGGATGGTACCTTTCTGTCCAGAAAAAGGGGGTGTTTTTTAAAATAAAACTTTGAAAATTCTCCAAAAATTCATGGATAAGTCAAAGGTTATGAAATTTGGTGAACTAACAGCGATGCATGCTTTCCACCCCTGTGATAAGTTTAATCAGGATTGGTCTAAAAATGAGGGAGGGAGAATCCCCTAATGTTTCCGGAGTGCCAGTGCTGTTTTTTTTCCTGCTGTGCATGTGTCTGCCATTAATGAAGTGATTTGGAAGTTTTGGAAGTTTTGGAAAGTTTTTATTTTTATTTTTAAAAAAGGAAGTGACTTTAGAATTGAATCACTAGTGCCCCCTACATCCAAAATGAGCTTTGAAGAATTTTTTTTTTGGATCATCCAAGTCTAGTGGATGGTTCTGGTTCCAGTACTTCCTCAGTTCCTATCTCGGTGTCTCTTCTACTGTTGCTGTATCATTATGGGAAATGACATTTTATCCCTCTGGGCCTGTAAGTGTTGAGTTGCCAGTTCAACACCCTTACCTTATGTTGGTATTATAGTAGTGTCAACTTGGGAGTCCATACCTGTGGTTTTGGGTGTTGACAATGGAACAAAACTTGACTTAGAAATGACTGATAACCATCCTATACTCCTTGGGCTTAGGCAACTCAGGAATGCACGTCTCTTGGTAGCAGGCAGTAGGCTCACTTGAGGATTTGTCCTCTTTCTGCTCTATTTCTGTGTTTTTTTTAAAAAAAGTACAGAGGAAATAATATTTGCAATTAAGTAAAAATACATTTAGGGCAACTTCTGTGATATCCCCAGAGGGACATAGTTGCTGGCTAAGAGGATAGAGGAGGAGTGCATTCTCTGCCTACTCTCTGGGGTCTGAGGAGTGTTGGAGGGGATGGCAATAGGCAGAGAATGCACACCTCATCTATCCTTTAGAGTTTAAAATTTTCCTCTCATGCTTTTGAAGTACCATAATGTAAGCTTTATGGCTTTCTCTTATTTCCTTGGCTTCAGAGGTTCTGAGGTTTTTTTGCACAAGACTAAGTTGAAGGACACAAAAGAAGGTTACATTTTTTAAATTTCTTGACTATCACCTAGTACCGTGATGGTGAACCTATGACACGCGTGTCAGCACTGACACACACAGCTATTTTTGATGACACGCAGCCGCATACAGAGAAGTACACCTTATAAGAGTCAATCTAATTCCATTCTTAAATTTGTAAAAGGCTCTACAAATTTAACATCTGCATGTTTGAGCATTGTTCACTCCATAACTCAGCATGGAATATACATTTTTCTTATTTAAACTATAAATATTGCAAAATTACTTTTATTTTTTCTTGAAGTTGACACCCCACCCAAGTTATGGTCAGGTTTTTGGCAAATTTTGACACACCAAGCTCAAAAGGTTGCCCATCACTGACCTAGTATGTCTCTACAAGGAGAAAATACTTACTGGCAAGGAGAAAAATGTGAAAAAATATGTAAATAAGGTTTTCCCTCTCTTCTCATCATAGAAGACAAATTAATCATTGTATGACCCTTAGTCAGAGTAGCCAGAAACTGATTGTCAGTGCAGAAGGGTGGAATCCAGTTGTACAGATATGCTGAACTAACCAAATGATCCAGGAGCAGCTGTTAAAATATTAGCTTATTTGTAGATAGAATGTGTGGTGTTTTCCCCCCTCGAATATGCCAAGTTTGGCTTGGAGATCAAGGCTCATCTAGAAAAATAACAATGACAAGCCCTCTTGCATATAAAATCCCATCATTACCAGGGCAACACAAATGAAAAAGTGAATTTTTAAAAATCAGACATGTGTACATAAGAGAAGGCAGTAGAAGTAAAAAGGGTGATATGCTTGAAGACAGTGCTGTATGATCCAGAAATATTGATAGAAATCCCATGTAGGGGCAGAGGTGCTGTAGGATTTGATTCAGTGATTGGTTTATGTCTGTTGATATTATTTTTCTGTTCTAATTGAGATGTCACATGGAAATGACGGTTATTAGACAATACAACAAACTATAGGGATTCTGTCAATTGCTTTGATGAAAACTCCTTTACTTCCCTATCTCCCAACCTGTCAAGTCAACACATGATCAAATACAATATTGCAGGGTATGCATTTCAATAACCTAATAATGCAATTTGATTTCTTAGGTATACATTCAGATTGTGTGTTTTTTCCTTGAGAACTGAAGACATTATTGAAGGCAACTAATAATGCTTTCATCATCCGTTTAAGACAATATCTATGGCTATTAGGGATGTGCATGACTAAAAAAAAAACCTGTTTGGTTTGTCTTAATGTTTTAATTCTAAAGGGTTTCAAAATATTGTATGTGGTCTATCACTGATCTATTATGGAGTTCCAAAAAAGTAGTTACCGTATATTCCGGCATATAAGACGACTGGGCGTATAAGACGACCCCCAACTTTTCCAGTTAAAATATAGAGTTTGGGATATACTCGCCGTATAAGACCACCCCTCTTCCAATGCACACCAAATAATTTTTAAAAAAAATCAGATTTGACTTCAATATGGTAATTTGAATTCAAATGCTTATGACATGCAGGTTCCTATGAGAGGGGCATTGTACCTTACATTGGACATTATAGTTGTTCTTCCTCCCTTGAATTTCATTTACACTCTGGGTCCTTTACATCATGCTGGCAAGTATGAAAGCAGGCTTTAAATGGTTAAGATTACATTTATGTTGGCATAGAAGCTTGCATGCAAATAGAAGTCAGGCTTTGTACAATGAGTACTGAGGTGAAGGCAAAGCATTTGGAGAATTTTTATCTATAAGCAGTCTTTATAAATCAGGACCTCCTATCAGAAGAGAGGGGCAGATTGGACCCTAATCCTTCAGAAATGTAGCATTTGGCATGGCACATGTTTACTTGGTCACATCTTGACATGTCTTCATCCTTAAATCACCGTGACAGCTTGAATTGTTTTAGAGTTTCTCAAGAACACAGCCAGGTGATGTTTAATTGTTAGAAGGGGAAAAGAGATCAGAAAAGAGGAATGGGGACCCTGGGTCAATAAGAGCTTTCCAGTTTGACTTCTGTCAAAAACGAAATGCAAAGATACAGGTTGGGGGACACGTGGCTCGAGAGCGGTATGTGTGAAAAAGATCTTGGGGTCCTTGTGGACAACAAGTTAAACATGAGCCAGGAATGTCATGCGGTGGCAAAAAAAAAAACCAAAAAAAAAAACCAAGAGGATTTTGGCCTGCATCAATACTAGCATAGCGTCTAGATCCAGGGAAGTCATGCTCCCCATGCTCTATTCTGCCTTGGTTAGACCAAACCTGGAATTACATTGTGTCCAATTCTGGGCACCACAACTGAAGGGAGATGTTGACAAGCTGGAATGTGTCCAGAGGAAGAGGGTGACTAAAATGATCAAGGGTCTGGAGAACAAGCCCTATGAGGAGCGGCTTAAAGAGCTGGGTATGTTTAGTCTGAAGAAGAGAAGGCTGAGAGGAGACATGCTGAGAGCCATGTATAAATATGTGAGAAGAAGTCATAGGGAGGAGAGAGCAGATCAAGGGTCTAGAGAACAAGTCCTATGAGGAGCGGCTTAAAGAGCTGGGCATGTTTAGTCTGAAGAAGAGAAGGCTGAGAGGAGACATGATGAGAGCCATGTATAAATATGTGAGAGGAAGTCATAGGGAGGAGAGAGCAGATCAAGGGTCTGGAGAACAAGCCCTATGAGGAGTGGCTTAAAGAGCTGGGTATGTTTAGTCTGAAGAAGAGAAGGCTGAGAGGAGACATGATGAGAGTCATGTATAAATATGTGAGAGGAAGTCATAGCGAGGAGAGAGCAGATCAAGGGTCTGGAGGACAAGCCCTATGAGGAGCGGCTTAAAGAGCTGGGCATGTTTAGTCTGAAGAAGAGAAGGCTGAGAGGAGACATGATGAGAGCCATGTATAAATATGTGAGAGGAAGTCATAGGGAGGAGAGAGCAGATCAAGGGTCTGGAGAACAAGCCCTATGAGGAGTGGCTTAAAGAGCTGGGTATGTTTAGCCTGAAGAAGAGAAGGCTGAAAGGAGACATGATGAGAGCCATGTATAAATATGTGAGAGGAAGTCATAGGGAGGAGAGAGCAGATCAAGGGTCTGGAGGACAAGCCCTATGAGGAGTGGCTTAAAGAGCTGGGTATGTTTAGCCTGAAGAAGAGAAGGCTGAGAGGAGACATGATGAGAGCCATGTATAAATATGTGAGAGGAAGTCATAGGGAGGAGAGAGCAGATCAAGGGTCTGGAGGAGAAGCCCTATGAGGAGTGGCTTAAAGAGCTGGGCATGTTTAGCCTGAAGAAGAGAAGGCTGAGAGGAGACATGATGAGAGCCATGTATAAATATGTGAGAAGAAGTCATAGGGAGGAGAGAGCAGATCAAGGGTCTGGAGGACAAGCCCTATGAGGGGTGGCTTAAAGAGCTGGGTATGTTTAGCCTGAAGAAGAGAAGGCTGAGAGGAGACATGATGAGAGCCATGTATAAATATATGAGAGGAAGTCATAGGGAGGAGAGAGCAGATCAAGGGTCTGGAGGACAAGCCCTATGAGGGGTGGCTTAAAGAGCTGGGTATAAATATGTGAGAGGAAGTCATAGGGGGGAGGGAGGGAGGGGGCTAGGAGGAGGAGCGGCAGGCAGAGTGGTAGCCTACTGGGCTGTCTTCATCCTCGCAGGCATTGACTTGGCTCCGCCTCCGGCCTCCATCTCAGAACAGCTGCTGCAGGAGGGAGCCAAAGCCAGAGGGGCGGGGGCGGGGCCTCTGGCTGCTCCGCCCCGCCCCCGCAGAGGGCCCCGCCCCCCGGTCCCACCCCCCCCCAGCTTCAGCTCCTGCTGCTTTACCAGGCCAGGGGGTGTTTGCATGCTGTAATGTCCCCTTCGCCACTGGTCTGCTGCTAGCTCCGCCTCTGGCCTCAAAGCCAGAGCAATTGCCGAGGGAACCAAAACCGGAGCGTGGGCGGGGCCGCGAGGGGCGGGGTCCTCTTCTCCCACTGCCTCCCTGCTCTGGGTTTGGTTCCCTCGGCAGTTGCTCTGGCTTTGAGGCCAGAGGCGGAGCTAGCAGCAGACCAGTGGCGGAGGGGACAGCACAGCATGCAAGCAACCCCCGCCGTCCTGGTAAAGCAGCAGGAGTTGAAGCCTCCGCAGGGGGGCGGGACCGGGGGCGGGACCCTCTGCGGGGGGCGGGGCGGAGCAGCCAGAGGCCCCGCCCCTGCCCCTCCGGCTTTGGCTCCTGCAGCAGCTGTTCTGGGATTAGAGGCCGGAGGCGGAGCCAAGTCAATGCCGGCGAGGGTGAAGACAGCCCAGTAGGCTACCATGCTGCCAGCTTGGTAGCGAAGCCTGCCGCTGCTCCTCCTCGCCCCCTCCCTCCCTCCCTCCCTCCGCCCCCTCCTCCTCAGGCTCCACCACGCGGGGACGCCAAGGGCGAGGGAGACGAGGGAAAAATGATGCCAAAAATTTTATACCGGGGTACAAGACGACTCCCCACTTTTGAGATGATTTTCCTGGCTTAGAAAGTCGTCTTGTACCCCGGAATATACGGTAAGTTTTTGTTGCATTATTCAGCCACTCATGCCCATGGGGACACAAATGGGGATCCTCCCTCCCTCAATTTTTGCTCTTATTCGTATGCATCTTGCATTGCACGTCAACCTGCATTTGAGTGGTCTTATCAGTTTGTGAGATTGTTGGCAGTTGTGCATTTTTTTTTACCACTGAGCAGATTGGGTTCTCAAAACATAAAGTTTGTAATATTTCCTTACAACATGAGCCTTCCTTAAAGCTATTAGTTTGCTGCTTTGCTTCCCGCCTGCCTGCCTGGCCTCTCTCCTACTGTTCTCTCCTTGCAATGGTGACCAAGCCCTCATGCCTGTTGTATTTACTGGAAATGCCAGGAGCAATTCTTCCCTTTTCCTCAGCCCTCAGCCCAGATAGGCTGAGGATATCCTGTGACCCAGGCCCGTAGCCAGGATTTCGATTCGGGAGGGGGGGGGGCTGAGTTTTTTTCAGGGGGGGTTTCGGGGGGGCTGAGTTTTGGGGGGGGGCTGAGTCTGAGTGAAAGAGGGTCTAGCCTAGCAAACCTTTTGTATCATTACCCCAATACCCCCATGCATATGGGATATATTGAGTATGGTGATCAGATCATGATATGAATAAACATAACAGTTTAAATAATGCACCAGTAAGGCCTTTTCGCGAACCACCATGAGAATTTCGGGGGGGGGGGCTGAAGCCCCTCAAGCCCCCTGGCTACATGCCTGCTGTGACCTAACAAATTTGTCTGTACTGCCCAGTAGAGTTTGCTTGTGCTGAACGGATAGGCTGACTCATTGGAACTTACAACAGTTATGGAGTTCTTATGAAAACTGCATTACTGGATGTTTTCATTCATTTGTATGTGGGGGGGGGGGGGCACTGTGCAGTCTTCATAAATCCAGTACGGATCTAATGAAACTGTTATGACTTACAACTCTCTTATGATTATTTTTTTTTTGCACAGCCCTAATGACTATATATCTGGGTTTTTTTTCCTTTTAAGTGGTGAGCAAGCTGCTGTGGAAGACTACACAGCTTTTCTGAAAAGTCAAAAACAAGCCAAAGCCAATTTTTTTTTATCATTCAGGGTACTTGTTATGTGTCTTTGAATAGTTTACAACTTAGGAATTCCTAAGGTGAACTACCATGGAACAACAGACTCATAGAGTTGTAAAAGACTACAAGGGCCATCCAATTCATAATCCTGCTGCACAGAAATAAGCTAAGCACTCTTGAAATATTCCCATTCAATCTGTGTTTAAACACTTTTCTTGCAAAGATTGGCTCTAAGAGTGTTTGTTACCTTTGTATAACTTTATTTATTCCTTTATTTTATTAAGATATTTACATTCCACCATTTATAATTTAGAGCAATATACAGATAACACCACTGTGAACAATTCAGAACAATGCAGAATTTAAAACTATGAAGTAGTCCAAATAATCTAAAACATATTCAACAACTTAACAGGTTAAAATAGATTTTAAAAAATAAAACAGATTAAAAACATGGATAAATATATTTTTGGAAGAAGTCTATTACGTCCCAAAAGCTTCAACATTTTTTTAAAAAAAATTATTTTATTTACCCTAATTATATCCTGCTCTCTCCTACCTCAAGGGAGACTCAGAGTAGCTTACAATATGGCAATATTCAATGCTGCATATATGGTCAAATAAAATACAATACATAATATACATAAAATATAAAATCATATAAATACAGTAAAATTGTTCAAACTATGATACCTATTCCAAAGGTCATCATATTTGTTACTACAGTTCTATATTGCACTATCCAAACACCTGCTCCCATGCCAAGGTCTTCACTCTTTTTCTAAAATCAGGAGGGAGGGGGCCAATCTGATATCACTAGGGAAGGAGTTCACATCTTAGGAGCCATCACTGAGAAGGCCCTGTCTCTCATTCCCACCAGTCATGCTTGCTATGGGGTTGGGACTGAGAGAGGGTCTCCCCCACCTATCTTAATTCTATAACCAGTTTATAGGGAGGGGTACATTTGAACAGGTAAGTTGGACCAGTACCATTTAGAACTTTACAAACTAAAGCCAGGACTTTGAATGCTGGCTTTAGTCTGTAAAGTAGCAAAAAGGCAGCCAGTGGAGCTGATGTAACAGGGGAGTTGTGTGCTCTCCGTACATTGCTCCGGTGAGCAACCTGGCTGCTGCTCATTGAACTACTTGGAGCTTACAAACAGTCTTCAAAGGCAAACCCATGTAAAGTGCATTGCAGTAGTCTATTCGATTTGTATCAAGTGCATGGGCCACTGCAACCAAGTCTGACTTCCCAAGGTATGGGTACAGCTGGTGCACAAGTTTTAATTGTGTGAAAGCTCCCCTGGCCACCACTGAAACCTGGAGTTCAAGGCTCTGCAATGCGTCCAGGAGGACCCCCAAGCTGAGAACCTGTCCAGTACAGGCTATAACCCTATACCCTGTTTCAGCTTAATGGTAGAACAAATTGTATCCACCTACCTTGTTTTGAAAGGGAAGTCTGCAAAATCCTCCAAGAAACAACAGCCAGAAGTCTACCCAATGATTTCTTCAGCTCTTCTGTTAGCTTCACAAAGTGTTTCTGTAATAATTGTGCTTGTACAGCCATGTAAACAACAATTAAGCGTTATGCAGAGAGACTACACAGAAGCACTTTTTCAAATGGCAAATGGCATATGTCAATGTAATGATGTCCTTGTGAAGTCCACAAATTTCAAAATGATTAGTTTCAGTTGGTGAAATCCATCGACTTCCACATTTACATTTGCCCTTGGCTTCTTGCAACCGTCATGGAAGGTATATTGAAGTTATCCCACATCAATCTTGAAAACCTTGGCATTTACCTTCCCATGTCAACAAATGCTATTTAAGTCTTTAATTCATAAAGGAAAGTTAGTTGTTATTTCTGTCAACTTGCTGTGAAGTTAGACAGCCTCATTAAAGCTGATGGTAGCTAAAGGCTTGTTAGGACATAAAAATAAGAAGATCCCTTCTTGTATGGGTTTCGCCAGGAGATAAACTTCATCCACTGTAACGAACATTGATTCTTCAAAAGCTAGTTTCTGTTTCCTTTATTTACAGAAAATAAAATGACTGTCTATTATGCTTTCCTTGTCTACTCACATACTGAGAGAGACATATACAAACAATGGGTGGATGAAAAGTCGTGGAGCCTACCTGTGAAGGAGGTAAGGGATGATCAAAATATTTTCTGGTTAAGAACAACTCTTCATCATACTTTCCATCAAATTCACCTGCATGCAATGTACTGCTCTCTGACAACTAGGGGAGGGAGGGGAATAGGACAAAAATGCAACCATCAGTAATGAGACCCATGTTGCAGTTCCTGCAATAATGGACTAAAATGTAGCATGGGTGCACATCTTGATCACAGTATCATCAGGTGACACTGTGATTCATAACAGAGATGTCAATGCCATTATCTATGATGAAAAACCCAAAAGGAAAGCATATCCTTTCCTATGACACAGTCATTGATGCAGTGATTGGTGCAACCTCCAGGAAAAACCTCTGAGGGTTGGTTAACCTGGAGCACAGATGGGAAAAGTTTGTCAAAGTGAAGCGAAAGTACATGGAACAGTCATAAAGCTTCATTGCTATAAGACAACGGCTGTGATAACTACTGCATCACAGCTAGGCTCAATAATTTTAATCCATTCTTTGTACAAGACATTGCCAGTCATTCATAATCTATATAGATCTTTATATGTTTGAGGAATCAAACATAACAAATGCAGACAAATACAAGACAAACTATAGATTGCTCACCTATATTTTTCTAAAGATAAGAAAAAATTACCTTTAGAAGTGGCACCACAAAGCAGAAATTAAAGACGTGTTTTTCTGAACAGTAAGAAAAGAGAAATCACTTTCTGGGTAGGGGCTGCAGTGCAAGTTATGTATAGAAAGTGTGCTTTTGACTTTCTATTCCTTAGAATTCACTTAGCAGTAGCAATGTTTAACAAAGAGAGAAAGAAAGCTAAATTTCTGGAAATCAGCAAAAAAAAACAGCAATCGAAGATGGGGGAAATAAAAGAAAACATATAAGTATTACAATTGAAGAGGACTGGGGAGCATGATTTCAGGGACTCTTCAGGGAAAATTAATTTGACAATATTAAAAGACATTGGAAAACTAAATTCTTACTGTTGACTTTAATTAATGATATAAATTAATGAACTCACTCTTTAAGACATGTGTTGGAGAACACCACATAAAAATCACAGGGAATGCCATGGGATTGTTTGTGCTGATTCCAATAGCAGAACTTGTTACTGGTTCTTTCAAACTTTTTTTTTGTCCTTTGGGTCTCATGAGATCACACCCCAGTCTAGGGCATTGTCTCCTTTCAGTTAGCAATACCGTCAGTCTGACTCAAATATTGTGCTAAATGTGGTGCACTTTCAAATTCAGAGTTCAAAATAATTATTTAGTAACTAGTTAATTAACTTGCTGTGTTATGCATTCACTAGATTTTCTGGTATTTTCCTCTAATTCACTGCATCCCCAATTAGTACTATGGTTAAGGGCTTTTATTGCCTGAAAATGTTCTATTGGAGGAATTAATTCCAAAGTGTCCTAAACTAATGACATCTAAACTAATTAAATTATTTCAAACATTAGCATCGAGAGTAATTAATTAATTTCTCAACATTTAAAATTTTCAAATTATTTTTCAAATCTAATGTGCCAAGCTGCAATCAGAGACATGGCATTCAGAAATGTTCCTGGCTGGAGTCTTTCTGCAGGTGGATGAGCTTTGTGACTCTTTTTGGTAACATCTACTCCTATACAAATTATGATGGGGGCAACTGGCTGCTGGCCACATCCTATCTCTTCTTATGTCTGGAGATATCTTTTCTGAAAGCTGACTGTAATGCATCTTGAATACAATATATTTTACGTGTGTGTCACTGTAAGATATGCCGTTGTATGACAATTGCAACAAATGCATAAGAAAAAGGAAAGATTTATCTGGCTTCACACATACACACACCCCTCACCCCAAAAATGTTGCTCCACCAAATACACTCACTTTGATCCAAGTCAAGTTTCTTTGTTCACATTGTCACAAAAAAATAGTAAACATGTGTTGATTACCAAAGAAAACACCATACACACACACACACACACACGCACACACACACACAAAATACAACATTAATCGAGAACTGAATGCATTAAAGTCTGGTGAATTGCTTAACTAATTATTACACTACTTATTTCCAATTTCAGTTGATTTGGACTGAAAGTGTTGCCATTACAAAGAGTACAAAGCTTCGAATTTGAGGGTGATTCATTTAAGAAGACCCATGGCTTGTTTTGTGGTATAGAGTTCCTTTGTTCTTTATAAACTAAGTGATAATAAGCACACATTTGAATGTGCTATACACATAGAAATTAGGGCTGGGCGGTTTCATTTTGTTAATTCGTAATTCGTTAATAATTCGTTAATTTTTTCAATTACAAAACGATAACAAACCATTCTGGAGCAATTATTTAAAAAAAACGAATTTTCAAAAACGTTTTGTAAATGCTTCGTATTTCGATATTGTATTCGTTTCGTTATTGTTTTGAGGTCGTTTCGTTATTATTTCCGCATGTCTGGGCCAGTTTTATGGTTTAATTAGTGAAAAAAATATAATATCACACCAACAGTCAACAACAGAGGGAGAGGGAAGCTTCAGAAGGTTTTGGAGGTTTTTTAGCGTATTTCGCAGTCGCGTCCGCCATTAACGAATCGATTCGTTATTGTTTCGGAATCAATTCGTTAATATTTACGAAATTTTCGTAAATATTAACGGATTGTAGGGGGAAAATTTTGTAATTATTTTAAATATCGAAACAAAAAAACACCCCAATTACAAATCGATTTTAGAAACAAATTTTTCCGTTGTTACCCAGGCCTAATAGAAATAGCTATTTGGTCTGATGTGTTGAAGGTCATGTCAATCTTGTCTATTCCAGTCTTTTAAACTTGAAGTAGGCCAGATGTTAATCCTCGATGTCCAGACAATGTCCAAGGACATCCAATCCTTAACATGGAGTAAACTGGACTGAGTTCATTTAACCCTGAATTAAGCAAAGTTGAGGAATGCTCAGAAATTTTACCAGAATTCTGGAGCAACACCACACTTTGGGGTGAGTGCACAACAAACTCCAATCTCAAGAGGACTACTGTGTGAGACTTAATGTCATCTCACAGAAGAGACTCCCCTAGTTTACATTATATCATTTGTTGTGATCCACAACTCATTTTGGTCTTCGGAATTTTATTCTTTTTAGAATATTGCCACTTTTAATTGTCCAATTATTTTTCTTTTTCAAGAACGGTTTCATAGATTGCCAGAAGTGACAAGGAATTTTTCCAAAATTATGGGCATATGAAATACAGGATTTAGAAGCTCTATTTTGAGCTATAACAGCATTCAACCCTTGTGACTTGATTCATCTCAAGGATTTAACTGTGCTTCGAATTTTCAAGCAAATAAGGAATCTGGAAATGAGAATAACTGTTCACCCTCATCCTCAAGGGTTAGAACCCACCTCACCAAATACACACATGGCTCCAATCAAAATAATTAAAGCCATTGCAATAATAAAAAAAAGCTATTCACAAGGTTGTGAGGGGGGAAAAATCAGACATCCTACCCCTTCTGAAAGCACTGAGAGTGAGAACTGCTTGCCACTCTGTGGGGAGTGCATTTCCCAATCCAGGGACAAGAAAAGAGAAAACCTTTTTCTGTATTTCTGGGCCATCAGGCATCCACTGTAAATGACAGTCTGAAGAGAGCCTCTTCTGAAGATCTTAGCACTGCAGCAGATTCACAATGAGACACGCTCTTTAAATCTCCAGGCCCCACTCATTTTAGATTTCAAACATTTAAACCAGGGGTCCTCAAACTAAGGCCCGGGGGCCGAATATGGCCCTCCAAGGTCATTTACCTGGCCCTCGCTCAGGATCAACCAAAGTCTGGAATGACTTGAAAACACCAAGAACAACAACAAATGCAACAGCAACAGCAACAGCAACCCTATCTCATCAGCCAAAAGCAGGCCCACACGTCCCACTGAAATACTAATAAATTTTTATTTGTTAAAGTTGTTCTTCATTTTAATTATTGTATTTTTAAAATGTTTTTTGCACTACAAATAAGGTATGTGCAGTATGCATAAGAATTCATTCATGTTGTTTTCACATTATAATCTGGCCCTTCAACAGTTTGAGGAACTGTGACCTGGCCCTCTGTTTAAAAAGTTTGAGGACCCCTGATTTAAACCAAGAAATTAGGAATAAATGCTCACTCTATAATTATAGCATAAAGCATGCTTGTTTTACAGCTTTGGGTGACTTTTTTCACTGTATACTATTAATATATTCCATTCTTTATGAGGGGACTCAGAAACACAGTTAACAAGCACAAGTTTAATTCTGTGTTTGTAATTAATTTTGTGTGAACTCAACTGGTATATATTTGCCTGAATAAATCCATCTATATATAAAGCCTTCACAAATTGAAAATGGTGTGTGTGTGTGTGTGTGTGTGTGTATTCTATTTAAGGAAGATAAACAGTTTGAAGATGGATTATAAGTAGAAAACAAGCTTCAGTTATTCAGAATACTTTCCTTAAATTCAAGGTGAATATTGTAATCTTTGACTTGTTTTTCAGTCCTTTCTCCCATCTGCTTAACAGGCTATTATTTGTTGTGCATGAATAAGACGTCTATCTTCTTCTTTTTCTGGCTCCTAGAAATCTCTGCCCTCAGTGGCACAGTAGGTTAAACCGCTGAGCTGACAAATTTGTTGCCCGAAAGGTCGCAGCCCCAGCTGCTGCCAACCCAGCAGTTTGAAAACATGCAAATGTGAGTAGATCAATAAGTACTACTCTGGTGGGAAGGTAACGGTGCTACATGAAGTCATGCTGACCACATAACCTTGGAGGTGTCTATGGACAATGCTGGCTCTTCGGCTTAGAAATGGAGATGAGCACCAACCCCCAGAGTCAGACACAATTGGAATTAATGTCAGGGAAAAACCTTTACCTTTACCTTTGAAATCTCTGTTATACCTGCAGATCAGACACAGGGTATACCAAACCAAGCATAGTATTTACTACTGGTTTGATTGACTGATGGATGAATGGAGGGATTAAATAAATAAACATGTTTTTGAATGTTGAAATGCAATCTACATTAAGCACAGTCACAACATATTCTAGACTTTTAGAAAATTGATTTCACTAAATGAGCTAGAGTGTATTTGAAAGTCTACTCCATGCCAATGGAGGCAGCAGAGAAATCATTTATTGCTGCCACCATTGCATCTGCAAGGAATCGTCTTGTTGAGATGTTTTGAGTGGTCAGAGGGCTATTACATACTGGTCCTCAAGGAGAATTTCTGACCATTCAACAGCCTGCTGTAAAGAATTTGCATGGTGCTTTGCAGATAAAGTGGCTCGGATCCGTTTGGACTTGAATGCTTTTTTGATACAGTTCCAATGGATGTATCTCTGGCTCCTGCTTGTTCACTGTTGTTGTCATTTTTGTTGTTGATGATGATGATGATATTTATTAATATCCCGCTTTATCTCTCCCAGAGGAGACTCAAAGCATCATAACATAAACGCATTTGCATACAATTCAAAATATACAAATATACAGATGTCAAATAAGAATTAAATACAAACAGTATTTTTTAAATCCACAGTTAAAAACTAGGCCTGGGTAACAACGGAAAAATTTGTTTCTAAAATCGATTCGTTTTTTGGGGTTTTTTTGCGTTTCGATATTTAAAAGAATTCCGAAATTTTTCTTTTAAAAAGTTCGATATTTACGAAATTTCGTAAATGTTAAAAAAATTACGAAACATTAACGAAACAAATACGAAACAATAACGAATCGATTCGTTAATGGCGGACACGACCGCGCAATATGCTAAAAAACCTCCAAATGGGACAGGGGGAACTTCTGAAGCTTCCCTCTCCCTCTGTTGTTGACTGTTGGTGTGATATTATAATTTTTTTCACTAATTAAACAAAAAACAACTATAAAACTTGCCCCAGATATGCGGAAATAATAACGAAACGACCTCAAACCGATAACGAAACGAATACATAACGAATCCGAAGCATTTACGAAACGAATTTAAAAATTCGTTTCATTTTTAAGTTGCTCCAGAATGGTTCGTTATCGCTTCATTATAAAAAAAATAACGAATTTTTAATGAATTACGAATTAACGAAATGAAACCGCCCAGCCCTATTAAAAACCATTAAACACATTCAGAGTTAAAAATCACAGCACCCTTGAATTGATCTTTAAAATCTTAATCTTTAAAAGCATGTCTGAATAAAAAGGATTTAGCCTGTTGACAGAATAACAACAGGGAGGGAGCAATTCTGGCTTCCTTGGGTGCGTGTTCCAGAGTCAAGGGGCAGCAACTGAGAAGTTCCGCTGTCTTGTTCCCAACAACAGAGCTTGAGATGGAGGTGGGACTGAGAGAACAGACTCTCCTGAAGATCTCATGGCCCTGGCAGGTTTGTACAAGGGGATACCATCAATCTGAACCATCTAGGGCTTTAAAGGCCATAACCAGCACTTTGAATTGTGCCCAGAAACAGACTGGCAGCCAGTGGAGATGCTGTAACAGGGGGCTGTCCACTCCCTTTAGTCAACCACAGTTAGCAACCTAGCTGGAACTCTTTGGCCCAGTTGAAGTTTCTGAGCATTCCTCAGAGGTAGCCCTAGGTAGAGCATGTTACAGTATTCCAGACAGGATATAATTAAGGCATGTACTACTGTGGCCACATCTGGCTTTTCGAGGAAAGGGCAGTTTAAACAGTGCAAAGGCCCTCTTAGATACTGCTGAGACCTGGGCCTCTAGGTACAGTGCTGAGTCCAGGAGGACCTCTAAACTGCAAACTTGTTTCTTCAGAGGGAGTGTATTCCCATCCAGCACAGGCTGGATCCCTATTCCCTTATCTGCCTTCCAAATGACCAGGAATAGTTCTGTCTTGTCTGGATTAAGTTTAAATTTGTTTGTCCTCATCCAGTCCATTGCTGATGGAAGACATGGGACTGATCCAGCTTAACCCAGAACAAGGCTGCCTTAACATGGCCTGGTCCTGGATTAAGCTAACCTGGGGGGAAAACTCAAATCCTCCACCAGAATTAAGTTTCTCCCCCAAGTTAGGAGTAATCAACAAATTTAAACTTAATCTAGACAAGATAGAGGTAGAACTGGCAGCAGCTGTCTTTTGTCATCTCATTTTACCCAGACCCTTTGTATTTTCCCACCCCCTGTATAGTGGTTGTCATCAGCCATAACACTCACACCTAACTTCTTGTGAGTGCTCTAGCTGATGTGCTCTGGCTGAGAGGGATGAAGTGAGGAAAGAGGGGCTTTCCCGCTTCTCTCTCCAAGCTTCCTTAGTGATATGGCATTCTGGCTGATGTCAGCTAGGGCACTCATAAAACAATAAATGAGAGTCCCAAGATGGTTCATGAAATCCAAATTCAACTGCAATGTGGGGTCAATCTTAAGCCAGGACAAAGGATCGGCTCGGTCATGAAAACATTTTGTCCCTTAAAAATGTTCTTTAATCCATTTGCAAAGAGACAAAGCACATCAGACACTTTCAGAGAAAAAAGTAGACACACAGACCCTAGTACTGGTTTTATAAATAGCTATATTGGTTACACAGACAAAGGGGAAATATCACATTTACTCCAACATTCATTCACATATATCCATCACCATCCTTTCTCCATTCAGGCCTGCTGCTAGGAGAAGCAAGGTAATCGGCAGAACTATATCCTTGAAGATCTGGCACACAGTTAAAAAGGAAAAGGGTCACTTATATAGAGATTTTGGTTATCCATTATTTGGTTGTTTAGATAACTTCTGTCATTCAGCTCAGACATGTTGGAGTCTCATCAGTTTTGGAACAGGAGCTTGTTTAATTTCTTTAACTTCAAGGTATTGTATTTGACTATGTAAATATGTGTTCTGGAGCCCCCGGGGGCGCAGTGGGTTAAAGCACTGAGCTGCTGAGCTTGTTGATCGAAAGGTCACAGGTTTGATTCCAGGGAGCAGTGTGAGCTTCCGCTGTCAGCCCTAGCTTCTGCCCACCTAGCAGATCGAAAACATGCAAAATGTGAGTAGATCAATAGGTACCGCTCCAGCGGGAAGGTAACGGCGCTCCATGCAGTCATGCCTGCCGCATGACCTTGGAGGTGTCTACGGACAACGCTGGCTCTTCGGCTTAGAAATGGAGATGAGCACCACACGCCAGAGTCAGACATGACTGGACTTAATGTCAGGGGACAACCTTACCTTTACTAAATATGTGTTATTTGCACCCAAAGTTCTCAATTGTCATCAGCAATTTCCTCATTAGCATTTTTCATGTCACAGTTCATAACATTCTTTGTTTCCCATAATGCAGTTTTCCAGGTTCCATTTTTAGGATGGTGTCTTCAGCCATGCCAGATCTCAATAGGCCCTAGCCAGACCCTAAACATACAATTCATTCAATCCATTCATCACAGCTCTGCAGTCAATGTAGAACAACTCAAGTTTCAGCACTAAAACCACTACACCACACTGTCTCTTTAATTGCTAGGAGATAAAAAGCAACAGGTTTGACCATCTTTAACTGGTGGGAAATCTAAACTATGAAGTTACACTGACACTTCTTTTAAAAAACCAAATAATTGTCTTTCACATTGATACTAACACATGTCAGACTGATAAAATTGTGAATGCATGGTGTATTGGAAATCGGAGTGGAAGGCTGTGAAATGTTACAATTTAACTTTCATTTTTAGCATTATAAAATTCATGTCCTTGAGCATCTGCAAAAACAAAGCTCTCACAGAACTGGAAGGATTATAGGGACCATTAAAACTGTTTCTTTGAGAAGGCCTAAAAAGCAATTTAAGTCTCCTTCAGTTTTGATCTTTTGCTGCTATCAAGTCTTCAGTACAAGATCTTCAAAATTGTGTGCATAGTTTTCAAAAAACAGCTTTGCAATTTGTCTTTGACATATTCTATTAAGCAAGTACAAATTCCCAAGGATGCTATCATCCAAATAGGCTCTTGGACTTTGTAGTTTTTCCTGCCTAGTAAGAAAGATCAAGTATTTTCCAAGTCCCACTTCAACTTAAAAGATAGAGTGACCTTTACTCTTCCACATGTGATAAATGCTGGCTCAATTTGTGAAGTTGGCAAGGAGACTTGGGCCAGTGATTTTATAGGATTCAAAAGGCAATTAAAGAACATAATTAAAATGCATGATAAGGGTCAGTCATACTCTCTAATTATTTATCAGTCAACTGTGGGCAATTTTGCCAGTGTCATCTTCATCCTTATTTGTTATATAAACCTCCCAATCAAACTAATTTTATGGTTTTTAAAACATGCTGGTCCATCTTCCTAAAAATAAAATTATAAAATCAATTTGATAACACATTATATCTACTCAAACAATCCCCTACTTAGAAACTTACTAGCTAGTCCAGTGAAACTTTCTGTGAAGTTTCTATTTGGTGATGATCTTCCCCACATTACCTTCGTGGTTGCCAAATGTCTTTACATGGCAGCCAGGGTTAGGCAATTCCCAATTTTAGACACAGTACTTTTGTAGCAAGTAGCCATCAGTTTTAACTGCTTAAAATCAGTATTTTAAGCAGTTTTAAGTATTGTAATTTTCCCAACTAGGTGTGTAATCAGCCAGCTGTTGTTAACCTTATTAACCTTGTATTCTTATTTGTTACTCAATTATCTTGTAAATCTGTTAATCTAATATATAGATATTAGGCCTGGGCGGTTTCGTTCATTAATTTTGTAATTCGTTAAATATTCGTTATTTTTAGCAATAACGAAACGATTACAAAACACATTTTCAAACCCGGAAGGGTTTAAAAATAACGAACCGGCAACCCCCATAGTTTTAACGAGCTTCCGCCCGTTTCGTAAATGGGATGGAGGCTGCTGGTGCCCTGGGAGCCAATCCGGCGCTCCCAAGCACCCAAGCAGTGCACCGTGGCTGTTTCTGATTGGCCGGCGAGCCCTTTAAAAGCGGCTCCGCGCGGCCGTACAGCTCATTGCTGCAGAGGGCGAGGGAGAAGAGAAGAGGTCCGGGAGGGTTTGCATTGGGTTGGCTTGCAACTACTTGGATTGGATTCATTCCTTGCTCATTCCTTGCTTGGATTCATTCCTTGCTGCTTAGTGCTTATTATTCCTTGCTTGGATTCATTCCTTCCTTCGGTTTTTGTGAATTTGTTTGTTAATTTTCCATTTTTAAATATTTTTTAATATTTTCTAAAAATACCTGTCTTTTATTCTTAAAAAAATACAAAAAATATTCTAAAAAAGAAAAGACTCTTCTGTTGCTGTGTGCTCTCATTTGCCCTGTCTCCTGCCTGTGTTAGCTCTACATCAGGGCCAGTTTTTGGTTAATTTTCCATTTCTGAATATTTTCTAAAAATACCTGCCTTTTATTCTTAAAAAAAATACAAAAAATATTCAAAAAAAGAAAAGACCCTTCTGTGGCTGTGTGTGCGTTTGTCATTTGTGTAGTTCCAACCAGTGCGCTCCTTTTGCCAACACAAAGTGCTACATAATACAGTGCTTGCTCATCATTTGTGTAGTTCCAACCAGTGTGCTCCTTTTGCCAACACAAAGTGCTATAATACAGTGCTCGCTCATTTGTGTAGTTCCAACCAGTGCGCTCCTTTTGCTCATTATTTGTGTAGTTCCAACCAGTGTGATGAAACGCTTCCTTCCCGGCTTTTCTAGTCGCAAGGGCCAAGTGCTATCGCGAATACCGAAGAAAGGCAGGGGACTGAAGATGAACACATTGACAAGAAGGGAACATTCATCCAACGAGATTGTTATTGAAACACCCACAGATGCTTCAACCAGCTGTGAGATGGCAGAACCTTCTTCTTCATCAGTTCGAAAGACTCTACGTTCAGATCCTGATGTCGTTCCAAGTACCTCTGATACTACTTGTTATGAAGAGGAGGGCGAGGAGGCGGACGTGTCAGAGGAATGGGAGGAAGACAAGATGGAATGTGCTTCCACCACAGGAATTAGTGATCAAGAGGACTGCATGCTGATGGAGGGCGAGCTACAGAAACAACCAACGATTATACTCCCTTCCACAAACACCGACAATCCAAACACGAGCATGAGTACATCTGAAGTGCCTAGTAGGGGTAGGCCGAGATCGCTCCTATGGGATCATTACGACGTCCATAATGAGAGGGCCACTTTGGCAGTTTGCAGGCATTGCGGTGTGAGCGTCAGCAGAGGAAAAGATATGAGGCATCTTGCCACAACAGGGCTAAGGATGCACATTAAGATACACCACCCCCAAATGTGAAGTTGGTCCTTCTTACTTAACTTGCAATACTGCTACAGAAATTAGTATGTATGCAATACTTCCCAGATAATTTTCAGAGTTTTTTCAAAGTGCAATTTCTGTTACTTTTTGTTACTTTTTCTTTATTTATTTCTTATATTTACTTTCTAAGTTTTTATAATAACATTATTTTTATATATTAATAATTTATAATTTAATTTTATATATTATTTTTATTATTATTTATAATTATACTTTATAAATATTTTATAAATTTAATTATATTTTATTTAAATATTTATATTATTATTTATTTCATTTATATAATATATATAATAATATATTATTATATTATATTATTTTATTTTATATTGTATATATTATTGGTTTCGTTCGTTAATTTCTTTATTCGGAAATCATTCGTTATTTTTGGCATTTCCGAAGCGATATTGAAACACATTTCCAAACCCGGAAGGGTTTTAAAATATCGAACCAGCAACCCCCATAGATTTAACGAGCTTCCGCTCGTTTCGTTAATGGGGTGGAGGCTGCTGGAGTGCTGGTGCCAGTGGGAGCCAATCCGGCGCTCCCAAGCAGTGCACTGTGGGTCCGTGGCTGCTTGTTTTTGATTGGCCGGCGAGCCCTTTCAAAGCGGCTCCGCGCGGCGCGGCCCGGCTCATTGCTGCAGAGGGCGAGGGAGTTTGCATTGGCTTGGCTTGGCTAATGGCTAGCAACTGGATTGGATTCATTCCTTGCTGCTGTGAGTGCTGCTTGCTTCATTTGCTGTCTCCTGCCTGTGTTTGGTCCACATTTGGGCCATTTTTTGGTTAATTTTCCATTTTAAAATATTTTTTAATATTATTTTAATATTATTCTTAAAAAATACAAAAAATATTCTAAAAATTCGTTAATATTTACAAAATTTCGTAAATAACAAAACTTTTTTTTGGAAAGTTTTGTAAATATTTTAAATATCGAAACAAAAAAACACCCCAATTACAAATCGATTTTAGAAACAAATTTTTTCTTTATCAAACAGGCCTAATTTCTGCAGTATTTATTATTATTATTTATTATTATTTATATTTTATTTATTTAAATTTTATTATTATATTATTGTTTATTTCATTATATTATTAAATTGACTCAGTTTTGGATACTTTATCTTATTACTTTTTTATTTAATATCTTAATATCTTGTTCTATTTGATTATTTTATTTGATTTATTTTATGAAATGATTTTGTTTATAGAGCATTTAGCATTGCGCAATCGCGTCCGCCATTTTAACGAATCGATTCGTTATTATTTTAATAGCGAATCGATTCGTATTTAATAACGAAGTTTCGGAAGTCGCTTTTGCGCATGCGCAATCGCGTCCGCCGTTTTAACGAATCGATTCGTTATAACCTTAACTAATCGACCCCCGCGCCAATAACGAAGCTTCGGAAGTGATTTTGCGCATGCGCGGGGGTCCGCCATCTTAACGAATCAATTCGTAAATATTTACGAAATTTCGTAAATACCAAACTTTTTTAGGGGAAAATTTTGTAATTATTTTAAATATCGAAACAAAAAAACACCCCAATTGCAAATCGATTTTAGAAACAAATTTTTGCATTGTTACTCAGGCCTAATAGATATTATAGATACTGTAAGATTATTCTATGATATTAATGATGAAAAGCTAGTATGGTGGGGTATCTTAAGCACTGGATTATGACTCTTGTGACTATGATTTAATTCCCCTCTTGATTGTTTAATCTTACTAGGTGATTTTGGGAGAGTCATGATAAATTTGCCTTGGTGTTGTTGGGAATCGTCCTGTGTTTGTGTTCCAGGATCATGATGCTTCTGATGTGGGCAATGATGTGGGCAATGATGTAAGAAATGATGAGGGAAATGATGGTGCCAAGGCTGAGGTGCAAGATGGAAATGGTTTGGTCAATGATTTTCTTGCAGACAATGATAGAGAGGCCCCAGTGAAAAGGGCAGTTTCTCATGAGAATATTCCTGCTGGGCATAGGGATGATAGTTTACTCCCTCTCTCTGTGAGTTCTCAAGATTTGGGTTTGGAAAACTATCTGACACCTGGAAATTTTAATGAGCAGCCAGAAAAGGAGTTGAAAAACAGGCAGCTGGAGTTCAGCCAGGACCAACAACAAACTCAAGGTTTACGTTGCTCCGAAAGGCTTCATCAGAGAAGAGCCAAGGGTGGGGGAAAACAAAACCAGTTTCTGGGTTTTGGAATATAAGGTTTGCTTCAAGGGAAAACCTGTTAGATCAGGCATAGTTTGGAAATCAAGTTCATGTGCTGTGGAAATCCTGTTTAAGGGGTCTTGTTCCTGTGGATATTTCTAGCCTTTTGGTGTTGATTAACAGCGTTTGGATTGTCTTTTTATCCTGTTGAATCCTATCAGGATAAATACTGCCTTGGATTTCTTTCATATCTTTTTCATACCTTTCATATCTTACTGCATTTGACCTTTTACTTTTTGGAACTTTCCTATTTTCTTACAAGCATTTCTTTCTACTGGCTGTTTTACTAAGCTTCAATAAAAAGGATTTGTTTCTTCACTCAGTGTGTGGTGTGTTTTAAAATCAGAGGGCTTTTTCCTGTTCTGGAGTGCAACAGGTGTTGCCATAGTTTGAAAAGAACTAGAAGGCACACAACCACAACAAATTAATAGAAGAAGTATGACATACTTCATAAGAAGACTTCAATTTGGGTAGACAATTCCTCACTTAGTGCAACATTTTCTAAAACTATGTAATTGGGAAGATACTCAATTAGTTGCAATTTGTGCTTAGTTTTCTGTTCACTGAGGCCTAATTTTTATTGAGATTTTCTTGCATAGTAAACTTACAAGGTGTTATTACTTCCAAAATTTATCCTGGGAAGTGAAATCTGTATACATTCCACCCTACAACAGGGGTTCTCAACTGTGGAAACCTTTTTGAAACAAAGGTTTCTTGTGGAGCCCCAATGAATCTATCTATCTATCTATCTATCTATCTATATCTCATTGGCAAACTTTTGAAGAACAATTTTAACCAACATAAAGTTAACAGTATTTCAGGGGAAGATCACAGGAGCCATCTAGTCCAACCTCCTTCTGTCATGCAGGAAAAGCATAATCAAAGCACTCCCAACAAATGGCCATCCAGCCTTTGTAGTAGTAGAAGTAGTAGTAGTAGTAGTAGTAGAAGTAGTAGTAGCCACCTCAGAGGGCATCCAGTTCAACTCCCTTATGCCATCCAGTAAAAGCATAATCGAAGCACCCACTGAGTGGTGGAAGGGAAATAGGGTTTTAGAAGCAAGAAAAATGAGAGGGAAAGACTTTTGAGGGCTAGAGAGGTGGGGGGAGGGGGAAGATCAAAAAAGAGGAGGAAATGCTTGGAGGAGGAAGGGGGGGAAGAGATGGCAGGAGGAGGAAACTGTTGAGCCCTTCAGTATGCTTCACGGAGTTTCAGGGGCTCTATGGAGCACACTTTGAGAACTACTGCCCTAAGGCAATTATCTTTATTACATCATTTGCTGACCTTTACATGCAATCTTTTTGATGAGAGGATTGTCTATATGGCCTTAACAACTGTGTTAACCCCAGGATATAAGGGTGCTCCAGAGTTTCACTGAAATTCCAGAGTAATCCCATGGCTTCAGCATAGTGAAAAGAGCAGGATCAGGTCTTATCCAGACCAGTTTGCTTACCATTGCTATCCCCTTTTCACTACACTCATCAGGGGGGCAGATTGGCTCATGTTACCTCCTTCTTTCCTCCCAGCTGGCTGAAGAGCTCCATGAGATCTCCTAGCCAGCACAGGTGCCTGTGCTCACATCAGCACAGGTGTCCATATGGCCAGGAACAAAAAAGAGGGTTCAGCCTATGTAGATGAATCCAATATGGAGAATGGAAATTGCATTTCTCTTTTCCATCAAATTAGTGGGATCCACTAATTGTGTCTTTCAGGTATCTAGCATAGCTTTTCTTTTCAGGCCGAAACTACCAGTTATTAACATTATGGCAGGGTGGTTTCATAGGAAGTATCCTCCAGGAAAAATCAACAAAATAACATCACTTGGCCGCTTTATAAGCCCACGTAGGAACTGGATATGAGAGGGAATTTCAGTGAGAATGGCATAAGTGTATGGTTTGCCATTAAAGGAAGGAGCTCCTGTTCCTAAATAATTTGTCTATATACATTCTCCCAGCGTGATGCATGGTGTAGTGGTTTAAGCATTGGGCTACCATTCTGGAGATCAGACTTCAGTGTTCAATAGGGAATCCTTGAAGTACTAACTATATAAATCTGAAAGTAAGGCAATATGGACACAAAGGGCTTCATGCTGAGTAAACATCCAAATGATTATGCTGTAAAATTGCAGTTGAATCATATAAATACTTATCCTGAATACAAACCCATTGCATATAGCAGGGTTGCCATGAAAATCTACCCATAGTTGAATTGTTGACCTTGTATTATCCATACAATATTTACATTGGAGAGGAATTTTTTTCACAAGGATGATCACTTTCAGTAAAATGATAAAAGATGATCCCACAGTTCACAAACACTCTTCCTTTCTGAGACTGACAAATTCTTCTATAGAAATTGTTTTGTGTGTGCATGTGTGCCTACTTCAGACTCAAAAGTGGTTAAAACAAAATTTCCTTAGGATCAAGGCTACACAACCAACCCGTACAACTTGGTGAACTATAGCTGGCTTCTGCAAATCAAAGTGAATGTTTTTATGTTCAGATGTTATGCCATTTTTGTTAGAGTACATTGGGTTTAATTTATTGATGTTAGGTTCTTATGCTGTTTTGATATGTGGGATTCCTCTGGGATTATTATTATGTTGATATTGGTCTGTTTTTGGAGGCACTGAATGTTTGCTGTTATATGTTGGAATCCACCCTGACTTCCCCTTGGAGAGATAGGGGTAGAATCTAAATAAAGTTTATTTTATTTGTCTTTATTAAGAACCAGTGGTTTGTTTGTTGGACAACAATTCTAGAGACCAGGTCTCAAATCCCTACTTGGCCATGAAAACCCATTGGATGTCCTTAGGCAAGTCACATGTCTTGGAGGAAGGCAATTGTAAAACCTCTATGAACAAATCTTGCCAAGAAAACCCCATGATAGTTTTTTTTTCTTAGTGTCAGAATAAGGCAGAAACAAATTCAAGAAACACAATAATAACTGGGAGTAATATATAAAAAAGGCTAAGGATCTCTTACAGAAATTTTAACAGCATTGGCCAAAACTGTAATACATACAATTCATTTTGGTAAAGCCAAACAGTCAGAATGGGCCAAAACCAATGTCAGAAGAGGGTCTCCCTCTTCTGACATGTGTGGAGCACAATCTAATCTGTGAATGCATTTTTTTCTCTTTGAAATTATGTTCCAGTAACAATGTGGGGTGAATAAGATTTTTATTGGTTTTTCTTTTCTTTTTTTGAGGGGGTGGGGTGGGGGTGGAAGGGCAAAAGTATATTATTAATGAAAAGACAAAACTTGAGATTAACTCAAACTTTATGAGGTGACATAAATTCATATTGTATATTCACAGTTGTGGCAAGCTTGTCAGCATATATCCCAAATAGCTTGTGTTGTTAAATTAAGGAACATCAGTAGCCAGGATCAGGAATTTCAGCAAAGTTGTTTTGAGATTTTGGGATAAGCTCCCTACTGATATTCAAAATTGCTATTTTTAATGACCCTTCAGAAAGTTGCAACATGCTGTAGAAAGCTTTTGACTACCTAAACATTTTGTAAGCTGTTCAGACATATTTGATGCTGCTAAGTTTCAACAAAGATTAAGATTCTGTGAATAAGGTGCTGTTTTACATTCGATTGATTTAAAACATGTTTTGATATATTCTGTTTATTTGAAATGTGATCTGAGCACCATAAAAGCATGATAGCATTATTTTAAAATAACGAACAAGAACAAGACATCTCCAGATGAGAAACTATTAGAAGATTTTGCAGAGGTAGTGTACTATTATTTTCCTTCTTTCATCAGATTTTAAAAATATATGTTATAAGTATGTGTAATGGCAGTGCTTAGTACTACAAGATGAAACAATTTTCCTCTTTTTATGTCCCCACATTCAGTCAGCTTGCATTGTTCTAGCCAAAAGATGAATAAGAAATAAATAGATGAATTCTCCAAAAGAGGCTACTATTCTGTTTTATGTGTTATTTAGCATCCAAGTGTCTGAAACACAAAGAGGAAAAGATTAAAATTGTGTTTAGAGGCAGTGTAGTATAGTGGTCTGAGAACTGGAGTGTAGCACTGGAGTATACACCAGTTTCCAATGAAATCTCACTGGGAGGTCTTGGGCAAGTCATGGGCCCCATTTACACTGCCATATAATGCAGTTTGAAATTCCATTATACAGTCAATGTAGAGTCATATAATGTCATTTAATGCAGTTAGACTGCATTATGTGAGGTCCCATCCACATTGCCATATAATGCAGTTTTAGAATACAGGTTAACTGCATTGAACTGCATTGTATGTCATTGTAGACAAAGGGCCTCATCAAATGGGCAAAATGCTACTTTGACCCCTCTTCAGGCACCCACAATGTCGATCTGCTTCTGGTGGGACTCTATGCCTGAAGAGGGGTGTAATCGGTGTTGCCCACAGTGATGGCAACATAGGAGGCTTCCCGTGTTGTACAATAACTGAAATGGCGATTCAATGGATGAGACTGTTTTGTTTTAATGATTGTTTTATTGCTTGTGGATGTATTGTTTTAACTTAATTTATGTCTAATTGTAGTGTATAATTGTAATTGTTTGTATTGGCATTGAATTTTGCCATTACCTATGTGTAAACTGTTTTGAGTCCCCCTCAGGATGAGAAAAGTGGTATACAAATACTGTAAATAAATAAAATAAATAAATAAGGAAGAACCGGGGGGGGGGGAGCTGGGCAGTGGATGTCCCCACCCCCAAGGGAGGCAATAAGTGGCAAGGCAGGTGATGCAGGGGTGAGGCGATGAGTTCCCCATGTCCCCCTGCTGGGCCCCCCCCGGATTTGCCATGATATGTGGTGAATCCAGTAGTTAATGTGATGAGGTCCTTATATAATCCAGTTAAACACAATTAAAATGCATCCTGAAACTGCATTCTTTGGCAGTGTAAATGAAGCCATGCTCTCTTAGCGTTGGAACAAAAGCCAAAGCAACTTCCCTCTGAACAAATGTTTTCTAGGAAATCTAATGATAGGTGTGTTTTAGATTCACACAATATAATACAATATAATAAAAAGGAGCATGCTCAGTATGACTTTGTTTGTAGTCATTGCCATCAACCTGGCATACATTGTCTTTGTTTCTGGTTTTGTTTTAGGATTGCTTTATTTCTCTTTTGTCTTTCAGATAAACTATCCCAATCAATAGATGGAAATAATAATAAGAGACTCAATTTTTAAGCCCTTGAAAGTTCTTTAGTGGTCTCTCCAAGTTTTAAAAATATTTTCCGCACCAGGTTGATATTTTTACCGAAGAGCAGTCTCCGATGTGGCAATTTATTTCTCCACTTTCATGGCCTCCCAATCCCAACTATCACCACTCAAATCAAGGACAATTCTCTAAATTGTTTCCCAAATTAGAGATTAAATTGAAACAGCATCCTTTTGCACATACCTAGACACCATAATAATGGTAGGTTACATACCTGTGACCATCTTTCTTCGAGTGGTGCTCTGCGAATTCACACTTGTGGAGAGACTGCGCCTGCGCGGGCTCCAACGGAAACTTCTACATTTTAAAACTTTTCAAGTTTTGGCGGTAACCCCGCCCAGCCCCGGCAGGGGATAAAAGGGCGCCCCGCGCACACCGATCCAATTCCTACGCCGCTAAGGTAGCGAGAAATTGGAGGTTTGCTTAGAGGGGAGGCTGGGCGGGTTAGTGTGAATTCGCAGAGCACCACTCGAAGAAAGATGGTCACAGGTATGTAACCTACCATTTTTCTTCGTGGTCTCTGCGAATGCACACTTGTGGAAACTAGCAAGCTCAGGTCCCGGAGGCGGGAAGAAGGCAAACCGATCATCAAATAAAGGGCCAAACAATTTTATTAAGTGCAAACCAGTCATGAACAAGGTATCGTTATCACTTCATAAGAAGGGCACAGTGCATAAACGTGTGGGAGTACGTGATCCTCCCGGCCACATGTAGATGGCCAATTCACAGTGAATAGACACTCAACAAGTGAGGGCATTCTTGGAACAGTTACGTAAACCTTTTGACCCTTGGTAAACAAAACACACTCATTGCAATGAGGGTACTTCAAGTAGTTGCATAAACATTTGGCAGTAAGAAACAACACATCAGTAGAAAAGGCACTAGACATGATGAGCCCAAAGAGGCTAGAGTGCAAGGTTGCCTGTATGCCAGGCAAGTAATGTAACAAATTTAACAAGTGCAAGTACATTCACCATCGCCAGTAGTCAGCTCTATTTGAGCAACCCGTGTACATATCAAACAACATCATAGCGTGTCGCACGGTACCGAAACAAACACACGGTACCGACGAGACAATTTGGTGTGAAATCCTATGGCGGACATGACGCCAAAATTGCCCTCCCAAAGGCCATGTCAGGTGTACACCTGGTATTCAATCTGTAATGTGAAACAAATGTCTGGGGAGTTTTCCAAATGGCCACCTTGCAAATAGCGTCCAGAGGAATCCCCTTAAGAAAGGCAGTAAATGCCACCATTGCCCTGGTTGACCGAGCCCGGACAACCGAGGGGGGTTGTTGTCGAGCCAGCTGATAACAAAGCTCGATGGTCAAGGTAATCCAGTGAGAGAGGCGCTGTGCCGTGATCGGTAAACCCATCTTATCATGGGCATATGCAACAAAAAGTTGTTGAGTCCTTCGAGACTGAGCAGTTCTATCCCTATAACACAGCAATGCTCTCCGCACGTCGAGCATATGGAGTCTTTTCTCCGTCGGGTTAGAGGGAGATTGGAAAAATGAAAGAAGAACAATGTCTTCGTTAACATGGAAAGGGGATACAACCTTGGGTAGGAAAGTCACATCTGTGTGGAGAACAGCCCTATCCTCGTGGACAACAAAATATGGTTCGTCCACTCTTAGCGCCGCCAGTTCCGACGGCCTACGGGCCGAGGTGATCGCGACGAGAAAGGCCACTTTCCAGGAAAGAAGTCGAAGATCGATCGACGCCAGAGGTTCGAAGGGAGCTTGTGCGAGCTGTGTCAGCACGAGGTCGAGGTTCCAGCCGTGAGTTGGAGAACGAACCGGAGGATGAAGATTGTTGAACCCCCTCAAGAAGGACTTCACCGAGCTGTCCTTAAACAAAGAGGCCTCTCCTCTTCGCTGAAGGTGCCACGAGATGGCCGCCTAGTGAGACTTCAGTGATGACAGCGACAGACCCCGTTCGGTAAGGTGCAGTAAGAACAAGAGAATTGACGGTACCGAAGGCTGAGGGTCGTCCAGTCCCTTCTCAGAGAGGAAAGCCTGGAAGCGGTTGAGGCATGCCAAGTAGCACTTCTTCGTCGCCGGTTTATGAGCTGCAGCCAGGATAGGAAGAACGCCTGGACAGAGAGACTTTAGAACTGGATCCTCCACACCGAAAGGTGAAGAGAAGCAAGGTCAGGGTGGAGAAGCTGGCCCCCTTCTCGGGAGAGTAGATCTTGCCGAAGTGGAAGGCGTCTCATCCGTTCCTCGGACAGCTGGAGGAGGACTGGAAACCACGGTTGTCGTGGCCATTCCGGCGCTATCAGGATACAGTTCGTTTGCGCTGACTGAATCCTCTCGATCACCCTCGGGATGAGGGGGAAGGGTGGAAAGAGGTAGAGCAGATGTTTCGACCAATCTAGAAGAAATGCATCCCCGAGACACCCTGGTACCGCGTTCGGAGCCAGGCGTGCGCCGAACTGCGGCAGTTGAGCATTTAGAGGTGACGCAAAGAGGTCGGCAGCCGGAAGACCCCAGTCTCTGAAGATCTTGGCCAGCTCGTCGGGGTTCAGCCTCCATTCGTGCGAGGTCGACTTCGTTCTGCTGAGCGCATCTGCCTCGACGTTGGTCTCGCCTGGAAGGTGCAGGGCTGTTATCGACACCGACCTGGCTACACACCACTCCCACAGCTCCAACGACAGCTTGATCAGTCTTCTCGAGCCCATGCCGCCCTGTTTGTTTACATAAAACATTGCCACCATGTTGTCCGTGAGGATTTGGACAGATTTTCCGGTGCCAAGGAGGGCGAATGCCCTTAGGGCCTTGAAGATCGCCAGCAGCTCTAAGTAATTTATATGGCATTGTCTTTCTTCCAGGGACCAGAGATCGTGTACCGAGAGGTCTCCTGTATGGCACCCCCATGCGAACATCGAGGCATCTGTCGTGATGGTGATGGATGGAGGCTCCGGGTGGAAAGGGATGCCCTTGCAGACATGCTGGCGGTTCATCCACCAGTTCAGCAAGTCTTTTATCGACCTCGGGACCAGCAGACGTTTTGAGGTGCTGTCCCGCATTGGATTGAAGTGATCCAGGAACCATCTCTGGAGGGGACGGAAGCGGAGTCTTGCCAATGGTGTCACCATTACCGTGGAAGCCATATGTCCGAGGAGGACTTGTATTTGCTTCGCTGAAACTACTCAGGATCGACGAACTTTGAGCGCCTCGGCACGTAGAGCCCTGAATCTCTCCTCCGGGAGGAACACGGACTGGGAGAGAGAATCGAACATGGCGCCTATGAAATTTATACAAGTGGTGGGTTCCAGATGAGACTTCTCCTCGTTCAGCTGGAGACCCAGGTCTTCGAGGAGGGAAAGTGTCTTTGCCACCTGGACTCGCAGGAGGTCTGGGGAGCGAGCCGCCAACAACCAGTTGTCCAGGTATGAAAATGCGGATTTTTTCCCTTCTGAGTGCTGCTTCGACCACCGACATGCATTTGGTAAAAGTTCTCGGAGCCGTCACGAGCCCGAACGGAAGCACGTTGAAGGCAAAAGTCTGTCCCGCTACCCTGAAAGCCAGGAAGTGTCTGTGGTGTTTTCTGACAGAAAGGTGAAAATAAGCATCTCAGAGGTCGACGGACGCGAAGAAATCTCTGTATCTGAGGAGGGGAAATATGGACGATACCGTCACCATCTGGAACCTTTGGGGTTCGATGAAAGAGTTTAAGTCTCTGAGATCGAGGATTGGGCGGAGGGAGCCATCCGGCTTTGGGACAGTAAAGTATCTGGAGAAAAACGCCCGATGGTTTTGAGAGTCCGGTAGGGGAGAAATGGCCCCCTTTAGAAGTAAGGTCTCGACTTCTGTCAGAATTGTCGAAGATGGTTCGGTATTGACAATGTGTCCCATTGGTGGGAGTTCTTCGAACTCCAATCCATAACCTTCGCCTACAACCTTTAAAACCCATGCATCTGAGGTGATATTTTCCCATACAGGGAGAAAGTTTGTCAGGCGATCTCCAAACGGTGTCGAGCCGGATGGAAGAATGAGGGTGGGTATCATTGGGAGGGACATGGGAACAACATCGGTAACGGATCTGCAAGCGGTATCGTCCATTAGGGCGTCAAATACGACATCTGGCCTGGTTGCCTCCTGAAGCTTGGCGGGACCTCGAGCGCTGCTGCTGGGGTTGTCTGCGCTGCTGTTGAGGTTGCTGAGGATGGGTTTGTTGGGATGAATGTAGGGGACGGACTGACTGGCGGTACTGGATCGTACGGTACGGGACAGTGTGTCGACGCTTGTATTGGAACCACTCTAGTTCTCTGCGCCTGGTTCTGGTTCTCAAACCCACACTTGGTAGCCAAAGTCTTAAAGTCATGATTGGACTTGAGCTTGTCGTCCGTCCCAGCGTTAAAGAGTCCGAGGGCGTCGAAGGGAAGGTCCTCAATGACCTGCCTCGAGGATGTTGAGAGGCCAGAAGAGCGGAGCCAAGCATGCCTCCTAATAGCCACGGCGTGGTCGATCATCTTGCCGGCAGTGTCCCCAGTGTGCTTGGCCATTTGCATCTGATGATGCGCCAAGGAGTTTGCTTCTTGGGCCAGAGTGGAGAGGACGGTACGATCCTCCTCAGACATTCTTTGGAAAAACGGTGCCGCTTTTTCCCAAAGTATCTGTTGGTAAGCGCCCATGCACGCGTCATAGTTAGCCATCCGAGCTAACAAGAGGGCGCCAGAGTAAAGCTTTCTGCCGACTGCGTCGAACCTCTTCCCCTCTCGATCAGACGGCATTGATGATTGCCTCCCGAACGCCTGAGCGCTTTAACCACCACCGAGTTGGGATCGGGGTGATGTTTGAGCCACTCCAAGCCCTCATCGTCTGTTCTGTACCATGCCTCTATCTTCTTGGATGTAGGAGGGATGGAGGAAGGGGTTTTCCAAGAGCCTTGGATGACCTCGAGGAGATAGGGAAGGAAGGGTAAAAGAGGAGCAGGTGGAGATTCTGACTGCACCCTCTTAAAAACTGGGTCCTGTACTGCCTTGGAAGTCTGCTTGACCTCCAAGCCCAAGGCGTCAGCCATACGAGCCATTTGATCTGCAAAGGCTCGGACATTGTCTGTAGGGGATGGTGGATCGACCTCGTACACATCATGGGTAGGTGATCTCTCGATCCCGAGAGACAGAACCGATCCCGAGTGTACCGATCCCGGCAACTCGCCATCTTCCTCTTCCTCCTCGGCAGCAATGGACTGGGGAGGAGGGGACGAAGAAACGTCCCGAACTGGTTGTTGTGGCAAAACGGTTGGAGGGCCTTTGGATGCTGAGGCCTGAATGGCACGAGCCAGTCTCATAGTCTGTCTGCCTCTTTCCGGAGTCTCCGTCACCGGAGAAGTCTCCTGTCTTGCCGTCACAGTTGTCATGGTCTCCTGTCTGGCTGTCACAGATGGAAAAAGCTCCTGTCTGGCAGTCACAAGACGGACTGGCGCCTCGATCACCGTGTCCACCAAAATCACAGGGGAATCAGGTTACTCGATAGGCGGTTCTGGTGACCGACGCAACTCCCGAGCAGGCTGGGAAATCGGCTGGGGTTGAGCAGGCTGCAACGGTGATGGCCTCGCAGACGAGGTGGCCGAGGAGGTAGTGGTCAGTCTTCGGGAGGAAGAAGAAGACGAGGATGGAGGCGGCATCGTCTTCTTCTTCTTCGCCGGTGGCTGTGCCGTCTTCGACAGAGACTTGCCCGGGGTGGGCGAAACAGAGGATGAGGTGGAAGCACGCCGAGATTCCTCTTGAGCTCGGCAAAAAGCAATGCGAACCGCCGTGGAAGATGGCAGAGTCGCCGATGTCGACCTCGTGGACCTAATCGACCTCACTGATGCCACCGAGCTGGCCGAGGAGTGCCGGATGCACACGGTCTTGGTTGTTACCGTGCATGGTTCCTTCTGCTTCGTCGGCCTCGTGGCCTTAGAAGCTGTCGACACCGAGGCCTTAGAAGCTGTCGACATAGCTGACCTCGGTCTTTTCTGTGCGACCTTTCTCACCCTTGTTTGGCGAGGCTCGGCCTGGGTCGAGGGATCGACGGATTTCGAAGTCGACGCCTCCTTCGACGTCGACGGCCGAGACGCCTTGGCCGATGTTGATGTCGATGGCTTGGATACCGAAGTTGACGTCGACGCCGTTGTCGATGTTGATGGTACCGGAGCTAACGTCTGCTGGTACAAGAGGTATCGAAGCCGATGAACCCGATTTTTACGGGATTGTGCCGTCAGCGCTTGACAGTGACGACACGAAGAGGTAATGTGTGCCTCGCCGAGACACAACAGACAAAGAGCGTGCTTGTCCGAATCAGGAATTTTTCTCGGACAATTCGTGCATCTTTTAAATCTGGTCGTTGACATATCTCAAAGATCCGAAGTGAGCCGTGCGGCGGAAAAACAGGAATTGCGAGGTTATGCACGGGGCGCCCTTTTATCCCCTACCGGGTCTGGGCGGGGTTACCGCCAAAACTTGAAAAGTTTAAACTGTAGAAGTTTCCGTTGGAGCCCGTGCAGGCGCAGTCTCTCCACAAGTGTGCATTCGCAGAGACCACGAAGAAAAAATGTTGATTCCTCACCATCCAGCTATAAATACTTGATATTTTTGACCTCAACACATTCAACACTGATTTCTGCTGGTTCCTTTCCACTCACCTAGACATTTTCTTATTGCCATAATTCAATGGCGTAAAAAGATTATGTTGGTAGTTGTTAGATGCAGCAGCTGTTTTACAGCAAACAAATCGAATTGCACTACCTAACTATTGTAGAGAGTTAAAATCCATGGGAGAGGTTTCCTTGAAGCCACCAGATCCTGTGATGTGTGTTCACTTCCATCCCTGAAAGTGTAAAAACCTGGTTTTGTTTTTTGTCAAAGGACTAGCTCATAGTCAGAGAACTGGATAGGGGGAAACAGTTTTTCTATTTCATCTGTGGGTTGTTGAACAGGGTTCCTGAGTACTATAGGTAAAAGGTAAAGGTTGAGAAACGCGGTATAGAAATAAAGCTAAATAAATAAATAAATAAATAAATAAATAAGGTTGTCCCCTGACATTAAGTCCAGTCATGTCTGACTCTGGGGTATGGTGCTCATCTCCATTTCTAAGCCGAAGAGCCAGCGTTGTCCATAGACACCTCCAAGGCCATGTGGCCAGCATGACTGCATGGAGCGCCGATATATATATATATATATACTTTCAGACCCATAGAATGAGGTGTAATGAAATGGTCTGGAAACAATTCATACAATTGTCGGTGGCATATCATCAATCCATTTCCTACATTCTGTTATGAAAAAGTGACACAGAAACAGTAAAACAATGGTGATGGATCATTGGAACATGTTACTGTTGAAGAAATTTGATGTGGTAGGTAAAATACACTTATGTCTGCCCAAGACATTTTATTAGATAATCTGACTAGGCTTACAGTTGAATCATACTCTGATATTAGTCAATGGTGATTTTAATTTTAGCTTCCAACTCTGATGTCTGGCAATTTCCTTAGTCATTTCTTATGTGGAGCTTTGACACTGTCTTTTTATTTTAATCCATCAAAGCAAATTGTCTCAGCAGTTTTCTTATTTTGCTGACACGTTTAAATGATTCCAGGAGAGTTGTGAGTCTCAAATTGCTTCCACATAAACTTTATCAAAATAGACTGTGTGATCAGGTGGTTAGCTTCCGCTAGACAGAAAATATTTCTAATTGTTTTCTCAAAGAAAAGGGTGGTGGTTAGGAAGCAGTTCCAATCTCTAATAGAGATTTTAAAAATAAAGGAGCCATTCATCCCTCTGACAGCTTTTGCTTTCTTGTGTTTCTCTTCTCTCCTTTACATAAGTTTTCCTCTCCCCAGAGTATGTTCTTTAAATTAGTTCATTAATTTTTTTAGAACCATTCCACCTTCATATTAAAGCTGAAATGTGTACTATAAACCATTCAAAATTCTCAATATATAGTCCAAGAAAGAACCCAATACAAACAGGAGGTACTGGAATATGAGGATTTCAAAAAATGTGTTAGGGAAGTTTACACTGAAGAAGAAAGAAGTCCATAAGTCCTGTTAATGTTGTCATCCTCATCTTCCTTTTCCTCCTTCTTCCTTCTTTGCCTCTTTTTCTTCCTCCTCTCCCTCTTCTTCCTGCCTTCTTCACAGGTGTAACTGATGGGGACAAGAGATAGGGCCTTCTCAGTGGTGGCCCCTTGGCTGTGGAACTCCCTCCCCAGTAACATTAGATCATCCCCCTCCCTCCTGGCCTTCAGAAGAAAAATGAAAATGTGGTGCGAAGCCGTGACTCCCACCGCTTGTTACTAAAAATTTAAAACCGTTCACTTGCTGCCACCAAAATATGTGAGGAAGTCTCCAAAATGAAATAATGGTGTAAAATCCCAAATAAATAGGATCACCACACAGATGTAATAAAGATTTGAGACTTCTAGCTTAAATTGCCACCATAATATAAGTGATATTGGTAAAAATGATCTCTGGTTATCCTTATCTGTGTTGTGAGGCACCTTGGGTAGTGTGGAATGCTTCAAACGTGGAAATCAGTGAAGGAGGCAAGTTTAAAACACAAAAAGAACAGGTTTATTGTTATCAGAGCGTAAATTGTTGCAAAATTAAACTGTTGAACTTGGCACAAGCTTGATGGATACAAAATGGCTTGGTTGAGTTACATTAAGTCTTCCGATGTTACAATCCTTTAACTCTTTCTACAGTGAGGTACTTTATTATTTCAGTGTTCCCTATTGTGAATATTTACAACTGTTTGTCCTTCACCGGATCAAACCAACGATCTCCAGATTTTCACCACTGGGATCCCTGAAACCCTTTCTTGTTAGATTCTTTTCTACTCAAGCAATCTAACGAGTTTCCACCTTCAGCTTCCTAGCTGGAATAATATTCACAAAACCTAAGAACTAACTGAATTTACACTACTCCACAGAGCCTCCTTGACTCTGCTACTCTCCTCAGGGTCTCATCCGCCTGACTGAAAATAAACTGTCGCTTTCAAACCTTTTTTACCTAAGCTCCGCCCACCTCCTCTGGCTTGTCACCATGGCAACCTATCTCTCTCTCAGCTAGGCCCTGGCCACAATGTAAAGCCTAAACACAGTTTGAAACACAGTATAATGAACACTTCTCTACACCTTCCCCCCCAGAAAAAGTATTTTTGCACCATTTCTTAGTCCTAGAAGGGCAAAAATAACTTCATACATTACTCAACAATAAATACATATACATAACATTCCTGAAAGGGAAACACATTATGGTTAAACACATTTATATTGCACATTTATACAAACCTCCAAACTATGGAATCCTAGATAAAGCGTCCGCAACTACATTTCGTTTACCTGAAACATGTTTCATTTCAAACACAAAATCCTGCAAACACAAACTCCATCTCAACAACTTATTATTCGTACCTTTTACATTATCCAACCATCGTAATGGAGCGTGGTCTGTTTGTAAGATAAACTTCCTATCCCATAAGTATGGTTTAAGTTTCTTAACTGACCAGATAATGGCATAGCATTCCTTTTCAATAGTTGACATACTATACTCGTTAGAATGCCATTTTTTACTTAAAAACAATATGTGTCTGTCTTCTCCTTCTATATCGAGTTGGCTTAGGACAGCTCCTAGCCCAGTATCTGAGGCATCACACGTTAACATGAAAGGCTTGTCAAAATCTGGTGCCATTAGGACGGAATCTGAAGTAATGGATTCCTTCAATTTATCCATGGCAGTTTGACAATTTGGAGTCCAAATTACCTGGTTCGGGTTCTTCTTTTTTGTAAGGTCCGAAAGAGGGGCTGCCAGATTACTAAAGGATGGGATAAACTTTCGATAGTCTACACAAAACCTAACTGTTTTATCTGGCTTCTGCACTAACACTATAGGTGAAGCCCAAGAGCTAACCGAAGGAACAATAATGCCTAGATCCAACATTTCTCTAATTTCTTTCTCAATACACTCATTAATTCTTCCAGTAACCCTGTAAGGTGGAGAGATTATAGGAGTGGCATCACCGGTGTTTATCTGATGCTGAACCCCTTGGACTTTTCCTGGCAAATCCGAAAATATGCCTCTATATTTACTTAACACTTCTACGACCTCTCTACGCTGCTTGTTAGACAATTCTATGTTCATATCTACCCGATCCAAATTTTTACACTGTTCACGATCACCCTCCCAAAAAGAAAAGGGACCGGATTCTTCTTCCGCAACAACAAAACATACATTCGCAGACCTTACAACATAAGGTTTTAACATATTTACATGGACTCTCCTTTCAACATTTAAATGTTCATCATAGATGTCATAGTTCACTTGGTTGTGCTTTCTGGTGACTCTCCATGGTCCCGACCAATCTAGTTGAAGCTTGCTGGTTCTGTTGGGCGACCAAAACAGGACTTCGTCTCCCACATTGAAGTTTCTTGGTTTGGCCGTTGCATCGTAATAGTCTTTTTGCCGATGTTGTGCTGCAGTTAGATGCTCTTGTGCAATGTCTCTGACTAACCGCATTGTTGATTGAAGATCTCTCAAATAATCATCTACAGGAACCGGTTTCTGTTACTGGGCTGGCTTCCCAGAATTCTTTAACCAAATCTAACGGTCCTCGAGCCTTCCTGCCATATAACAGTTCAAAAGGACTGTATCCTGTACTGTCCTGAGGGACGGTTCTATAAGCAAATAATAACTGTTGAAGCTTATTGTCCCAATCAAATGGTCTTTCTTGGCAATATGACTTCATCATCTTAATCAGTGTCTTATTCAGATTTTCAACCAACCCATTGGTTTGGGGGTGGTATGCCGTTGATGTAAGATGTCGAATTCCGCATAGCTCAAGCAGTTTTGTCATGAGCTTTGAGGTAAACTGGGTCCCTAAGTCAGATACCAGTTCCTTGGGGTATCCAGTCCTTCCCCAGATAGACAATAAAGCATTAGCTACAGTTGTAGTCTCGATGTTAGTGAGAGCTATTGCTTCGGGATACCTCGTAGCATAGTCTATCATAGTTAAGATGTATCTATAGCCACGTCTGCTTGGCTTGTTGAGGGGACCAATTATGTCAATTCCCACTCTGTAGAACGGCTCTCCAATTAAAGGCATAGGGATAAGAGGTACTTTGGTCTTATCCCTCCCTGTAGTTTGTCTTTGGCATGTATCACATGACTGGCAGAATTCTTTATTCTCTGGAACATGCCAGGCCAATAAAAATTCCTAGTGATCCTACTCGTGGTTTTTCTCACACCCAAATGTCCACCTTGAGGGTTTTCGTGTGCCACCCTCATTAGCTGTTCTCTAAATTTTTGAGGCACTACAATTTGACTATCTGACACTGATCCTTCTGTCGAGGGTACTCTTCTGGTTTCTCTGTATAATACACCCTTCTTTAGCACAAACTCGGAGGGCTGTTCCTTTGTTGATACCTGGGTGTTTTGAGCTGCCGCGAATAGAGGCTTAAGAGAATTATCGGCTCTTTGTTCCTGCCGAATCTCCTCAACTCCTCCCGTCTTACTAACAAGCTCAGCAACTGTAGAACTGGACTCCGGACCCTCACTTCCATCATGCTGTACGGCAAAACATAGGGCTGCTGGTTCAGGGGTTTCGATGTTATATTCCTTCTCCTCACACGCAATCTTCTCGCTCTTAATGCTCTCAGCCAAATCGTTTCCAATTAAGCATTCGTATGGTATGTCAGGACTAACTGCAAAGTCCCACATACCTTTCCATCCATCATATTCTATTGGTAAGGTCACGACCGCAGTTGGAATCGCAGGTCCTAAACCTTTTAGCTTTACTTCAGAGGTTGGCTGTTGAAATTCCTGAGGTACTATTTCAGGATTCACTAAACACACTTCTGAACCTGTGTCTCTGAGTCCCTTCCGGTCCTTGTTGTCAATACTGATGGATTCCAAGTAATCTTTAAATGGGCTGCCTGACAGGATGAACAAACATTGTTTCTCTTGTGGCTCCAAGCCTGAACTCCCTTTCGAAACAGTATCCTGTTCTGCCTGTGGTGTTTCTTTCATCTTGCTCACAAAGAGGGATGTTTTTTCTTTCCTTAACAGAGGACATTGATATTTTATATGATCCAATTTTCCACATTGAAAGCAACGTCTTTTTACCTCAGGAGAGGTTTGTCTTGTTACACTCTGCCTCCTATAGATGGTGTTTTCTAAGTCAGAAACCTTCCCTGGTTGTGGGCGCGTTTGATGTGGATAAAATGGCGGCTTGTTTACTCTTCTTTCGCCTGGTGGATCTTCTCTTTTAAATCCCTCTTTTAAGGTTGTAATTTGATCTGCCATAACCGCTGCCTCTACAACAGTAGCTGGCTTGCGATCTTGAATCACCCACCGGATATCAAAAGGCAATATTTGAAAAAACTGCTCCAGCTTCAAAAGTTCCCTCAGCTGTTGATAATCTTCCACCTCCGACGTCCTTATCCAACTATCAAACAGTTGAGACAGTCTTGAGGCCACCTGAGCAAAACTTTGAGCTTTATCCTTTTTTATTGTCCTGAACTTAAATCTATAATATTCAGGAGTCAATCTAAATTCTTGTTGAATCTGCTTCTTAAACAGATCATAGTCTCCATAAGATTCCTCAGGCATCTGTCCATAAATCTGCAAAAGTTTCCCACTTATTTGTGGCCTTAGGTATGTCATCCATCTTTCTTTAGCCACATCAAAATCTCGACAACCTCTCTCAAAAGATATTAGGAATTTCTCTGGATCATCGTCTTTGTTGAATTTTGGGAATTTCTTCATCAAATCTGGGGTATTTCCTCCAGATCTTCCCTCCTGGGTTTCACTGGCTGTTCGAGACAAAGCCAATCTTTGTTTCTCTAGCTCAAACTCCATTCTCTTCAATTCTAACTCCTGTTCCAATTCTCTCACTCTCTGTCTTTCTTTCTTCAAACTCTCTCTGTTTTGCCTCTTTCTCCATTTCAAGTTCTCTTTCTCTCTGTTTTTCTTCAAACTCTCTCTGTTTTGCCTCTTTCTCCATCTCCAATCGTTTCATCTCTAACTTGTACTTAAAAGCCATTTCTGAGAAAGGTATTGGCTCATCTGTTTCAGAGCTCGAATTTTCCTCTACTCTTTCCTCAGCTAGCTTTCTCTGCCGCCTGGTAGCCATTTTTTCAGCAACTTTTACCTCACAACTTATTTCAAAATTAAACTTAAGGCACTCGATTAGCTGTTACACGAATCCCGTCGTCTGCCACCAAATTTGCGAAGCCGTGACTCCCACCGCTTGTTACTAAAAATTTAAAACCGTTCACTTGCTGCCACCAAATATGTGAGGAAGTCTCCAAAATGAAATAATGGTGTAAAATCCCAAATAAATAGGATCACCACACAGATGTAATAAAGATTTGAGACTTCTAGCTTAAATTGCCACCATAATATAAGTGATATTGGTAAAAATGATCTCTGGTTATCCTTCTCTGTGTTGTGAGGCACCTTGGGTAGTGTGGAATGCTTCAAACGTGGAAATCAGTGAAGGAGGCAAGTTTAAAACACAAAAAGAACAGGTTTATTGTTATCAGAGCGTAAATTGTTGCAAAATTAAACTGTTGAACTTGGCACAAGCTTGATGGATACAAAATGGCTTGGTTGAGTTACATTAAGTCTTCCGATGTTACAATCCTTTAACTCTTTCTACAGTGAGGTACTTTATTATTTCAGTGTTCCCTATTGTGAATATTTACAACTGTTTGTCCTTCACCGGATCAAACCAACGATCTCCAGATTTTCACCACTGGGATCCCTGAAACCCTTTCTTGTTAGATTCTTTTCTACTCAAGCAATCTAACGAGTTTCCACCTTCAGCTTCCTAGCTGGAATAATATTCACAAAACCTAAGAACTAACTGAATTTACACTACTCCACAGAGCCTCCTTGACTCTGCTACTCTCCTCAGGGTCTCATCCGCCTGACTGAAAATAAACTGTCGCTTTCAAACCTTTTTTACCTAAGCTCCGCCCACCTCCTCTGGCTTGTCACCATGGCAACCTATCTCTCTCTCAGCTAGGCCCTGGCCACAATGTAAAGCCTAAACACAGTTTGAAACACAGTATAATGAACACTTCTCTACAGTGGCTTTGGGATCAAACCTTCAGATAATAGTTGCAATACAATAATAGATATGGAATATGTGCAATAACTATTGGAATGGCCCTGGACTATGATTATGGTTGGCATGATCTTAAATACTGAATTCAATGTTTTTAAATGTTTAATATGTATTGATTTTAATGTTAATGTTCATTGGATTTGTACGTTGCTCTAAGGCACTGAATAATTGTCTATATGCAAGCCACATTGAGTCCCCTTTGGGGTTGAGAAATGTGGGGTATAAATAGGATAAATAAAGAAATAAAAATAAATTGCAAATTTATTTTTTTAATGCGATAATACATTATTACTGCATATTAAAGAATCTGTTAGCATTTTTTTTATGTTGATTGTGTGATGTAGCCGTAAAGAGGAATATTAAATGGTGCTTTAGAAAAGTGAGTGCCTCTCTCTAGCAAGGGGAAATCTCATTGACACATACTATACAAAATCTTTGCCATTTGCAATTTTGGTCTACTGGTGATAGAGTTCCTCGCTAGTAATTATGACTAGAAAGATGTGAGAACTCCAGTTTTTATCCAGGCTATCTACAGGACAAATATAATTTGCGCTTCAAAATTTTTATGTTGTATGTTGGCTACAAAAATACCTGAAGGGCAAAACTGTGCGAATGGAACATACTTTAATGAATGAGGATGAAACTATGCATAAAATATAATATAAAACATCTATTCAAAGTTGGAAAGGGAACAGAAAGGAACATGTGCACCTAAATAATTGGTTGCAGACTGGACATAAAGGTGGGAATTTTAAAAAAAAACATATGCAGGGACAGACTTTATAGATATCATCATGACCTGGCTACTTTATCAGGGCACAGTCCAGAACTTCATACAAACAAAGCCAATGTTATAGTTCCAAAGAAAAAGCACAAAATCCAAACAAGAATAAATCAGGATAATCAAAAGCTATAGTCTATGTTCAAATACCAGAGACAAGCTGGAAAATTTCAGGATCAGGTCTGGAATGAACAATAGCCAAAGTCCGAAAAGCTGACAGTCCCAAAGTAGCAATATATGAGTTCAGTCAGAAAAGAAAGAAGTTGACAGCCACAATAATCCTTCAAACTGAACCTCTTCATCCTAAAACCTCAGATGTAGCTTGTGGAGAGCTTGTTTCTCTGCTAATCTTGCGGACCTGCAAGACTCTGCATGCTCCCTTCTGTGTTATAAAGCTGGAGGTATATTTAACTCTTCACTAGCTAAGTCTGCTGTATTTTCATAAGCTTGCTCAGAGTGTTGGGGAGTGTCCATCACAGTTGAAACCTCATTCCCAGCAGTGACTGAACTAAGTTGAAGAGACTGCTGGGAGCTACTGACTCTTATCTCCTCTACTGGCCATTCTATCCACTCCTCATCCCCATTGTCGGAGCTGATCATGACTGATATATAGACTTCCTTAAATTCTATATTTAGGTGATTGTGGGATTCCTTTACCATGTAACATCTGGATGTCAGTATAGTTAAGAAATTCAATGTGCAAAGCAGTTGCCTATTGTCAAGTTACCAAGAAGAATAAAAAAAAATCTTCAACAGAAAATGCTCTTACCAGTATATCTCTATAATACATATTAAAAAGAGGCAAACTTATGATGATTTCTCAGTATCTGAACAGTGTGTTCAAACCAGGCATGACATGAACTACTTGTTCATCTGTTTTACCTTTGTTCTGTCTTGATTTTACTCCCACTAGAGTAGTGAGGTTAATAGATGTGTTTTCTTTAAACTGAGCTCTGTTGAAATTGACAGAAGTTTGAATACTGCTGTCTTATGCATGTCACCTATTAATGCTTAACATCATTTCCCACTGAGCTGTCTTTTTCCACTTCTCTTATCACTCTACCAAATGCAAATGAAGTAATTATCTAGTTAAATTCTGAACAGGCATTATTCATTTGAGAAATCTGTACTTTGTAGTGCAAAGGAAGCATTTTTCCCCACCTTTGGCACTTTACAATAAACTCATTTTGATTTAAATTGATTGCTGTGGGATTATTGTGGAGTCATTAAAATATTGCTGTATTGACATTTGCTAATGTCTTTAATTAGCAATTTCAAATTCCAGAGTTTGGTATTAAACATGCACAGATATGACTTCCTATAGTTCAGTGGAGGAAGTTGTTTTCTTATATGTTTCTATTAATGAAATTATCTTTTTTTTCATTGTGGGAAAAGAATACACAGACATTCTTCAAAGGTCTATGTCCTAGCTAGAAGGTAAAGAAGGAATGCTACAAGAGATGGTGCTGTTGTTGAGTTCCCAACCATGTAACTGCCATGAGAGGTGATGTCATGAAATTGAAGCATGCAAATAAATTCCCTACCCAGTAATAAGTCTAACTTTACTACCTGAGTCAGCAACTAGATTCCCTAAATGACTACTCTTTAAAGGAAGGACAGAGTTGTAGCCCATGGCTGATTTCTCCCTTTCAAAATGAGGGGAGTCATGAATTATTGTCTAGTGTAGTGCGCATCTGCCTGAAGTCCATTTCTCTCCATGTAAGCTTGGGAAATTTCTATTTTTGGACTTTAACTCCCCAATCTTACAGCCAGCAAGACCATTAATAAAAAGCATGAACAATAAGAGAACTCTACATTAAAATTTCCCAGTGTATGCCTCATAAAATTGATTTTTTTTTGTGGACGGTTTCTTTACAAATATGCAGCTTGTCCACAGTTCTCTTTAATACAAACATTTTTGTGTGCATTTTTCAATTGCAAACCAGGCTGTAAAAGTCTGGAAATATAAAAGATTGTGTATAAACATATCCCAGTTCTTATAATCAAGTAAAAATCAGTCACAACATCTTTCTCTTGTATCCCTAGGTATCAGTCTCTAGAATTATTATCTAGGACAGGCATGTGCAAATTTTGGCCCTCCAGGTGTACTGGACTTCAACTACCAGAAATCCCAGCCCACTTACCCAACTGATAGGAATTGTGAGAGCTGAAGGGCCAAAGTTTGTCCATGTCTGATCTAAGACACTAATTCAAACAAACACTTCTGAAAAACTGTTACAGAAGCTCTTAACTTCATTACTTCTTTGCAATGGAATATAGGGCATTTTGGCAGTTATATGGATTACCTGTTATCTGTTTATCCATGTGACCAGCATGTCAATGGCAGGTTCAGGAGAACAGCCACCCACAATACTTGTTATCTGGTCTCTTTCTCTCTGCTCATAGCGAATCATTAATCTGTGTCTCTACATTTCCATGCAAAGTTCAAAGGGGCAAAAATAATGATGACCAACAACTTAGACCCAAGAATTATTTCTGCCTTACTTGTCTGAGGTGTCAACATAAAAGAAAATGGTTTGTGCATCAGAATAATGATGGCTTAACTTTTGGATGCAGTAACCCAACCACCCTCATTCTTTTCATGTTTACTGAGATGTAAATCCCATTAAGTTTGATGGGATTTACCCGCAATTATTTTAGCAAAAGTTAATAGCTTTAAGGTTGTGCACATGCTAAGTTCTATTAATTGATGTTGAATTCAGGGAATGACATAAACATTAACTATGTGTGGTCCTTTGTTTAAAACCTTAACATTTCAGTAGATTCATGTAGCTTGAGGTTATGAGGAATCAAGCATTTTTAAAGTCTTCCTTTGCAATGCATTGTTAAATTTGAAAGATCACAGCCCAGCATAGAAAATCAGCTAGATCTGAATCATTACTACATTTCAATAAAGTGAAAATTACCAGTTAAGATTCACAGAACAAGATAATATATATATAAATGGCTTGTGTAATACTTATTAGTCTTTACCTTCTACAAATGATAAAAAGATTTACACTTCTTCACTATGTGTGGTAGGTTTGAAAACTTTAAACCTGCTAAAATGAATTAGCATAACAACCCATGCTTATAACATTGATGTAGTGTTCATTATTTGTATCATCAAGAAGGATATTGTGTGCATAAATATGAATGGCAGTCCCACCACATTGCAAGATGTGACTAGAGTAGAGAGGAAAGGAGCTGAACTATTGAGTAGCTTTGATCTGAATGACTGTGATCAGCATGCCAGCAGGACTGCTGACCAAAAAGTCGGTGGTTCAAATCCAAGGAGCAGGTTGAGCTCCCATCTGTCAACTCCAGCTTCTCATGCAGGGACATGAGAGAAGCCTCCCACACAATGGTAAAACATCTGAGCATCCCCCGAGCAAGTCCTTGCAGACGGCCAATTCTCTCACACCAAAAGCGACTTGCAAGTCGTTCCTGACACTGAAAAAAAAGTTGGGACAAAGGAAAGCTTTAGGCCAGCATAATGTAGGTAGCTCATGCAGTAGATATTGAGAAGTAGATATTCTGTGCCTCCTTTTACAGAAGGGCAACTGGATGCTCCCAGGAACAATCCCCCCCTTGCTCCAACTGCCATGATGCCAGGAGCTATATAGTCACTCTTGCACAACCTGGACTGAAGAAACAACTTTTTGATGGTAGGTATGAAATTGTGTGTATGTGAGAGAGATAGTTTCTTCTCTTTCAAGGGTCCCAGGACAACGGAATGTCTCCCTTTCACAATGCAGCAGTCAACCGGTGCCTTTAAAGGCAGACCTGTGCTCCACTCACCCCTAAGGATATTTAAGACATTGTCACTTCCCAGACCACTACAGTCTGCCCATATAATGTCTTTGCCTACAACCTTTAAAAAAATCACAATCTTTCAAATTATGTGGGTGGTGATTATTCAATGACAGTCTCTCTTTTTCCTGGTCAGTTAATTTATATTTGGGGAATTACATTTTCAGCCTGATGATAGTACAACCTTTTCTTTATGAAAGAACCCAAATTGAAAGAATCCTATATAATCCTAAGTGCCAGCAAGATGTGGACCCATTTTTTACTTCAGTATCTCTTCCATTTTCAGTTATATTCACCCTGACTCACTGGACACATATTAAATTGAGCAAATATATCAATATTTAAGAGTCTTCATTACTTTTTCATTTATTGCTCATTAGATATTATACAAGATGAAAATTGCATGTTCTGCTCTAGAAGTAGGGGATTCAATATCTGGAGGGCAAAAAATATCTTCCTTATTACTGAGAAGTTTATTTTTGTTTCAATCTTTTTGGAGAAAGTATTTTACTTTACTTTTTAATTGTTTTATCAACTTCATTGTGACTACGAAGGAACTGTCATATAGATATAGTTTTGTTTTTCCTGTGGAAATTTGTTTTGTGAGAATTTATTTTATTAAAATCTGTCTTTTATTGCAATGACCTTTTAATATGCACCTAATTTGAAAAGTTAGGGACATGATAAGGTGTCTTATAAAAATTGAGACACTTAGTCCATCTAGCCAACTTTCTAAGGTTAAAGTTAACTCCCACATTTTCCTTTGAATAGAGAAGGATGTAAATGACCAGGTAAAGTGGATAAATGCATTCAGGACAGCTGCCCCACCCCCAAAATAAAATAAGAAAAGGAATAAGGGGAGCTACCTAAAGTGACATTAGTGTGAACAATAATTGATGCACATTATAATATAAGTGCATCAATTATTACTTAAACTAATGTCAAATGGTGTGTAATTCATCATTGAGTTTCTTGTTGAGGGAAGCGAAAAATAATTTTAGCAATTTTCTTCCAGCTGTGAGAAAGTTTTCTCAAACTGTACTTTACTGAACATTTCATGTTTTGTTTCGCATTCCCATTGTACAAAATAAGTTCTTCATAATATTCGTTTCTAGAAAAATCCCAATATTTGTATCCTATTGCTAATGATAAAGATAACCTCCCCCCCCCACACACACACAGAGGGATGAAAAATCTCATCATAATTGCCAGTATTTTGAACTGAGTGACTTGGGATGTCGAGGCACCCATTTTCACTAAGGACAAGGCAATTCAAGAATGTTCTTCATATCCTGACTAAGATCCAGCCACTAAGATTGCTCCGCTTCAGGATTAGTTAGAATTCTCATCCACCACTCCTGAAATTATCGTGAGTTTAGGACCAAGCACAACACACAAAAAAGTGTCTTTTTTGAGAAAATAATCACACCTGTAGAGTAACTTTCCAGCACCTGGTGCTACTTTATAGATGACACTCAGAACAGACACCTGCTTAGGAAATTTTGAGCTTTTATTTTCACGCTGTTCACACTACACACATTCTTTTAACTGCAGCCAGTTTACATCTTGGGTTCTCCTGCTGAGAAGATAGCTAATGGACACATCAAATATTGGCAATGTTCAGTGAGACACTTGTGCTATTCATAAACATTCTCTGTACTGGTGTCTGTGAGTATGCTGGGAAGGGGAGGAATAATACATTTTTAATAAACATAAATAAACTTTGAGCATCCTGCTCCCTTGCAAAAAAAGGTTTTCCACTCTAAAGAACTGTAAGCAGTTAAAGTCTATCTACTAGTACACTGTTGCATTGCTCCCTGTTTAGGCTGTCTAGAAGAGTGATGGCCAACACAATTTGCATTGGCAATTAGCAACATCATCTATTTGTTATAGTAAAAAAGTTCTCAATGAGCTTGCCTTTTATTTTGTTGGCTATATGAGCTAATGCCAGAGTTCAGAAATTGTTTGTTTATTTTTATTTGTTTGCTTGTTTGATTTGTTTTTAATAGCCCCTTGGCCTGCAGATTCTGCCTGTAACTGCCAAAGGCCTGGGATCCTGCTATAGGCAGAATGCTATTTTCATTATGGTGTCCCAAATTCAGGCTCTGAAGTTGATTAATATGAATCAATGTGAAGCGTGAGTGATGAATTGATTTTAAAATTGGGGTTATTGGTTAATTTATCCAATTTACTTCTGTGTAGATATTTAGAATAATTACATGCAACAAATTAAAAAACACAGTAATTTAGAGAAGTGGGAGGAGGGGATTTGACAACTTGCCAGGCGCAATTGAGACTTTTGGTTACTTGAGTGTTGTTTAATAGCAGAGACCCAGATTTGTAAAACCCAGTAAAATCCATATCTGATTTCTGAAGACATAAGGAAAAGCTTGATCAAATTTCCTGTAAGCAGACAGGCTGATGAGCGGGTGAGAAAGGTCTAAATATAGTATAACATCCGAAATCAAACAAATACAGATCAAATAATCTCACACTGCTTCCATGCTATGTTGTTCCTGAGACTGCTGAAGTCATGTTTGTGGATTTTGGTTGAACCTTGATCTATTTCTGCTGGCTGGATACTGGTAGACCCTCATATCCATTTTTGTGCATCTCCTGAAAACAGGTGTGCAGCTGGATGAAGTTTCCAGACGGCAGCTGAAAAATACAGCTAAATCTGACCCATTGGTGCCAATGGAGGGCTCCCCGGCTCCCCTTCCTGTCATTTTAGGCAATGGCATTGTTTGTCCTTATATCATTTATTTATTTGTTTGTTTGTTTTGAAAAAGACCATTGCATAAATTAGTATATAAACTGATAAAAATAGAAGGAGCATAAGCGGTTAAATATCTTTTGACCAGGCAAACAGGCAACAGCAACCGCATTGTCTTTAGCCTCAAACAATTTTTCCTCTGTACATGAGGTAGGACATTGCGGACAAAGGTAATGCCATTTTGCCAGGTTGTCTTTTGATCTGCCCATTCCAATTCTGTGTCTGTTCAGGGACTTCCAAGTTACCCATTCTTGGTTTACCCCTGAAGACAGACCGTCATGGGGGGCCATCCAATTGAGATTTCCTGGTTTAGCACCCAGACATGAATCAAGGAACATGAAAGGCACTGCAGACTACTTCAACCAGAGAAGTCAGCCATAGCAGAGCACCTGATGAACCAACCTGGACGCAGAATATTATTTGAGAACACAGAAATGTTGGACCACTCTAACAACCACCATGTCAGACTACACATGGTGGTTGTTAGAGTGGTCCAGCAGTGAGAGCAGAACTGGAAATTTACACAATCAATGCATAGTCTAAACTTAGAGCGTACAATTGCTGGTGTAAAATCAATGACATGGAGCCTGATAGACTCCCAAAATTGTGCCTACTAGAACAGATAAAATCCCAACTACCGACCTCTTGGATTACACAACTAACAAATTATATAAAAAGTTGTGGGCTTCCTGTCTCCTGCACCTCAAATGACCAAGTAAGAAAGGTGCTATACAAAGAATTTTGGATATAGAAGCACAAAAAGATATAGCCACCCGCAGTAAGACTGCTAACCTAAAATGGCTGAGTCAATATAAACATACCTTTCAAACTGCTAACTACATAAAAATGCTAATACCAAAACATCTCAGGGAGGTATTCACTCGAGCCAGATTTTATCAGCTCGAGACAATGTTTAGATACAGGAGATTTAACAGCATCCCTTATAATGAACGGAGTTGTATCTGCGGGGCACCTGAAATTGAGGATATAGCATACATATTATTTGATTGCAAATTGTATCAAAAGGTGAGAGACTTCCACCTTGGTCCATATATCAAACGGACAATGTATTGGGATTCTCACATCAGAACAACATATTTTATGTGTGACCAAGACCCAAAAATAACATATAAAACAGCTCTGTACTTAAGCAAAACAATACGTCTGGGAACCACATATGTAGGGCTGATTGGGGTAAATTGTTGGGGTGATAATTTATTTATTTATTTATTTATTTATTTATTTATTTATTACTGCGCTTGTATACCGCCATTTCTCAGCCTACATTGGTGACTCAACGCGGTTTACAACACTACAATAATCAACAATATTCAATTTAAAAAAGCCTAAAAACACATACACTATACACAGTATTGGGCAACCAATACAAACCAATGCATCTCTTAACTAAAATCATAATCCAATTTCATCGTCTGTGGTTACCAATCCTTGATCATCAACTTCATAGCATCGGATTAGCCGAATGCTTGTTCAAACATCCATGTCTTCAGTCTTTTTCGAAATACCATCAGCGAGGAGGCTGATCTTATCTCTATAGGGAGGGCATTCCAAAGCCGAGGGGCCACCACAGAAAAGGCCCTGTCTCTCGTTCCCGCCAGCCGCACCTGTGAAGCAGGCGGGATAGAGAGCAGGGCCTCCCCAGAAGATCTTAGGGTCCTGGTGGGCTGATAGGCCGAGATACGTTCGGATAGATATGTTGGGCCAGAACCGTTTAGGGCTTTAAAGGCCAACGCCAGCACTTTGAATTGGGCCCGGTAGCAAATCGGCAGCCAGTGGAGCTGGTACAGCAGAGGAGTTGTATGCTCCCTGCGCCCCGCTCCTGTTAATACCATGGCCGCCGCCCGTTGGACTAATTGGAGCTTCCGAGCCGTCTTCAAAGGCAACCCCACGTAGAGAGCGTTGCAGTAGTCAAGACGGGATGTAACCAGAGCGTGGACTACCGTGGCCAAGTCAGACTTCCCAAGGTACGGTCGCAGTTGGCGCACAAGTTTTAACTATGCGAATGCTCCCCTGGTCACCGCTGAAACCTGGGGTTCCAGGCTCAGCGATGAGTCCAGGATCACACCCAAGCTGCGAACCTGCGTCTTCAGGGGGAGTGCGACCCCATCCAGCACAGGCTGTAACCCTATGCCCTGTTCGGCCTTGCGACTGACCAGGAGTACCTCTGTCTTGTCTGGATTCAATTTCAATTTGTTCGCCCCATCCAGACCGTCACAGCGGCCAAGCACCGGTTCAGGACCTCGACAGCCTCCTTAGTAGCAGGTGGAAAGGAGTAACAGAGTTGGACATCATCTGCGTACAGATGACATCGCACTCCGAAACTCCGGATGATCTCGCCCAGCGGCTTCATGTAGATGTTAAACAACATGGGAGACAGTATTGAACCCTGAGGAACCCCACAAAACAAAGGTTGTGGGGTAGAACAGGAGTCCCCCAATAACACCTTCTGAGACCGACCCTCGAGGAATGACCGGAGCCACTGCAAAACAGTACCTCCAAGACCCATCCCCGCGAGGCGTCCCAGAAGGATACCGTGGTCGACGGTATCGAAGGCCGCTGAGAGGTCCAGCAGCACCAACAGGGACACACTCCCCCTGTCGAGCTCCCGACGCAGATCATCCACTAAGGCGACCAAGGCTGTCTCGGTACCATGCCCTGGCCTAAAGCCAGACTGTGCCGGATCCAGATAATCCGTGTCTACCAAGAATGCCTGGAGTTGTGAGGCCACCACACGTTCCATGACTTTGCCCAAAAAGGGGAGATTGGAAACAGGCCGATAGTTGACAAATTGAGTGGGGTCCAGTGATGGTTTCTTCAACAGCGGTTTTATCACAGCTTGCTTTAAGCTGGCTGGAATTTTGCCTTCCCGAAGGGAGGCATTAACCACCACCTTCACCCACTGCCAATCCCCCTCTGGCCTCTTCGAAGCCAGGATGGGCAGGGGTCTAGGATGCATGTGGTAGCTCTCATTCCTCCAAGCACCTTGTCCACATCCTCGGATTGAACCAATTGAAATGAATCCATCAAAATTGGACAAGCAGATGCTCGTGTTACATCCCCAGAGACTGCCGTTAATATGGTATCCAGTCCAGAGCGGATCAAAGCGACTTTGTCTGCAAAGAACTGAGCAAAAGCTTCACAGCGAGCTGCCGAGTCATCAGGGCACCCATCCTGAGTGGTGGGTTTTAACAAGCCTCTGACAACTCGGAACAGTTCAGCCGGACGGTTCTTTGCAGATGCAATAGTGGCCGCAAAGAAAGTCTTCTTTGCGGCTTTTATTGCCGCGGCATATGCCCTTAAAAAGGACACAAACCGTGTTCGATTTGGCTCGCTCGGATCCGAACGCCACACGCTCTCTAGTTCCCTCTTCTTTCGCTTCAACGCTGCCAGCTCCTCAGTAAACCAAGGAGCTGGTTTAGCTCGGCTACTTGAGAGGGGACGTTCTGGAGCGATCGTGTCTATTGCCCTAGCCATCTCCCCATTCCAGAGAGCGACCAGGGCATCAACAGGATCACCAACCGAGGTGGCGGGAAATTCCCCAAGAGCCATCAGGAATCCATCCGGATCCATAAGCCTCCTGGGCGGACCAGCTTAATAGGTCCTCCACCTCTGCGGAGGTTAGGGGGTGCAGTAAGTCTAAAACTGACCAGGTGGTGGTCGGTCCATGGCAACGGAGAGATGGATAACTCCTCAACACCGCCACCTTCCTCCCATCCCTGGCAGAAAACCAAGTCCAATGTATGTCCAGCACTGTGGGTGGGGCCAGATACCTGTTGGGACAGCCCCATGGTTGCCATGGTGGACATGAAGTCCTGAGCCGCTCCCGATAAGGCGGTCTCGGCGTGGACATTGAAGTCCCCCAGCACAAGTAGCCGTTGGGACTCCAATGCCAGGTCCGAGACCACCCCGCTAGCTCAGTCAGGGAGACTGTAGTGCAGCGAGGTGGACGGTACACTAACAGAATCCCTAATCTGTCCCGGTCACCCACCCTCAGGTGGACGCATTCAAAATTTGTTGACTGCGGGATGGGGGCCCTGGTCAGAAGAATGGAATCTCTATAGACCACTGCAACTCCGCCTCCCCGCCCTCTGGATCTCGGTTGGTGCTGCACTGAGAACCCCGGTGGACAAAGCTGGGTCAAATTTACACCTCCCGCTTCGTCCAACCAGGTCTCTGTGATGCACGCCAGATCTGCCCGTTCATCCAGGATTAAATCCTGGATGAAAGGTTGTTTTACCATTGACAGATCTGGCGTTCAACAGCACCACTTTCAATTCGGAGGGCCCGCCATCCTGGTTACACCGACTTACCATATCAGGAGACCGATTTGGAATTACTAATGTTGTTCCACGTTCCCTAGGCCGAATTAAAGGTCTCCCTTTCCCGTATCTCCCCCTCCCCACCACGACTTCTATGGGGGCTCCCCGGTTAACGAATCATAATGAAATATGATGTATATACTCAGCTTGTTCAGTTTATCAGTTTTATCATGTCATCATATTTATTTATTGTATTGTTATATGTGTATTATTTTAACTTACAACGTGGAGTGTGATCGGGTCTTGCCTGACCTTGTTGTTCTGTTTCTTATTGTGATATGGCCTAAGGGCTAATAAATAAAAATTACTACTACTACCTCTCAACAAAAGATTGCTTCAGGCACTAATAAGCCACACCAAACAACTGCCAGGCCATCAAATGCTAATCAAGGTCGTCAGTTGAAACATTCACACTTAGCTCCAGCAGACAAGAGTCCTTTGTCCTACCCTGATCATTCCACAGATATATAAACCCTTTTTCCTAGTTCCAACAGACCTCACTACCTCTGAGGATGCTTGCCATAGATGCAGGCAAAACATCAGGAGAGAATGCTTCTGGAACATGGCCATATAGCCCAAAAAACCTACAACAACCCAGTGATTCCGGCCATGAAAGCCTTCAACAATACATCATCTCATATACTTTATAAAGATGACATAGGGAGTGAGATTGATCGGTAGTTCCTGGCAATGGAGACATCTTTATCAGGTTTTAAAATGGCAATGATCTTAGTTTTCCTCCATAGTCGTCATTAAGACTTGAATATAAAAGCATCAGGGTTAAGTTACCACTCTTTCTGTGAGCCTTTCCCTGGGTTTAATGGTTCCTTAAAGCTATTTCTACTCTAGAGGAGACAAGCAGCAGCTCGCACGCTCTCTTCCTGCATGCAGCCTTCCATMAAAACACATTGTAAGGAGGTCTCCCACTTCCCAGGGAAGTAAGAGCGATGACCTGGAGCTATCCTACCCCGAGCTTCCTTTTAAAAGCCCTCTTTTTTCTCAATTTGCACTGCAGGCCTGCCTGCCTCCCCCCCCCCCCCACACACACACCTTTCTGCTTTGGGTTTAATGCTTCTTTAAAGTTGTTTCTACTTTTACTTTTTACTTTAGAGAGGTAATTAGATGGTAGTGGTTTACTTTTTGTTTGCAGGAATTACTACTATTAATAATTAATATTATATTTCAGAAGTATTTTCCAACAACCAGCTCAACTCTCAAAATCATTAGGAATGGAAATGAACTTGAAGAAAATGAAATGGATGAAAAATGAGCAGTGTGTCCAGGGCCAAATAGTAAAGTCAAATAATTTGGTAAAATGGCAAATGGGCAAGAAGACGCAAGGCAGCTTGGGTGGCTTTTAATCTAAATTGGACAGTTCTAACAGATGATAAGCTGCCATGAAGGTAAGAGCAGTTTTAACAGCAGTGTTATATGCATCTGAAACATGGTAACAGACAACATGTTTCAGACAACAAAGGAAAAACTGGCGATGATTCCGAGAGCAATGGAAAGAAGGATGTGTGGTGTGAGTAAGAGATAAAGTCAGCAATAAAGAGCTGTGTCAAAGAACTGGGATATGTGATGTGGTCAATGAAATCTATGAGGAAAAATTAGATGGGCAGGGCATATAACACAAACAAAAGACAACCAATGGACAAGTCGCCTAACAAATAGGTCAGACCTTGTACTCAGTGGGAAGAACCATTAGTTAAACTATTTGGCCAGAAATTAAAAACACAGGATCATTTATTTTGGCAAATGGTAGATCTGTGTGAAGTCCAAAGAAGTGGATTGACAGCAAATCAGATAGGATACTATAGGAATCTGTTTATTTTGGGGACTAGGATGCATTCATAATAAAAAAAACAACTAATTTAAAAATATTTCTATGTACTTTTGCTACTTCGAGGTCCTACTTTGCTTCTTTTCTCTTCATGGGGTTGAAGAGAAATTTGGAAACACCTCTCTTCATTATGGAAGATCTTCCCTGCAATTTTTCTGAAGCTATCATTCTATGGCTATATTGTGGATTAATCTTCCTTGCCCTAAACCAATTAGACTTTATTTTTGAAGCACTGGCGTAGAGTTTCTTCTATTTTGAAATGCTGTTTAGTCTGTTTCTTTTATTTTTGTGTATACTACATGATGTGCATTATATCTATGTTTTCTCTACCATTATATACACCACAAGATTTTACATACATTAAAGTAGCTATCCTGGCAATAAAAGTAGTTATAAAGTATATCATAAAATAGTGATATATGAAAGTGGAAAGAGGGAATGACATAAACATTTTATCCTTTTAAAAACAGATGGGAAGCTAGAAGAATGCATGCTATGATCATGGAGGTAATTTAAAAAAGAACATTTGGAACACTGAATAGAGAAGGAGAAAAGCTAAAAGAATACATGATATGATCATGGAGGTAAATAAACAAAGGACATTTGGAACACTGAACAGAGAAAGAGGTATATAGTCACACAATAAAGGCAGAAACCATTGATATGTTGGGACCAAATTTCAAAGGGAGTGTGTGCAATGGAGAAGAATGGCATATACTACAACAGTAAGGATGGGTAAGCACAATTTTAAGATGAGAGTGCAAATTCAGTTTCAGAAAAGTTTCCAGGACCCAAATCTACAATTTTTTTAGCTGAAATTATTTGCTGCTAGTGATAAGCTTAAGGAGAGACATTGAATAATGTTGAGGCAGGAGTATGGCTTTGGGAAGAAAAAAATAAGGGTATTTCACCCAAATACATATTCTCCCCATGATATTTTAAATCATTTCCCAAAGTACCACTTGAAAAACATCAGTCAAGAATATATTAATAGATATTAGGCTGCAAAAGAAAATATTGGCCAAATTCTCAAGAGGGTGCAAACACATTAGGCATCATAAGTATAAATGGTTGTTCATTGTTTTATTCGCTGCAACAGTAGCAATTTGGACACTAAATAAAAAATTCATTGGTGACAGAAATTTTATAAATTTTCTGTTCCTCTAACTGGATCCTTGTTTGAGAACCTATACAAAAGTATGGGAATTATTAAACCAAGAATAGGGAATAAAGTATGGCCTTCTGCAGACTGGAGCTGGATTGGGACTCCAGAATTTCTGCAAAGTCCCGAAGTTCTGTGTTCCTTAACGCATATTTACTTTTGTGGAACAGCTCTCACTTTAAGGGATAGAGTGCTTTAGAATTATGAATTTTCTCACATATAAAGTAATGACTACAAACTTGCAGGTTTCCCATTGGTTAGTTAAGCCCTATTGCCATCCAAGAGATGTATTTCTAGTTTAGAATTGTGATCTCCTGACTTTTAGAAAAAGCTTTGCTATCCAAAATCAATAATGAAAAGCTGAAAAATCTAAGAGAACTCTGTGAACAGTTTTCAAAGACTGCTCAGGAAAGGTTTGGTATGGTTGGCAGCAGAGCTTTCTCAAATAATATTAGTAATGACAGACCAGCTTTCTGAAAAGACATTGCTGACCATTATGGTTTGTTCCACATAAATGTGCAGCTGCAGTTAGTCAGTACACTTCACTTTGAGGGTGTTTGTCAATTCATGCTGAGCAATCATAAGACTCAAGATGGCTAAAACAGAGTTCTGCACAACAGAATGTACATCATAGAATACTTTCTAGAACGCTCTGTAATATGTTGGGTTTGAATGGCAGGCAATCAGAAGTTTCTCAACAAACATGTCAATTTGAAAAAGGTTATCTGAAGCAAGAAAAATGGCAAACCATGAGATAGATTAAGCTTTATAGAAATCTCATGAAGCCACATAAGATGGTAAGCACTCCACACAGATTATAAAAAAAACACCCAATAAACCCTAATAGCTTTCATTTGCAGTATTTTACCTGGAAGTTGATCTAGGAATTCCTCACTATTCTGCATCATTAGCTATACTAGCTAAGATTGCTGGTATTTACAGCTCAACAACTTGTGGAAGATCATGCTATTCCCACTGGGTTAAAGCATGTCTGTAGATATTTCAGAAATGTAAATGATGATTTTTATACATTTTCCAAATGATTGTATGTTGTCTTATTCCATTCTAGCTTGTCTCAATCTTTGCATTTGATGCAGGAAGGAACAGTCAAAGAAATTGAGTCAATTTATTACACCTGCGTAGACATAAGCTTCTTGATTAATTTTAGTTAAATGAGATTTCTACATCCAGAGTTGTGTAAAAAGCACACCTGTAGTTTTCATGCCCTCTTTAAGCTTCATGGTTCCAAAGGAAACCTTAACAGATATAAGTGGAGACTTTGGTGAAAATGCAGAAAACAAGTTTGTTTCAGCGATCAAAACTTCAAGAAAATATGTTTCATAGCAAACACACTTGGTGCTATCAAATATGAAAGCAGGTGAAGGCAATTCTAATGTAAAACAGGCAATATGACGGTGATACAAACACATGAAAATTGTTATTAAAATAAAAACACTGAAATGTAATGCCAGTTCCTGAAGACATATGCTCTTTTCCGCCTCAGAATAGCATTGATTACCATACATTTGTTTACCAGCTACAGTTCTTCCCCAGAGAAATACATCCAGGCTTAGTTGCCATAACATGAGGACTCAATGAGCACCTGCTAGCAAATGAGAATGCTAATCTGTACTTTCTGTCTCCTGTTTAATTAAAACAAAATGATAAATGTTTGTAGTCACTTAAGTATTTTCTATCAAACCAATTGCTAGTTAGTGCATTACTGATATCCATGCAACTTGCTTCTGACATGCTATCCCTGAAGGTCCATAACAACTTTATTTCCATATCAGGTTTTCCATCAGCTACAAACTGAACTCTGAAGGAGAGTAAAAATTTGTCATGTTACAGGAATTAGGTTAAACTCCCCCCTAACCTCAAAACTAGCAGGACATATGACTTTTTAGAAACAGTATTAGGGAAAATTTCAAATGTCACATTTGTGGAAGCAAGCCTACCATTAGAGAGCACACTTTGGGGTTCCATGAAAGGCAAGAAGTTGTTATTTTTCTTTAGTGTATTAAAAAACAGAGTCAGAGACATACTATTGGATATTGAAAATAATGTGCATAGGTTGAGCTACAACATAATTTGACCTGGAGTGGAGCAACATAGTTGTTGAGATGCTTCTCCAACTGGTGTATCAGTCAGTTATATAGAAAAATACAGTTTTTAAAGACTCTCTGAAATGATTTTCATCTTCAGTTAGTAGAAGGCTCATCACATGCTATTCCTACTGAAAAATGATCAACTCTTATGAAATTTTTTACATTTCATTACTTTCTGAAAAAAAACAAACAAAAGGCAACAAAGAAAGTTCACACTCTGTTCTGCACAAAAAACTGTCCTTGAAGCAGACACATTTTTTCACAAAAGTGTGAAAACATGAAAATGAAGTATTTTGTGATTTTAAACTGTAGGATAAGACTCTTGATTTTTTAAAAAACTACATGTAGGAATACATCTTTAAAATAAGTAGCAATATAACATGTTTGACCAGCAATGAAAAAGAAGCTCCTGTTACCTTTCAAACAAGCAGACAAGTTTCTGTACATGAACACTGGTGTATACTTTTGACCACCAAAGAGCACAGCACTGGTTCTAATAGGCAGAAGGGATCACTTCAGGCGGAGATGTGGAAGAGGCCAATCAGGAATAAAAAAAATCATATTCTATGTCATATGTGTTAAACACAAGGTCCACATGCCAAATCAGGCATGCCATGCCATTTTATCTGGCCTGTGAGGCTTTCAATAATAGTGCAGTATAGTTACATTTTTAAAGTTTTACAATTACATCCAGTCCTTTGAAGACAACCATAAAGACTGATGTAGCCCTCAATGAAAATGAGTTTGACAACCCTCTTTTAAAAGATAAAATGATCCAGTACTAGAAAGCAATCAAAATCTGATTTTTAGCACAGGATAATACGTTTCTATGATTAGCCATGTATATTGCTGTATAAAAATATGCTGGCATCCTGCACCATTTTGTTTTTAACTGAAGGATAGACATATTCACTTAGAATAAAGGTGGTGGGTTGCTGTAATCCCTAACTGCATTTTGAATCAAAATCAGAGAACAAACAAACTGAAGGGAACAGAGAACATCCTAGGGGTCTAGAGATGATTAGTCTAGGGATGCAACTGAGAATTTTATTCGTTCCCTCTGTGAAATTATTGCCTTGGTGTAGTGTGGATAGCTGATTTATTTGTGTCTATCTTCATAGAGTCATAGAATAATAGAGTTAGAAGAGACCGCATGGGCCATCTAACCCAACCCCCTGCCAAAGCACAATCAAAGCCCTCCCTACAGATGTCCATCCAGCTTCTGTTTAAAGACTTTCAAGGGATGAGCTTCCACCACACTCTGAGTCAGAAAGTTCCACTGTTGGACAGCTCGTATGGTCAAGAAGTTCTTCCTAATGTTCAGGTAGGATCTCCTTTCCTGTAATTTGAAGCCATTGCTCTGAGTCCTCGTTTCAAGGGCAGCAGAAAAAAGCCTTCTCCCTCTTTTGTACAACATCCTTTCACATATTTATACATGGTTATCATGTCTTCTTTCAACCTTCTCTTCTGCAGGCTAAACATGCCCAGCTCTTTAAGGTGCTCCTCATAGGGATTCATGGTCTCCAGATGATTGATCATTTTAGTTGCACCCCTTGGACACCTTCCAACTTTTCAATATCTCTTTTAAACTGTGGTACCCAGAACTGGACACAGTATTCCAGGTGAGGTCTAACCAAAGCAGAATAGAGAGGCACAATGACTTCCGTTGATTACCCCTTTTGATTCAGCCCAAAATACCCCTTTTGATGCAGCCCAAAATCCCATTGGCTTTTTTTAGTTGCTGTACCACACTGTTGGCTCATGTTCAACTTGTTGTCCACAAAGACTCCAAGATGGACTATTGTCAAGTCAGGCATCACCCTTTCTGTATCTTGGTATTTTATTTTAATGCCTAAATGTAGTATCTTACATTTGTCCTTGTTGAAATACATTTTGTTAGTTTTGGCCCAGCTCTCTAATTTGTTAAGGTCATTTTGAATTCTGGTCCTGTTTGCTGATATGCTTTCTTTGTTTGGTTTTCATAGTACATATTTTGCTGGGGACTGTGAATGGTTTTGACTACATTGTTTTTTAGAGATTTACCAGTTTGGTTTTTCATGTCACCATTTGACTTGGGTTATACGGCTCATACTGTACTTCTACACTAGGATTATTTTAATTGTTCCCATTTAAAATTGACTTTGGACTAAAAAACAGATTTAATATAAGTCTGAATTTTCTGAGCTGATATCAAATTCTACCTTATATTTTGGTTCTTAGGCAATATATTTTCTTTGAGCTTTCCTAGTTTGGTAAGAAACAGTTATTTTTATGGTTTGGTCTCACAGAGAATCATGCTGGAGGTGGTGAAAATAGTGATGATAATATCAATGAAAATAAAGAATAGCTCAGCTGCTATTAGATTTCATGTGATATGCACAACATTATGTTGGATGCTACACATGTTGGATGCTCACAAAATAAGGCTGTAAAATAGACACCTAACCTAAAGCACAATTTAAAAAATCACTGATTATTATTAAATCAATTATTAATCTAATTTTCCCAAAACCGCTTTAAATTAAGCTCATGAAATATCACTGATGTTTAAGGATACATTGGCTAACTTAATGATAAATTCTTCTACTTAGATTAGGATTCAGTGTACCATATTTATATCACTTTAATTCTGGAATTGGAAATACTGTTTAAAATGTGTCTACCTGTATGTAAATCTGTAAAACATTAAAACTCTCACTGAAAATACTGGCACTGATCCTGCAAGTATGTGTTTTAGATTGCCAATCTATTTTATCAAAAGGTATCTTTTTTTAGTTGAAAAAAATGGAGGCAGGGTGGAACAAAGGTAGAGTTACTTTCTTAACCAGCTAGATGGTGCTGCTGCATCATGACCCCTTTGCCAACACAGGTGGCAAAAAGTACCATTTAGAATGGCAAAGGAGATTCAAAGTCAGTAGGTTATAGGTATGTTTTTTTCTTTTCTTTTTTTAATCAGTATTGTGGGGAGAGAATACTGCTTAATGGAGAAAAACAGTCCTAAGTATTGCCTGTGGTGGATTTCTCCCATACCTATGTTCAATTCATGCTACCATTCAGTGTCCTTTTTCCTTCCTGGTCTTTTTCATCTGGTCATTCTAGCACACGGTATGAAGATAGAACATTGCAACATCATATTTCTAGGACCTTCCTTGTGCAATACCAACATCAAATACAGGAAGAAAGGAGAGAAAAAAGATGGACTAAGCTGTAATTTCTCCAAAGCTCTTTTTAATGGGTTTTAATTATTTTAATAATCATAGTTTGGAGAATTGTTCTGCACACACAAATCCCATTTTATTTTCTGCACAGGGATGCCATCTTTCTGTACAGAAAAACATTTTCTGTGCAAAACAACCACGTGCTAATTTTGCACAGAGTATGTCCTGAACCATTAATACCAAACATGCCAGGTTTGTATGGAAACGTGACACTATTTCCTGTGCTGGTCAATGACCAAAATAAATGTTTTGATTTGAACCATTAATATTCTTCAGGATTCCTTTCATCAGGTTTTCTTGATCCTGGAAAAGTATACTGTTCAATCTTATATATGTGCAATCAATTAAAAAGATGTTTCAAAAGTTATTACAAAACTGGTGGGCACCAACATTTCATTTCTAAAGTGTTTCTAAAGTATTATTAGTAAAAAATGTTGTTACTGTAACGAGAGCAATGAAATTTCATTACTTTTTTGTTACAGTAATTGTGCAAGGGGGAAATTTTAGGGGGTCCTTTCTCCCTCATTTTTACAGCTATTGGGATGAAACCTCTGACAACAGTAGAATACATTTACCATTGTTAGCCTACCAAGTTTGAGGACATGTCACTTATCCATGAATTTTCAGAGTTTCTATAAACAACACTTTTAAAAGAAAAACTACAACAGTTATCTCCTTGAATTTTAAGAAAAGATATCACGGTTTCACCCCCCCCCCCTTTTTTTCAGAAATATTTATAATTCTAATGATTTTAGGGTTTTTTTTAAAAAATGGAGAAGAATGACTTGAGAGAAAAAAAGCCACAACAGCTATCATTAAATATATCTCATGTTAACCAATAGATCTTCTATTTGGGGATTTCTTCTCAGCCAACATAGAAGTATCAGTCCATCCTCCTCTTTGCAGATTTAACAATTTGTTGGCACTCTGGCTGGCCACTGCTACGAAGAGGAAATAGCTCTCCCCTATCCTGATTGGGACTTTCTGATACGAGCAGAATTCTGGGAAATGTAGTTTAAAGCAGGGCCTTTTGAATTCTCTGCTATAGGGCTCCTCACCTTCCCAAACTACATTTCCCCGAGTTCTGTGTTTTCTCAGTCTTTTCCCCAGAGAACTCTGTTCCCTGCTTTCCCTCTCCTAGTGGCAAGCGGCCATTAATTTAAAGAGGAAAGGCAGCCTTTTTGGCTTGGCTTAGTTTCCTTGTGCCAAAAATGAAATTGACTTTGGGAGGCTTCTGAGATGTACAAAATGCAAATGAAAAATTATTGGGTAAGTTTTGATTCTTAAGTTTTTGGCGAGGGTAAATTTAACGAATTTGATACAACTTATAATGAGTAATATAAAAATTGCACACCCCATATATGTATGTTATGTATGTATGTGTGTGTGTGTGTGTGTGTGTGTGTGTGTGTATGTATGTATGTGTGTGTGTGTGTGTGTATATATATATATATATATATATATATATATATATATATATATATTCCTTCTCTACTTTCCTGTTGGTTTGGCTTCCACATTCAAGGTCTGATAGTTGTAATGCTTAACTTTAAGCCATATAAATTAGCTTATTCATATCTGATCACTGCTGATAACTTCTAAAAGATACTCAGAGCCTACTGCCTCTGGCAACCACTATCTGTTCTGGTTTGATATTGTATTTGTGGATTTTTGTATTATTATTATTATTATTATTATTATTATTATTATTATTATTATTATCAGACCGCCCTCTCTCCTCGAGGGTTTATGTTGTTTCCTAGTGCAATCACTTAACACAGTACCTAATACAATGGCTCATCCATTTGGTCTCCAACACCTATAAAATCTTTCCCAGAATTAAGTTAACTTAATAGATATTACTTGAGCCAAAAAGATTAGAAACCTGAGTAAGCAACATCTTGACATAATTTATTTCTACAGAGTGGAATAGTGGGAAGTCAGTGTACTGTACTATTGAACCACCAGGATTTGAATCCTCACTTGGCCATGAAAATCAACTGGGTCACCGTGAGTAAGTCACAGTCTCCCAATCTCACAGAAATGCAAAGACAACTCCTACCACTTGTCTTGCGATATGTTCATTTTAAGGTCACCATAAATTGGAGACAACTGGAAGGCACACAGAAACCAAAAGTATAGTGGAAATTATATTAAGGCAATTCTTTATATAACTTCCAGCTATGATTCCATAGTGTGATGTTTGCATTTTCATTATGATTTCCCCCTGACTCCATTTCAGTGAGAGAGAAAATCTGAAATCCCTTCAGTGTAACATTTTGACAAAGTCTTCCAAAGGACCTCAAATTGGGTTCTTATTGCAAGGCATGGAGAAGATGAGCATGAGGATTAGATTCATTAAAATGTTTTCAGCCTTTGATTCTAATTATGTGAAGCTCTATGAAGGAGCAAGCCCTTTAAATTACTTGTTGAGTATAAATGATGCATTAATTAGTCTCATAAATGTGTTCAATTTTCTATAAGAAATAATTGTTTCTTTGTCTTTTCCTCTTTATCTATCTCTAAATATTAACTTAATGGATTCATGGTAATGCCAAACAGTTTGGTTCCCCTACACTGCACTATAGCAAGTAACTTGGTAAATGAAGAGAGCCTGCTTAATTCTAAAAACTGTGACTCCAATTATTCCTGATTCATTCTTTTAAAAAACGACCAAGGTGAAATAACAACCACTCAGATGCTTCATTCTAAACACTGCCTTGTCCATATTCTGTATGCTAGCTGTTACTCAGATACCCACTGCCTTGAAACCGATATGGGAGAACAGTCATCTTTTATCCTTGATGCTTTTTTGAGAAATGACAGCTTATCCATGGTGTAACCTTTCCCAACATCTTGAAGTGAGGTTTTCTTTTTCTTTATTTCTTTCTCCCTTTTCTGCTCATTAGTTTGATTGCTGAACAGTACCATCCATTTTGGTGGACAATAACCCAGGAACTTGGAGCATTCAAGTACTGGGTCCCAAAGCGCTCGTTCTACAATAAACTACTCAAAAGCCATATAATGACACATACACATACACACTTAAATGATTAATTACAGAAAACAGAGGGAAATCCAGTAGTTTTCAAAAGATTTAATCTGAAGCAGTCATAGAATCATAGAGCTGGAAGAGACCTTGAGGGCCATCCAGTTCAACACCCTGCCAAGAAGCAGGAAAATTGCATTCAAAGTTAAAAGACTTAAGATTTTAAAAAGAACTTGATCGCATCATAACTATTTTTTTTATGTGAAGTGTCTTCAGATAGCCTAATAAAGACTAAAGGTGATGCTGATGATGACCTAGTCAGCGAGAATTAAATTAAAATATTCTCCCCTATGCCAATCCATTCATTTATATTTCCACATCATTTAATTGTTCCAATATTCTTCCAGATAAATTGCTTACTGATAATTTAAAAGATACATACAGATACTCAACATTGTACAAACCAAAATCAATACAAACATTGCTCAATTGCAAGTACATAATACAGTTCTTTAAAAAGCTGTAATTCAGATTGTTCAGTTATGTAGAAAAGGACAAGAACATTTACAAAAGCAACAAATGGGCCTAGTGAACTTCACAATGGACAATTTAAGCAAGATCTGATGAATAACTGAGTCCAAGAATTCAACTACACTAACAGTTTGGGTCAATATGTACCTATGGCAGCTAAATGCTTCATGGGGCTAATCCAGTTTAATTCAGCATTCAGGCTTTTCCCCTCAACAGTGAAGACAGTTGGTCTGATTTCTAACTAGACTTGGCCTTAACTGTCTTCATTGCTGTCCTGAGATCCCCAGGCTCAGGCAGCTTGGAGACACAGCTGTCCCTAGCCATGACATGCCACTTATCTTGTTCTCAGGTGCTCTGGCTGATATCAGCTAGAGCACCTGCACCTGAGTGCAATGAGAGTAAGAAGAAAGGGCCTTTCCCCCTCTCCCAACTCCCACCAGACAGTCATGCTTTGGCTGACATCAGTAGGACATCCAAGGCATGAGCATGTAATCACAAGAGACAAAAAGCCAAACCAGGAAACAAGAAATCCTTAAGCATGAATCTTCCAAGCAAGGCTTTCATAAGACAAGGAAAAAAACTTATCAGGATTCTAAACAATGCTCCATCTGGCTATATTTTCCATGCTTAGAACTTTTAAGCCATTCCAAGCACTCAGGAACTGGTTTCACTTTCCTTGAGCAGCCCTTATCTTTTTCTGTCGGAGCCTGATAGAATGCCAAAGGCATTCCTCGACCTGTCTGTTTTGACTAATTTCTGCCCATCTATCTATATGCTCATTAGTTTCTGCAGGTGCCGAGTTGTTTTCAAGCTCCAAATCCTGGGAACTCACTGGGAGCAATTCAGGCAGTAAATCATCATCCCTATACCCTGTAGGAACATTCTCATGGGAAACGATACTTTGAACAGGTGTCACTATGTCATTCTCTGCATCAATATTATTGACCAAACCATTGCCATCTTGAACCTCATTTATGTCATTCCCCACATCCAAAGCACCCTGGTACTGAAACACAATCACAGGCTGAACTCCAACAATGGGTCCCTAAACTGAAGACTGGGCATGTAATAAATTTTAGTAGGTTATGGAGATGGAGACGTCACCTCATCCCATGGAAACAATTACTGGACAACATTCTTCAATTATGCAGAATGACCAAATTAGACTGCATTACTTCATTTACTACTAGTTTCCCAACATGGCATCCAATAATAAAATGTCTATGCTCCATCTAGTTGCTAGGTGTTATTTCTTGTAGTCATCCTTTTTCTACCCAGGGCTTGTAATTAACTGCCCATTCAGGGCAAAGTCTTTGGATATCTGTGCTAATTGCTCAAATACTTAAAAGAACAAATCAATGCCTTAACTGAGCTTTTTCTGACATGATTCCATTGTTTCTACAAGGAATGAGAACCTTCAGAAGGCCTGGGCAGGAACTTCAAATGTCTCTGTTGCTAGTCTGGATTTATTGGTTTGGGGCAGGTGTTAGGTAGTCTTGCCATTCTGAAGTGGCCTCTAGGGAAATAAATTACAAATCCTGGATAGGGAAGGTTCAGAAGAAGACACAAATTGACATTTGGGCTTGTATATGGTGTAGAGCTTGCACTTTGATATATCTCAGTGAATAAAGGCTCACCTCAAAGAAGTCTGTCTGTGGTGTGAAGTGCCTTCCTAAGCTTTCCTCTTTAAAGGAAACCAGTGAAACAGTGATGAAAGCATAAGGAAGGGTGTGCATAAGGCAGGTTGTAACCCTCATAAGAGATAGAAATAAAAAATAATTGAGGGTAGAGAGTAAGTATAAAGTATGGTTCCGATTTTGATTTAGAAGACAAATGAGCCTCACTTAGAAATGAATAATAATTTCTTACTCTCCAAATGGTCCCCTCCATGTATATGCTATGTGGAAGAAATGGTAAAACTAACTCTGTACTGTATCGTTGAAGGCTTTCATGGCCGGAATCACTGGATTGTTGTAGGTTTTTTGGGTTGTATGGCCATGTTCTAGAAGCATTCCCTCATGATGTTTCGCCTGCATCTGTAGCAAGCATCCTGGGGGGAATCTTTTGTTGAGAGGTGATTTGATGTGCTTGATTGTTTACTCTCTGTTGTTTTGCTGTTGTAATCTTTGAGTTTTTTTAATACTGGTAGCCAGATTTTGTTCATTTTCATGGTTTCTTCCTTTGTGTTGAAATTGTCCACATGCTTGTGGATTTCAGTGGCTTCTCTGTGTAGCCTGACATGGTGGTTATAAGAGTGGTCCAGCATTTCTGTGTTCTCAAATAATATGCTGTGTCTAGGTTGGTTCATCAGGTGTTCTGCTATGGCTGATTTCGCTGGTTGAAGTAGTCTGCAGTGCCTTTCATGTTCCTCCATTCGTGTTTGGGCACTACATTTGGTGGTTCCTATGTAGACTTGTCCACAGCTGCATGGTATCCAGTAGATGCCTGCAGAGGTGAGAGGATCCCTCTTGTCTTTAGCTGAACACTACATTTGTTGGATTTTCTTAGTGGGTCTGTAGATAGTTTGTATGTTGTGTTTCCTCACCAGCTTCCCTATGGAGTAAGTGGTTCCCTTGATCTATGTACTTATCCTGATGTTTACAAATGAAAACCTTGGTTTAATCATGTATGTTTCTATGTGATTGGGAGAACCCAGACTATGAAAAAGTTTATGTACATGTAACTGAATATTTGTATTATCCCATCTATAAATGTTGAGATGAGTGAGGGATGAAATATAAGTGGAACCGGCAGGGGTCATTAAATTAGATTCAACAGGCATAGCTTTGCTTTTGAAGGCAGAGTAAATATGTAATGCATGTTGCTATTACCTAGTTATGTTTTCTACCTGCATGTGTTTCCTTTACTTTCTTTCTGGCATCAACTAATATATACTTCCCACAGATTTTTCTCAAAGACGGTCAAACTTCTAAGTGGTTCAAGCAGAAATAAATCCAATACAATCTGTAACCTATTTCCTTTGATATCTTCTGCTTGCTCATGGTTAGAGTCCATAGCTTCATAAGACACTCAGATCTCAAGAAATGAAGGGGAGCTTTTAATCTGCCTTCTTTATCCCATTTCCAAATTGGAGAGAAATACCTGCTGTTTGTTTGCTTATATACACATATAAAATGGTAATGTTCTGGTTGCACACTGTGCAAAATGCGTATAATCATCATTTGCAAGTGTGCCTCATTCCCATACAGCCTTTGGTTGCAATGTTAAATGTGGTCTTATTTTGTTTGAATTACATGCATATATATAATTACTTGCATTTTCTTTTTTCTTAGATTTATATTCCTTCTTTAGATATCATGCTGATATTAGATGGATGGAAATGTAATTTTTATGAATACATGAGTCAAGGTCAAACTAGAAGTATTTTTAACAGTGTGACTACATATGCTGCAGACTTATTATTGTTGTGTTGGAAATAAATGGTAAAATAAGGAACTTTTAAGTCATACTTGCAATTAATTTCATATTCTCTGCTGAGTTTCCAGTCACAGATGCCATTTGGAATATTCCATTTAAACTCTAATTAAGTTCTGGAATGCCTTTTAGGGGTTCCTAGATGAGACAGATTATCTAGATTCACTTTAGACTGTCTTCAGACCTAGGAATGTCACACAAATAACTTTTGCCACCTCAATTGATAACATTGGCCAACACATGTTTTGGTGCCTGTTAGATCTACTGATCCACAAATGACATTGGGTTTCCCCTCTCAGTTCTAGTTTTTGAGATACAGGACTTATGTAATCTACCAGTTGTCATCTGCTTGTCCATAGAAAATCATTATAACCATTATAACTATATTGGTGTATCCAATGCATTTTTTTTCAATCAGCACCCCAAATAACTCCAGGAAGAGTCCTAATATCAAGGCAAAGGTTTTTTTAGGGGGTGAGAGCCAAAGGGGTTGAAAGTACTACAAATCCATCATCCTTTGTCCATCCTCCTCCATACCTCACCAGGACGTACAGGAGGTCATGCTGGTTATGTGTGCCAAGTTTGGTCCAGGTCCGTTGCTCATGCAAGTCTCTGTGGCCTGTGAAAATGAGAGCCAATCAGAAAGCTGCCACATACACTTCAGCCCTCCGCATACATACATACGTACGTACGTACATACATACATACATACATACATACATTCACTTTTATTATAGATATAGATATAACTGCCATGCTTATGCAGGAAATCAGTATCTAAAAACTGTTAGAAAAAAATCTATATTTGTATGTTTTTTAAAGCAAATCAATGTAATCATATAATCATGTTCGGTTGCCAATGTGTTTCTGATGTTGTTTTAGAGTGTGATAACTAATGTAAAACCAAACACTTAGTAGCATCAAGCAAGAAAAGTGGAAAAAGTTCATCATGCATACATTCTTGGAGGTGATTTATCCCAGTATATTTTAAGTCAGAAATATTCATTCAAGGATTCATCAAAACAAACATTTCTATAGAGAGTGACTAATCAATAAATGTATTTTATTTATGTTAATCAATACGCATGAATAGTATAATATTACCCCATTAATATCACTGAACTAATTGAAAAAATTCCTAGTGAGTGTAATCCCAATAACAATTAGATTTTGAAAGATTGACTTAATTAGTATTCTTCATAACACAGTGAAGAATGCATATAAGGAAACGGTTCTTAAAAATTACAATGAATTATGATAAGAAATTAAGAAACTACATAATGTTACACTTCAAAGACCTCTACAATAATCAATAGCAACAGCAGATCTGAAAGAACACAGCTAGTAACCAAAATCTATCAAAAGAAAGAGGAATGCAAATGTGTTGCTGGCTAAAATTGTATCCTCTCTAGGCAATTGCAGGCACCCATTCATTCAGGGATGTCCATGGTGTTACAGAATAGATAATTTATTTGTCAACTTTGCTAATATAATTTCAAAAGTGCAGAATTTGATTTATCAAGAGTATCATATAAGATTTAATGCAGAAGTGTGAAAGTGTGCGTAGCAGGAAAATACTGGTTCAGTTTTCATGTCAGCTGGTATAGACTCTAGAAAGGAAATAGATCAAAATGCCTACACCTTGTCCTTTGGAAACACATGTACTCTGTAAGTGAAGATATCAACCATTTTTGAAGTGGCCAAAATATGTACATTAGCTGGACAGGTAAGATAGGAATGAAAGCCTCCTTTTATCAAATCCCCATTTTAAGTGTATAAGAGCTGGTATACACCTCAGTTGTGAGTAATCTTCCTAACTGAAATGATATAAAGACAGGATAAAAAGAAGCTCAGATAGAGTTCTTATTTGGCCAGCTTTGTACATGTCTCCAGCATAGGAAAATACAGTATTCTAAATATGTAGTGTTGTCTTCTGGATATGTTTCTTCCTGATAGCCTGATTATATTGGTCTGAAAAGTCTGCACAAATATTCTGTGATACTGGTAAGGCTAAGACTAAGGCTAAATTAGATATAAAATGGAAATATGGGAAATATGTCACATTATCTTTGCATAGATGCCAATGAATTTAATTATAGAACCAGTAGCTATTAAACTTCAACAATATTTAAGGACATTGTAGCGAAATTGCTACTCTATGTTAAATTTTTGGTGTATAGCTCTATGTTTACATATGGCAGATAGGGAAGAATAGGCACAGACAGGGTAGCAACAGCAGAGATAGGATTCATTTGCATATGTGAAGCCGATTGGTCATATGCAGATTAGCGTAGGCCCAGGATTTGAAAAGGCTGCTAGGCCAAAATGACAGTTGGGGAGAGCAGAGCTGAACATTCCAAAGGGGCGGAGCCAAGGTTCTGAAAGAGGCAGTTAGAGTGAGAGAGTTTGAAAATGACAGTTAGGAATCTGTGTGTGAAGAGGAGAGTTGGTTTTTGAGTGCCTGTTAGAAATAAGCAGTTATGAAGATGTGTTAAAGACTTCTGATATAGAGAAGCAGTTAGTTAAATAGAGCTCGAGTTTTAAGGAACATAAAGAAGGCTAGTGTTGCTTAGTTCAGAATATAATTCAGCCAAGAGTGTGTAAAGCAAGTAACATGTTTGTGAATGTGAAACATTGAAAGTCTATTCAGAAAAGTAAACCAAGTAAATGATAATGACTGTAAGCTTCAAGATTGCAACAAAACACAAATGTAACTACAAGTGTTGGAGCCAGAAGTTATAAATGAACTGTGTTACTTTGTTATACACAAGAGTGTCTCATTGCCTGTGATATAAAGTACAAAGATTAAACTGCACACAGAAAGTCCCAGCCAATATAAAAGAAGAAACTGAATCAGTATAAGGCAGTAAAGAGGTTATTTTTATTAATAAGGAAATAGTCTCCTTCCCTCGCCTCAGACATCAACCCTTGAACATTAACAGATGAGATGCTATTGTCTTAGGCCCCTTCCACACAGATGTATAAAATCCATATTGTGGATTCAGATAATCCTGTTCAAAGCAGATATTGTGGATTCTGGGTTAAAAGGGTGTGTGGAAGGACCCTTAGATAATAATTGCCTAAATTATATCATTAGGATGATTAAGAACATGATATAAGGGAAATGATTGTGTACCTGCAAAAGCCTTCCTGAAAAAACAGTTTTGATGGTATTGTAAACTTACTTGGTATCAGGTACAAAACCTGTTAAAGGGTTGCATATAGGAATAAAGTCCCTACAAAATGTTCTGATGAAAGTATAACATCTTGATGGCCAGATTAATGATGTATTGCACACAGCTTAATGTAATAATGAAGTTTATGTGCCCAGACTTTAGTATGCCTGTGTTCTTCACTCAGGGGAATGTATGCCATAGAATCATAGAGATGAGGGAGATCACAAGGGGCATACATTCCAAATCCACATTATACAGGAATACACCATGAAAGCACACTACACAGATGGTCATCAAGCACTGTTTTAAAACTTCCAGAGAAGGAGACTGTCATATAAGTGTGTGTATGTATATGCATTTAACAGGCTTGTGTAGAATGCTGTCAATTCAGGTTGTCTGATTTAACAACCATCATGTGGTGGGCACTAAAGTGACCAGAAATTGGTAATGGGATCCCAAACAGGATCCACAAATAGCTGACAAGTGTCAAGGATCCCCATTTCCTCAGTCTTAAGGGTAATCCGGTTTAACCTGGATTTACAGATTTACTCTGGTTTAAAAAATACCTGGAAAGGTGCGGACCTTCCAGAAATGATTGAACCTTCCCAGGTATGAGAATTACCTCTCGGGGTTACTTTCCACAATCCCAAGGGTCAATCCCCATAGTCATCATACTTCTTTGGGCTATAGGAGCCCAAGGGAGTGGGATGGCACTACCACATTCCCTGCCCAGTCCCATTAAAAAAATACAATGAGAGGCTTGCAAATAAAAACAGGCCTCTACTGCAAAGCTGCTGTCACATCAGAAGGAGCTTTGAAGAGGAGAGAAGGGATTTTCCCCTGAGAAGAAGCCATGATAGCACAGCTGTTAAAAGCTGTCAGCTGCAGGAAAAGCAGCTCACTGGAGGGTCAACAGTTCAAAGCCATGAGTCGGGGTGAGCTATCGACTGTCTGTCCTAACTCCTGCCAACCTAGCAGTTCGGAAGCATGCAATGCAAATATTTCAATAGGTACTGCCTTAGTAGGAAAGGAAAACAAAAGGGCACCCCATGCAGACATGCCTGCAAAAAGATCAGAAACGTCTATGAACAGCAGGCTCCTTTGGCTTGGAAAATGGAACAACAGCACCTCTCCATGGCCAGAAGTTGAGCATCACCTCCAGATTCTGGAACTGGGGAAAGGGGAAGACCTTTACCTTATCTGTGTCTTATATGAGTCGCCTGAGGGCTGAGAAAAGCGGTATAGAAATAAAGTAAATAAATAAATAAATATGTCATCATTTGTGTAAAAAGGTGTTGATTGTTTGCCTTATATGTATTGTGATCCACTCAGCGGAATATAAATAAAGTGTATTATTAGTGTATTATTATTTTGATGTGACAAGAGCTTTAGAGGGTTGGGGACTAGTGGAGAGACCCTCCAGATCAATCAGAGATTGACCCAGAAGGGCATCTAACTACTCCATCCCTCCAAAATCATGAGATTTGGGGCTTCTGTTTGGCCGCAAACCTGGGAGAAACTGGCATCTCAAATGCTCGTTTCTATTGGGTGTTTAACCTGGAAGTTCCTAAGAGATAGGAATGGGCAAGCCATATCTCTTTCAATTGCCCATAGGTTCAAGACTTGTGAAACTTCTAAGAACTCACAAAAGTTTAGGATTTCTGTGTTGTTATATGAATTTCTGCCAGATCTTTACATCTAATTTGTAAAACGATGAAAAGAACTATGACATGGACTTAAACATTATTTCTCTAGTATATCTTTCCAGAAAACACTTTTTCACAATAACCAGAGCCTTGATTTCACTCTCAGATTGAAAAGAGGCAAACATTTGGCACTCCCTTAGAAAGCAGACGTATGTTGATCTATATAGCTTGTTTGTTATATTTACCTCCCACCTTTCCTCCACAACATATATTCCAAAGCATCCTTTCTTTCTTTATACTCAAATGCATTGTGAGGTGGATCTGGCAGAGAAATACCATAGTTACAGAGATTCAATGAGTTTCATGGCTAGGTGATGAATTGAATTGAAATCTGCAAAATGTCAGGCCAATGCTGTTACCAGCACTAGGCCACATGTGGAAAGTTATTTTAGTAATTTTCTCTCATGGGTAAAAGCTTTGTGCTACAGGATTATCATGTACAGGCTGTGACCTTTTCTTAGAATCATAGAATTGGAAGAGACCTCATGGGCCATCCAGTCCAACCCTTTGCCAAGAAGCAGGAATATTGCATTCAAAGCACCCCTGACAGATCGCCATCTAGCCTCTGTTTAAAAACCTCCAAAGAAGGAGCCCCCACCACACTCCGGGGCAGAGAGTTCCACTGCTGAATGGCTCTCACAGTCAGGAAGTTCTTCTTCATGTTCAGATGGAATCTCCTTTCTTCAACTCCGCTTTCCTATAGCAGTGGTTTTCAACCTGGGGTCCCCAGATGTTTTTGGCCTACAACTCCCAGAAGTCCCATCCAGTTTACCAGCTGTTGGGATTTCTGGGAGTTGAAGGCCAAAAACATCTGGGGACCCCAGGTTGAGAACTATTGTCCTATAGTATCTCTCCTGTGCATAGCAGAAAGAAAACATTCAGATGGAAGGACACAGAAAATAAGTGAATACATTTGATGGCCAACCTTGGAATAACAAGACCAGACATAGATACAAAAGAGCCAATTTAAATAAAGGAAAAAAACCAATTTGTATTCATTAGGTATCAACAACAATTTGCCATATTCTCCTAAGGTTTATTTAATAACATATTTACTTAATACTGAATGTAATGCATTAGAAACATTTCCCACTTCATGATAATGTAAACAGAATTAGGTTTGGGAGCCCTCTTAATTAAAATGACAGTGAATGAATAATTTGGTACTCTGTTTCCAAGCTATGACCATTTCTTTCTTTTTTTTAATAATTGATTTTTATTAAAGTTTTCCTTTTAACATCGAAAGTGTGGGAACAATCTCAGTGATAGTAAATTGGGAAGATAGTTGAAGTGGGGGTTCGAAGTGGGGGCAGGTTGGGAAGAGATTGGGTAAAGGAAAGGGGGAAAAAGGGGGGAAGAAGGGGGGATGGGGGGGAGAGGGAAGGATTAGAGAGTAGTAGATCTCTGGTAACTTCCGTTCGGTCCACAGAGGTTGTAGTTTCCAGTTTAGATGGTTCTTTTTGGTCTTGTTTTAATTCTTTACTCTGGATGAGTCTTATAATTTAATGTTATATACTGATTATATTTTTTTGTTTTTAAGTATTCTTTAAATTGATTCCAGTTGATTGGGTTCCTCTTGTCTTGATTTTCCAGTAGGCACGAAAGTCTGTCCATGTCCATAAAGTCTATAGCCTTCCTTATCCAGTCGTCATTTGAAGGTATGACCATTTCAAGGTGGTATATTTGAGGGAAAAGTTCTTCATAGAGTTTCTTTTCAAGGTACAACTAAAAGGGGAAAAGTTATTAATATCCTAATCCTCCCAAAATTATAGTCAATTTCTGTACAGTAAAAAATGGCTCACAATAAATACAGTCTTAATCCTTCTTTTTAAAAAGAGCCCATTATAAACCATTGTTGTTCTTGTACTGAAAGGACCAGTGCTGTAGTAAGCCTGTTGACAGTGGCAAGCAGTCTGTTTGCAAATGACTCTTCCATCATGTGTAATGAGTGGAAGAAACTGTTTGCAATACATAAGTGATTGGATAATGAAGGGATTTAACATGAAAAGATGAAGGGGAAGGAAATAAACTCATGCTTAGTTTTAACAAGAATGTTGAAGAAGGATTGCTGTTTGAGGAGGGCTGATTATTTCACAGGCCATAATTAAGCCAGGGGATATGTACTCTTTTATTTATAAATGACCTTTTCTTGACAATATGAGTTACATTTGAAGTAGCATAAGGAAGATCACCCCTCCACTTCAGAGAACAATAAAAAGCAAATTGGGGCTGAGCCTGCCACTAACACTCAAGGCGAGAAAAAGTCATAACAACCAAAGGGAGTTGATATTGAATTGGAAGATTGACTTGGGAATTTTGCAGTCAGCGCATACAATAGAAAACAAATGTGGATTTGTGTTGAAATTTTAACTGCATAAATACTCTGTGTGTGTGTGTGCAATTCACAGTTCATAGAACAATAAAACAGTGCTTTCAGGGATTTCAGTGTTGTGGATGGTATTATTGAATGGGTTGTAGAATTTAGTATACCAAAGTCATTGTTTCAGATATTAGTATGGGCTAAATTAGAGTACATGATAATAATAATGATACACTTTTATTTATATCCCGCCACCATCTCCCAGAGAGACTTGGGGCGGCTAACAAAACATGTAAAATACAACAATTTCAAAAAATAACCCCTCCATACAAGTAGACAATAAACAATCAAAACAACATCATAAATTCACAGTACCCCCTTGAAAAAAACAATAAAATAAGGCAATTTATTTTTTTGGCAGATTTCTTTTGTGTCAGGAGCAATTTGAGAAACTGCAAGCTGCTTCTTGTGTGAAAGAATTGGCCGTCTACAAGCCCTTCAACACAGCCCTATATCCCAGAATATCAAGGCAGAAAATCCCACATTATTTGAGTGTGGAATTAGATAACCCAGTTCAAAGCAGATATTGTGGGATTTTGTGCCTTGATATTCTGGGATATAGGGCTGAGTGGAAAGACCCTGAAAGGATGTTGTCCAAGTGATGCCCAGATATTTGTTTTATGTTTTAACATCCTTGTGGGAGGCTTCTCTCATGTTCCTGCACAGGGAGCTGGAGCTGACAAAGGGATCTTATCTGTGCTCTTCCCAGATTCAAACCTCCGACCTGTCAGTCTTGCTGGCACAAGTCTTCACCCATTGCACCACCAGGGGCTCCATTGCTGTAGATAAAACAGCAGTATTTGATATCAGAAGTATAAAGTGCTAATAAAGAATCTAAAGGTCCTTTAATATATTATTAGACTCTAAACAAGGTTGGCTTGTTGGAAAAGCCAGGTTTTTAATTGTGTGTGGAAGGTTTGGAGGGTGGGGGCTAGCCTGATCTTCCTCGGGAGAGTATTCCAAAGCCAGGGGGCACCACCAAAAAGGCCCTCTCTCTCATTCCCACCAACCACACTTGAGACAGAGGTGGGACTGAGAGAAGGGACTGGTAGATCGTAAAGCCTGTGCTGGTTCATAGAAGGAAATGAAGTCTCAAAGATAAGTTGGACCTGAAATGTGTGGGATTGGAAGCAACTTTGTCCTGAGATATCCCTATCCTCACCGAGGGCCCTTCCACACAGCCATATAACCCGGAATATCAAGGCAGAAAACCCCACAATATCTGCTTTGAACTGGATTATCTGAGTCCACACTGCCATATATTCCAGTTTAAAGCAGATAATATGGAATTTTATTCAGCTGTGTGAAAAGGGTCCTAGTCTTCTTCAGTGCAATATATGTGGAGGATTGCATGCATAGCTCTACATGATAGCTCTATATGATCCTTCTAATGAGAACACATATAGAACATAACTATACTACCTAGTTCTAGCAGTTCAATACCACTTTTAAATGACAAGTCTCCAGTCCATAGAATCCTGAGATTTGGAGAGGTGAGATGCTTAGAATGATCTGCTACAAAGCTCTGGCCTATCGGCTGTCAATTACATTTCAGATATCTCAAATGATTATCTTCATTACATTGATTAAGTCTCCTATCTCTCTCTTCGACGTACCATTGGCAATATAGTTATAGAAGAGGACAGAAATATCATGAAGGTGCTTTATCTGAGTAGTTAGGCCAATAGCCAGAAAAATAAAATTCCAGGAGGCTGGGGAGTGGAACCAATTTTTATTTGTAACAGAGTAGATCCACAACACAAAATAATTTAAAATCTATGACCCATTCTATATTTTATAGAGATTCAATTAAATCAATTTTCTACTTTAGCTACAAAGTCTAAAAAATGTGAAAATGACTTTTAATTAGTGATTTAATTATTACAAAAGAAGATTACAACACCTGTTGGAAACACTTGAAAACTGTGTAAATGCACTTTTTTGTGTCAATACATTGAGACCTCACAAGCTCTGGGGATGCTTGCCATAGATGTGGGTGAAATGTCAGGAAAGAATGCTTCTGGAACATGGCCATACAGCCCAGAAAACTCACAGCAACTCATCTATTAAGTCTTCTCTTATTTATACAGCTTCAACATCAATGTACCTTACTGAGAGTGATAACTGTTTTTAGGCACTCACATCCAAAGTTTCATTTGCCAAAAAAGAGGAACACTGTGATGCATAGCATCTTTCAACAATTTTTGACTATCTTGTCACCATAAATGTCTATTAGTTCATTCTTTATTTGAAGATTAGTACACTGGCTATTTATAGCTACAGTTTTGAGAGGGCTTTGGTAATAGGTCTTGAATCCCTGCTCCCTCTTAAAGCTAGTTCTTGTCTGCCACAAAGGACAATAATTTTCACAATTACCAGAAGGTTTTTTCCCCTAGTTTCCTCAAATTTCAGCTGCAGTCCAGGTGTTTATGTTCTGGGGTCGTCAGAACAGTTTCTGCAATGGTTCTCAACGGCTGTCTTCTTGGCTTTCAATATTTCACTTTTTCTTCTTTCCTGTGAACTAAAAAAATCAGTTGCTTTGATAGACATTTAGGCATCTTCTGGAGCTAGGTGGATTAAAGGAAACAGTAACAGCAACTAACAGAGCTTTACATCTCAGAACAGCAACTCAAGCAAGCAGACAATTGGACAGTAAGAGAGTTGTGCTTGGAATGACCCACAACTGCTTTCAGGCTTTCCTGAAAGCAGCAAAAAGGCAAACATAAGAGAGAGCTCTGAAAGGGGGTAGAGCAATAGAGCAGCAATATGATTACTTTCAGATGTTTTTAAAAATAATATTTCAAAACTATTAAAGATGATTACATGGGTAAAAATAATAAAAGGCATAATTGTGTTCAAATTTCATGAAAAAATGTTGATTAGAATCAGAGATACAGCATGTTGAAAGATATCTTATGCATATATTTTCACTTTAAATTGGAATATCTAAAAATTATGATCTATTTCCACCGCAAATTAGGCAGTCAATCACATAATGAAGATTTATACTTACAATAGTGTGTCCGTGTGTGTCTGTGCCTTGCTCTGAGACCAAGAGGGTATGACTGCACAGCTTCCAGAACAGACCAGATCAGATGCCTTTAAGTTTGTTAGGCCATGAGCCTAATAACAATAATAAGATATAAGGATTTGTATCAAAAAACAACTTCTTGATGCTGAAAATCACCTTGCAGAACCAAAAGCTTGAAGGTCAGTTTTGCTCAGGAGTTAATAAAATTTAAATTGTATTTCATAGTGGGTGCTAATGATTTGGCACTTTATATATAGTTAGAGGATTGTCTAATTCAAAGCAAATGTTTTCCAATTATGATTTGAAGGCTTCATTAGTTCCTGTGATTCCCTGTTGTATTTAGCGAGATTTGCTCAGGTGAAAACTTCCTGTTAGCTTTGCCTTGTTAGACACACAGTGAAACTAGACTTTGGGAGAGAGCCTATTCTGAACTGACATATTGTGTAGGAGCAGTGAGTAGAATGGTTATTATAGTCATTACGTTTCTAGAGGGAATATCCTGAAATTACACTTTAAAATTTCACTGAAGAAAATGCAATGATTTATTATTATTATTATTATTATTATTATTATTATTATTATTACTGTAAGTGAAAGAAATTTAATAATAAAAAGAGGGAAGAAGGTTCCATCTGTCAGACTTTGCTGTAAGTGCGAAATCATCCAAGCCTAGATACTTAAAGCATGTCATGAATACTAAAAGGACTCGAAAGGTGTTTGTCTCAAGGATTTTAAAAGCTTTTTTCCRATTAATATCTGTCTGTAAAACCACATTGAGTCTTCATGCTACTAGATGACAGACAGATGTCTCCTTAGGAGTAAGAGATCCCCTCCCCCCCCCCCACCACCACCACCAAAAAAAATAGAGATTTGCTTAAGAATTAGGGGCAAGTAAACATGTTTGGTCCAAGTCATTGCTGATCAAACTCAAAACTTTCCCTTCCATAACTAGAGCAGAACAGCAGAACAGCAATTATGTTTATAATATGCCTATACTGTATGTATGTCTGATATCTACTGGGAACAAGAACCCTTTCTAGGTAGCAGTTGTTTGCATTTTGTAATGACATTTTATAAGAGACAGAGAAAGGTAGAGACAGGGAGTCTGAGAGAATGGGTAAGGGTAATCTCTCCCTTTCAGAGCCACTTTTTCTTTCAATTAGCAAACCTCCACTTTGCCAAACAGAAGTCCCGTTGAACTCAAATTGAATAGAAATATATAACATTACTATACTCATTTGTTTTTTTTTAAAGAAACCAAACTAATTTTTCTTTTCAGGTACAATTGGTTCTTTGCAGACATGTAGCCAGGGGGGGGGAGGGGGGGGGCTTGAGGGGCTTCAGCCCCCCTCCCCCGAAATTCTCATGGTGGTTCGCGAAAAGGCCTTACTGGTGCATTATTTAAACTGTTATGTTTATTCATATCATGATCTGATCACCATACTCAATATATCCCATATGCATGGGGGTATTGGGGTAATGATACAAAAGGTTTGCTAGGATAGACCCTCTTTTACTCAGACTCAGCCCCCCCCCGTAACTCAGCCCCCCGAAAACCCCCTGAAAAAAACTCAGCCCCCCCCCTCCGAATCGAAATCCTGGCTACGGGCCTGGTTCTTTGTTTCACTTCTACAAATAGAAACTAAAAGGAAAAAAAATGTGGGAAGGCAATTTAATTCTGACACAGAACGTATTTTATGATATTCCCAATAACACATAGCTTTTAAAATGTTTTCTTGACAATGCAGTACAAAGATTTCTTCCCCAACATTTTCTCAGTCACCATACAGTAACTAATCCTGAGTCACATCTGTGTGTTTCTTCCCATTTTGCAGATAATAGTGTTATTTTAGTGATAAGACCCGAATCTTGCATGCAGTGTTTGTTGCGGTGTGTGTGTGTGTGGGGGGGGGGGGGMGAGTGAAAGCGTACTAATGACTTTATCACATTAATGATGTCCCCCCGCATCGATTTGCCAGCTTCCGTGGCATATCGGTGGGGCAACAGAGCAATATTTCCCCATCACAACCAGCAGCAACATTTCCCCATCACACACACATCACACATTTTTTTATAATTGTTTAATAAGAAATAAGGGAAAAATAAAGGCAATGCAAGGAAAAAAACCAGATTTTCATAAACTATAACATTAAACTACATATAAGAAAATACCTACACTACACTTATAAAGAAATACTAGACACAAAACAACTAAAACTATTCTATGAATCTCACATTATTGGTTTTATCTCTTATTATCCTGCTCCCTTTAGATAATAATATATACCCAATATTCTTATTTTTAAAACATTGCTCTAATTCATAAATCCAGTGGTTGACAATTCTCCCCCATCATTGCTGTGAAAAGATGATAGACTTTCTTAAAGTTGGTCACAATTTCTCCCTGATCAGCATTTTCTTGAGATTGTCCATCTCAAGTAATTCACAGATCTTTGTCAGCCATTCCCCTTGTGTTGGGATAACAGGTTCCTTTCATCTCTGCACATGGATGATCCTTGCTGCAGTTATCACATATTATATTAATCTTCCAGATTTTCTTTCTACTTGGTCATTAGAATTCCCAAAAAATTAAAACTCTGGCTTCATCATAAATTTAACCTTAATAATTTCTTCCAACATCATATGTGAGTCTAATGTTTTTGGACCACCACATGTAATAAGTCATTCCAACATTCTTCTCACATTTCCAACATTTGCCAGAATTGTCTTTATAGATCTTAGAAGGGGTCTGATATTTTCAAGGGATGCTCAATGTCATGATCTACTTTTGTAAATTTTAGTACTTTTCTTGAGTTAGTATTTCTCTTTTGCTAGAGTGTTGATGTTATCTCTTTGAAACATAAACTGCAAGCTTCCAGATCTCACATCCAAGCTTATAGTCAGTAAATTATCCTGCCATCTACACTTATTAGTGAAAACTATCATTCTTATTAAACAAAGATGTTCAAACATTGCTTTTCTCGTTTATATAGTTTCTTGCCTAGTTCATTTACTTTGTTAGGATCAAAAGGACCAGAACATTTCTTTATATTTTAAGGGTTTAAAATCAGTTAAAGAAACAGAAATAAACTATTTTTTTTCAAATTTCCCAATATAGAGAAATTTAAGCATTAAATAATGTCAAGACCATCTAAATTGTTCCAGAAGATTGCTTTGGAAGCCTTGCAAAAGAGAGCTGAAGTACATCTTTTATTCCAAAGGCTGTGGTTGGCTTTGTTGAATTTCCTCTATGAAACACTATTATGTCAAAGAAAGACCTACATCCCACAGATTAGTGCACTAGTGTAGCGACATATTTTGTTACATTTCCCTTTCCCTTTCTCTCTCTTTCTTTCTTTCTTTCTTTCTTTCTTTCTTTCTTTCTTTCTTTCTTTCTTTCTTTCTTTTATTGTTTTACCCTGCTCCCTCCCTCTACCCTTTCCATTTGGACATACACTTCGCACAATAAACTACAGAAAATATATTTGAAATATTAGTCTCAATCTCAATTTTTCTCTTCCACATCTTAATACATTCTCTAAGTAATTCCTAACTGAATTTGACATACTCTTAATTATTATGAGATTTTCTATTTTATCTATATTATTCAATTTGCAATTTGTTATTTCCACATTTAACATATTCACTATATAATTATACCAATTTGTCAGAGTCCATTTTGTTTTATCTTTCAAACCCCTCACAAACAAAATTTGATCACACACTATTAATTTGTCAACCACCATTTTCTTTAGCACATTATAAACTTCTGGTACCCTTGCATGTAATACATTTCTAATGGCTATTATTATTTGAAGATTTAACGTTCTATTAATTTCTCCTTCAATAATTCTCAGGTATGCTGTATTGTATCACATTACCATATCATGTGATTAAACACACCTCTTTGTTTACAATTATGCCAAGACCTATCCTTTACCCTGGGTGAAGCATGAAACTTGTGCAGGAGGCCTGTACCATTTTTAAGCATTTTCCTTCATACTTCCCTTAGTACATTATATTTTTCTTTTGCTACCTCCTTATTTCCCTTTGGATGTCTTCCCTCTCAATTTCCATATCCATTCTTCATGTTTGAAATATTTCCTTTTATTTCTTCTTTTAACATTATAATTTGTTCATACAAGTCTCCTGTCACTTTTTTCTTGTCTCTCAGGCATTTCCTTATCACTTTCTCAAATGGACTGTCCTGTTCCTAATTCTCTCCCTCTGTCTATAAATATTTTGTCTTATAGACCAACTTTGAATCCAATTTCCTGCTCCTATTCAGTTCTGAATTTCTTCTTGCTCTACAGAATTTCCATTTTTGGTATTTAAGTTCTCAACTAATCTTTCTGCTCTACTTTCAATTAATCACAATATTCTACCTATATTTACATCATTGTTGTGATTAATTTACCATATTGCTCCCAAATTATTCTCATTGTCTGGATTTAATTTCTTCTTTCTTTTTTCATACTCTTATTGCTCTTTTAAACAGTTCCTTCCATCATTCACCCTTATTCTTACTTTGCAGTTACTATATAATTGTTGCAGTGTTTTGCAAAAGTTTTTTCTCATATTCAGTTGCTGACATAAACTTACCAAGACTGTATGATTAACTTTATCAAAAGCTTTATAGACAGCCAATTTAAGAATTTCTATTTTTTTTTCTTATTTGTATTTGCGTGATCCATTGCAATTACCATGTTTTAAATTGGGTCTCCAATTCTTCTTCCCTTCACAAATCCATATTGATCTTCTTTAATTTTTTTGACATTATTGTTTCTAATCTATTCACCAAAATATTAAATATTTTATAGTCCTGATTACATAGGCTAATTGGTCTATATGACCTTGGCTGTGTTAAGTGTTTCATTTTTTTTGGGTGTGGTAATAATTTCTGATAACTTCCATGTAACTCAAAATAAAATAACAGTACAGTTAAAAATTATGTAAATTGTGGATCTGACACACAAGTTTGCTTCCTGTAACTGCATTGTGAAGTTCTTGTGAAAACATCTGACTGACTATAGAGAAAAAAATAATAATGTTAGAGAAAGTTAGCCTTGGAACTGATCCACTTGATCTCTATATGTTTAAATGAATATAAACCAGCATTGAACCTCTCAGCATTTCTCATGAATGGCTCTGTTGCTTCAGGCTTCTAGGATTCCAAACTCACTGAGGAAGTAATTGTCAATGTAATGGAAAAATCCATTAAATTGTTCTATTTAAATATATTTCCCTCTTCTTTACTGTTTAATTTTTACACTGATTTTTTTTTATTTTCAGTGATTTTCCACACTGATGATCATGGGTCCATTACATTTTGCTATGTCAGAAACAAAAACAAACAAATACACACAAAAAAATATTGTTCCTCCTTCCATTCCATACACAAAAGCAAATTGATTAACAATTCACAATTGCTTCAGGACTGGTAATGGAAGAAATCTATTTCAATTGCAAATAATACGCTAGTTTACAGAGTGGGTCAATTGGCACATTAGTTTCTCCATAATATTCCATAGTATACCCACATAATACACCCTGAGTCAACTTGAAGGTGAATAAAATCCTACATTTATGATCCTGTGCATAAATGTTGCATTTGCCTGTTTGTTATTTGCCATGAGGTTCACTGATAATTGCAATTGCAGGGATGATTATTTACTTACTTGAAAACACTTATGCACCTGAGGTGATGAAAACTACAATTCGATTACTCTTTGGCATTTTTTCTTTTATGTTAAAAAGCATCAAAAACTTTATTTTCTATTTTAGATGCCATTTATGAGGCTATAGAATTGAAATTGTGCATACATCTTTATCTTGCATCAAGGATGAGAAAGATTCAACTCCAGAGATTGATTTCTCACCATTGGCTGTTCTTCAAAAGTCACCAAGACTACATGGCAGATGTATATCACAGTCTTTTTTGGCAAGGAAAAAAAATTCAAATTTGCTCCATAGAAACTGGAGAAGATCTTGTTTCAGTTATGACATGGCAATTCTCAAAGCCCCCTTTCAGACCAGAAGGAATAACTATCTATCTTTCTATCTCTCCCATGTAGTGAAAAGTTACAATTTGAAGGGGATTTGTAGCATGTACAGCTTGTTGAACCAAGGAGTGTGCTTAGAGTAATGCAAAACAAGCGAAATAAATATTTCATTAAATGCCATCATGATAGTAGTTTTTATTGCCCCTATTTCGGCTAAAAAAATTCTGACTATCTTCTGGGAAGTTCTTTAGTAGTGTGTCCTGGGAAAACAAATCACTAACCTTTTGAATTCACTTTCACTGTCAATATTGCCTCAAGGGGTAACACTTGGCAGTTGGAGATGAACTGACACTTCTTGCCCATGAAGAGCTTGTCAGTAAGATGGAAGACCTTCCTGGACAAAATCTTTGCTTCCAGGTATAGATAATAACATATCAAATTACCATTTCACCATGTCCATACACCAGCTTGTAGAGGAGGGGAGGGCAAACAGTCAGCAGCCTGAGAAAACATCTCCTTTGAGAAAATGTATTGTTACCTCGGGGCATGTTTGCTTTATTTGGACAAGCCTGAGGCAAGGAATTGTTCATAGCTATAGTCCAAAAATGATGCTTCATACCTCAGTCTTTCTTATCTGTGCTGTTTCACATTTACAGGGAAATTCATAGATTTCCTTTCTCCCAACATTCCATTCTTGAGAAAAATGTTGGGTTTTTACTGCTCTGCTTTTCTACAAATTGGATTACTTGGGCAATCTCAAATAGCTACATGCGAAAAACTACACAATTTGGCAGGAAAACTGCCCTGAAATTCTTGCGGAAAAGGTGCTCCTAAAATTAATATGGGTGTAATATATGCTACATACCAAGTGCTTGCTTGTGAACCAGACTTCCAAATGTACATGTATGACAGTAACAAATAAAAAAATACAGGATTGAAGTGTACATTAAATATTTGTTTCTGTCCTTCTCTTTCCCCAGTTCCAAGATTTTTATTCACAATTCCATTATTCTCTCACAGTCCAGCATGATCAATACTGTTACTGATGATGATGGTGATGATGGTGGTGATGATGATGATGATGGTGCCGATTCTTCAAATCCTCCAGATAGCATGGCAATTGTAGCACAAGAAAAGCAACTTTTCCAAGTTCTATAAGAGATCAAATTTCCGTTGCAGTGAGATTAAATATATTGCTCTGGGACAATGGCATCTTTTAAGAGGAAGTGCTCCTTGACATGTCAATAATGACAATAATAATAATAATAATAATAATAAGAATAAGAATAAGAATACTGTTACTGATAATTATTACTGATAATAATAAGAATAAGAATAAGAATAATAAATGTGCCAAAAGATCTCAGGTGGCATTTGGAAGCAATAAACATTGACAAAATCATGATCTGTCAACTGCAAAAGTCCACCTTACTTGGATCTGCGCCCATCATTCGAAAATAGTCCTAGTCACTTGGGAATTGTTCGAATTGAGATTTTGTGATATGAATTCCAGCATATTTATCTCATTTGCTGTGATATACTGTGTTTTTGTGTCAGTAAAATAATAATAATAATAATAATAATAATAATAATAATAATACTTATTTCTTGCTTGCCTCTCCTCACAGCTCAAGGTGGTTTACAGCATTGTTAAAACACACATTCATGTAAAAACATTCTTTAAATACACATATTAAAACATATCTCATCAAAATACATATTAAAATTAACACAAAAGATTAAACATAAGATGCAAGTTTTTCCAGGCTGCTCACTGAATCCCTGTCTACACTGCCATATAATGCATTCAAAACCACATTTTATGGTCAATGTAGACATATAATGCATTGAACCACATTATACGAGTCTACATGGATAACAAACAGAAGGGTGAATACCCTTGCGGTGTTTATTTTTCTCTCTGTGCCCTTGTTCAGAATATTTCACCTCACTTTCTGTTCTTGTGATAATTGTATTTTGAAAAATTAGGCTTCTTGTGAAAACAAGGATTGGTGATAAAGCTTCAGGGGAAACAGCTTTTCCCCATGATAACTCTTTCAGGAGTGAATTTTCCTTCCTAGGAGTAGATTTCTCCAACTCCTGTTGTCTCACTGTAATACAGCTTCAAACTGCATTATGTGACAGTGTAGATGGAGCCTAATTGCATATTTCTAAGGGCCTATTTACACTGCGAGAAAATGCAGTATAAGTGTTGCATTAGCCTGCATCATCAAATGATGCACCCAGGCAATGCGAAGTAACTCATCATAGATATTTAATCCAGTTTACACCTGGATTAAAAATAGCTGCAAAGATCTAGATCCTCCTTGAAGAGCAAGTACTACTTCCAAACTATGCAAGTTACACTTGTTCTTTGTGAGGGTGATCTGGCTGCAATGTGAGGGATGTGACGGTGATATGGCTGCAACATCTGTCACCCCATTGATCACCAGGGGTAATTCAGCTGATCTGGATGGCTAGGCAGGTGCCCCCTTCCTCCCTCACCACTCCATTATGTTGCCTGGTTTTCCATGGCTGATGAAAGGTCCTGCTTTTATATTTCAACTGCTATTTCTATGACCTCAGAGACAGGGAAGACCAGTCAGCATTTGCTTGACTTAATCCCCTTTGCTATTATTTATTTATTTATTTATTTATTTATTTATTTATTTATTTCACATATTTGTATCCCACTCTTCTCATCCTAAAAGGGGACTCAGGACAGCCTTACAGCAGGCAACAATTTGATGCCAATACATATAAATATAAAAATAAACAAATGCAATTAAAACCATACAATTAAACATTAATTAATAAAACATCTATTAAAACCATGTAATCCAGAGCATAGTCCAAGTCCTGTCCACTTGTCAAATCTATTAATCCGTTATCCTTATTGTACTATTTACTGGTTGAATGCTTGGTCCCACAGCCACATCTTAAGCTTCTTCCTGAAAGAAAGGAGGGAGGGAGCTGACCTGATTTCATTGGGGAGGGAGTTCCATAGATGAGGGGCCACCACTGAGAAGGCCCTGTCTCTCATCCCAACCAATCATGCTTGCGAAGGTGGGCTTAAGAGCAGGGCCTCCCCAGATGATCTTAACTTCCAAGGTGGGTCATAGAGGGAGATACATTTGGATAGGTAAGCTGGGTCAGAACTGTTTAGGGCTTTATAGGCCAAAGCCAGAACTTTGAATTGTGCTCGGTAGCAGACTGGCAGCCAGTAGTACTGGTGTAACAGGGGGGTAGTGTGCTCCCTGTATCATCCCCTTTGCCTTGGCTTTTGGGTCTTTTTAAGTTGCAAATGGGAGGGCAGGGAATTGTCAAATTAACAATTTGTAATCTACCTTGGAATCCTTTTTGAGTAAAGTATTGGGTATAAATGCTTAGAAACATAGTTACATACAGACTGGCCTGTAGCGAGGGGGGGGGGGGGTTAGGGGTTCAACCCCCCCCCCCGAAATGTTTCAGATTTTTTTTAAAAAACCCAGTTTACTCAGGAATTTTAACTGGTTAACCAAATCCCCATGCTAAGTCTATGAGATGCAAAAAATTAAGAGACCCTCCAGAACTGCAAACACTATCTCAAGCAAATATTTATTTATTTATTTATTTATTATTCGAACTTATATGCCACCACTCCCCTGGGGCTCGGAGCGGCTTACAAGAACAGGCTAAAATCAAACACAATTTAAAAACAATTTAAAACAATTTAAAAACAGCAATATCAGAGATGAATGTCCCGTCGAAACAGATATGTCTTATATGCCCTGCGGAAAGCTGATAAGTCCCGCAAGGCACGGACTTCAGGTGGCAGAGTATTCCAGAGTGATGGTGCCACTGCTGTAAAGGCTCTGCGTCTGGTTGCTGTTAGACGCAAGGTCTTGACACTGGGAATTTCTAATAGATCATGGTCCTCAGAATGGAGGGATCTCTGGGGTTGGTAGGGGGTGAGGCGGTCCCTCAGGTACATCAGCCCCAGACCATGCAAGGCCTTAAATATTGACAATTTATTCACACTGTCATTACTTGCAGGAATAGCCAATGTAGTGAAGCAACCAAGTTGGTTGTGTGTGTGGTGAATGCTCTCATTAAGGAGGCCAGACTTGGTGGAGGTGGTTGACAGGGGCGGAGCTGCAGGCTATTGAAGGCTGCTCTGCCCCCTGCTGTGCTCTTTGCTTCAGCATGAGCTAGAAGGCAGGTTTCAACACACACACCCCACCAAAATTTTCAACTCCCCTCCCCCGAAAATTTCAACCCCTCCCGAAATTTTTTTCTGGCTACGGCCCTGCATACAGATGTATGCAACTAAATATTTTGTTTCTTCTGGTAACCTTACAATAGCCAGTCTAGCTCTCATTTCCTCTGTCCTCACTCTTTTATCCTCCCAACAATCCTAAAAGAGAGTGATGCATCCAAATGGCTTTTGTGTCTCAGTTGAGAATTGAACATAGATTTCCTATTTCCCAGCTCCATACTCTAAGAGCTACCGCGTGCTAACTTCAGTACTCTGCTTTTTTGAAGCTTATTCTTTGCCTTCTATTTGCCACACATCTTTTCCTTCCTATCTGTGGCCTTGTCTAATTCTTATCTAGTCTTTACTCCAAAATGGAAGATTAGCCATGTTGCATGCCACCACCTCATCTGACTTAATACAAATATTTACCTGCAGCAGTGGAACAGTGCCTGTTTTCCTTTCAAATGCACAAACACTGTGAAATCATGATGTCAGCTATTTTACTGTTTGAAGGTCTTACATCCTTGAAGGTCTTCAAACAGAGGTTGGGTCATCATCTTTTAATGTTGCCTTATGACCTCATCACCCAATCAATTTTTTAGCATGCTAGGATGCTGCCACCCTAGTTGAGCAACAGAGCCCCATGCCGCACATCACACAGTGTAGTCTCACTTTGTTGCTCAACTGGGATGGTAGCATGGTAGGATGCTGTACCTCCAACATGGGAGCCTCCCATGTTCCATTTGGAACAACAGGGCCACCACAGAGATAAGCATGATAGTGATGCTTCCCCGCGTATGATGAAGCATCACTGATGAGTGGGCAGTGTGAGGGGTGTGGGATTGCCCCGCTGTCACACCAATTCATCATGAAGACTGGTGAATTAGCACAGGGGACCTCATCAAAGGTTATGTGATCCTGTGTTGTGTATTCATGCATGAAAAAGAGTTGACTAGATGGTCCCTGTGGTCCCTTTCAACTCTATGAGCCCCTTCTTAAAGCCTTATATCTGCTTTGAATCTCATCTGGGAGATAAATGTGATAAAAATCCCAATTTATTTCCCTCCCTATTTGAATGTATGGGGATATTCATCACCTTTGTTCATTTCTTGTTTATCTATTTTGAATAACATTTATACCGAATGCCTTGACAAGTGCCCAACTGAGGCACACGTAGTCTCACACTTAGCTTGATGAATATTTAATGCCAAAAGAGTTTTATGTATTTTATGTATTTATTTATTTCTGGATATCTGCACTGAAAATTCATGAGCACATATTTCTGTTTCTGATTTTGAATGTTAATTATCTTTAATATATGTTTTAGATACATTTCTTCTCCCTTTTGGGGATATATTATGAAATGCAAAATCACATTTACACACATACACATCCCTGATAACTGACAAATTTATATTATTTTTTCCATCTAAATAATCTCATCTACATGGTGCTTGCATCATGTTTTTTAATGTTGTCTTTTTGAGAAAAATATCATGACTGGACTAATTTTTAATGTAAATAAATAAGACCTTCATTTAAAACCCAGTGTTTCAACCAAATTCTATTCCTACAGGCAAATATTTATTGGGTTTAATATATTTTAAACCTATCATATAACAAGCTATTTATCTTTGGGTAGTTGGGTATTTATTTTTAAAAAATGAAATGAGAAAAATGTGTTGTGTCTTTTTTGTTCCTAGGTTTGCCTCCCTGCAGCTAATGTAATCTATTGCTAAATAACGCAGTGTATGCAAAAAGAAAAAAAATCATGCAGCTCCATGGATTCTTTTTTTAAAGACATACCTTGCAAACTCATGTACAAATCTAAAAATGTCAATGAAAAAAATCACCCTCCCCCCCTAAAAAAAAACGCTGAATGGATTTGTCAGTTAGTCAATGTGGATACTTCACTTAATTTTTATTTATTTATTTAACAAAGGAACCATCCCTTTTTTTTAGTAGAGTGGCAAAAGCAATAATGTAGTCCATCTTTGAAGAACATAAAAAAACATGAGCCCCACATACTCATACTTTCTCATATTTCTGGCATTTGTAAATGTTTGGGTTGGGAAATGGTAGAAGCAGGCAGGCCATTTCCCTTCTCTGATTAATGATCCTCATCCACAGGTCTGATCAAAATCCATAATTTGGGGCCCATGACCTGCTTCTGACTTAGACACTAGGTCAGCTTATATGTGTATATATAAGGTATGCAACTTTCAGTGGACAACCTCAAGAGGAATATGATGCCTGATATGTCATCTAAATATGGGAACACAGTAACAAAAGGGTTCCCCACATATCTCTGTAAAAACAAGTTGCAGAGGTAGTTGGCTTCTTGTTTTCCACTGTGATTATACTCCCTAAAGTTTTCCAGGAGTCTGCTTTCACTTGAGAATAAGATGAACACTCTACATATACTACACATTCATGTTTTTAAAGAGAAGTGTGCATTTATCCCTTCCTGCTACCCTTTTTGTCAATGCAAACATAAATTTCACTGGCATTGTGACTACTTTAGCAGCAGCAGGAGCAGCAAATAAGAGCTGGAAGGACATAACATTGGGAGTTGTACACAGCTTGTGGGCCACATATTGCTCCCCTGTGCTCTAGTATTAAAAACAAACTATGCAGGTGACAGAATAATATCAAAGAAACAGAGACAACCCAAACAATAATCAATATGGTTTAAATTGATATAATATCATTATTGAAAGTCTTGTATTTGGATTTGTTACTTGTGTTTAGTTGCCTGTACTCTTATGTATGAGGGTTTATATCAGTTTATATCTTGTCAGTTCTGCACTATTATTTAAAATTTTTCTACCAAAATTAAATTCTAAATTCTAATACCAATTCTAAATTAAAATTTATAGGCTTCTGATTGGTATGAAAACTTAAGGAGGACACAGATCTTATATGCATGTAGTGTCTCTTACCATTGCAAGTATCCTATCCACATCCTCACACTTACATAAATTGAAATGCATTCAACAGCACAAGATCAACTGGGGTCAAGTTTACATTCACAAACAAGTAGCAACCACTCCATCCAAGTCAGAATGGATTCTGCAAATCCTTCAAAATAGAATGTTGAGTGGTTTGTGTGAGAAAAGAAAGAAGCCTTAAACTACTTGAGACTTACTTAAGGAAGCAGATACAATGATGTTAGAGAATATGGAACCCAATAGAAGGTACTTAATATGAAGATGAAAATGGAATCCTTGCCCATGTATCTTTATAGCTACTGCATCACTTCCCTTGGTGTCATCATAGAAATTCTGTTTGTAAGATGGTTGGGACAGAATGGAGATATGTCTTTTCACTAAACATACAGCATCAAGGATTCTGATGATAAAAGAAATTTACTCCCTATTCAGGCTGGAAAGAGCTTGCCAATTTTGGCTGAAGCAGAAAGGAGAGGAAGAGCTATGTTGATGTGTCTGTATAAGGCACACTAACATAAAGGATATATATTAGTGTATATGTCACTCTTTTCTCAAACCTCACCACATTCACCAGTCTCCATTGAGTTCTAGTAGGTTCAGCTCATCACACTCAGGGTCTCAGTAATGCCAGGATTTTAGTTTATATTGCTTTGTTTATTTGTTTGGTTTTGGCTCATCAGTCATTTTGTTCTGATGCATTTTTCTTGGCTTGTTTAACTGAATCTATAGAGTTTGGTTTTAAAAGATTAAATAACAATTTCATATTAGGAATACTTGTTGTATTAAAGGCAGTTTTATATGGCAATACATCGCTGAAGAACTGTTGCTCTAAGGAAGTGCTTCCTAAAATGAATGATATTGCCCCCCAGGGGGGCACTGGAATGGCCTGGGGGAGGTGATTGGTAGCCTCAGTTGCCACTGTGGGGTGTTGAATAAAAATAGGGGGGGGGGCTGTGGAGACATAAAGACAGGAGAGATTTTTTTTAAATCCATTTGTGCATGTTTTATCTGAACATTTCAACAGAATTAAAGTTGTAGTGAATACTTTTTTCTCCAAATGGACACATAAAATGGCTGCTGATAGGGCCTAATAAACAAGTGTTGGCAGTAAGCATGTCACACATTGTCAGGAAGTCCATTATGCACTGGCAGGAAAATATGTGTGCAAGTACTTGTTTACTATATGACACTATAAATCGGCAGCAGGATTAAAATCTAATTTGGATGTTTCTGAATTATGCGACAAACAAGTGCAATAAGTATTTTTTTAAAAAAAATAGTACATGCTGCTGACACAAAATGGAGTTGAACATTAGTTCATTGAACAGAACATCAGCTTCATCTTTCTCCTTCAGGAATATGTTTATTGTTTGTATTTTTTAATTTTAATATTATGCTCTGCCATATGAATTGCCTATGTGTAATGCAAATATTATTCTGGTTGAGTTAAATAATGCTATAATTTCAAACTTCAAGGTGTCTTATTTACAACTTTTTTGCCATGTAGGTAAAAATATAGATACATAAAAGAATGCACAAAATTCATACATTTCTATAGTTAATAAGGGTGTGCAAATTTTGTTTTTAATTAGTGAGTTATATATAATATGTAAGTTTTGCAAAAATCATCTAATACTTTTTAATTTGAATTCTGTAATGCTCAGAAGTCTATCAAAGTCTGTGTCATTTTCATCACAAGCAAGGCAAAGCCAGAAAGGTTGCCATTCCTCTTTAAATTAATGGCCTCTCACCATGAAGAGAGGAAAGCAGCAGAGCAGGACAAGCTGAGTGAGATGGGAGCACAGAATTCTGGGAAACGTAGTTTGGGATGGCGAGGAGCCCTATGGCAGAGAACTCAAAAGTCCCTGCCCTGTACTACATTTCCCAGAATTCTGCTCAGCATCAGAAAGCTCCAATTAAGGTAAGGAGAGATTTTTCCCTCCTAGCAGCAGCCAGAGTTCCAATAAATTTCTGATTCTGGAAAAAGGGGGACTGACTGATACTTTGATACAAGTAAGTAAATCAGTATTGGGCTGGAAAGAAATCGCTAAATTGATGTACTGTTGATTAATATGAGAGACATTCAATAAGATAGCAATTGTGGATTTTAAAAAAAACTAAAAAAACCCAAAAATAATATTTAAAAATTATAAAAATTAGTAGACATGTGAATATTTCTGTAAATTGGGGAGAATGATCCCATGTTATCTTGTGTTACTGTATAGAAAATGCAAAAAGATAGCTCTTATAGTTTTTTAGAAAAAAAGTTTTTTTGTGAAAACTTTTTTAAAAATCCCCAAAAATCTGTGGATGAGTGGAATGCTTTGAAACCTGATGGGGTAACAGTGGAACATGTGTTTTATAATTGTAACACATTTCATGTCAATAGCTCTAACAATGAGGGAGAAAGGCACCCCTGAAGTTTCCCCATTGGCACAATTAATTACTTAACAAAAAGTATCAAAAATTAGTTAGATCATTATAAATATGAAACAGACCCTGTCCAATTTCAGAAACTCTTTAGAAATTATTTTTCCCACCCCCTAATTTTCTAATGAGTATTCAAACATTGTTTGAATTAATCGCACAAGCCTAATGGGTAATGTTTCCTGTACATATTTTGTTTACTACACATGCACATACAAATAATACACAGAATATGTCCTGAATGGTAAAGCTTATCCTCAGTCCAGTTTTTTCTTTGCAATGGTTTCCTTATACTAAAGAAATATATCCTTTAACTATTTAAAATATTTTGAATATTTTTCCATCTGTATCTTGGTTCCAGCTTTTCCACTATTGAAACTAATATGTTCATCAATAAGAAACAGTTATTAAATTCTGCTGAGGATAACACTGCCCATTATCAATTACAGCCTCTGGTTATGTTCCTATTTGTAATTTAGCGATGGAAAGAAAATTCTTGCCCTTTTCTTTTTGAAATCCATACTAGGATTATATAACCAGTTGGGTCGAATCCAACTAATAAAGCAAACAAGGCTCATTCGGCGCTTTTCTACACAGGCTAAAATCCCCGCAAACAATTTTGGTGTGGGGGTGGTTAGATACCCTTCTGGGTCAATCAGAGACCAAATTAGGCATATTGCTGCCTGCTATCAGCCCCCTGTTTTAGAAAAAAACTTACCAGAGAGACATGTCTCCATTTGAAGGCCTTTGGTAAAAATCTCCTGTCACATCATTTTGACATAAGTCGATGCTGAGAGTCTCCACAGGCCCCATACCTGGGAAYGTGTAGGCCTTCCTCTAAGGTCCACACATCCACAGGCATTTTTTAAARATGGAGTAAACCTAGAAATCAAGGTTTATTCCAAGTTAAGGCAGATTGGGTTTAGATTTAGATTTGGATTTAGATGTCTCAGGCTAATCGGGGGGGGGGGGGCAGAAGGAGCCATGAGTTTCAGGTCTGCATAGAAGGGTCCTCATTGTAAATCATATCAGATGTAGAATACTGCATTAGTTCGATTCAGTTTTGGAATGGAAAGCCAGTATCCAAATTACTTGATTGATATGGAAATCTAGCCTTTTAAGTGAACAGAAAAAAGGTAGACAGTCAACTTCCAACATTACCATTTAAGGAAGATGCCAAGTTGCTGTGATGCAGAATGGAAGATGGGAGCAGTGTTGTAGTTATTTGGCAGTTCTAATGTGCACCCTGAGGCACAAATCTAATCAGCACTCTTTAAAGCATAGTAGTTATGGGAAGGAAATATGTGCACTCATTGTAATTGCATAGTCAATCTCTTCTGACTTTTTTCCGCTAAGTACCAAATCATAAAAGACTATACAGTGTAGAGCAGGCAGTCCTACTTTTGGTGAATGCTTCTTTAATTTCCTTTTCTTTTGTTAGATAGTCTAGCATATCTTTGTTCCTTTCTATTTAACAGGTTTGTTTGTTTTAAGTAGCAAAACTTTAACCTCCAAATCCAGTTCTAAATCACCAAACTGGACTCCAGACTGAATGAATGTGATATATCTATGTCAAATCCATACATTTACGGGACCTGTGATGCATTTCAGTGAAGCAAATTAAACAAACAAGGTCATATATGATCCACAAAGGAAAATTTTAATATTTATGTCTTTGAATAATAAGCATACATGTGTCTTAGTTAACGGGAAAATTCATCGGACAAATGGGTAAATATATGTGTCCATCAAGGGAACGCACACACATATTTCCATTCAGGAAGATGTACAAAACTAGAAAATGATAAATATAGACAAAGAAAAAATAAAAATGCAGATTGATGTGTGTGCGTGGGGAGGGGTAAAAGTAAGGAAAGAAACCCATCTCTTTTCAAGCCCCCACTGTGAAGATAGTGACAAGTGACAGAGACAAGACGTTATCCCACCCCATTACCCTTGTCCACACCAGAGAAGCTTTCTTTGAAAAAGGCTTTTTAAAGTTTTTATTATGGAAGGTTTTCATTATAGAATCATAGTATGGAACATTATTCGAATGGCCATCTAGTGCAGGAGTCTAAATCACCAAACCGGAGTCCAGACTCAATGGTCCAGCTTTGTTGACCCATTCCAATAATGTTCTGTACTATGATTCTATAACAAAAACCTACCAGATTTATAACTTGATAAACCTTTTTTCATGGAGAGTTTGACAGAAATAGGCTTGTTTATGGTGCAAATAAAAGGTAGAAACAAAACAATCCAATAGTTGACTTCAACAGCAGCGAGACTTCAATTCACTGGGGCCACCACTAGGATATTTTTAACTGACATGATTGTATTGATATGAAACATTTGCAATACTATCACATGCAAAAGTCAGAATCATAAGGAAAAAATTGCCTTGGCAGTTCATTGGCAAGAGAACAGAACTGATTCCTAAGCTACTAGGTTGGCAAGATCACTAATCACCCATTATCCTCACTTTCAAGAGTTTTTGGCTCCAGGAAACAAAAGCTTCAGATTAAGCATTTTAAATCCAAACATGTGCTGCTCATTAGTAGGGCCTTATTTTTTTTTTCACTCAGGAAGTATTAGTCTGTGTCTACCTTTGCTTTTGTGATAGTTTACATGTTGTGACTCTGAACTTGCCTCTGTATGTGTGTGTGTTGAATTTCCTGTTGCCTTGTTCAGAGAAAGATGATCAAATTATTGCCTAACTTCCTGAATGTCCTCTCTTCTGAGGCTTCCATGAAGCTGCTAATGCCATAGGTTAAATTAATTCTTTCAATGTTTTTCAAAATGTTGGTTCCACAGGTCATTTTACATTATAGGGGTTCAATTTATATTGTAAGTCTCTTTGGGTTCCGTGAGAGAAGGATGAGATTTTGGTCAAACAAACAAACAAACAAATATAGGTTTTATGCAAGAAGAGATGGGAGAGGGGACCCATTTAAAGAGAGTCAGTAACAACTCCTCCTCCTCTTTTTTAATATATCCCAGCTGCTTGCCTTTTTTGGGCAACCTTGCCTTTTTTTAGGCAACTTCCCACAGTTTCCTAATGGGTTTAAGTAAAGTCATCACTTACATTGACTGGATCTGCATTGCATTACATGGTCAAAGACCCCACCTATACTGCCATAAAGTGCAGGTGCCACTTGCATTGGCCTGGGACATTAAAATGATGCACACAGGCTAATGCATTTTAACTTAGGAATCAAGTTTGATCTCAGGTTAATAAAATCATCAAAGATTCAGATATTTAGCAGCACTATGTGCAATACCGGGTGATGTCCCCACAATCATCCCACATACTCTGGTCTCAGGCAGCTCAGAGAGGTGGGATGACAATGCCTCCTTATCCTCCCTGTACCTCAGTCCTCTTTCAAAATGGTGGAAATCCCTCCTTATTACCATAGCAGGGTTCATATTTCCTGGAATTGCATCACTGAGGATGCAATAGAGCTTTGGAGGAGAGGAGGGGGATTCCCTCTCCAAAGCTCCATCACATCCTGAGTGATGCAGATCCAGGGAATACAGATATTAAGGAGGGATTACCACTGTTTTGGGTAAAAATCAGGAGCAGAGAGGATAGGGAGGCCCAGCCAATGTCAAGCAGTCCCTAAGCATCATTTGTATGGCTGAGTTGTGTGGCTGGTTTCATAGAGCAACCACATGTAAACACTAGGACTGTGCAAAATGTTGATTGTCCACTGTAAGGTGGACCAAATTTGTTTGATTCATACATACAATGAGATATCTGGCACAGAAGCTCTGTCCACATCAAACATTTTAGAATTGAAACTTTCACCTGTTGTTTTTTGTAAGTTATGTAAACATTGTAACTCTCTTTCACACAGTTTTAATTCACAAAGCAACCAAACACCACCGGGAGGCAAAGCCAAATATGTTGGCTGGCCTCTCAGCCAATCAAAGCTGAAGGAGGGGGAAGAGGAGGAGGAACCGTGGCCATTGCTCTTTAAATTCCTGAGCATCATGCCACACCTCTATTTGCAATTGAGCAGGGAAAGGGAAAATACCTTTGTGCCAGGTTCAGTTTAGCTTTGCAGGCAGGCAGGCACTGCACCAGAGAGAGAGAGAGAGAGAAGGAAGGAGACTAATTTACTATGTTTTAGCTTCTTTAGCTGAGGTTGACTTGAGTCCATGCCGGAGAAAGAAAAGAAAAGGTTTGCACACTGTCGGCTGGGCACTGGCAGACAATGTTTACTTGCTTTGCTTATTCTTTTTGAGGGGTGGGTGCTACACTTTAGATAATCTTTGAGGGCTACTGGGCTGTTGAGTACACTACTGACCTATTTCTGTGGGTTGGCAGCCACCAACCATCACACAACAAGTTGTTTTAGTCAGGCACAAGCCTTCTTTGCCACATTTTTTAGTGCTACTGCTGTGCTATCTGTGTGCATTGAGCCAAAAAGCAATTGTACAGGCCCCCTCAGCCATTCCAAGGGGCCTTTCAGTTCTAGCACCACAGGGAGCATCTGATGCTGCCACCATTGGGGCAGAGTGGCCAGCCAACGTCTCTGCCCTGCTCTTGCTGGCCTTGGGTTCCCAGCTGATATCTCTTTCTCATTTCTTCACCTTTCCTTTTTTGAGAGAATGACTGCCTTTTTGGGAGGCAGAGTGGCCAGCCAAACTGCCCCCTATTTGTCCCCCAGCAGGCTTCCTCCTTTATTTGTAGAAAATTTTAGAATTTCCTGAAAATTAGTGGATGGCCCAAATGTTCTAAAACTAAATGGGCTGCAGTGGTAAATGTGTCCTCATATGCTCTAAGTGTTCCCATCCGCACCCCAGTTTTGGGGCTTACTTTAAAAATAAAAAAAAATGGACCAAAATTTAGATGTGTGAATCTTTCTGAAACTTGGGGGGCATGGTGTCCTGTTACCTTGTGTCAATGTATAGAAAAGTCAAGAAGATAGCTCTTGTGGTTTTTTAATGATTTTTTAAAAAACTTTAAAAAATTGCCAAAAATCAGTGGATGACTGAAATGTACTGAAACTTGATTGGAGGGAGGGGATAACAGTGATGAATGTGTTTAACTAGTACCAAGATTCATCACAATAGCTCTAAATATGAAGGAGAATGAAGCCTCTGAAGCGCCCCCTACTGCCGCAATTACTTAATAAAATACTAACTAGAATAATTTGTTACTCTCGTTATAGTAATGAAACGGGCACTTACAATATTTTGGAAACACTTTAGAAATGACTCGCCAGTGTGCCCTGATTGGGTTTTACATGTATAGTGACATTATCTGTCCTCTCTAAACTTAGTTATTATTTTCCAAGTTGCTGGTACCTTGTAAGGCTAGAGTAATATTACAATAAGATCCCTGTATCTTAAAGGGTGATCTTTTCAATCTTACTATAGAAGCAGGAAACTGTAGTTTAATAGTAAACCCTATTGAAATGAATGACTTCTACCATAAGTTACCATAAGCAGTGTTTCTCAAACTCAGCTCCCCCAGGTGTTTTGGACTACAACTCCCATAATTCCTAACAGCTGGTAAAATGGCTGGCTTTTTTTATTGATTACTTATTAATCGCCCTTCATCCGAGAATGCTCTAGGCGATTTACAGCTAAATTGTAAAAGATAAAATACATACATACAGAATTTAAAAATTAACAGAGATCGAATGCTCTAGTAAAAAGCCAGGTCTTAAGTGCTAGAGTAAAAGGCCCTAAGTCACGCATGGCTCTCATATAGGGCGGCAAGGAATTCCATAAGGCAGGGGCAGAAATAGAAAAAGCCCTGCATCTGGTACTTTCCAAGTGCACTTCTCTAGGACCCGGTATATAGAGTAAGTCATGTTGGGCTGGTCGTTGCGACCTCCGATGATGGGAGAAGGAGAGGCGGTCCCTAAGGTACGATGGACCCTGGCCGTAAAGAATTTTAAAGGTCAGAACTAACATCTTATACAGGCCACGGTACTCAGTTGGAAGCCAATGTAAATGTTGCAGCACTGGTGTTATATGGCATTTCATGGGCGTTCTTGTGAGTAACCTGGCTGCCACATTCTGAACTATACGGAGCTTTCGGGTCGTATACATCGGAAGGGAAACATACAGGGCGTTGCAATAGTCCAGCCTAGACGTGACCATGGCATGGATGACAGTTGCCAGAGCCTTGTCAGATAGGTAGGGTGCCAGTTGCTTCGCTTCGTAGATGGAAAAAGGCCTATTTGCTGGTAGCAGTGAACTGAGCTTCCATTGTCAGCTGCAAATCCAGGACGACACCTAAGCTCTTAACAGTGGTCGATGGAGATAGAGCGGCACCATCTAAGGAGGGTAACGGATGAGTCAGACCTGCTGGGCGGCCATGCCAGAGAATCTCAGTCTTCGCCGGGTTCACCTTCAGTCTGCTAGCATGTAGCCAGTTCGACAGAGCTCCCAAACATTGGGTGAAATTGTCTGGAATTGACATTGCTCCAGGCTCCAGGTGCAGAAGGAGTTGGGTATCGTCTGCATATTGGTAGGCCAAAACTCCGAGCCAAACTAGTAAGGGGTCTAACGTAGATGTTGAAGAGAAGGGGAGAGAGAATTGCACCTTGGGGGACCCCACATAGGAGGGGGGATCTATCGGAGACTTGATCCATGTACTCCACGCGTTGACTTTGGTTCCGGAGAAATGAGTTGAACCAATTAAGGGCCTGACCGTGAACTCCAGACATGGCAAGACAGTGAATCATTAGATCATAGTCGACGGTGTGAAATGCTGAGGTAAGGTCAAGAAGTACCAGTAGCGCGGATCCACCGTTGTTAGACTGGCGACGGAGTTCATCCGTAATGGCAACGAGGACTGTCTCCGTCGCATGGCCCGGGCGAAAACCTGACTGGAAAGGGTCCAGGCCAGCTGTGTCATCCAGGAATTGTTGCAATTGTCCCAGTACAGCCCCTTTCATGCTGCCATATAGTCGAGGTTATCAAAGCAGATAATCCACATTATCTGCTTTGAACTGGATTATCTGAGTCTACTCCGATATATAGTTCATTTCAAACCAGATAATCCAGACTTTATATGGCAGTGTAGAAGGGACCCAAAACACTTGGAGGAGCAGAGTTTGAGAAACACTGCCATAGAGTATACTCTGTAGGAAATTGCTAGATCCTCTAGGGTAAGTCTAAGATAATTTACAATGGAAAAATAACATATAATAGCCAGGAGTACCTAGAAAATTCTAGAGAGGATATATTTTGTCAGATATAGGTAAGTGAAACTGCAGGTTCCAGTCCCATGAATATGCAGGTCACACTGTACTAATTATTTGTAATGAATTCCTTTCCTTTCAAAGCAATAGTTTAATTAGGTTGCTGTATAGTTGTATCTTTATGAGGCATAATCTTGCTCTTTCTTCAGTATACCACTTCAAGTTAATTTTACAGTTACAGATATGTGGCCTCAATAAACTGTAGTATTAGAGACGTCAAGGTCTGCCTCATATTAGTACTTTACACTTTGCTGAGGGTATCAACAGGGCAGATAGGAAGAAAGAGTGTTTTGTGCTTAAGAAGCATATTATAGCTTGAAGCATGTGGATTGGGAAAGAAACAAAAACAATAACTATTTAATCGCACTTGAAAAATGATAAATAAATTTAATTATACCAATTATTATGCTAACTAAAGTACTTTTCAGGGGTGTGAGGGGGGTATGGGATAAGTCCAATTGCTGGTCCTAACTGGAATAGATTTACCAAATTAATTGAATTTACATAAATGCTGATTTACTTATTAGCAATTGATTTAATAGATTGACTTTAAGTGGGATAGTGAATTGGATGTAGGCATATAGATGCAACTAATTACTTTTTGGGATTTTTTTTCTGAACTGAAGGGAACAATAAATATTTCCAGAAATGATATAATATATTGTTTTGAGTTAGCCTTGTGGTTGTTCAGAATGCAGTGCTTTTATATGGGTGCATTAGAAAACCAGCGAAACCCTTTAAAAACAAAAGAAAAAAAGAAAAAAAACTAATTGTTGAAGGCTTTCATGGCCGGGATCACAAGGTTGCTGTATGTTTTTTCGGGCTATATGGCCATGTTCTAGAGGCATTCTCTCCTGACATTTTGCCTGCATCTATGGCAAGCATCCTCAGAGTTAGTGAGGTCCTCACTACCTCTGAGGATGCTTACCATAGATGCAGGCGAAACGTCAGAGGAGAATGCCTCTAGAATATGGCCATATAGCCCGAAAAAACTTACAGCAACCTAAAAAACTAATTTTTGGTATGGATGATCACAATGATATCATTTCTGGAGTCTCTTGAGGGTGAAGCTATAGGAGCTCTCGTTGATGCTGAATCAGCCCCAGACCCCTGCTTTCCAGCTGATCTGACCAGCTGCAGGGAGTTCCGCAGTTCCTGAATTGGGCCAACTCTGATTAAATGTGCCCTAGCAGCAGCCTCAACCAAGGACTCTCTCCAATCTTGAGCTCTCTCCTTTTGCCTCTCTCCCCAGCCCAAACATTGTAACAAAACCCCTAATAAAGAATAATTGAATTGTAACGTTCACCTCTTCTTAGTGATACATTGTGTCTATTTCTTGACTCCAAAGTATCTAATGCACGAATTTATCCTTTTTTTGGGCTGCGGGCAGCCACAGGCCCGCCTGGGATGCCTTCCAGGCATCCCACGGAGGCCAAAAGTGTGTTTCTTTAAACCGTGTGTTGGGGTTCAGCCTAAGTTTGAACTTGAACCTGATTCTCTGTTTGTTCCTCCTGATGCTAATGAAAATATATTTACTGATGCTAATGGAAATGTACCTTTTGATGCCAATGCTCCTGAAATTAGTGAGGAAGAAACTGCTGTAGGTTTGGAAAATGCCAATGTTCCTGAAATTAGTGAGGAAGGAACTTCTGTAGATTTGGAAAATGAAAGTACCAGTGTTCATGAGAATGTTTCAGAGGGAGACCTTGAACTTTCCCTCCCTTCTGCACCTGTTAACTGTAATGACAACAGAAGGGGCCAAATTTGGGAAGACAGAAGTAAATCACTCAGTTTGTGTCGATCCTCCCGAATTCAAGAATTAAAAACATTGGCTTCAAAAAAGAAGGGCGGTTCACGGAACCAATTCTTGAATTTTAATTGCCTTACGCCGGGCTGACTGTCTCAGTTCAGGCATCGTTTCAGAATTGATGAAGACCTTGGCAGTTCTCCCGGTTCCCTGGCCATAGTTTGGGAAGATTTCTAGGATATCAAGTACGGTTAGTGGATTGCTAACAGATTCCAGTATTTCACAGTGAGGCTTTTGGTTTTGCTTTGTCCATTTAAATTCATGTTTGCTGATTTTGCTGTGGCTTTTGACTTGCATTTTTCCTTTATTTTGTAACCATTTTTCTTCAATAAAAAAGGATTGTTTTTCACAGCCAAGTGTGGTGGATAGTTATCTTAGGGCCTTGTTCCCTGCTCTGGATTGCAACACCGTGGATATTGAAACACCTCGGGTCCCCGTATCCATGAGTTAACCAAACAACTCCATTTTGGTTCCTTATTTTTCCTAGCCTAATTCTAACACTAACTACTATCTCACTTTTTGCATTTCGGACTCCTGCGCTAGGGAATTAACCTTTGTGTTTTTAAGAATATATTTAAAGAGAAACAGCTGATTGTCAAACTGGGCTTCCTGCTGCTGCGCTGCTCCCGCCGCCACTTCTTCGTCCTTTTGGAGCTCCAGGACCTGGGGGACTTGGTGTGGTCATCCCATGAGACCTTTGGGGAAGTGGATCTGCCACCTGGTTCCAGCCCTTGGAGGGAATTATAATTCTCCAAGGATCAAAGGACAAGATTCAGCCCCAGCAATGCAGAGCTCCATATCTTGGCTCAGTGGAAATTGCCAAGCTATTTTTATGATTTTCTTGAACCCTTCTTGCCCCATATCAAGGACACATTTTCTTCCATGGACATTCCTATAAATATTATGAACTATGGACTTATATTGAGCCATGATCAAGGCTCTTATCAATTTGTCTATGGGACTCTGGGGGGAGGGATAAGTGGGTATGTTTTCTGTATCATGATTTCTATATTTCTATATTTCTCTCTATGTATCTGACCTTTTCCTGACCCTTTTGCCCAACTCCCTTTTATTGAGAAATATATAAAAATATAAGCAGCCACCCTCCGTGACCCTGGAAAGAAGGAAATCCTCAGTTGAAAAGACCCTTATCAAAATACACTTTTTGCATAGACAATAACAATGGATCGTGGCCTTTGGGGCTCGGAGTTGGTCCCCCTAGGGGAGGTGGTCGTTTGGCATTGATGATCCTATCTCAATAGGACAAAAGGAGCCTTCAGAAAGCCACTCTTTGTCCTGATCTGTTACTCATTTAAATCTTCCTCCACCGAAACTTCAGCCAGATTTCTTCATTGTTCCCATATCTCGGCACCCAGAAAATCCAGATCTGGTAGGCTCGCCAGACATCAACATTTATTCCTTTCAATCATAGACAATAGGATTGGCCGGCTTGCAGGCCCTTGGGACTTGCTGACCGCTTGGACATTTCCTATCTCCATAATCCTCACAAGAATCCATCATTTCCCTCTCGTCCCGCCTCCCTCTCTCCTGATTCATCGGGGAGCCAAGGCGGCAGAAGTTCAGCCATTGGCCCAAGCACTCAGGAGGCGGCCAGGCCCCTTCCCAGCTGTAGAGCGCCAGCCAATCATCATCGAGCCAGCAGAAGGACAGGGAGCGGGAAATTCAAATCTGACAGCTCTGTTTCTGTATAAAATAGGCTTTTATTTGTGTACATGTTATGCTCAGCTTGGCAAAATATTGCTGCTTTGCATCCTTTCCGGCTGGATCACAATAAAATCAACTCGGTGGGGCTTCCTTCAACTTTGGTGAGATTCTTTTGGGAACTTAGGGAAATCTTTTAAAATTGCGACTTCTCTTTGCTCACCTTTGTAGCAAGCCCTCTTTGGTGGGTCCGCAGGGTCTCTCCTTCAGGGCAAGACCCTTTCAAATTCCTCCTTGATTTCATCATGATTGGCACTTTCATCTCAGAATTTACCAATACACAATTGACTTTCATGTTGTAATATGGAAATTGCAAGATGACTTCCATTATGAACCTTAGAAATACAGCTTTCTTTTAGTCCATGCCTATTTAGTATGAATTCGTTTTAGGTTGTCTGTCCAGAAATCATCACAGGCCTGTGATTTCCAAGCAAAACCTTAGACTATACACAACCTGTGATAATGTTATTACTGTCCCTTCACCACAAGAGCAACATATCCACCTCATCTCAGTAGGCAGCCTCATCTCCTTCATGATACTGTTGTATCATGTGCAAATTTAATAATGATATTACTATGCCAAACAGGGGTGCAGTCATATGTGTAAAGAGTATTAAGTGGAAAACTCAATACATATCTCTGTGGCATTTCAGTGTTTAGAATAAAAGCTAAAGAGATATGATTGCCTATTGTAACCCTATAGGAATGTCCAGAAAAGAAGTCCATAATCCAAAAACAGATTGAATATTAAAGTCCAAGATCTATAACTTTAGACACCAATTTATGTGGAAGGATAGGAGACTCCTATCTATAAGCCTTTGAACTCTGCAAGTGAGAGCCTGTATCTTAGGATAACCTTAAGGACAGTCACATTTACCAACCCACTACTCTTCTTCCCACCTTAAAGGTCTACAAGAGGTGATTTGGCATCAATAGGGTGCCAAAGATGATCTACAAAGAGATATATTTTCTCTGCACTACCTGCCAATTGGAAGTCTTTTTAATGAGATCTCCAGTGCCTAATCCCCACAAACACATTATGAGACGGGCAACCCCCCCCCCCCAAAAAAAAAAACAGATTAAAGTAGATTTCTACCCAGCCTCAAAGTGATGAGACAAGTATCACACTGGATTGGCCATGCTATGAAGATCCAAAGAGGCATGTGTGGGTGTGATCAGACCATAAATAGTCTCCTACTCTGTCCCCATCATGTGGTGTGTTCTGACATACCATGGTCTATTCCATGGAAGGTATAAAATCCTCCCCTCCCCTCAGCATTCACTGCACAAGTTGGGGTAGGTATTATCACACAATTTTTTATTCTTTATTAGTGTTATTTTAAGTATCAAAGTCAAAGCAATCAGAAAGCATTTGTTGTCCTGAAAAGCTTTATACTTGCTGATTAAATTGCAAAGGACATTTATAGACAACAACATCTGCAAGAATATCTTTGGTTATTTTGATATGAATCCCTGCACTTTCTTGACCAGTTTTTGTAAAAGTCCTTTACAAATAAAATAAAAACAAAAAGAGATCAGAAAAGGACAATAAACCTTCTAATCAAAATTCATGTGTTTGTGAAAGTGACTTTGATAACAGACTCTGGGAAGATGAGTTCTTAGATGTGGCCAACCTTTCGGGAACCCCATGCTGCCTCTGATGTGTTCTTTCACATTGTTTGTATCTTATTTTTCAGTCTTTCACTTGGCTGGTGCAAGGAAGAAGCTGGCAGGTGGTGGCTGGAGGCCTCCTTGAAGATTGGCTGGACTCACAGGAATGCCATCGCCTGCTGCTTTATTTTCCTATTGGCTGGCTATTATTAAAGTTAAGTAGGAAACATGAGAAACCCAATAAGAAAACCTTGTGGGAAGCTGATTTTTCATTGTCAACTCAAATTCTTCTGGTTGAAGACTCAGACAGCAGTTGCATGTCCCATACCTGCTGTTATTTTTCCCCTTTCCCTCACTAATTAATCCCTGCAAAGCAACCAGTGGCATTGTTAATTGTTTTCCTGTCTTCATTCCAGGCTCATGCTGCACAATGTGCAGTAGAATGGGATAGCAGGATTCTTTTGTTGCTTTGGGTTATTAGATATTTGTTTAAAACCAGCCTTGCTAGAAGTTCCAAATTCAAATAACTCTTCTATTGGGATATAGAAGATTTACCCAAGGGTGGATTGATCCTTGAGAAGATTAACAGAGGTTTAGCAAAGACACTATTTTTTCTTTGTTGTTCAACTTTAGGTAGCAAGTGGCTTGGGATAGCAATCTTTCTTGCCTATCTTATAAAACAGTCTTAGTATTGATGTCAGTCTATAATAAAACATGTTTTTATTTGGGTAGTGGTTTCAAGTAGTCATTACTTTAGTAAACCTTAAGCAAAATCAGTGTTGCTGTCCCCATAATGCAGATTTCGGGGAGGGAGGGGGAGAGGTGAGATCCCAGGCTGAGATAATATGACTTGCACAAAGTCACTCAATAAATTTATGAAAGGGGTGCAAGGGGTGGTTGATAGATATTGTGCTATGCCATTTTTTTTAGTAGAAGCTCTATGACATTTTACAAGTAATGTGATCACAGCTTTTGAAGAAGGGATAGTATTCACTCTCTCTCCTCAGTGTCTTTCTACACAGCACCTAAAACATGGAAGTTACCATATTAAAGAGGGGGTGGCTCTATGATGCTACTGGTAAATCCACACTGATTTGTTGCAATGGATGAAAAACATTGGGTAAAAAGGTCTGCTTATATCCAGATTATGGCCAGAAAAAGCACATATTCGCATCACTGTACATTCCTGCACTCCTGAAAAAAACTCCTGTGGAGACTGCTTCAGTGCACTTACACTTTTACAAAGCACAAAACAGCTGATCAGCTGATTGGACGGTGTGTGCATATACAGTCCAGTGCATAATGAAGTGGTTCAAAAAAACACCTTCATCCGGATGTCCCCTGACTGCACTCCATCTTTTTCCAATACAGCAGAATCTTGTGAGGACAGTGGAGAACAAAAACCTGGGACTCACAAATCTGTGTCAGGACCTGCTCTGAGTTCACAGGATTTTTTGGTCCTGATTTAAAACCTACATTTTGGTGCTAACTGGAAGAGCCCTCCGTTTCCCTTCATTCTTACCACTTTAATCTCTTTGCTCTCTACTCCCTCAATCATCTGTCATCTATCTCTTCAATCCTGCTGTCACCTGGGATTGCAGCATTGACAATCCATACTTTGTTTTTTAACACGATTGTGAGGTCAGGAGTATTGTGCTCTAGAACTCTGTCTGTCTGAATTTGGAAGTCCCAGAGGAGTTTGACATGTTCATTTTCTGTAACTTTTTCCAGCTTGTGATCCCACCAGTTCTTTGTTGCAGGTAGATGGTATTTGTGTCACAAGTTCCAATTTATATTTGAACAATGGTGTTGTGCCTCTGCTTGTAGTCTGTCTGTGCAATCTTCTTGCAGCAGCTGAGGATGTGATCTATCATTTCATCTGCTTCCTTGCAGAGTCTACATTTGGGATCTGCCGTCGACTTTTCAATTCTGGCTTTGATGGCTTTGGTTCTAATGGCTTGTTCTTGGGATGCCAGAATCAGGCCCTCAATCTCCTTTTCCAAAATTCCATTTGTGAGCCACAGCCATTTTTTTTCTTTGTCAATTTGGCTCTCAATTTTTCCCAGGAACTGTCCATAGAGAGCCTTCTTTTGCCAGTTTTCTCTTCTGCTCTGGATTGTGTTTTTACGGTATTCACACTTTGTCTTTTGCACTTGAAGCAGTTTAATACTATCTACTTTCTTCAATGTTGGTCCTTGACTGCCTTTCACATAATCTGCCAATGTATGTTTCTTCTTCTACCGTCTGTTTCACTTGCAGAAACCCTCTGCTTCCCGATTTTCTGGACAGGTAAAGTCTTTCGACATCACTACGCAAATGTAATGAGTAGTGGATTGTCATCAGTTTTCTTGTTTTTCTGTCCAGATCATCCAGCTCTGCTTGTGTCCAGTTCACAATTCCAGCAGTATATCTAATGACAGGGATGGCCCAGGTGTTGATAGCCTTGATTGTATTTCTACCATTTAATTTGCTCTTCAAAACCTTTTTGACTCTTTGGACATATACTTTGCTGACCACATTTTTCACATGTCCATGCTTGATATTGTCCAACTGTAGTATGCCCAGATATTTATAGGCTTCAGGCTGATTGCACTTTATTGTTTATCCATTTGGCATCTCTATGCCCTCACTGTCTGTAATTTTCCCTTTCTTTAATGCCACTGTGGCACATTTGTCTAGGCCGAACTACATGCTGTCAGTGCTGAAGATTTGGACTGTGTTGGTCAGTGACTGGATTTCAGTTTCTGATTCTCCATAAAGCTTTAGATCATCCATGTACAGCAAGTGGGAAATTTTTGGTAAATTTCTTGCTGCTTGGTAGCCTAGGTTTGTTTTCTGTAGAATTACTGACAGTGGGATTATTGCAATGATGAACAGCAGTGGTGGCAATGAGTCACCCTGGAAAATTCCTCTCTTGATGTTAACAGTTCCATAGCTTTCATTGCCCATGAACAACTCAGTTTTCCATTGTTTCATTGCATTTTTGGTGAACTTTCTAATATTTTCACAAACCCCAATGACATCTAGACATTTGATAATCCAACAATGTGGCAGTGAGTCAATTTTTTTTTTGTAATCAATCCAAAGTTGCATAGAGGTTTGCGACTTTTGCTATTCTCCAGTATCATTTTGTCAATTAGAAGCTGATCTTTCATGCCCCTACTTCTTCTTTTATTGCCTTTTTGTTCTACTGGCCAGATGTTATTTTCCTCCAAGTAATCCTGGATTTGATCAGCTATTATGCCTGTCAGCAGTTTGAACATTGTAGGCAGACATGTTATTGGCCTGTAGTTTCCTGGTATTATCACTTTTGCTGTATCTTTCTGTATCAAATATGTCTTCCCAGTTGTTATCCATTTGCTGATGTTTCCAGTTTGCAGCATCTCATTGAATTGTTTGGCCATTTTTGAGTGCAGGCTAGTCAGATATTTAAGTCAAAATCCATGCAGTTGATCATTGCCAGGTGACTTTCTTTACTCTTTCAGTGATCATTTCTGTTGTTATTTCCAAGGTTCTCTTTTTGTTCTCTGAAAATTTATTTTCAAAGCCCTTTATCCACTCAGCTTTTTTGTTATAAATTTTTTATGTTTCCCAGAAATATTTCCAGAATGCATTTGTAGCTGTTTTTTCTAGTTTTTCATTTTTCACAGCCACCTGCTGATTCAGACTCTGGTAGAATCACCTCTGATCAGACTGGAAGAGTTGATTTTGTTTGTATTGGATGACTCTAGCTTCATATCGCTCAATTTTTCTGGCTGTTGCTGTGATTTGTTGTTTCACAATTTCAAGAGCTTCTTCAATTTTTCTTGTGATCAGCCAATAGTTTCTAATCAGATAATTCTTTATTTTGACATTCTTCAGTTTTTGCTCCTTCATGTTTTTTAGATTGCTTGTATCTGATTGTAGGCTCTTGACATTTAACTCCAGCCTTATTTTCCATTTGGGTTTTCCAATATTTTTTCTTGTGGGTTTCAGTTGTTGTATCCCAAGTTCTTGTGTTAGAATCACTACTGTGCTGTATGCAAGCTGGTTGGTTTCTTCCATTGTTGTTATCTCAACAGTTGCAAGTGCAGCATTCACATCATTCATTAGAGGTGCCAGATGTTTTCTTGGTACTGTCCTCAATGTTGGCAGTCTTTGCCTTTCTTCCTTCAATGCAGCATGGGTCAAAAATTTTCTTTAAGTTCTTGCTGCTTTGTGGTCAATGTGCCAGGTGTAGTATAAGCAATGGCCACAGGCTCTTCATGCTCATCGTCTTGAAAAAATCCTGCATTTTCTTCTAGCTCCATATGTTCAGTGGGCTCAGAAGTCATTAGATCTTCTGTAGCTGTCTCCACAGTTGTTTGTTCTTCTTTTTCACAGTTGCTTCTTATTTCTTTAAGTTCAACTTCACCGAGCACCTTTTTATTGGTGATTATTATTATTATTATTATTTATTTGTACCCCGCAAGCATCTCCCAAGGGATTTGATGCGGCTTACACAGGCTGAAGCCCCAAAACACATACAACAATACAATACCTAAAGCAAAATAAAACAGTTAAGCAGGAAAACAATAACAGTAACAATGCAACAAGACACTATTAAAACTGGGCCGGCCGGAGTAGGGGTACAGGATTAAAAGTGCTGATGTGGCGGGAGGGATGTAGGATTATAATATAAGTGCGATGTGCAGTGTGCAGTGATCTTGGTTCTACTTTTTGTGCTTCTAGGATTTGGTGCTGGAGGTTTCTAGTCTGAGAAGGCACATCGGAACAGCCAGGTTTTCAATTCCTTTCTGAAGACTGCCAATGTAGGGGCTTGTCTGAGAACTTTCGGGAGGGCATTCCAGAGTTGGGGGGCCACCACAGAAAAGGCCCTGTCTCGCGTCCCCACCAAGCGCTTGCGACGCGGGCGGGATCATGAGCAGGGCCTCTCCAGATGACCGGAGTGAGCGTGTTCGTAGACAGCGATGCGGTCACGCAGGTAGGGTGGTCCCAAACCGTTCAGGGCTTTGTAGGTAAGCACCTGCACCTTAAATTGGGCTCGGAAAATAAACGGCAGCCAGTGGAGCTCCTTAAACAGGAGGGTTGACCTCTCTATGTAATGAGCCCCGGTTAACATCCTGGCTGCTGCCCGTTGGACCAGCTGGAATTTCTGAGCCGTTTTCAAGGGCAGCCCCACGTAGAGCGCATTGCAGTAATCCAGTCTAGAGGTGACCAAGGCATGGACCACCCCGGCCAGATCAGCCTTCGCGAGGTACAGTCGCAGCTGGCGCACAAGTCTCAATTGTGCAAAAGCCCTCCCGGACACCGCCCACGCCTGAGCTTCAAGCGTGAGCGATGAGTCCAGGAGGACGCCCAAGCTACGGACCTGTGGCTTCAGGGGGAGTGTAACCCCGTCCAACACAAGTAGCCACCCTATACCCCGGTCCGGTTTGTGATCAACCAGGAGGACCTCTGTCTTGTTGGGATTGATCTCCTCTGGTCAGCAGCCTCTGTTGTTGTTGTTGTTGTTGTTGTTATTATTATTATTATTATTATTATTATTATTATTATGTGAGGTCATGTCTGAAACCAAACTATGCCACTCACATTCAGAAGCAAAGTGGATTGGCAGGTGAATTTTATTTCAATATTGCTGCTGTGGCAACATTGTCCACTGAATGCATGAAAATACTGTCTTGGGGGATCATAATGTTCTGCACGGCATATGCAACTTGAAACTCTGTCCTTCAACAGATGAGAATGTTGTGGGGTTTAAGATAAAAGATTAGAAGGCTGCTAATGTTGCCACATGAACAACCAACATCTCCCATCTGAGATGTTTATCTTACACTGTGTGATTGCCCAGTTCTTCTGGAATTGCAATGAGAAAAGGTTTTTTTTTTTAAAGTATTATTTTACCTACATGATCTCTAAAAACTACTGTCTCTAAACCTTTCTTTGGTGCTAAAGGGCAACTGCTCTCCCAATACAAATTTAAAGTGAGGAAGGGTTGCACCATCACTACTATCATGTATACTAAATTCCTCCAGAATTGTCCTTGTCTTCCTCTAAGAGCACTACACAAGCTTCCATCTCCTCATATCCAGTACTGTGAGGGTAGCAAGTTGTTAGCTATTTTAACAGCCATTAATTAATTTGTACTACCCCTCCCACATGTCTGGCAGTAAAAACACAGTAATGGTAATCTAACTTATTAACTAACACTGTGCTTCTCTTTCAGGAAAATGTGGGGTCTGCTGCCTGAAGCAGCTGCTCACTCCTTCTTTTAGTAGGAACAGATTTACAAGAAAGAGATTTCAGTGTCAGAAAATTGTATATGAAATCTAACATGTTTTTTGGTCTGATTGAGGTAAAAATTATGGTGAATGTTCCATTCATTTTGGATCTACTTGTACTACATGGTACCCATATACAGATGAATGATGACTGTCTTAGAAACACAAAAATAAAATAATTAGCTAGAACTCTCTCCTTCTCCTTTTGTTTTTGTTTTTATCTTAATGATTCTTTGCTATACTTCATTAATAGCTCTCATTACTCATCACTGTCTGCCATGCAAAAGGCAATTGCACACAGTGTTGTGTATTTTTCTGTAATAGTTCATGCTGAGTCAACACCTCATTCAGTGTCATTTATGTAGTTTTTATAATGAGCTCCTAAAATAAACAGAGAGACAATTAGCTTTATGCATAAGACAGCTTATTCATGCTCTGTTCATAAGCAGTCAGGTAAGAAGCAAAGGGGCCTGGAAGACTTTAGCAGACAATTGTCAGTTTCCAATTACTCTGTTGGGTACACAGCAGCTCCAGACACTCAGGCTGGACATTGATGAGATGTTATTCTTCCTATTAATTTGCTAGGAACTCTGTTACTCAATCACAAAAGCAGAACATTTAATGGAACTTTGAAGCAGTAAACAACTGAGGAGGGCTATTTTCTTTATGTCTTCTCAGTGGGCTTTCCACAAATTGCTATTTAGCCAAGGTAAAAAACAGAATTCTGGACTAGGCAGAGCTTTTGTTTGATCCAGCTGGACTGTAATGGTGTTCTTAAATGAATTGAAAATTGATACGTGAGATTTTCAGGGGTGAATCCAACTGTAAAGAGCAGTGTAAATGGGATGGTATCACTACAGAAATTGATGATGATTAGTTAACACATGAAGAGAACTGGGATTTCTCCTCTGGTGAAATAAATGAAGAATTTTCAGAAGAAGAAAACACAAAATATGGCTAATAAACCAATATTTCCTAGAAATTTCATCATATCCATCATAACGGCATGAACAAAAAGCTGGCATGCATGTAAATGTTTATGCATTGCTTGTGTTTCCCATTGTTCTATGCTTGAATGTCGGTAGCTGAGTATGTGAACTGATTCATTTGAATGGTATAACCTTAGGCATGAATAAAAGCTCTCTCTAAGTCTTGCGTCTTCACATGACATTGTAAAGTAATCAAGTCATGATAGTGTGCATGTGGAAAAGCTGAACAAGAATTGGCCTTTTTGGGGAATGTATTGCCAGATAACTTAGGCTAAATTGAATGGAGAAGAAGATGACTAGGACTGGTAGAATACCTCCAAAACAGCCTTCCAAAGTCATCATCCTATTTACAAGTGATTAAATAGTAGTGTATGTATTTCTAATGTATCGTTAAACAGTTTCATCAGAAAGCATTCATTTTGTAATAGTAAGCATTTCAACTTGAAATGCAAACTTATGAATACAAACTCAGAAGTAAGCCCCTGAGTTCTATGTTATATACTCCTAGTTTTAATACTGAGTGAACCTGTATTGTCAAGCCATATTGGTGGAGGAAGGAATCTATTGGCTAAGAATAAGTCTGGAAGAGACGAGTGATGTGAATTTGATTCAGGATGCTAGATCAGACCTACATGGTATTCAGTTAGGGCAGTGGTTTTCAATCTGTGGGTACCAGGTGTTTTGACTTACAACTCTCAGAAATCCTTGCCAGTTTATTGGCTGTCAGGATTTCTGGGAGTTGAAGGCCAAAACATCTGGGGGCCCACAGGTTGAGAACCACTGAGATAGGGACTCCCTAAACTGCCTTGGAGGTGGCAGGGGCATCTCAATTGCCCAACTTGCTAAGGATGCTGGGAGCCTCTCGCAGGCATTCTGGGTGATGTCTGAGAACAAGGTAGGTGGGTGTTGCAGCTGGGGACATCAGCAACATGCAGGTGGTGGTAGTGGAAAATGACAAGGAACTGCCATCTCACATCCCTGAGTTGCCTGAACCTATGAAACATGGGATGGCAATGAATACAGTTGGAACTGGTCCAACAGTCTTTACTCTCCTAACATGGTGTTAGGTTTCTGTCTTTCTCTTGAGTTAGCTTTACCTAGGGCAATGCCACATTAAAGTTTAGCCACAGAGCTCATCCAACTAAATACTGACTTCAGCAGTCAATGTAAATGTACCCTCACCTCAGACTAATAACATCCACAGGACCTCATGTATTCTGTCTTTAGGGGATAATCTCAATGTATGGAAGATCCCTCTGTATGATTTATGGGGATCCAGTTCCACTAGCCTACTCCCATATGCATAATTCTGGATATAATCAATATACACCTAGGAACAGAAACATCTGGCAGTGTTATGTAAGTACTTATAGATATGTACATGCTGCACTTCCTATATATATATACACACACACACACACACACACACATAGGGTGACTGCAAAACAACAATTCAATAGTGTGGTGTTTTCTTTTTGTAATGGCATTTCATTTTTACAATCATATAGATTGGGTGGCAGATTCTCTTATCACCGCTGCTAACTCTCAAGAAGGTGATGTACCATTTGAATGTTGATGTTCAGAGTGATGCATCCATCCAACATGATTATATCACTCTAAATGTTACCAGCACAATGAATGCAATTATCACATCACAGACACACGTGTAACATTATTTCTTAAACTTTTGGCAACCAGCACTATTTTCCCACTGGAGAAATTGTCTACAATTGTTTTCTTTTTTTACTGGAAACTTTCTAGAAACTTTCTAGACTGGCACTGGTCCTTTGAATACCATTTTATAGAACACTCATGTGACATCTGGTGTTTCAAGTGCTTCTCGTTATATCTAAATTAAAAGCAATAATGAAAAAAACATTGTATTGCAAATTGAGGATTGAAGCTGGGACAATTGTATTGCCCCCATAATCCAATTCCCCTCAAATGTCTATATTCTAATTTTCACCGTCTCTAACTTTGGCAATAGTACAGCATGTCTGACAGAGGTCAGCAAGTTGAGGTAGACTAAAGCAGGGACTGGCATGAGACATCCTTTTGCCCATTCATGGCAGAGTCCTAGTTTGAATGATAGACATCTTAGTTTACAGTTCAATTTCCTAGGCACAATGGCACATCAACTCTCAGATATCTCTTGTGACTGTATGCCCCCTTCCCCGAGAAATTTCAATAGTTTCATGATTTGACCGATCTTGCAGTGTGAGTCACAGTGAATTACAAATTGTACATATTTGTAGCATACAAAAACTGTGGACACATTACATTCTATGTGAGTGTTTAAGAAAGGTTTAAATCTCTCCAAGTATATCACAAATTCCATGTTGACTTCCATCCTAAAGATAGAGAGGAGCACAGGGTCAAATGTAAATTGTTCTACAGGCCATTAGTAGCAAGCTGGATACACGTGAATATCTTGTTAGATATTGTCAAGCCTGCTTTCATTGGCACACTACAAGTGGCAACATATCACATCAAGTAATTAGCAGCTAGTAAAATCCATGAAGAGCTCTTGTGTTTTGAATGTAGAACATTTTCCCTAACATTTTAGGAAGTGATTGACAGACTAATTTTGCATAGAGCAAATTAAATTTGGAGTTGCACTCACAACTCATTCCAACTTATGAAAACCTTTTATACCACTGCCAGCCTCCCAGAGCTGAGATGAGGCCTGATCAAATGGCAGTTTACGATAACAGACCTACAAATGGAGTTAATGAAATTCTTGTCCTTTCTGATATCTTCCAGATTTTAACCTTGGCTCACCCCCTGAGAATTTTCATTTGGACAATTCCTGCAAGTTTGTAGAGGCTTTGGCAAACTTCCATTAGAAAGCAGTAACTCATTACTGCAGAATTGCAGTAGCACCTTTATCTGTACACAACATTTTATGTTTCAAATGCTGACGCCATTTGATTTCAGAATCCTGGAACAGAAGTGCATAAATGGAGCAGAGCTAAGTAATGTTTACATGGACAAACACTGGTAAAAGAAAATATTGACTAAAAGAGAGCTATAAACACACAGAAAGAAAAATATAAAGTAAGGTTATCTGCAAATGACCTAAAAAGGACAACTTTGGGTGAACAATTTTGTCATTGGTAATATAGTATTGTCACCGACCCTTAAAACTCTAAAGAAGTGAAGTCCCAAACATTTCAAGGTACATATGGTAAACCTGGGTGGATGGGACTGTCAGAGAGACTACTACAGACATCTTAAACTCATTAGTGCTAGCACCAGCATCCGGAGGATTGTAAAAATGGCATTAGAAAGGAGACTATAAGAATTCTGAAGAGACCAGGGACCGTTTCACACATGACATAGTACTATGAAGCCACTTTAGTAGTCATAGCTGCATTTTCTGAAATTCTAGGCTTGTAAAAATTCTAGGCTTTTGGGAGCCCAAAGAAGTGGAATGACTGTGGGGACTGACCCTCGGGACCAGGCATGTAGCCGGGGGGGGGGGGGGGGGGTGCTTCAGCCCCCTCCCCTGAAATTCTCAGGGTGGTCCACGAGAAGGCCTTACTGGTACATTATTTAAACTGTTATGTTTATTCATATCATGATCTGATCACCATGCTCAATATATCCCATATGCATGGGGTTATTGGGATAACGATACAAAAGGTTTGCTAGGGTAGACCCTCTTTCACTCAGACTCAGCCCCCCCCCCCCGAACCAAACTCAGCCCCCCCCCTCCGGAAACAAAATCCTGGCTACAGGCCTGCTCGGGACTGTGGAAGTCAGTCCCCCCAGGTCCAGCATCTCAACAAACCCAGGCCTTTCAGTAAGGGCTAGATCTGTTGAGGTGTTTAATTAATCCCAGTTTATTTTGGATCAATCCGGGTTTGCTGGAGGCATCGTTTGGACACCTTCAGTAAACCTATTACAGGTTTTGAGCTTGTCTGGAAAGGTCCAGTGTGGGCGTACCCATAGGGCTATTAAATATGCTAGAAGCATACAAGCAAAAAGTGAAATTGATTTGCATGTTTTTTTTAATTTGTCATTTTGCTTCTGATTTCCAAGTCAACTCACAATCATTTGTTTATTTATTTGGAACTCGTCTCCCAGGGAAGCCATAATGGCCTCCTCCCTGCTGTCCTTCCAGTGGCAGGATAAAACCTTTTTATTGAAACAAAATTAAAGATGAAGATGTTTAAGATCTAGTCAGGGGGTGCTGTGGTTTTTAACTTTGAATATGTTTTAATGAATTTTAATGTGATTTTTTTGTGCTGTTTGCGTTTAATTCTGTTTAAATGTTTTTGTATATTAATGTTTTTATATCAAGCTGCTTTGAGTCCTCTTTGGGGAGATAAATCACGGTATAAATAATGATGATGATGATGATGATGATGATGATGATGATGATTATTATTATTATATCATGTTTTCATATATCATGGTGGCTCCTCGGCTGTGGAACACCCTTCCCGTGGACATTAGGCTGGCACTTTCTCTGATGACATTCCGCAGGAAATTAAAGACTTGGTTGTTCAAGAAGGCGTTTGAATAAGAAGTGCAATGATTGGTAATGACTATAGGAACGGAACAACGGAAAACGATATTGGATTGTGGTTTGGATGATGAGACGACGCTGAATGGTTTTCATAGTAATGATGTTGTTTTTGTATAATGCTGGATTGTGAATTGTTTTTTATACTGTGTCTTGAGTTTTGTTCCTATGTTGTACACCGCTGTGAGTCGCCCCTGGGCTGAGAACAGCGGTATATAAGCAGAGTAATTAAATTAAATTAAATTACATTTCTTCTTCCAAAGGAGACTCAAAACAGCTAAAAAATATAAAACCATACAATCTATACATGAAAACAACCTACTTTGAGGCTAGTGTTTAGTACTTTGGATAAGTCTTTTAAAGTTTAGACTAAATGCTGGAATGGGTTGATTACCCAAAAGCATGGAAACCACTAACTACCACTGTTTTGCCTCGAATTGTAAGCAGTCATCCATGACTCTTCCAGAATATATGCCATTCTCTTCCTGGGTTCCATCCACAACCAAAGAAAAACACCTCCTTTAAAGAATTAAATATTATCTTTTGGAAGAACTCCTTTGTTCTTTTCAAAGACTAATACCAATTTCTCTTCTTTTTTCAGTTAGGAAAGTTATTAAACATGTTTATGAAAAAATTATATTTCAGCTTTCACTCCCCCTCTTCTCAATTAATTTCCAGTATGTTGGAAAATTAAGCATATGTAGTAATGTGAGAAATCTTATATACTAATGTGAAAAGTAGGTTTAGATTGAAGGCGAGTGTAGAGTTTTATTAACATGAATACATACAGCCAAAATAATGTTTTTGAATATGGAAAGTTAATCAATAAATCACAGCTTCTTTACTATTTAGCATGTATTAGTGATGTCACAGCTGACAATGATGATCATCTTTTATTCTTGCCACACATGCACACATACACATTTAGCTATGCTACAGGCAATGAATGGAGAGTGCAATGGGTTTACGTCACATGAGCTGAAGTGGGGAGTGCCATTCAGATTCGCTACAGGCAATTATGGTGAAGGCAGTGGGCCTCTACCACATCTAAAGTTATTCGCCTTGAAGGGAATGGCCATATATTTCCTGGTAAGCAAACTACATCCTCCTGCCCTATATTGGTGGCAAGAATCTCATCCTATTAAATGTGAAAACACTGATGTTGCAAGCCCAGAGGGATTTCAGTTACATCAGGCATTGATGGGCTAGAATAAAGATTGCCTGGTTGGCACTGATGCCATGTTTGAGGTGGTGGGAGGATCGTAATCCCCAAAAGTTCAATTTAGCATGACAGAAGGTCAACCAGGAGCTAAAATTTGCCATGAGGCAAACTGAGAGATTGGTGATTCCCCACATAGAAATTGTGTTTAAATACCTAGAGTTGTATAGGACCAATGGAGTACACCTCTCAGAGGAGGGGAATGTATTATTTGTTTATGACTTTAAAAGGGGGGGAAATGTTTGCTAGCCAGCCTGGTGAGATAAAGGGACTTTGGTGGCATTGAAAATGTGAGATAGTCCTAGTAGGCACCGTGGCACTCCTCTTTAGGGTGTGAAGGGTTAGCGGCTCCCATAATGAATAGATGCAACTATGTTCGTATAACCTACAAATTGAGTAGTTTTGAGATATCAATAAGATATTGATCCAGTTGAATAGGTTCTTCATCAAGTTACTATATTAAAATTACTTGATTTTTTGGTGTTTTAAAGTTATCATTCACATAAAATCTTATTTTCAACTTCGTAAGACACATGTGGATGTGAGGTAGCAATGCTGACTATAAAACAAAATCCAAACTCCCCACTGTGACATCTATATGCATCCAGCCAAAAGGTACAACAATCATTTTTGAAGCATACTGGTTTGCTCAACAGGTAAAGATGATAAAAGCAACATGTGTGGAAAGAAAGGTATTGTGTGAATCATAGGTTTGAATTTAACTTGTTAGAGATATTACACAAACACACATACACACACAAAGATAAGCCAAAATAAGTTTAGATCTTATCTTCCTCTAGGAATAAAGTTTTAAAGTCCCTGGGATTTCAGGCAATAAAGAAAGTAATGTAATCTCCTATCTTCATTTTGCATCTGCAGAGTATGTCCCTTTTAGCTCTATTCTTGTCCTTTATGAAGTCATAGTCTCTTACCCTGGCAGTATTCAGTGATCATTCCAGAAGATTTTGTCCTGTCAGGTCTGGAGATGAATTTAGGTGATGTAAGGAGCAAAGCCTGCCAAAAATCCCACATTATATCACTTTACCTCCTGCTGTCAAACCAAGCACTTGTGTAAGATGGAAACAGTCCTATGTCTCCAGGTAAGTGTTCCCTTGTTCCTCAGCTGCAATCAATAGTGTCTCTTTGGACATGACAGACTCTATTTCACAAGTTAAACTCTGATTCAAAAGGTATTTCAGATAGTTTAGAAACAGAAAAATATAGAAGAATATCAATTTGCATGAGTATTTTTATTGTATTTTGGCTGTATTTTAACTAGGGGTATGCAATTCATCAAAAACTTTCCTGTTTTCAGTCCTGTTTTGTCTACCCACCCCAGGTTCTGTTCACTGGAAAATTACTGAAATTAGGAGGGGAAAAATACTGTTCCTGTGATCCACAGCCAGAGGTTTCATTTACATTCTGGGAAGATCTGGCCCATTGGCGACAATGGGGGAACTTGCAATGCTGCTCTCTCTATCATTTTTATGGCTATCAGGAAGAAAATAGCCACACTTGGATGATACATTTATAATTACAAGTCCCTCCAAGTTTCAGAACATTTTGGGCTTTAAAAGGATTTTTAAAAAAAAATTGGGGGGGGGGGGTTAAGGCTGTTGGTGCAAAAACTGAGTACAGAAGCCAGAAGGTAGGTAGGGTCGGGGAAGGATTGAAATTGAAATAATATTCTTCCCATGGGGACTCAATGGAGTCAGGTTATCCCTCCCTTACCTAAACATATCATCAGCTATAATCTTTAGAACCGAGTTAATGAAATGAAATGGGATGTTCCTGTGGGTGGTCTGCTAATGCTCCTCCAGGAAGTGGGGCTCCCACTGAAATAAATATTTAAAAGCGTGCCTTAACTCTGCTTCATTGGAAGCGCCTTGATTGCAAACAACCCCAGAGAAAGGGACTCCTTAAGAAAGATATCTTAACACTACTTCAGTGGAAGACCAGTTTTGCAAAAAGACATGTGATCTACTTTCTTCTTTGGTGAGATAGTCATGTTAATTTGGATTGTTGTTGTGTGCCTTCAAGTCGTTTCAGACTTAGGGTCACCCTAAATCTAAAGTTTAGGGCAGAGGCTGGGTAAATGACCTTGAAGATCTGCATCCAGTCTATGGGCCTTAGTTTGAGGACTCCTGCATTCAATGGTCAGATGGGAGCAGTACAGTTATTGGATTGCCCTCAAGCCTCAGGTGGTTTGTGGAGGGGAAGACTGAAGAGGAAGTCATAGGATGGCCATTGGCCTCCACTGATCTCATGCAAGGTTACTCTTGCACTTTTTCAGGTTCAGATTGAATTAGATCAAGTCGCACTCTTCAACTTTGTGTATGGTCTTATTATTCTATGGTTGGTCATTAATATTCATTGATGCGAGAATGAGATGGAGAAGTTTAATCATGTTCTTGTATGCTATGGAGTAAACAATCAGATTTTTAGTGTTGGATGTATAGATGTTTTGTATTTCTCCTATGTCTACTATTTCTATTATATACTGCGTCCGATTCCTGTTGATAAAGATGTACATCTTAAAAAAAACCTGTAGGGATTAACTATATATTACTTTCTCAGTGGCACCTGAGTGAGGATAAAACATTTTGGAAAAGAGGAAGGACTATTTAGAGAAAGTAATGCTACTCCACAGGATGTCAAAGGGAAAGAGATTATCAGCAGGAGAGGAAGAAAATCTATTTGTACCTCTAGGACATTTTATTATGAATGTAATCCATTTACACTTGCAAAAAGGCTGTTTAAAAAGTCTAATTGGCCACAGGAAATAAGATGTATGTATTGTTTTATTTAATAAGAAAAGCAAGGAATCTTCCTGAAACCATGAAAGCTTCCAATTGAGGAAATTGCTTGAATCAATGTATTGTTTAAAAAGTTAATTACACATTGCTTACACTCCATGGTATATAAACATGACTCATTTGGACTACAGAACCCAGATACACGCAGTCAGCATGACCAGTAGACTTTGGCCATACCAGCTAGAAAATTCTGTTGTTTCAACTCTATATTTCCCAAGTTTTTTCTCACTCTTTCCTTGTTGTTCTCTAAAATGAATTGACATGTGGAAGCTCTCTGTTTTCGTTTATATTTCCAATTTTTATTGATTTTGTCTACATATAGGCACATAAAAGGAGAAATGGAAGCTAGAGTAGTTATTTCAGAGAAAATCACTGTAAAAGCAGGCATGACAAAAAAAGGAAACAACTTTAAGTCTGTCTACAATGATGTGATACAACCGATTTAATAAAGATGACTACATTTTATTTTTTCAAAGATAAAACAAGGTAAAACGAACAGCAGAGATTCCATAATATTGCTACTTTTGGTGTCATATTGACTAGAAGTTTAATTCCAATTTTCAATTTATTTTTCTAGTTGTGCCGCTTAAGAGCTTTCTCATTGGGTCTGCCAGAAGAAAGATACAACATGTTCTACATGCAATGCATGTGCTTGACCATGATGCAATGGCTCTTATCCAAAATATATGCAATCAATACTTCAATCATTATGCTGTACAGAAAATGAATGTAATGATGAGTAAATGAATGAAGTCACTTTTGCCAGTGCTGTAACCATCATGTACCAGAATTACTAATTAAGGCAAGAATTTTCCTGGATCTTTGTTAAAGAACATTTTAGTTTTTATTCCAATTGTACCTAATTGGCAGTATATTTACTTATTAAAAGGAATGGAAATAATCTCTTGCAGATGATGATGATAATTATAATGATGTTATGATGGTAGACTTATATTATACACAGGGTGTTGTCTCTTTCCATTGACATTTAGAAGCCTATGGAGAGCTGGGACATCAGAGGACCATCTAGTTCTGTTTCTATACCAGATGCTTGGCAACATCTTCTGGCAACTCAATAGTGCCCCCCCCCCCCCATGATAGCTGGACTTTGCTTCCCATCAATTTTTCATTACTTTTATTATGCTTTTCACTCCTTAAATGTCCTGTTGAAATATTTCTAAAATGCCCTATTAGTTAATATAAGTAGAAAATGTTGCTTGTTACACTTATAAAGTAGTCACAATCCAAGTCATCATATTACATTTCATTTTTTTTGTAGAATTCAACCATTATTTTATCCACTATCTCACTATACTGAGCCACCTTTTCACATCATAGGTAAGAACATGCTTTATATCTCTTGAGCTGAGTGAGTGAAAATTATTTCCATGACCAATGATGTTATAATGAGGTTAAAATGGGTTAACAATGTTATCATGTCATAAGGATCTGAGAAACTATAAGATACAAATCTAATAAATATATGTTTGACTCCAGATAAGAGGAAGTCTCATTTAGAGATGAGGAAATGTGATTGTTTTTCTTTCACATGAATTCAGTTATTTAAAATACAGTACTACTTCTATATCAGAGGGACTGGAGGAGGAGGAGGAGGAGGAGGAGAAGTTGTTTATTTTTCTACCCTGCCTCCATCTCCCCAAAGGGACTTGGGGTGGCTTACATGGGGCCAAGCCCAAGGCAACATACAATTAAAAACAGAACAATAAAATATTAAAACAGCATAAGAAAAGCATCATCACAAACAATAATAAACAAGCATCATAAGCAACAACAGAAATATCTCTAGTCTCATTCGGGGGGGGGGCAGTGTGCAAACAAATTAGAGGATGGGCTGGTCAATAAGGTGGATAGAGCATATAGTAGCATAGGAATAAAGCAAGTATAACTGGATCATTTCAGCTTAACTTGAAAGTGTAGTAATCAAATACAGGAACTTGAATTCAGGTCATGGTTAGGGACCATCTGTCAAAGGAATTGTCAGTCGAATGCACAATGGAACATCCACATCTTTAGTTCCTTACAGAATGTAGATAGGGAGGGTGCCAGCCTAATATCCCTGGGAAGGGAGTTCCAGAGATGAGGGGCCACCACTGAGAATGCCCTTTCCCTTGTCCCAACCAACTGCACCTGAGATGGGGTGGGAGCGAGAGAAGAGCATTCCCGGAAGATCTTAAAGACCGTATGGGCTCGTAGGGGAAGATGTGGTCATGAAGATGGGCAGGTCCTGAACTGGTACCCACAGTTTCACTTACCCATGTTCAAAAAATGTGTTTTCTAGGTTCTTCAGCATAGTTCTATGGCATTCTTTCACCACAGAGATATGCTGGAAATCCTAGAAATGTTAGAAAAGTGCTCTTTTTACACATCTTCTAATCTAGACCTTTCAACATGAGTGTATAATACGTTTCTGCTGAAAGTCATTCATTTTGATAGGGTTTGCTATCCAGTGCCCTCAAAAGAACTTTAAACTATAGGATAGTATGCAAGTGCTTGTGGAACTGTCAGGGCTTGTAAAACTGCTGGCGCTTGGGAAACTGGTTTGTCATCCTGCAAAGAGGATATCCCCTCAGGCAGGCAAAGCAAACAAGAAAATATCAAATTTAAGATACAATAAGGCTCAGGCTCTGGAGGATATCCGGGTGTTTGATATTTCTGAACTGCACCTCAATAGAATCTGTATTTTTTATGTTTTCCATTGAGTTGTCTATATTTGCATAAGCCTCTTCATTGTCTCTGAGGCCGGTTCCTTTTGTATATTCATATAATCCCATCACAGACTCTTTAAATTGCCTGAAACCATATAATTAAGCCTAAGTCTGTGCAGGTGTTCTGAATGGCTCCAGCTTCAAATGGACAAATGACAACTCTCCATTCTTCCCATCATGGGGGAAATTCTGTCCATCTCTGACATCAGTGGGAGTTCCTGTCAATGCAAGCCCAGATCCTGGCATAACTATTTCTGAACCAATCAAGGGACGGAGTGGATCTTTTGAATGGCTGTCAAAGGGGATAATATGCCTTGCACTGCATTGCAAGGGTATGTCTGATTCCTTTTGAGCAGGCTCTGTATCAGACATCCTTTTCAGCCTAAAAGTTAATAAATCTGTTTGTTCCCTTCAAACCCAGCCTGTGTTTCATCATCTGGCTGCCAAGGTAGCATGTCATGCCAGGCAATGCATCCACACGCTCCTTAAGCAGCTACCTGATTTTAACTTCACTCTCACTATTGCTCCAGTATACTTATTTGCTCAGTGAACTCTCCTTTCATGAGCACTCAGAACATTTTGGTGTAGAAATTAAAGAAAAAGAATCTCTTTGGGAGAAAACGATTTGGCAATCCTGATCATCACGGTAACTGAAAACACAAAATTTTAACAGTGTTTTGTACTGGTTTGAACACTGGAGTATGGCTCTGGAGACCAGGGTTCAAATCCTTATACAGCATTGGAAACTGACTGGTTCACCTTAAGAAGACATTCTTTAGAGAAACTCTACATTAGCTTTAGAGAAACTCTACATTGGAAACAGTTTGAAGACACACAACAAACATATTTAAAAGTTTAGTGCTTTAAACTAGTTGGACATGTTTGGTTTCTCCCATATTCTATCCTTTTTGTTTTAAACATAAAAGTACAACCCACTTCCCCACAAAAACACATCCAAGTTCTTTCCACATTGAAGATGAAGAAATATTTGCATTTTTTTAAAAAAAGAAATGAACTATAAGTCAAATTCTCACACATCCCTAACTCTTCTAAACTCAGTTCGATATGCTTCAAAAGAGGCACTGGGTTATACTCAGTTTATATCAGTATTCAGCCCATGTTTTGTTAGGACTGGATGTGTACTGTAATCAGACAGGGTGCATACTGATCCCATCACACCTAGTTCTCATGTTTAGAAAATGCTGTACTTTGACTCATCACATCATGGAAGGCTAGCTCCTCCCAATCCATTCAAATGCCTCCCCCCCCACACACACACCCCAATATTATGAAGTGCTGTAGCCTGGAAGTCTCAATTCACTGGCACAAATGTCATGTGATAGGAATTGCATTCAAAAAGTTTCAGAGATGGAGTAAAACACAATGCGATAAGGTGTTTCCTTACCCATGGTTTCATTCTGGTTATAAACTAAAATGAAACAGAAGCAGATATTCATGGGGGTGCAATCTGGTGAGACATATTGAAAAACCATAATGTATACTAGATAGATGATTTGTTGTTGTTGTGTGTGGGCTTTTCAATGGCAATTTTAGCTGGATCTACCATTGTCATACTTGGTCCTTCTCTCTTTGCTATCCTTCAGACATGTAATCAAAATATTTTTATGTCAATTTGTGTAATGCTATGTTGAAAAATATTTGCTCTGTATCTAGGCTTTATAGTCTTAGATTTAAAAGCTTTGGTGTTGCGAGATGGAATGCAATGGGCTGGATAATTAAACCAGCCTGGATTTTCTGCAGGGGCCTTTGGGCCATTGATAATTCATAACTCTTTCCTTAATTACAGTTTTGGAGATTTACCTCCTAAAAGAACAACCAACAGTATACTTCCTTTATAAAAACTGGGAAATATGGAGTGGAAATTCAGCACTTGGTAGCAATATAGCAAAACTAGCTTTTGCCTACATTGCTATAATCATCCAACAGTATGAAGAATGTAATTCACATACTCATGGTAGTTAATGAAACATAGAATGTCCAATGTAAATCTTTACTTACTGTGAATAATGGCCCAGGGTTTAAAGTATATAAAGTTTTTTAAAAGCGTGCCCTTACAATATTTAGCCCATCTGCACCACACATAACTACTAACAAGTACACAGGAAATCAAGATGCACTGGGAAATTTGCATAACATTATTCACTTGTAATTCCTTGCCCCCCACTGTTTTTATATTTTCACTTTGCTATTAGTAATTTGTCATGTTTATTATGAGTTATTGTTTTAATATAGACTGTGTATTTAATTTTTTTAAACCCCAAATAGTTCCTACTTTTATTTGCAATACAATGTTCATTTTTCCAATGTGTTCAAGTCATAGCCAAACAGCAAAATTCTACACTCCCATGCTCAGAAGTAAGCCCATTGAGTTAAATAAAGCTTACATCCAGGCTAAATGGATATAGGCATGTAGGCATAGATCATCAGTTTGGTGAAGATTTTTTTTTAATCCTGGACTGTCAACCTTTTTTTATTATTGCACTTCTGCCAACAGAAATATTTTTTTCCTGTTGTTTTTATAGACAATTCTGTTCCAAGCATCAGACAATTCAAAATGCCTCCCTAACCTATTTATAAGCAGTGCAAACCCCACTGCAATATGCTAATTTTATGTTGTCAGAGAGCAGGGAAATCAGCAGGGGAGGCATCCAGTTATTATCTTATATCTCGATGTTTTGCAAAGGCATCATCTGCAGGGACTTCCTGAAGAACCACAAAGGATTCCAGATTCCAGTTGTAGTATGCCCAGCTACAGGAAAATAAATAGTGCTAGATGCCTCCCTCTCCACTGGTCTGCCCACTCTGACAACATACAAATGGGGGAGAAAGGGTTCTGTGCTGCTTATAAGGTGGATTTGAGGCAAGTAACATCAGGAGACATAGCAGTCATAGTTACATGAAGCACATATGTCTCCATGTGAAGGATAAAAAGGAGATAAGAAGACAAGAACTTTAAAATTGAAGAAAGAGGAAATGTAAAGATATCCAAGGCACAGCGAAAAGATTATCTAAGGACAAGCAATGAAACGTAACATGCCAGGGCTTTGTGTGTGTGTGTGTGTGTGTGTGTGTGTGTGTGTGTGTGTGCGTGCAAGGGGGGAGGGTCAAGAGTGACTTGAGAAACTGCAAGTCTGTGTCACTTCTGGTGTGAGAGAATTGGCCATCTGCAAGGATGTTGCCCAGGGACGCTCAGATGTTTTGATGTTTTACCATCCTTGTGGAAGCTTCTCTCATGTCCCCGCACTCTCCCCGGATTTGAACCTGTGACCTATCGGTCTTCAGTCCTGTGCTGGTACAAGGGTTTAACTCATGGCACCACTGGGGGCTCCTTACGCAAGAGCTTATCTAACTAACATCTGTTTGCAAACAGCTGCATGGCTATAATTATTATATCTTTTAAATATAATAGCAAGTTGATTTTTTTTCTCTTGCTGTCAATGGAGTAATAATTTGGCTATTGGTACTATGGCTTCGGCCTGGTCTCTGCCCTGACTCAGATACAACTTAGGAGTTTCCCCTTTCCTCAAATATGGCTCTTTTCACTTAATTTTTTTAAAACTCTCTAATATATTAACATTATTATTAGCACTATTATTTTGCTGCTTCATCTTGTACTGCAAGGTTGACAAATTGATTAGCCCAGAAATTCACAGCAAACCAAATTATTATTGTTTCTGGTTTGGACTTTTCACTTTTTACTTCTTTTCCCTTTTACTTTTGTGATTAAAGAAGAAGAGAACAAACCTCTCAGCAGTATTAACATCACAGAGTTCCAATGGTGTTTAGCCAGAAGGTAGAGATAGAGACAGAGGTTAAGGAAGTTACTTCAGAAAAAGTATATTTCCTTCTGGAACTGCTTTTTCTCATTACATGGTATTGTTTTTATATCTTGTTCCAATGTCATTGCTCCAAACAAAAAGTATAATTTATAGGGACTTTTTTTCAGATCAGGAAATGATAACATTTCCCTGTTCTTCTGACCCATTAGCATATACATGCAGTTATACCAAGTCTACTCCCTCCTTGATGCTTCGGTGCTACTTTTCATTTTGAATTTATTTGCTAGCTTCTCCCTTTCTTTGCTTCACTTCCTATGTCATGTCATCAAAATCATTCCCCACCCTCCGTGGTCTTCAACAAAGGGTTCATCTTTTCCACACATCAACCAAAATAGATATACATTTTAATTGCTAATGATTATTTCACTTCACTTCACTTTTGTTTATGGTGATAACAACATGGGTTTAATGCACACCTGCAAGATAATTCATGCTTACCTTCATCCCAGTGATGTGGGAACACACAACATTCCTCTGTTTTCAAAATGAAAGCAGCCATTTTAACATTTAATTTGATTTTTAATAACTCTTTTAACTCTACAGTTTCAAGGAACCCCCCTTTCTTTACAAAATGTGTCCTGTGTTCCAAATCAAGATCAGAGTAGAATAAATGGAGTTGGACAATGGGTCAGAGTGGTGGACCTAGGCTGGGAAGTGCGGTGTCACCATTTTTTAGCATCCAGTATATGTATATGGGTAACTGCATATTCAAATAGCCAAACGCTCATGCTGCTACTGAAATAGAGCCTTTTTTTTTTTTTGGAATCAGGATCCACTTTCATTCTTTAACTTTCATTCAGATAGCAACATCAAGTTATTCAAGTAAATGCACTTCTTACATATAAAGTAGGTGGAGTTGCTAACTTTTAGAGTTAGACAACCTACCTCAATGTTATTAGAGCCTTGAATTGGTTTTCAAAGAACAGCGTGTCTCTGAAGGATACTTAGATGTGGTGAATACAATAGTAAACTTGGACTGGAAATTATGTCAAATAATAGTTTTTTCAAGCCAACAATCATTGCAGTTTTAACAAATGTGGTATTTACCATCCACAATGACCAATATCAGTTCTCTATCTATATCTATTAGGCATGTGCATTTGTATCAGAAATCAGTACAAGTCAGAAGTTTTTCAGATGTTTCAGACTTACAACGTGTATTCCAGTGCAACCTTTTCCTTGCTTCGATTCTTAAATTTCAATTCCTTTGTAAGTAACTGTGATGCAGTTAAAATTCAAACAACTTTGGTAAAACCAAGAGAACATAAAGTGCTTAAAAAACCATTTCTTTTACCTTGGAGTTTTGCCCCATCGTTGCCATAAGGAAAATAATATGGGTGTGACTAAACTTAACGGAGATTGAGAACACAGCCATCTGAAATGTAGTTTTGGAAAGCATGGCCCCAATGGTAGATAATGCAAAATGGCCTGCCATAAACTACATTTCCAAGAATGCAATCCTGCTCAGAACCCAAATGAGGGCAGAAGAATCAAAATGATAGCTGCAGCAGTCGCCTTTTAGAATTATTCTAATAATAATAATAATAATAATAATAATAATAATAATAATGAATCTGCAAAGAGGACTTAAGTAAACAAGCATTAAGAAACTTTGGCAAAGCCAAGAGAACATAAAATGTTTTCAGAATCATTCATTTTACTTTGGGCTGTCACCATAAAGAAGCAACTGTGGGGGGCAGCCAGCCAGTCATATAGAGTCACTAATACATGAAATTATTGAATCTGCAAAGAGGACTAAAATAAGTAAGTAGATAAAGGTAAAGGTAGTCCCCTGACATTAAGTCCAGTCATGTCTGACTCTGGGGTGTGGTGCTCATCTCCATTTCTAAGCCGAAGAGCCAGCATTGTCCGTAGACACCTCCAAGGTCATGTGGCCGGCATGAGTGCATGGAGAGTAAGTAATAGTATACTTGTGGTTGAATGTCATAAAGACAGACAGACATTCAAGGGGATTGTTTTGGTCTAAACTTTTTAAAAAATCCCCCAAAATCTTTAGATATGTGAATCTTCATGAAACTTCTGGAGATTGGTGTCCTGGTTATCTTGTGCATTTCATATAAAATTCAAGTAGATAGCTATTGTAGTTTTTTTTTAAAAAAATATTTTTATAAAATCTTCGAAAATTTGCCAAACAACCATGAATAAGTGAAATATTATGAAACTTGATGGGAAAAGAGAGGTAAATGTGTTCTACTAATGTAGCACGTTTTACTCCCAATATATTTTAAAATGAGGGAGATGGGAGCCCCTAAAATTTCCCCACTGACAGTAACGGTTTCCTTATTGTGCATGCACAATCACTAACAAAGTAATTATGAAATTTTGTTAGTCTCATTAGAGATCCAAAATTTTCACCTCTGAAACATTAGAAACACTTTCAAAATGAATCACCAGCACCCCCTAGTTTTGTAAATACTTTAGAACCATTTTTATAGTTTGTACATGCTCTCTATCTCTATCTCTATCTCTACCTCTATCTCTATCTAGACGGTCATTACCATAAAGTCAAAAAAACTATGTTGTAGCCAATGTCAGATGGAAGACATGGTGCATTATATGTTAAACTGAGCTTTGTACAGTGACCTGAGCTAAACATTTGAACCTTTGTGGATAAAAGAAAATGGGAACTGTCTTATAGAAACGGTTCAGTTTTTGCTGAGCAACTCAAATGAATATGTCATATACAAAGTAGACCTTTTTACTTTGGCTGCAAAAAAGATCAGAAAGAAAGAGCTAGATAAAATTGCTATCAACTGCCATGCAGACACGAAGGGCAAAACTGACCGTTTTCCCAAAATATATCTGTAATGTTTTGGCTTCTTTGTGTGATCATGAAGATGGCCTTTGTTTGGTATTGTCTGTTTCCTGTTTCCTCTGAGGGTACTATTCTGTGCATCTTGTGCCTTTCTGTTGCAGCCTTGGACCTGTACAATAAACTATTTGAATATTACACACCCATCATATCCCTAATACTGAGACATAAATTTAAAAAATGTAATTCTTGTCCTTCTAATATCCAACAGGGGAATTGCACACTGCAATTATTTTCCAACATGGCATAGCTGACTATCCTGTGCGTCAGTACCTTTTATTGATCCTTGGCATTTACAAAAAATATTAGGGACACCCCTTTTAAGTCTTTTAACAGTTTGTTCTAACACCAAACACCACCTTTTGCCCAGGAAGCAGCCAAAAATGAAGACTGCTATCTGTGGCACAGGAAGACAATACAAGCTTCTGAATTTAGTGCTCAAGCTGACACTGAACCCCACTATGTCTCCTGGTAAGCCATTCTAGGATCTCGATCTAAAATTAGGCAATTTGTCTTGGTATAATTTTCTTGTTGGCAGTGCCAGTCCAATGGTTTCAGCCTCTGTTTCAAGTAAGTGTGCTGACATTCAGGCCTACGTGTTTGGTGAAGCTGTTTGATGAGAGGTTATGGCAGACACCATATGCTAAGGATATTGAGTGCAAACCCGGTATGGGAAAGATTAACGTCCTAGTATAGCTTCACAGGATTCAACAAGATTCTTCACTTATGCTTATTTCCTATAGGAGGAGGAGGTAGCCTGCCTGGTGAAGCTTCTACTGTACAATCATATGGTTCCTTGAGACCCTGCCCTACCTCCTATATAGTCTTTCTTTGCTGAACTTTGCTTTACAGTTGTTCTCCCAAATCTCCTGGACCTGTTTCCATAATATGTTGGTGCTTGGGGCCTAACCTCCTACACTTCCTTATGTGTCTGCTCTAAGCTCCTGCATTTTCAGCTGCTCCTGAGGTTTTTGCAAAAAATACACAGAGCTAGGAGAGGCTGCAGCAGTTTGCTTCTGTTTGAACCTACTGGGTAGGGCAAGACTTTTACATTTTGATCTCACTTTATACAAACTGAAGTAAGCTGAGGGCAAAGGGAAAACACTAAGATGGAGGGAAAGAAACAAATTTTAGAAGCGACTGAAAAATTTGAGGACACATTATTAACCACTAATATTTCTGCCAAATTGGGACAGTTTTGCAATATGTGTTTCTATATTATTTTTTATACGTGGAGATAAACTGATTCTGAAATATAATTCTTCTGTATTGTACTCTTGTACTGATGAGGGGACCACATTCAGACAGGATGCTTTAGAAGACTTTCCTATATTTTGGTTATGTAGAGTACTATAAATAAAAAAAAAAGTATTGAAGTGGGGAGACGGGGCCAGATGAACTCAAATGAAACCAAAGGCTCAATTTTGTTATTATAGTGCTGTGTTGAATATCTAGTACCTATTATGTCTGTATTTCTTTGGCTTTGATAAAATGTGACATTAGTCGCAGCTGAATTGGGAAAAAAGAAGTCGGTTTCACCTCAGGTTAACAGCTTTCAATCACCTGCTGCCATGGATATACCGTATATCTGAACCAAGAGAAGAAAATCCACTGGAGGTAAATGCAGGAACAACCAGAGAATGCATGTCCTCAACTAAGCCTATATACCAACAAAAATAATGCATTAAAGTGCCAGATCCCATCTGATCTTGGAAGATAATCAGGGTCAGTTCTATTTATTACTGTTTATTTTACCATCCAATATTTCGGAGGAGGAAACTAGCAAAACCACTTGCATGGATAAAATAGCTTAAGAAATTTAGCACTTCAAATAAACATGGAGTGGAGAAATTAGCTATTATTTAGTAGTATTTTGGTTACATTTATACCTACTTTTCTTCCAGTGAGCTCAAGCCATTGGATGTGACTTGCTTTCTGAACAGTACAAATCAAATTGAAAGAATGTGTGTTGTGGATGAGTCTGAGTAGTAGTAACAACAGGGAGTTGAAGACTAGGCAGGCCAAAAGTCTACTCGGGAGCAAGAATCTATTGAAGAGCAACAGCAGAAGAGAATTCGGCAAATACTTACTGAATCCACTGATGTAGAGTCCTTTGAAGGGTTTGATGGGGATGATGGGTTTGGCAATGAAGCAGATTCTATGAGAAGTGCTAGGAATGACACTGATGGGGTTGGGGATGAGCTGGATTGGACAAAAGTAGCAGAAGTGAGAGAAGTGTGTGAGGAGCCTACAAGTAGTGACACATTCAGAAGGTTTGCCAGGGATGAAACTTGGAGGGAGGATGATTCGTCTACTGTTTGGCGAGATGTAAGTAGAAGCAGGAGAAGGACCTCTTGGCAGGCAAGGCAAAGAGCAGCTCGGGCAGCACAACTGGAAGTTGAGCGTGGGGTGTTGTCTGATTTTAGTTTGGAGGAGAATGCAGGAGCAGCTGAGGGTGGGGCGTTGTCTCATTGCAGCTCAGAGGAAAGTTTGTAATATAAGGTGGGTTGGTTGCAATGGGGACTTTGTGACTGGAAAAGTGTATGCTAGGTTGCCTGCTATGCTGGGTTGTGATTCCTGAACTTCGTGGACCCTCTTGGGACTTTGCTACCGCTTTGGCTTGGACCTTGGATCGCTTCTGGACATCGCTTTCGCTCTCTTGCCCTGACCGTGGATTGGACATTTGACGCTGCTGCTGCTGTATCTTGTTTGCTGTGGATGACCCCTGGACCAGCTTGACTACGACTTTGCTACACCCCAGAACGTGCTCGCTGACATGATAGCGAGTGTCTTTTCCTTTGCTGTGTATTTTGGTTGGTGGTTTGGGATTTTTTAGGACTTTGGGACTCTTTGTTTTGCCTCCTTTTTGGCCGGTTGGTCTGTGTTTTGTTTTAGAACATTATCTTGCTGCTGTTAAGCATTTTTGATTCTTTTGAGCTGTAGCTTCAATAAACTGTTGTTACTTTGCACTTGGGACTGTCTTCGTGGCATCTGTACCTTGACAATGTGGTCCCAAAATCATTCTAAAATTCACTAAGGCCTACACAACATCAGTATATAAAATGGAGAAAAAAAACAAAAATGTGTTCAGAAATATTTAATAATACAGAATTATGTGTGTATGCTGTATGCAGTATGTTTAACAGTAATATAAGCTTGGAACCCATATTAAAAACATAATGTCTCAAGGGAACACTAAAAATATTGTAATGTAAACCAACTGCATCCAAAATATGCTTATACAAATAAGCAATCAGGGACAGCTAATCACCTCTCAACAAAGGATTCCACCAGGCAGTAAGAGGTCACACCTCTAAACTGCTAAGCCATTAAATGCTAATCAAGGTGGCCAGATGAAATATTCACACCTACCTCCAACAGACAAGAGTTCTTTCTCCCACTCTGGACATTCCACAGCTATATAAACCCAATTTTCCTAGTTTCCAACAGACCTCACAACCTCTGAAGATGCCTGCCATAGGTGCAGGCAAAATGTCAGGAGAGAATGCTTCTGGAACATGGCCATACAGGCCAAAAACTTATAACAACACAAATAAGCATTGTGTAACCTAATCTTTAGTGATTTATGACAATAACTACATAAATGAAAATTAATCTTTAAATATCTTTCTTTTTTTCGTTTCTGAGGGCTGGTCTATCTACACCCTTTCACCATGATCAATCATTGGTAGCTGCATATGATTATCTTCCAGAGGTAGTCTTGGTGGTGGGTCTGTAAATGATTTTGAAAACCTGAAGTGGGCCTGAAGTTGAATTTACATGTCAAATGACATCCAAGGATTTGAGAGTGAACCAGGCTGAGCAAGTTTTGTTCAGTCTTGAGCAAAGAAATTCCAAAGCAGCTCTGCAATTTTGTTTTCCAAAGGTGGATGTAGGTGGTGGTGGGTCTGTAAATTGCTGTGCAAATGACTGTGCAGCTCTGCAATTTGGGCATAGTTTAGACAGTAGACTGGCTTCCATGCGAATCAGTTTGCTGTCTGCATGGGTTACTGCTTCCTTTTCTCTATGTTCTGCAGTGCAGGTAATAGAGGATAAATTGGGGCTGTGTTGACTCTGTTGCCACATCAGTCACCCGGAGAGCTCCTGGCTATTGATGGGTGAATTTGCTGACATCAGTTCACCCTGGTTGCGTGGGTGCCTTTGTTGACGTCTGCAGAGATGCCTGACAACGCTACTGCAGTGACAGGAGCAACAAGACAGATAAAGTTCAAAGTGTTGGTTGTGACCTTTAAAGCCCTACATGGTTTGGGTCCAGCTTGCCTACAGGATCACCTTCTCCTGCATAATTCACCCTTTAGGACACTTAAATCCTCTGGGGGATGCTTACTCTAATCAGCCAGAACCCTACTGGTGAACATCACCCAGATGACCTTTTCATTGGCTGCCTCATGACTGTGAAATGACATCGCAGAAAAAATACAACAGCTTAAACAAACTGTTAGAATTTGAAATGCAATTGAAGACCCATCTCTTTCAGCAGATCATAACTGCGGTCAACTTTCATTCATGAGTTTTGATTTACATTCTATTGCTACTATATGTCAATTCTGTGTCTGTGTTTGGTGCAAGGATTATATATATATATATATATGTGTGTGTGTGTGTGTGTGTGTGTGTGTGTGTGTGTATTTATTTGTGTAATTTATTGCATCTATTTTATGTTCATGTGCTTTTTACTTTGTTGTACCCTGGGTTGAGAAAGATAGATATTGATATTATTATTATTATTATTATTATTATTATTATTATTATTATGTAGTATTGTTGTTGTTGTTGTTGTTGTTGTTGTTATTGTTATTGTCAATCCAGCTGGGCCAAAACAGTTTCAGATAAGCTGGATTATTTCGATTCGGCCCATGTTGCTGTCATGGGTTGTGGCAGAGCATGTGGTCAGACTGGAGCATTTCTGCTTGAGACTAGTCCTGGATTTTTGGAAAGGTATAGATGAGTGTGATGAATCTAACCTTTTGCCAGGAAGGCCGAAGCCTGGAAAGTCAGTAGCTGACATGTTGAGAGATAGGCAGGAGAGCTAAGAGGCAAGAGGGAGGAGTCTGACGACTCCTGATTGGCTAGAGCAGTCAGGGGAGGAGTTAGCTTTTAGAGGGGAAAAAGGCTGTGTCTTTTTGACAAGCTGAGAAAAAGAGCTTTAAACATCGAAGAGTGTAGAAGGATAGTTAGGAAGAGGGAGCTGTGAAGAATTTAGACAGGGAGAGAGAACTTTTGAAGTGAGCCTTGTGGGTTAGAGCATAGGATAGGCAAAGATTCCTGAAACACTGTACATAGTAGGGTCAGTGTAGGGAAGCCTGTTTGCTCTGTGAGGCAGTCAGTGTACTGTTCTCAGGGACACACTGTGTCAGTGTAGTGAACAGTGTGAAGCAAGGAACTCACAGGGAACAAAAGTTAAAGTCTTGAGAGAAGACTACTTGTCTAACCAGCTAAGCCTCAAGTAACCGCATTACGCTTTTGTACCACTCTTATTAAGAGTTGATTTGTTCACCAAGTTTAAATAAACTTGTTTCTAATTTTTATCTTAAACTGGTGTCTGCCTCGGTCTGTCTCACTCAATAGACTTCAGTTAGCCTAAAAACAACTCAATTTCAGTCCAGTCAGCAAGAGAAGCAGTCGTTACAGAAGAACCAAGGGCTTGAACAAACTTTACTAATTCCACATTCACACTTATGTTTTCCTCAGACATTAATTGAGGTGGTGGCGGCGAATCTACCTTTTACATCGGTCATTAACAACGTTATTACAGTTGGTCACTTGACAGTATTACTGGAGTGGGATAAGAGAGTCTTTCCCCCTCGTTATAGTCATTTAGCGTCGTTAAAGTAGTGTCCAGCTGAACGTTAACTCCTTTACACGGGTGGGCAGTGTTGGGATTGCTTTTCCCCCCTGCCCAAGGTGACGTTGATCTTTGTTATAATGAGCTTGGAGGAGCAACAAATTTATTTTGGCCTAAAAGTGTGTGGAAATTTGACTAGACTGTGTGCTTTTAGCATCTCTACAAGGCATTCAATTATTTGCTTATCTGTAAAAAGAAAATTGCAGCCTGTATTGGATTCAGATCAATCTGTACCAAATCAGTGTTGGATCCAAGCCACTGCATTAGTCTCTGAACTCACTTAAGACCTTGTGCACTGTCTGAGTACTTTCATACCTATCTCATGTGGATAATTTTGAATTTTGGAGTATTTTAGATTTTGGAATTCCAGCTAAGGGATGCTAAACTAGTATTTATCTTCCATTCTTTCATTAATTTCTTTCTTTCAATGAGTTTTAAAAGACACTGGATGAAAAGGAAATGAAAAAAAAATCCCATAGCTACTTACAGAAGCAAAGACACAAAAATATCCGGGATATGTCTATTTTCTGCAGGAGGAAAAAATTGTGACAGAAAAATGATACTTCAAAGACGGAAGTCACTAATTAGAGACTCACTTGGAATATTTACCAACTTGTGTCACTTTACCTACGACAGGATTAGAGATTTCACATCAGATTCTATGTTTGAATCTATTTCATCCATGACATTTTACTCTTTACAAATAGAACAAGTGTATTTGCATGTAATTCCTGAAGCAAAATGTAGTTTTCATTGCCTCAGATGAAATGATACTGTTTTTGGACATGCTGCAAATGTGTTTAGAAAATTAACTTTAAAAAACAGATATTTCACAAATTTTGAGCCCCATGAGAAGAAAAGTAAGTTGTTTGGTGGCAATTTTGGATAGATTAACCATGGGTTAGGGACCACTCCCCAACCCCACTGATCTAAATACAATCCCTCAGGCATCAACTTCTCAAAAGTAATTAAATCAAAAGTGATTTTACTTCTTTTTTTAATGATAAATGAGATTGCTGTATAAATCAAAACTAATGAACTTCATTTGTCTTTATAAGAACAATTCAAATTTACTTCAGAATTCCACGTCTGTTCAGTTATTACCATTGTTTTTGTGTGCCTTTGAGTTGTAACTTATAATGACACTAAGATGAACCTATCACAAGTTTTTTTTATTGCCATGGCTAAACAAGGATTCATAACCTGCACTGTCATAGTCCAGTAATCAAATGACTACATCACACTGGCTAACTATCTGTTCAGTAACAGGCTCATTTAAAAAGCAAATAGCCCACATATTTTCTGGAACCCAAACTATTTTTATTATTTTATTATTTTTATTGTGCCATCCAAATGAGCATAGTTACTTTACATGTCCGTGCCATCTCGCTCGTGTAAGATTTATATTCACACACACACACATATATCATTTTCAAACTTATCCAACCTTTTTTTAAAAAAAAACAGATTATATATAGAGAGAGACCATTAGCATAACTGTGATAGATTCCGTAGTATGCATCTTGCTATTTTAATTATAGTAAAATTATTCATGAAGCAAAAATGACCTCTTCTTCTATGAGCTTTCTTTCTGTGGAATCCTGGATGCTTTTGATGATATCAAACAAATCTTAGCGGATGCCCAGCTGGCCTGACTACTCTTTTTCAGAAGTGGCAATCAGTGGAGAAGATATAGGGAAAAAAATAATGTACTATTCTTCAGTATCATTTTGTATCAGATTTTCTTTCTGCCATGTCTCTTCCTGTTAGTGTTTTACCCAACTAATGCAGGTTGCTTTGTCCAACCAGCTTCTTTCATCTCACAATATAATCCCAGCCTGTTGGACATTACATTCTGTGATTATTGCATCTCCCCTCCTCCCAGATCTAATTTTCTTGTTGTGATCATAACATAATCAAGGTATATTTCTTTCTTGGTGTGTATATGCTTTCCATCTAGCAAAATATAGTTGGATAGGAACAGAAATGGAGCTGTCCCTCAGAAATTTTTGTCCCTCATGCTATCTCCAGATATTTATCCACCACTCAAAATATTCACGCACTTCTTTGTCTGTCATTTCCTTTGTTTTAAGATAAAAGAAATCTTCAGTTCTGTTCACAGGTACAGTGATCCACCTTTGGCAATGGGATCCCATGCAAATAGGTTTATGCAATATATGGGTGCTTGCTTGGGTTTCTCCAAGTGTTCCTTCTAAACGCTTTTCTTATGAAACATGTCCTCTTGTCCTGCCAACCTCTGGTTCCCATCCTTTAATTTTTTCCTTGTGTCATATTTCTGTCTGTCCTTAGTTCCCAACCTTCCATCTCCTTATCTCTCAATAGCTGAAAAAAGAACAAAGCCTAATGTAAGGCTATTCTGATCAAAGGGCTGGGCTAAATTTGGAGCAACTTCAGATATTTGAAAATGCATTGTTTACTGCCTCTACAATGCCATCCATGTGCTCCATGCTTACAAAGTTTGATACCTAAATGGGAAGGTTCTGGGCAGCAGAGAAAATAAAAAGAGAGTACAAAGGAAATTATATTCAGAGTCACAGTTAAGATTTAGAGTCCTTTCTGTATTAAGTGGAGCAAAGATTCCTTGAAGATCATTTGAATGAACACCTTAACCTCAGTTTCCTGCTTATGGATCAGATTATTAAAAAAAACCCTTCTTATTAAAGAGCAAGACCGGCTTGGAATGCACAAGGATAACACAATCCAACATCCCCTAAATGTAGTGAGAATTTTTGCATGTGGACCTATGTCACGCACTCTGATTTCTACCATCTGCATATGTAGATGTTAGATGGCATACATGCATGAACCGAACATGTTTGTATGCCCCTAACAGAATTTCAGCTATACTATGCATGAGATACCAGTTGGTTGTCTATAATTCCCATTTCCCTTCATCATTGACCTGACGGAGTTTGGAAGCCATTGACTGAACCTGATGGAGTTTGAAGACTAAGCACATCTAGTATACAATATTAATTATTAACAGCTACATCTAGGGGCTCAGATGTAAAACATGTAATTCATACTTAAGAATTTTCCCAAGAACAGTCTGTTGCTGTTGTTGCTTTCCTATATGATTGTTATTAGTTCTTCCCATATGGATGTAGTTTAAAACTATTTTCAGAGACATGGTTATAGTGACTAGAAACCTTGCTTTCAATTGCTGAGTGGCCTCTATCCTGGAAGATACATTTTCTTAATTCCCAGACATGCAGTTATCACCTGCCATCATCATGTAAACAGTGACACCCCCCCCCCCACTTTAATCAGGGAACTTGTAGTTTTGCCAAGAACACCAGGCTGGGTTGATATGGGTCTTGGCCAATTTGCAAAGGTACTAACAACAACAATAAGGACCTGCCCTATGATAAAGTGTGTACATTTAATCAAAACTTTGTGTCCTATATATCATATATCTATAGTAGAAGGTAACTGCTATCTTTACTGAAGTTTACTGTAATATATTGGAAACCCTGTCACAAAAGGTATCTGACCTTTGCTCAGCCAGAACTAATGACTCTGCTAATTGTTTCCTATACCAGTCAATGCCTTACAATCAAAGGGATTCCAAGGATAGTAAAAAGGGAAATGCCAAGTAAATAATATATTTTATAATCTTGCTCTTATTTCTCAAATCTCAAAATGTATCTTTCCTGCCCATTCTGTATAATCTTTGACACACTTACACTGATACAGGACTAAAATATATCCTACCAAAATATACACACATATATCTTAACCATCTTCCACTAGATAGTCTTTAAAAAAACCCATCCCTAGCCTCATTTTGCTTCCTTTTTTTCCTTTGCCATTAATTTCCACTCTCTCTCTCTCCCATCCAATAACTACTTAAACCATAATTCCCTCCCATGTACCAGATTTCCTATCCCATCATTTATGTCAGCCCATCTAGTGTCTAGATGTCCTTGCCTTTATGGACCCTCATGTGGTTTCCCACTATCCTTTTCTATAATTTTATATTTTTCTTCCCCATAAGTGGACCCAAGGAGATAGGAGCCCCTCGGTAGCCTTTTGTACCCTAATCTGTATGTGTACCCCCCAACCTGTGGGGACCAGACCTCTAATATTGGGTACCCTTGTAACCACAGCCCCTCATGTACTGTATGTCTATGTATAATCCTGTTTATACTTTTGTATCACTGTAAGAAAGTCACTAACTTGTTTGTGATGATATCTGTCTGCACTTCCTTGTCCTGGGAAGATTTGTCAACATCTTGCCAAGCTTTATTTGCATTTGATTGGATTTCATCAGCTACCTCAATGGAACCCATACAACCCAGGTGACACAGAGGATAACAGGAGCCGGATGGTCCATCCTTCCTTTATGTTACTGTTTAGACAATACATGCCATTTCCCATCCCAGCATGGGGTTTCCAGTAAAGGTATAACCATGCTACTGTCTTTGGAAAGGCTATTTTTCCCAGTCATTGAACATTTATATGAACAATACTTTATGTTGGAATCTGCAAGGAAGTCTGGTGGTCGGGCCACTAGGCTTAATCAGGAACTGGAAACATAAGGGACAACAGAAGTATTGGGAGACCCATCAGTGTCATTGTACCCACACATCAGGGATATTTAATCCCATCGCCAGTCATCATCTCATTCATTGTTCTAAGACCTCCCGGACCCTCTCCAGTCATTGGACAGATGAAAATCTACATCAAAGGCAGGCAGAACTCTCCCATTGGTTGGGGCATGCCAGACTCCAGGCTTGGGCAATCATGCCAAGCCAGGTCCAGCTGAGGGTGGTGGGAATTTTGAACCTGAAAAGTGTATAAAAGTCCATGTTTTACTGTGTTATGTACCTCAGCTTATTTTGGGGGGTGGATTACAGCCACCTGGCATCACTTTAAGCTGAAATTAAATAAATACCTTGGTGGCTTCTGCTTCAACTTGGTGAGATTTAGTCTGCAATATTGTTTTCTTTTTCTCACCATGCTTAACGCATGGTGGCTTGGATTTCACTATCCACTGCCATTTTAAATTGCTCAATAAAAATCAAAACCAAAGGTGTTTTGCAAATAAGATAGTTGTCCTTTGGCCCAAAAGACTGAGTCACCTCTACAACTGAAGATCACAGACCTCTGCTCATTGAATACTAAGGGCTTATTGAATGGACATAGCTATTACAATTGCGTTTAATGCTGCCTGTAAGCTTCCTGGACGTAGACTTGTTGAAGAGTGAATATCTGGGTTATTTAGTTCAGTGTTGGTCAACTGGTGGTCCAGATATTTGTATACCATTGCTTATTTATCTCTACGTATCACCCTAGATTGCTTTTGCTGATTACAGTTGTAGCCCACAATTTTGGAGGGCAGTCAGTTGGGGAGGGCTGATCTAGATAGATATATGATCTGGATCCAAAAAGCAATTTTTATATTTATGTTTCTATTATTTTCTAATATTAATGGTATATCTACCCATGAGAGATTTATTTTGGCAGTCTAGAATTTCCCTGAGGACACCTTTCAGTTCAAGTCTCCTATATCTTTAATTGATTTTGCTTTCATGGTTATTTCATCTTTTCTTAAACAATTTTTGTGAATATCTAATGAATCACTATGTATAATTGGCAATAACTTTATGTTCCTGCCTGCCTGACTCCCTCCCTCAGCTTCCTTACAAATGGATACATAGGATGTCAGATGAGATATTTTGAGTGTCAAACTTCAAGGGCAATTTTATGGTGTTTAATAGTCTTTCCAGTGGCTAACCACAGCATCCCTTCGTTAACAAACAAGCAATCATCATTTTCATTATTATTTTTTTCTAGTCATTAAGACTGCAAATGAATTGAATGGCTTCTTAATGCCGGACTGCAGGGGCTTCTTGAGACTGTTACATTATGAAAGAAACAGATTAAAGCTTTATCTTTGTACATAGCACAGAAATGAGATACTTGAATCTAAGCAATGTGGTTTCATGCAGAACTAGTCACGCAGATAAGAGGGAAGACTAAAAATAAAAATGCATCCTTAAGAAGCTTTTGTATCACCAGTAGAAAGGGCATTTCACAGCATACCCCAGCAGTCTGAAGCAAATAATGTATGGTTTTAAACCACTGGCAAAGTAAGGAAGACTTGCAGGAAAATTACAACTTCTGTTATGATTTATGGCTTTGTACATCACTGTCAAAGCAAATGACTCTGCGAACTTTCAACTGTGCTTTATATTGTGGCTGTTCCTTACCTTCCCAACATGTTGCAGACCAAAATTGAATCTGTAACAAAATACTTCAGTGTTTTATATTTCTGGTGGTGGTTGTTGACCCCAGCTGGCAGGCCAGGCCTCCCTGGAACACTCCAATCCCTTTAACATTCAATTTTCCATTTTGACTCACCAACTCAGTAATCAACCTGCTTGTTATACTCACTGGAATCTAGGCTATTTTTGGTGACCTTCTGGTATATCGTATAGAATAATAGAATCAAAGAGTTGGAAGAGACCTCATGGGCCATCCAGTCCAACCCCCTGACAAGAAGCAGGAATATTGCGTATGGTTATCTTAAAGCAGGGCTTTCTGGGCATTAGGAAATATCAGATCTTCCACTTTCAGGAGAAGAGAGAAGAAGAGAGATCCAACTTCAGATAGACAAATTAGAACTTGCCTCAAACAAAAAACTCCCATGGCCCTAATCCCTAAAAAAAGTTGTTTGTTTTGTTTTGTTTTATTTAACATTTCTACTTTGCACCTTTTGACCTCATCACATTGACAGGGGAAAGCATGGGTGATTGTCCTTTTAGCATAGAGAAAACGCCCCTCTTATATCATCAGCAGTCTTGTGTCGACTTCTGTCTCCCTATTACACTCACACGTGGAAACTTAAGAGCTAGCAATACAACCATCGTACATGTATCACAACGTCAGTATTACATTTTTTTAAAAAATCAGGAGAAACAACAGTATCCAAAAACCAAGAGAACCCTTGCCTTGCCCCAAACCCCTTACATTAAAGGAGACTGACACCAATTTAAAACCACTTCTTTTCATGGGTGAAAATTGTTCTGCATCAGACACCATAGGATACAAGTGACAGTGATACAGGTTAAAACCATTGACTTCCATGGCATCATATTGTTCCCCATAGGATACAAAAGACAGTGATTCAGGTTAAAACCATTTCTTTCCATGGGATCCTATTGTTCTGCATCAAACCCCATAGGATACAAGAGACTCCTGATGGTTGAGCAATGAAACAGGATGGGAAACTGTGATGGTTCCCATTCCATCTGTTTTACATGGCAGTAAAACAAGATAAGAGGTAGGAGCTCTAAACATGATTGCTGTCCTGTCCAGAGTAACCTCCTTTCAGGACATTTCTGCCTCTTTTGAACCCTGGAACATGTGATGTGCTCTGTGCCTCTCCATGCTTGAAAAGAGATTTAAGTGGTCTATGAGGTGGACATTTCTCAATGTGATGAGGTCACTGGAGTTCCCTCCTTTCTGGACACTTCTGCTTCTTTTCAACCAAGGAGGGCTATGCATGACTGCCAGAAGTAGTTTAACTCACGTGATGAGCTCAGTGCCTCTCCATCCTTGAAAAGAGTCTAAATTGTCCTACGACTGGGAAATTTCTCAATGTGGTTGGGTACATCACAGGCATTCAGGGTAATTTTCCTCCCGTTGCAAAGAACTCACATACATAAACACACAAGGATATGTACAAGTATGTAAAATAACTTGATTCACCCTACACTGGAAGACTTTTTTCAGGTTGCATAGTCAAGGCTTTAAGCAAGAAGCACAGCAGGCATTTGAAAAGATGGAGTTAGTTAAAATCCAGTACCTATTTGGTCTCATATACCTATCTATGATCCAATAAAATACTTAACTGGTTGATAAGAACAGGTGTTATGTTTGCTGTGAAGTTTCAAGACCCAAATGTGGTGGCATGTACTGAAACACTTATGTGCTATAATGGAGCACACAGAATGGGAGGTAGCTGCTGGTACAATTAGTTTTAACCCAAACATTCAGCTGCACCCCAACTAGTGGTATAGAAATTTTGAATTCCTTTAGTGGGATGCATCTGAATTAAGTGAGGGTGGGGTGTCACTCCTTTTACAGAGGCTTGTGCAGCTGTAATAGACAAACATATTATAAATTATTGCAGAAATAAAATCAGTGATATTTTTATTCACAAAAGGCAAAGTAAAAGAGAGTTATGGCCTAAGTACCCATTGTGAATACTGTTTGAAGACTACTTATTGTCTTGTTAACTTGCAAGTGTTCTTTTTTGGTGTGAATTTTGTGTCTGGGATCTTCTGCTCTTTTGGAATTAAATTGTAATATAAACCTTCTTAAACTAATTTGATTGTTTAATTATGAGGGTGCTTCTTCATAGACACTATAATCCAGTTTGGAAGTAGTTTAAAATAAACTGGTTTCACTGTGCTGCACCAACACAAACGCCCTGGGAACTGGTTTGAGCCTGGCACAGTGGCCTCTATGTCTGCTGACTGTAGACTGGAACTGAACCCAGGAACAGCAACACACACAGCTAAACAACTGTGATGGTGCAATGGGTTAAACCCTTGTGCCAGCTGAACTGCTGAGCTGAAGTTTGGCAGTTCAAAACATTGCGACAGGGGTGAGCTCTCATCTGTCAGCTCCAGCTCCTCATGCAGGGACACGAGAGAAGACTCCCACAGGATGGCAAAATATTTGAGTGTCCCCTGGGCAACGTTTCTGCAGACAACCAATTCTCTTACACCAGAAGCAACTTGCAGTTTCTCAAGTAACTTCTGACACAATAAAAAGCAGGGTTTTTTTTTCTTTACCAGTCCACTGAGATGTGCTGGTAGCATTTGCTTTTAGAATCTCCTTCAAACATATCATACAACTCTATTTTGTTAGAATACAATGGTTTTGAATATGCCAGTTTCTCCAGTTTCAGGGTGCTATGCATTTCCTTAGATTTTGGAATTACTTCTGAAAATCTTGTAGTTCTCCCAAGTCTTCCTGTTACCTCTTGTGCATGTATTAGGTGTGCCTGAAGAAGCTGTTATTTGGAAATTCTTACGTGAACTAACATTATATTTAATTCCCGAAGCAATATATGTTGAGGAATGTATGAGTAGTATACCTTGCAAGCAGAATAATTAGTATTCACAAGCAGAAGGTGAGTGAAAACCAGTTTCACATCATCAGTCCAGAAAAACAATGGATAAGCAACGTGGGCTTAGTCTTCTTTAGTTAAAAATGAATAAGGTTTATTTACAAATACTAAAAGTACTTATAATGTGGCATCTCATGGTGATAGTCTCTCAAATAAATTATCTTTAAATATAGAAGAAAGACAGAAATGTATAAAATGAGAGAAGAGCAAACTCATGGCGGTTCTAGGCCAACCACTTCTCACAGGACCAATCACAGTAGTGAATATCTTTTTTGAATATGGGATGTTTTAGAGCACCATTCATCTGGCCCCTTCAGATGTGGAAGGGAGTCTCGATGGTGATGAGTACCATCCCATGTCCCCAAGCCTTTCAAGCCTGGGGAACATGGGATGGCTGTGTAAACAGTTGAGGCAGTTCTGCCTTGAAACCAGTCCAATTGTTTATATGGGCCCAAAGTTGCAATTTGCTCTAGGTTCTGGGGGAGAAAATTATTCAACACACATTTATATTAGTGTAATTCAAGGCCACATTAAGCAGCATTACCCCACATTAATTAAGTTCTGTGTGTCATTTAGCTATCATGGAGCTGAGAACAAAGATCTAAAATGGAATTTGAGAAAGACACATAACTGATAGGATGTCAAGAAATAGCTCTGATTGTTCTAGCTGCATATTTTTGCTATTAGGTAAATGTAAAGCTTGTCCCCTGACATGAAGTCAAGTCGTGTCTGACTCTGAGGTTTGGTGCTCATCTCTATTTCTAAGCCAAAAGGCCAGCATTGTCGATACACACCTCCAAGGTCATGTGGTCGGCATGACTGCATGCAGTGCTGTTACCTTCCGGCTGGAATGGTACCTATTGATCTACTCACATTTGCATGTTTTCAAACTGCTAGGTTGGCAAAAGCTAGGGCTGACAGTGGAAGCTCATACCACTCCCTGGATTTGAACCTGCAACCTTTTGGTCAACAAGCTCAGCAGCTCAGTAGTGTAACCCACTGCACCACCCGGGGCTCCCTATTTTTGCTCTTAGGTAATGCTAATTTGGTAATGCAAATTGCCTGTGTATCTACATGCTGAGAGCCTGTGTTCATCTTTAATTGCTCAAAATATCCCCTTCTCACCCATGTTGGCCCACATTGGTTCTTCAAAGCCACTTACATTAAACTTGCTCTACAACATCTGACTATAAAGGTTTATGAACCCTTACATAAGCTTATGGACAGGCATCCATAAGCTTATGTATTTGGGGGGGGGGGTCAAAATAAACAAGCACTGGCCATGACAGTTGCCTGTTTTTCTCTTCCTGTAAATATGTCCCTTGTGGGAGGATTGAGAGATGACAGAGTTGATTGGCCCGCCCTTTGTACTTAATGGTCAGTGTAGATCTGCCTCTAGACTTGCAGGCTAATGGAGAAGAAATAGGAAATAACATGAAAATGTGTCATGGCTAAATTCTTAGATGCAAACTGGAAACTATCGAGTACTGCATTTAGATTATTTCCCCATCTTTGCCTTCTATGTCCTAACAAGGAGATTTTGCATACATACAGACATCCACATACACACACACATAGTCTGGGGCCCACTTTTTTCCAGACTCTACGTCTAGTTCCTGCTTCCCTTCTATTATTAGGGTTGGACACTTTTGAAAAAGACATTTTTGAAATATTTTGTATTTCATTCATTTTTGTACACACTCCACATATTCTCTATATGGATACATTTATGCTGTGACGTCCCTCCTACATCCTTTTCAAAAGTACATGTTTTCCAAGGATATTGTTCATATATGTACATTTTAGCAGATGTATTTCCACCTCTCCTGGACTGTACGAATTTTGAAAGCAAGAGATACATCTCTTCTGCATCTGGTCTGCATTGTCAAGAAGTGAGAAAATCTGCATAAAAAAGGCACCAAACAAATATTTCATGGATCAGTATTACCAACACCAAAATAAAACCACTGGAATTTGGATTTTGCTCCACTTGTACAATAAGTGATTTGAAACTTACATTATATCTCTTGTATTATTATAATTCTATCATTGTATTATCCAGACACAACAGGCTCTCAGCTCAGGGATAAGAATGACTAGAAAAGGAATTAGGTAAAAAAAAATTTATTACCGCAAAGTTCCCATTTTGCCTATATTATAATTAACATTTACACTAATTATCTGAACAAGGCTTGAGCATTGAGTGTTCTACTAAACTGAACGAAACCCACCTGCCATGTTCTGTGGTTTACTTGGTGTTTGACCGCTTCTGCAAAATCCATTCCCTAATGGGCTTGCTATCACACACCACCATCTGGTTTTAAATCTTGGTGATTCCAAAAGCAACTGTTCAGAAATCCCATGCTAGAATGAAAACATTGAGTGAAAATCCCCAGACTATGGGGCTTGGGAATGAAGCATTATTGTCTTTTTGTAGCCAAGAGAGTATCTTTCATGTCTGAATTTGGGATAGCACTCTCCTAATCCCTGCAGTGCATCTTACTTCTGTTATACACCTTGACCTTTAAGTCATTTTCCTCCCAAGAAATCAGGAGGCCCTTCAGTTCAAATCTCTCCTATTAGTGCCCCCGAGAGGTGGCACATATCTAGTCAGGTCATGTGTATGTGAGGGTATGAACAAGCTACTACCGTTCGTGCCTGTCTGCTTACTGTTGAAAAAGGATTGAGCACCATCAACCCCTCCACACACTCCTGTGGCCTCTAGGGTGCTTTTGAAAAAGACAAGGAAAAACACTTAAGTGCTGATGGGGGTTTCCTATACATAATTCATCAGCTTCTCTCTCCTTATGCTGTTATCTCTGAACTCTTATGGAATGCCCTTTTTCATCAGTCTTGAATTATTTTTGAAAAGGTGGAGGAAGTGGGGAAGAGCACATTTGTCATAGCTGTTTCTTTCTCTCTCTCCTACCTGAATCTTACTTTAATCTTCCAGACTCCTTTTTTTGGAGGGGGTGGATGACAGAGTAGGAGGGGGTGAGTTGGATGTTATATTCAATCTCTTTTCTTCTCTCTCTTGTCTTTTCACACCTCTTATCAATATCACCATTATATAAAAGGAGAATGTTATTGGTAAGACCTTGGTGTGTTACTCATGTTGCTTTTAAGATCACACTTCAGCAGACCTTGGCTTTTTGCACTTCCTTGCTCAATTAATTTGGATTAGATTTTAGGTCTCTCTCTCTCTCTCTTTCCCTTCCCATCCTTTTTGTGTGTGTATATGTGTGTGGTCTGAAGGGCAAGAAGTAACTCTCATATGAAGAAAGGTTCCAATTGTTTTTTGTTTTGTTTTTTAAAGGTGAGGAAATGAATACATACCTGAAGTACTTTAAATTAAACAATATGCAGAAAAAATGGAGAGAAGCATTTCTTACACTGGTTTAGAATACTGTTAATTTCCCAATTAGATTGCTGCAATGTCTTCTCTACAGGGCTGCCCTTGAAATTGAGGGTTGCATCTACACTGTAGAATAAATAGTTTGACAGCATTCTAGCTCAATGCTATGGAATGTTGGTAGTTATATTCTGGAGAGGCTCCAGCACTATTTGGGAGAGAAGGATAACGACCTTGTAAAACTGCAATTACCATGATCCCATAATTGATCCATAGTAGTTAGAGTGCTGTCAAACTGCATTTATTGTACAGTGTAGATCAGGCATGGGCAAACTACCACTCATGAGCCAGATGCAACCCGTTGGACTTTTTCTTCTGGCCTTGCAGTCACACATAGCTACCAGAGATTTCCCAAGAGCCCTGCGCAGCTGTGTGTGAAACTATCCCCCCTCCCTCTCTCATGCCAACCACCCCCCAGCCTCCCCCTCACATACACATGCCAATCACCCTCGGCCTTTCCCTTCCTGTTCTGACCCTCAGCCTCCCCCCTCCACACACATGCCAACTACCACTATCCAACCTCCTGGCCTCCTCCCTCCCCTCCCCTCCTGGCCCACAATGCACCTCCAATGTGAAAAAGTTTGCCCTTGCTTGGTGTAGATGTACCTGAGTCAGGGTCTGCAGCTAGTGTTCTAAATAGCAGCAAGATTTAAAACAACACTGCTTTTAGAGGAACTGTGCTGGCTTACTAATATGTTTTTGGTCTGAATTTAAGACCAGATTCAGGTTACCAATGGTGCCTAAATGGCCTGTGATAATTGAAAGAATTCCATTTCTTTTACATGCCTGCCAAGAACATAAAACTCCAAAAAATATTCCAAAAAAGTCTGCCCTTTCTGACTCATGGGATATTGTGTGGGATCATGAGAGGAGAAGAGCTTTGCTGTGTGGCTCAAGTTATGGAGCACCCTTACCATAGAGGCCTTTGAAGATTGATTCATTCCCACACCAATATAAAAAGGTGCTTTAAAAATCAGTAATTCTAATGATGGTGCTCAGATCTGTATAATTACATGGTTTTCCACAGTTTTAAATTGTTCTATTTGGTTTTAGACTCTTTATATTGTTAGGTTCGTATTACTGACTTTAATTTATTCTGGGATCTTGGGGCATAAGGTGGGGAAGAAATATTTTAATAAGTAAATAAAGCTGGAGCAATTCACTGTAGCTGAGTAGAAGGAAATTTAACACCAATAAAAGGGAGGGCTTCTTTAACAATGCATAATTAAACTGTAATTGTAACCACAAAGAAGTAGTAATAGTTGCCAACTTGGACACCTTTCAAAAAGGATTAGATAAATAAATGAAAAGTAAAGACATCAATAGCTGTTATTTGGCATGACTGTATATCATCTCTACTATCAGGGAGAATATGTCTCTGTATATCATTTGCTGAAGAAAGGAAGATAAGAAGGGACAATTCCATTTTGGCAGTGTGAAGGTAAATGATGTAATTGATAAGTTTGTTCTTAGAGGAAACAAAAACATTTAGAATTGGCATCCCACTATAAGAAAATCTGAAAACTGTGCAACTTTTCAGTTTAAGACTGATTCCTTGCCTGGTGTTTTTGCACAAAAAATATAATTTTCTGTACAGGAAAAAATATAAATATTCTTTTTTTCCTGTACCAAATTTTTGCATCCTATTTGTTATGTGAAAAAAGTTGGATTTTCTACATTTTAAATCCTGGATTGTGAAGATGCTCACCATTCCAAGATTCTCCTTGTCAGATGAAGCATCTGCATGGGATTTAAAATGGGGCATTACAGAATGGTTTCATCTTCCTCTCTCCTTTTTGTATGAACTGAGCCCAGTAACAAGAAACAATGTTCTGATTTCACTTTGTAAATACAAATCAATAGGAAGGAGATTGTGAACATAAAAAAAACACACCAAATTTCATTCAATGGACTGGGCAAGCTTGAACTTAATTGCTGGTTTTCTGTACTATTGATTTCCTGGTAAGCTTCTGATCCAGCACTGTGACATGATTTTTGCCAAGTTAATTTCAATTACTCTTCTTCCGAAGCACCGAAGTTTTATTAGGGCAATCCTTCTTCAACATGGCAGGAAAGGTACACAGTATATCTTTGTGGCAGTGGAATTAAACTTAACCCAAGAAGAATGAAGTGCTGTCCTTTTTGCCCAAACACACTCATTAATGGACTATTGCTACTAGGCTGAAAAAAGAGGAATCGTTTGAACTGTAAGAAAAGTGACTGGTGCACCAAGTACTGCAGTGCATTAGCTGGGAAATAAGGCTCATCGAGGTCAAGACAAGTAGTTCATTGAGTTTATTAAAGTGTCAGACTAAGTTACAGTGGAATATAGAATCAAATATAGAATATGTTTTTGTTTATTTATTTATTTATTTTTGACATTTATATGTCGTCCTTTCACCCTGAAGGGGACTCAGAGCAACTTACAAGGTATATATTACATACAATATATTATATTATTAGCATAGTACAATATCGGCATTAAACGTTGCTATATTGCACCATACCACTATATCATAATATTATTAGTAATATTGTTGTTCATTCGTTCAGTCGTCTCCGACTCTTCGTGACCTCATGGACCAGCCCACGCCAGAGCTCCCTGTCGGCCGTCACCACCCCCAGCTCCTTCAAGGTCAGTCCAGTCACTTCAAGGATGCCATCCATCCATCTTGACCTTGGTCGGCCCCTCTTCCTTTTGCCTTCCACTTTCCCCAGCATAATTGTCTTCTCTAGGCTTTACTGTCTCCTCATGATGTGGCCAAAGTACTTCAACTTTGTCTCTAGTATCCTTCCCCAAGAGCAGTCAGGCTTTATTTCCTGAAGTATGGACTGGTTGGATCTTCTCGGACCAAGGCACTTTCAGAACTTTCCTCCAACACCACAGTTGAAAAGCATCTATCTTCCTTCGCTCAGCCATCCCTATGGTCCAGCTCTCACATCGATAGGTGTACTAGGGAATACCATGGCTTTGACTAGGCGGATCTTTGTTGCCAGTCTGATGTCTCTACTCTTTACTATTTTATCGAGATTGGACATTGCTCTCCTCCCAAGAAGTAAGTTCAATATTGTCCCCCATGTTGTTTAACATCTACATGAAGCCGTTGGGAGAGATCATCCGGAGTTTCGGGGTGCGGTGTTATCTGTACGCAGATGATGTCCAACTCTGTCACTCCTTTCCACCTACTACTAAGGAGGCTGTCCAGGTCCTGAACCGGTGCTTGGCCGCTGTGTCGGACTGGATGAGGGTGAACAAATTGAAACTCAATCCAGACAAGACAGAGGTACTCCTGGTCAGTCGGAAGGCCGAACAGGGTATAGGGTTACAGCCTGTGCTAGACGGGGTCGCACTCCCCCTAAAGGCACAGGTTCGCAGCTTGGGTGTGACTCTGGATTCTTCGCTAAGCTTGGAACCCCAAGTTTCAGCGGTGTCCAGAGGAGCATTTGCACAGCTTCGGCTCGTGCGCCAGTTGCGCCCGTATCTTGGGAAGTCGGACTTGGCCACGGTAGTCCACGCTCTTGTCACATCCCGTATAGATTACTGCAACGCGCTCTACGTGGGGTTGCCCGTGAAGACTGCCCGGAAGCTTCAGATGGTCCAGCATTCGGCAGCCAGGTTGCTAACGGGAGCGGCACTCAGGGAGCACACCACTCCTCTGTTGAGCCAGCTCCACTGGCTGCCAATTTGCTACCGGGCACAATTCAAGGTGCTGGCTTTAGCCTATAAAGCCCTACACGGTTCCGGCCCCACTTACCTCTCCGAACGCATCTCCGCCTACGAACCGGCGAGGATGCTAAGATCGTCCGGGGAGGCCCTGCTCTCGGTCCCGCCAGCATCACAAGTGCGGCTGGCGGGGGCGAGGGACAGGGCCTTCTCGGTGGTGGCCCCCCGGCTATGGAATGCCCTACCAGCGGACATCAGGCAGGCCCCTTCGTTATTGGCGTTTAGGAGGAGGGTTAAGACGTGGCTCTTCGAACAGGCGTTCGGATAAGTATGCAATAACATCTAACTCAGGAATGACGGCATATTGAACAAGGAATGATAATACGACTGTGAGAACAGGATCTGATTCTAATTAGGCGCGATGATTTTATGTGTATTGTCTGTGTATGTCTGTCATATAGATTGTTTAGTGTGGCACATTTTATTGTAAACTGCTTTGAGTCGCCTTTTCAGGCTGATATATGCGGTATACAAAAGAAGTAAATAAATAAATAATAAATAAATAAATAAGCGTCTTCTGATTTCCTGGCCACAGTCTGCAGTAATCTTTGCATCTAGAAATACAAAATCTGTCACTGCCTCCACGTTTTCTCCCTCTATTTCCAGTTGTCAATCATTCTTGTTGCCATAATCTTGGTTTTTTTGATGTTTAGCTGCAACCCAGCTTTTGCGCTTTCTTCTTTCACCTTGATTAGAAGGCTCCTCAGCTCCTCCTCGCTTTCGGCCATCAGAGTGGTATCATCTGCATATCTGAGGTTGTTAATGTTTCTTCCAGCAATTTTCACCCCAGCTTGCATTCATCCAGCCCCGCACATCGCATGATGTGTTCTGCATACAAGTTAAAAGGTTGGGTGAGAGGATGCAGCCTTGCCGTACGCCTTTCCCAATCTTGAACCAGTCTGTTGTTCCCTGGTCAGTTCTTACTGTTGCTACTTGGTCCTTGTACAGATTCCTCAGGAGAGAGACAAGGTGGCTTGGGATGCCCATCCCACTAAGAACTTGCCACAATTTATTATGATCCACACAGTCAAAGGCTTTAGAGTAGTCAATGAAGCAGAAGTAGATGTTTGGCTGCAAAGGATGTAGTCAATCTGATTTCGGTGTTGACCATTCGGATATTGGCAATCTGGTCTCTCGTTCCTCTGCCTTTTCTAAACCCAGCTTGAACATCTGGCCACTCTTGCTCCATGTCTTGCTGGAGTCTTCCTTGCAGGATCTTGAGCATTACCTTACTGGCATGATGAGAAAGAAGGGCCACTGTACGGAAGTCTGAGCAGTCTTTTGCATTTCCCTTTTCTGGTATGGGGATATAAGTTGATTTTTTCCAGTCTGATGGCCATTCTTGTGTTTTCCATATTTGCTGGCATATGGCATGCATCACCTTGACAGCATCATCTTTTAAGATTTTAAACAGTTCAGCTGGGATCCCGTCATCTCCTGCTGCCTTGTTGTTAGCAATGCTTTTTAAGGCCCATTCAACCTCACTCCTCAGGATGTCTGGTTCTAATTCATTCACCACACCGTCAAAACTATCCTCAATATTATTATCCTTCCTATACAGATCTTCTGTATAGTCTCTCCACCTTCTCTTGATCTCTTCAGCTTCTGTTAGGTCCCTGCCATCTTTGTTTCTTATCATACCAATTTTTGCCTGAAATTTACCTCCAATGTTTCTAATTTTCTGGAAGAGGTCTCTTGTCCTTCCTATTCTGTTGTCTTCTTCCACTTCCATGCATTGCTTATTTAAAAATAGTTCCTTATCTCTTCTGGCTAACTTCTCTGGAATTGTGCATTTAACTGGGCATATCTCCCCTTATCACAGTTTCCTTTTGCTTTCCTTTCCTTTTGCTTTCCTCCTTTCTTGGGCTACTTCCAGTGTCTCAGCAGACAACCATTTTGCCTTCTTGGTTTTCTTTTTTTGGGACGTACTTTGTTGCCGCCTCCTGAACAATGTCTCGGACTTCTGTCCATAGTTCTTCTGGGACTCTGTTTACTAAATCTAGTCCTTCAAATCTGTTCTTCACTTCCACTGTATATTCGCTAGGAATGTTAGTGAGATCATATCTAACTGGTCTGTGTGTTTTCCCTGATCTCTTTAGTCTTATTCTAAATTGAGCAATAAGAAGTTCGTGATCTGAACTACAGTCAGCCCCAGGTCTTGTTTTCACTGACTGGATGGATGTCCGCCACCTTTGGCTGCAAAGGATGTAGTCAATCTGATTTCGGTGTTGACCATCTGGTGAGGTCCATGTATAAAGCCGTCTTTTAGGTTGTTGGAAGAGAGTATTCGTTATACACAGCGAGTTTTCCTGGCAAAATTATATCAGCCTGCGTCCCGCTTCATTTTGTTCTCCCAGACCATGCTTGCCTGTGATCCCTGTTGTCATTTGACTTCCCACCTTGGCATTCCAGTCTCCTGTAATGAAAATAATGTCTCTTTTTGGTGTATTATCCAGTAGGTCCTGCAGATCCTCATAGAACTGATCTCCTTTTGCTTCTTCAGCAGCTGTGGTTGGGGCGTATATTTGGATCACTGTAATGTTGAAAGGCTTTCCTTGCACTCGAATTGAGATCATTCTGTCATTTTTTGGGTTGTATCCAAGCACCGCTTTAGCGAATTTCTTATTAAATATGAAGGCTACTCCATTTCTTCGATGTTCCTCTTGTCCGCAGTAGTAGATCTGGTGGTCATCTGATGTGAAGTGGCCCATTCCAGTCCATTTCAGTTTGCTGACCCCCAGAATGTCTATCTTTAGTCTTGACATCTCACCAATAACAACATCCAGTTTGCCCTGGCTCATATATCTACATCCCAGGTTCCTATGTTGTCTTGATCTTTAGAGCATCGGATTCGTTGTTCACCTCCAGTACCCTCGGCCGCTAGCCTTCCTTTCGGCTTTGAGCTAGCTGCGTCATCACATCTGGGGCTAGTTGAACTTATCCTCTGCTCCTCCCCAGTAGCATTTTGGCCATCTTCCGACCTGGGAGTCCCATCTTCCGATGGCATACCGACATATCTCTGGTTGTACTGGTCCATTTAGTTTTCTTGGCAAGGATACTGGAGTGGTTTGCCCTTGCCTTCCCCAGGGATCACGCTTGGTCTGACCTCTCTGCCACAACCGTCCCGTCTTGGGTGTCCCTTCACGGTTTCGCTCATGACATCATTGAGGTGCTCAAGCTCCAGCGCCCCGACAAGGCGGTGATCCGTAATATTACATGTAATATAAGTACATAAATATAATATCTTATTATTATTGTTATTACATTATAATATTATAAATATTATATGTATATACAATATATTATATTATATTATATTTATTATTAGAATAGCATAGGAGACAAGGTATAACTGAATAGATATATAAACAATAATATATTTTCTAGTTATTTTTTTTTAGAAAATTTTCTATTTTCTGGTTAGGTGATGTCATGACACATCAAAAAAGACAGGAGATGTCATAACAAATTGGGAAGAAAGGAACTCCATCTTATACATAGAAAGGCAAAACAACACACAAGACTCAAAGATTTCACCTCATACAAAGGCATATTTTGTGCTTTCATGCTATGAGGAGGCAGCCGGTTGCAGTAAGTCTCAGGAAAAGTAAATGACTTTGTCAGACCACATTTGGAATACTTAATTCTATACACCACAATTCAAAAAGGATATTGGCAATTTGGGACATGTCTAAAGAAGGGTAATTGTTACATTTTGAAATCATGAATTGCTTCCCTCTTTGTCTTTGTATGTCCTGCACTCCAAGATCAAAAGATGATTGTACACTTCACCTTCAGTTTCCACTGAAGTTAGTTTCCAAGAGAATCCTGTGGATACCAAAATTCAATTTCAATAAGATACAATACATGCCAGGAACTACCAACCAATCTCTCTCTTATGTCATCTATATAAAATATATGAGAGGATGCTATTAAATCAACTAGGACCTGTTGTTGAACCCCAGCTTATTGTACAACCATCAAGTTACAGACCAAGGAAAAACTGTACATATTCTTATTCTGGCTGATTATATCGAGGAAGGATATGAGAAAGGTTGCATTACGGGGATGGTTTTTGTGGACCTTACAGCAGCCTATGACACTGTGCAACATAGAAAAATGCTGCATAAAGTCCTCCATATTACCTGGGACTATTATCTTACAAAAACTGTACAGACCCTACTAGAAAAGTGCAGCTTCTATGTGGAGTTTCAAGGCAGGAAAAGTAGATGGAAAAGACAAAAGAATGGTTTACCTCAAGGAAGAATTTTTGCAGCTTCCATTCACAAAGAGCTTTCTATATGCTGCTGTCCTTGACCTAACGACACAACCAAAAGACTTTGAAACAGTCAAAAACCAACTTACTAATGCCCTGAAAGATCTCTCCTGTTACTTCAAAGGTAACCACTTGCAGCCTTAACCTGCCAAGACACAAGTGTGTGTTTTCTACCTACACAATCACAAAGCCAACAGGAAATTGAAAGTTACCTGGTGAGACCAAGAGCTCAAACACTGTTCCCATCCTAAATATCTTGGTGTCGCCTTAGATTGAACTCTAACATTTAGGAAACACTGTATGAACTCCAAGCACAAAGTAGCTCAATGCAATAAAATCCTGCTTATTGGAAGTGCATGGGGTGTAGACCCAAAATTAATAAGAACATCAGCCCTGGCCTTGTCTTACTCAACTGCTGTGTATGCCTGCCCAGTTTGGTACAAGTCTGCACATGTGAAGCAGCTGAATATACTGTTGAACAAAAACATGTAGAAATCACAGGATGTCTCAAACCTACACCTGGCTAACTTATAGTGTTGATAGACACTATAAGTTAGCCAGCAGTGCTTCCCCCCCCCTCCCCGATGTGCAATGGGAAGTTGCTGCTAACTATGAGAGAAATAAGGTTGAACACTGAAAGCCATCCATTGCATGGCTATCAACCTCTTCCCAATAGAGTCAAATCAAGGAAAAGTTTCATGAAAACCACCTCTCCTCTTAATGTTCCTCCAGCAACAGCAAGAATATCCCTGTGGGCAGAAAAATGGGCCATTCCAACTGGATGTCCCCCTCACGAGGGCCTGTGTGAAGAACCCTTACTTTTAGCAGCCAGAATGTGGGCTTAGCAAAGCCTCTCAGCCTGAACAGTTAGAATGTGGGCCTAGCGAAGCTCTGGAAGCCATCTTAGGTTAGGGAAATGGGGAGATGCCATCTTAGGTCAGGTCTTCTTAGAGGGGGCGTGTCCTAGCCAGTAAGCAGAGAGTAGATGGCCAGGATTGGTTAGGAATAGGGGCAGAGCCTAATATTCAAATAGAGGAAAGAAGTGTAATTTTTTGAATTTGAGGCTTGAGTTTTGGCAGTTGGGATTTGTCAGTTGGAAGTTAGGTAGTCGGTTGGTGTTCACTGTTGGATAGTGCTAGATAGGAGAATTGGGTTAATATTTTGTAGTATTCAAGGGCTAGAGGAATTAGCCAGGAATACTGACAGTGGGAACAGGACTTATGGTCTGTTTCTTTTATTCCCGAGGAAGGCTAGGCCAAGGTTGTTTGGCTAGATTCCAGAAAGTGGGAATTTGGTTTGGAATTATCATCAGAGATTAGTTTCCTGAGATAATCTCCTGTTTTGTTAACTCTAGATTTGAATCCAGTACCCATCTAAGAATTGTACATCAAATGTAACCAAAAGCTTTTGTGCCATTCACTTACAGAAACCATTATGCATTTGTACCAGAAGAGTTTAAGCCTGTTAAATAAACGTTTATTATAGTTAACACATTACAACAGCCTGTGTGTGAACATCATTGGTATTTAAACCCTCTGAGGAAAATAAACAACATAATAACACAGAAGGGTGTTACTAAGTATCCTTTCCACACATATAACTCAGCCTGAATACTAAGAAAAGGTGGCAGCGTACCCCAATTGAAAAAACGGTTACAGAACCTCTCAGTTCAGATGTCATTCAAATATAGCTATTCACAGTTATATCTTTCCCTGTCTGATAAATTCAACATTATTTAAAATCTTCTCTATTTCTTTAGTACTCGGCCTTCCTTCCTCCCTTAGTGTGATCCTTTCTGGGATAAACATTATAGCCTGTCTCCAGGGGCAAACCAAGAATGGGCAACTTGGAGGTCCCTGAACACACTCAGAAGTGCAGTGGGCAAATCAAAAGAAAACCTGGCAAAATGGCACTACCTAAAAGAATCCTCCGCCTGGTGCAACTGTGGAGCAGAACAGACAACTCCACACCTGTATGCTTGCCCACAATACCCTGCCTCATGCAAAAAGAAAGAACTGTTTAAAGCTACAGACAGTGTGGTTGCTGTTGCCCATTTTTGGTCTGAAATTATTTAGCCACTTGTGCTCCCTCTATTTTATCAGTTTTATACTTATTTCATTTATGCAATGCCTTTGACGTGAAGTAAATAAATCTGTTTATCAGAGGACATATTTTCCCCTGCTTTTGCATGTTGCATTTAGTGTGTTTTCTGTTGTGATTGCCAAAGTCTTCAGTTCTGATTTTAATTGGCATGAATTAAATGAATTTGTTGATTGTTTTTATTATTGTGATGACACCGAATGGTGCTTGCTATGAAGCTGCCCTGAGTCCCCCTTTGGGGGTGAGACAGTGGGAACAAGTATATTAAATAAATAAATAAATAAATAAATAAATAAATAAATAAATGTTTAATGGGTAGTTTGATTCTGAGAACCTAGTTGATTTTGACCCAGGGCTGTTTCACTTTGATCCCTTGCTTCTTTCATAAGAACACTACATAAGTTATTCCCTATTGATCTAGACCAGGAGTCCCAAAACTGAGGCCCTTCCATGCACATTGCAGACCAAGAAGCTGATAACCCTCAGCAGATGTGACATTGAGAGAAGTCTGGTAGATGCTTGGAATGAGAAGATTTTGTTTCAGTTCTTATAGTTCATACTTACTTTATCTTAAGTAGAATATAATCCTTCCATGCTTTTCTAACTATTCACAGAAGATGAGAAGTCCCTGTCCTCATTCAAGGTTAATTGCTGCATAAAATTTTAAATGGAGTGTGCTGCAAAATGTTTTGATTTGTAGGCACACCTGATGAAAACAGCCATTTAAATGCCAAATCTCTACTCCAGTTGCTGCATAAACCAATTGCCTTAATTTCTTGGTGATTTAGAATGTTTTTGGATCTCTCTCTTTCTTTCTCTCCTCTCTCCCTCCCTCTCTGGCTTTATAATTTATTCTTCACTGCTAGATATAGCACAACATTCGGAGAGCGAGATATCAAAGCAAACCATTCACTTAGATCTTCCATGCGTATGCTGTGACAAGCATACATCTGAGACATGAAAGGGCAAACTCCCTTCTTTTCTCTTCACTTTCTTTTCTTTTCTTTTTTTAATGAAAAGCTTTACAAGGAGGATTGTAGTAATGATCAGTGGGATAGAATGTAATACTTAAAGGTGCAAATGAATGAATAAGTGATACTAATGCGAACAATGATGGGCAGAATTCACCAGGAACTTCTGAGCAACTCCAGTTGACATGAATAAGAGGTGAACTACACATCACATGTAAAAGAAAGCACTCAGGTAAAAAGAACTTAAGGACAGATAAACAGCACAGAAATAGGAATGTTGTTCCTTAACTACAATTTCTCACTTTATATAATAGTTCCTTCCCTACAGTGGTTTTCAATACACCAGGCCAATTTGAAATTGGAAATAACATATTAGCTGAACTTAGTTGATCCTGTTTCATTCTTTTTGTCATGCGTGATGCCCATCTTAGTCACTGGTCTATTGTAGTCCCTTTACCAAAGGTGTTACATCAGTGGTAACAGATATACCTCTGCAGTGTTCCAATATTTAGGACTTCATCCATGGCACTGTTCAAAATGTGCTATTCTAGGTACCCTTCTTCCAAAATGTAAAATTACAAAATGGCATATCCAGTGTACATGGGGGTATCCTATACCAGTCATGGACTATTGCATCTAGCAGTTGTTAAGACTGCCATGATGCCCACTTTCACTTAAAAGTATAACTTATTGCACTTCACTTATCAAATATATATTTCCACTGGCATTTTGTTTTTGGCATAATAGATGCTCTTCCTAGGTTGAGTGTGCAGTATGGGAAAAGTCCCCATGACTAAAGTTATAAACATTTATGCAGTTATACAGTCTGGTGGGAAGGTTTTGCATGCCCAAGGCAGGTTTTGCAACTGTCACTTTTTCCACAAAGGTGAGGTTAATCTTGTATGTCCAAAAGGATTAGATAACCTCTCCCCCCTCATTGTATCCTTGTTATCTCAAAGTAGGCTTTAAATTGTGGCAAATCTGACACATCTTAATCAAATATAAACTTCTCAGTTGGAGATTGTAAGAATCTATGTCACGTAATGTAATCTTATATAGCTCACTGAAAAGTGTATAAAACCTGGCAACTTTACCCAAGAAGAAGGAATCTGACACAATACAGTGGTATGAGTGCTAGATTAGATCTTCAGGAATCCAATGCTTTAATCCCTACTTGGCCATCGCCCACTGAATGATCTTAGCCAATTCATATTCTTCCATCCACAGAGGGAAACAAAGACAAATATCTGAATCAATTATGTCAAGAAAACTCTATGGTAGAGTCACCATAGATCAGAGTCAACATAATGGTACATAATAGCAACACAACAGTACAAACAACTGGGAATAGTTAAAATTGTCGTTGACAAGAAAAACATTAAAAGTAATCACCATCATCATTATTTATATAGTGCACATGGTGATTCCCATCCTCCTTCCTGATTGAATGGGCATCCCATTTTGATGTTAGCAAAGGCATGTGCAACATCCAGAAGCTTATACTGAGATTTGTGACTGGCTAGGAACAATAGTGGAGGACATAAAATGCATCCACCCAGCAGAGTTGGTACAGGCCTGGGCTATCTGAACCATGGTCCCAAATTCAGATAGATTCAGGGCTGCTCCAGGACATATTTACACAGATCTAAATTGTTGCTGTGAATCCCTATGCGGAAAAAGACCAGATAATAATAATAATAATAATAATAATAATAATAATAATAATAATAATAATAACGCACTATAAATGGCCAAACAATTCAATGAGATGCTGCAAACTGGAAACATCAGCAAATGGATAACAACTGGGAAGACATATTTGATACAGAAAGATCCAGAAAAGGGGATAATATCAAGAAACTACAGGCCAATAACATGTCTGCCTAAAATGTTCAAACTGCTGACAGGAATAATAGCTGATCAAATCCAGGATTACTTGGAGGAAAATAACATCTGGCCAGTAGAACAAAAAGGCAATAAAAGAAGAAGTAGGGGCATGAAAGATCAGCTTCTAATTGACAGAGATACTGGAGAATTGCAAAAGCCGCAAAACAAACCTCTATACAACTTGGATTGACTACAAAAATGCATTTGACTCACTGCCACATTGTTGGATTATCAAATGTCTAGATGTCATTGGGATTTGTGTAAATATTAGAAAGTTCATTAAAAAAGCAATGAAACAATGGAAAACTGAGTAGTTTGTGGGCAACGAAAGCTATGGAAGTGTTAACATCAAGAGAGGAATTTTCCAAGGCGACTCACTGTCACCACTGCTGTTCATTATTGCACTGATCCCACTGTCAGTAATTCTACAGAAAACAAACCTTGGCTACCAAACAACAAGAAATTCACCAAAATTTTCTCACTTACTGTACATGGCTGATCTAAGACTTTACGGATAATCAGAAACTGAAATCGAGTCACTGACCAACACAGTCAGAATCTTCAGCAATGACATTAGTATGGAGTTCGGCCGAGACAAATGTGCCACAGTGGCATTAAAGAAAGGGAAAATTACACACAGCGAGGGCATAGAGATGCCAAGCGGACAAACAAATTGTAAACAAATGGTAGAAGAAGATAAGCATGCACTGGCAGATTATGTGAAAGGCAGTCAAGAACCAACATTGAGGGAAGTCAATAGTAGTAAACTGCTTCAAGTGAAAAAGACAAAGAGCGAATATCGTAAAAACACAATCCAGAGCAGAAGAGAAAACTGGCAAAAGAAGGCACTCCATGGACAGTTTCTGGGAAAAATTGAGAGCCAAATTGACAAAGAAAAAACATGGCTGGGGCTCACAAATGGAACTCTGAAAAAGGAGCTGGAGGGCCTCATTCTGGCAGCCCAAGAACAAGCCATTCGAACCAATGCCATCAAAGCCAGAATTGAAAAGTCGACAACAGATCCCAAATGTAGACTCTGCAAGGAAGCAGATGAAACAATACATCACATCCTCAGCTGCTGCAAGAAGATCACACAAACAGACTACAAGCAGAGGCATAACATCATTGCTCAGATGATTCATTAGAGCTTGTGCCACAAATACCATCTGCCTGCAACAAAAAAACTGGTGGGATCACAAGCCAGAAAAAGATACAGAGATTGAACACGTCAAGCTACTCTGAGACTTCCGAATTCAGACAGTTTTGGAGCACAATACTCCTGAACTCACGATTGTGTTAAAAAACAAAGTATGGATCGTCGATGTTTCAATCCCAGGTGACAGCGAAATTGAAGAGAAACAACTGGAAAAGCTGACACAATATGAGGATTTAAAGATTGAACTGCAAAGACTCTGGCACAAGCCATTAAAGGTGGTCTCAGTGGTGATCGGCACACTGGGTGCAGTGCCTAAAGACTTTGGCCTGCACTTAAACACAATCAGCGCTGAGAAAATTACCATCTGCCAGCTGCAGAAGGCCAGCTTACTGGGATCTGCACGCATTATTCTCCGATATATCACAAAGTCCTAGACACTTGGGAAGTGTCTGATGTGTTATCTAATACAACAACCAGCATAGTGATCTAGTCTGCTGTGAACCCATCCTGTTGTGTTTCTAATAATAATAATAATAATAATAATAATAATAATAATAAGAAGAAGAAGAAGAAGAAGAAGACTTGTGCAATCAATGATTTTTTTTCTCAATACTTGTTACTTAATTGGGTGGCAGGGGCTGATTAAGTGTTAAGGATCCATAACATAACTATAATATTATAACAAAAAAGTTACTTTTTTGTTAAATAATTGTGCAAGGGGGGATCTTCTGGGGCTACTTTCTCCCTCATTTTCAGAGATATTGAGATGCAACTTGCTACAATGGGCAAAGACATTTACTTCTGTTAACCTCCCATCCCAACACTTCACTCATCCACTAATTTTTGGGAAGTTTTAAAAATGTACAATTAACCAGTGTAGTTCAAAAAAAGGGGGGGGGGGAATTGGGTTGAGGATAATCTAATTTTAAAACAAAAGCAATTTCTTTATTGAGAAGACAGAAAAAGTTAGCAGCAGAAATCTAGAAGAACATCCTGTGTTGAATACTAGTTGCTTCTCAAAGGAAAAAAGACAGGTGCTAAAACTGCATTCCTGGCCAATCTAAAGAGACTGTTAATGATGCAGTCAAGCTTAAAGGGGCATCAGACTATGACACAAATGGATTTTCTCACCCTCTGATTAAAATAAAAGTCAAATAAGGCCGGGAAGCAGCTTCTGGATGAAGGTACATTGGGTGAAGATTTCTGCTCCTTTGTTTTCTCTGGTGATTCTTTCCTTCAGGAAAATCTGCTTTCCTTCTGAGCAGATCTGTGTTTGCTTCTGTGTACTGAAAACCCAAAATCTGTGGAAAATTTCTGCCTTTGCTTTGCCACTCTGCCTACATTTATCCTGTTCCTAATTTGGGGACTGTCACCTGAAAGGAAAGAGACATCACTGTGTGGGTCAAAACATGACCTTAATGTTATCCTATGGAGGATTTAAAAGAAAAGGCTATGTGTGCTTAAAGTGGCGAGTACAGAGTTTGTGACTCATGTGCAGGAAAAAAAGTTTCTGTGCAAAGAGAAGATGTGAACATGACCTCTGCTTGTCACCCCCAATCATGGCTCCTAAAGGCTCTTAGAGAATCCTCTGATGAAAACAATTTGAGTTGCAACATATGGGACAGAAGCTGATCAAATATAGCATTTTAACCAGTTTGGCAAGATCTCTCATTCATTAGGATGAAACAAGATAGTTGATCATTGATTGTTCTCCTGAATGTCATAATGAACCTATTCCCTTGTTAGCAGGAGGGAGGTGCTTTTGCAATAAAATTCTAATTAATACTTTAAAATGAGGCTTCACTTCTTCCAAGATGGCCAGGGATCCAAAGTATCCTCTCGACTCTGCCTCCTGTAGCCTCTGGCAACAAGCAGCTCCTTGCCTAAAAGCTTGCTTGAAACTTACAAGCATTACAAGCACAACTTGTAACACATATGTTAAGTTCCCCTTAGGATAACATTGTCTCCTAAAGTTGCCCTGGTATAAAAGAACATCTGTTTGTGTAACAGCTTGCATTTGCACTAGGATTATATCCACAGCCCATTTCCATCCCCAGAAATGCTCACCAATAAACCCCTTCAATGTCTTGTTACTTAATTCCACAAGTGGTGGGAAAGTGGAGGGAACTGCTTTACCCTGTTCTATCCTGTCTTCTGGGATGGCCAGTCATCACATGCCCTTACTGTGTCAATGCCCATCTTTTCCCTGATTTCTCCAAACTTTCTCCTCAATTTTGAGTTGGGTAACACCTGAAAAAGGGTAAGTCTCTGTTTCCATGCACTGTTGAAATGGAGCATTGCAAAGCCTCACTGGAAATTCCATATGTCTCTTATGTGATGGCCTCCATGGAGCTTGTGTAGGGCTCAATTTCCAAAGTGCATGGAAGCAGAGACCTAAACCCATGGGATGAAGTCCCTGGGGAGAGTTTGAAAGATGAGAGGCAGGCTTTTCTCTTCATCTTTTCCTGTTCTGTTGTCATGGTTTCATTTTTACTATTATTGGATCATTAGTGCTGTGTTGATCCTGTTGTGTTATTTTTATTCTGCCCATTTCTTAAAAATATCAAATTTTCATTCCATATATATAGTGAGTGAGCCCCTGGTATCACAGTGGGTTAAACCACTAACCTGCTGAATTTGCTAACCAAAAGGTCACAGGTTCAAATTCAGGGAGCTGAATGAGCTCCCATTTTTAGGCCTCGCTTCTGCCAACCTAGCAGTTTGAAAACATGCAAATATGAGTAGATCAATAGGTACCACTCAGGCAGGATGGTAATGGCGTTCCATGCAGTCATGCTGGCCATATAACCTTGGAGGTGTCTATGGACAATGCTGGCTCTTTGGCTTAGAAATGGAGATGAGCACCAACCAAAAAAAAAAATTTAAAAAAGAAATTAAAGCAATAGGGCCAACTCTAGTTATTTCTCTACCCAAGACAGATGGCAAGTTCACTTCCACGCTATTTTATTACAAAAGTTGACTAGAATGGCAGTTGAATACTATTTTAACCCAGGGAAATGAGACACTGTGTCTGTCTACTCTTATAGTTGAGAACAATGGGCTGTCGAGAGAATGAAGGACTAGCCATGTGTGCCACATAATTTTTTTCTTTTAAAATTGGAAATGGCAGGAGGAGATGCAGAGTGAATGGCTGGGTGGGCAGAACTAATTCACCTTATCACACTAGAACTGAAAGAGTAGGGAAAGAGTATATGCTTGAAGTAACTACCACGTGAAAGAGTTGCTTCACACTGACTAATGATAAAGTCAGCCTAGATGGCTGGCTGTCTACAGCTTCCGAGACTGCCTCTGCTAATAACTAAATGTGAAAGTATGAAAGATGTAATAGACTATCTGAACTAAATTGATGACACACCTATATACAGAATTATTTCTGCCTATGCTGAGGTGAACCATTCAACTTCCCATGATGTGAAAATGTATTTTTGCTGATAGTTATATGCATACACATGGAGATCTAGATGCTCATGTGACCTACCACTAAAAATCTGTCGTGCCAGATACAGAATGAGATGATGATGGTGATGATGATGATGACGATGACGATGACAAAAACAACAATGCTGCCAGGAATGACAACTAATTAAAGATTTCTCAGTTTAAAAAGGAAAAGTACTTTTTACATAGTTGGGCCTCTACTCTCCTCACCCCTTCCACATACACCTCAACCCTTACAGCACTTAACAAAAGTGGGCAGCTATTATTGTGCCTGAGGCACAATAAGGTTAAGAGATTTGCCTAAGGTCATTCATCGAAGTAGGGAATAGAATTTAGTCCCTTGATACCCTCTCTGCTGCACTAAGCAGTAGACTAAAAACAAATTTCACTTGCAAAGCTTCCTTCCCAGATCCATCAATTAGGCCAGTCAAAAGTATGCCACAGACTTATGGGTTTGTTGCCCAAGGACTCCTTCTATCCACCCATATCAAATCAGTGCATGATTCATTATTTAAGTTATTTGTCAAACTTATTGCTTGCCTTTTAGCTCATCAGAACACTAGGTGTGTGTGTGTGTGTGTGTGTGTGTGTGTGTATTCAGATCAGTTCTGGAAGTGTCTGTAATATTTTCATAGGAAAATCTCTCCTTATTATGGCAGCTGGGTAGCAAATTGGGGTCTAACTTACACTAGTTATTATACGGGCATCTTTGCCTAAGCCTGCCTTGATACTTAAGCTAAAAAAGAGAAGGTTAGACTCACACCCTATCTTACACTAACTTTAGAAATGTTTACTAATTTAAATTGACTCTAATAGTCTCATTCTATAGTCCTTAAGCAACCATATTCAAAGTAAATCTGGGGCTGCATCAACAGTGCCATATAATCCAGTTTCAGAATGTAGATAAACCTTATTGAACTCGATTATATGAGTCTACACTGCCATATAATTCAGTTCAATGCAGTTAATCTGCATTGAGGGGTTGCCATTTTGGTTTTTTTTCTTTTCAAATGGTCTTTTTCAATATTTGTGTGTGTGTGAGAGAGAGTGAGAGTGTGTAAATTAAAATGTTATTGTATGCTTCTTATTTGTTTTACATTTATGGTCATTGTAAAGTTAACCTATATGTGGTTTTCTTGGCAAGATTTAATCAGAAGACATTTGAGCTCTGATCTCCCTGGATGCTTCCAGACAGGACTAAAATTTGTGCCAAAGCAGTTTTAAAAACCCCCACTTCGGTGCAGATTTCAGTCCTCACTGTCCCCCAAAATCCCAGGCTTTTCTGGGGGGGGGACACTACATGCCACCCTGATTAAATCTGGGATGGCATGCAGTCACTCAAAAGCCCCCCAATTTTGTCCTAAAAGTTTTAGAATATGTACCTGGTTGCCATAAGTTTCCTCTTCACACCTTATTTTCCATTTGCATAGTTGTGATTCTACACCTTGTTGATGGGAAGCTTCCTACCAGTGAATAAAAAGCAAAATGAAAAAAATATGTCAAGAGGATGGCATTCTGAAATATTAAATGTCCCCATCAAAGCCTTCACAAGTCTTATGATCCATGGCAGAGTCTCTACCACCATTAAGCAACGTTAAGAGAAATCTAAGTAGGGTTGTGTTGATGACCTTCTATCAGCAGATAAATTGGGGAGGGGGTATTAAAAAAGAGATAAAAGTATGTAAGAAATATTTTGCAAGGTCAAAACAAAGAACTATCAAGCTCAATTGTCTGCAAGCTACCCATTTAAAATAGCAGAAATGCAAGGAAAAGGGGTTGATAATGTGGGAAGGGACAGAGTCCAGTAGATGTTGATTGCTCTTCTCTCCTTCAAACGCAATAGCAACGGTAGTTTGCATGGCATTCCCACAGTGGCCTGTTAGATCTAAGTAAAATAGTTTTCATTGGTATTCCAAACTAATTTTTAAAAGTTTTTTTTTTTGTTTCTGATACAGGAAATAATCAGTGTTAGTAAAATGGATGATTAACTGGTTTTAAGAAGTATATAACCACAGACACTAGATGCAATGCATAGTCTTCTTGATCAGTACCCACTGATAGCTTTATCCTTCATTGAAATTTTGCCTGTTAAGCGAAGTTGTTACTAATACATGTTCTAATTGCTTTGCTATTGGTATTTTATGGATATGTTTCTGCCTTGTATTTGCTGTTTATTTTTATTGTTTTCATTGTGTTTGATGTAATTTTTAATGAGATTTGTACTGTTTTGATTGACTATTGAACACGATGTGATGGGACAGCAGTACACAATTTTAACAAATAAAAATGCATTAAACAGTCAGGTAAGGGATGAATTTTTGCCAAAGCAGCCATCATGGTGAGGTAACTGTGAATCTGAATGCGGAAATCTACATCAGGAAGAAGAAAAGTACAAGCTTACTGAACTCTACATGAACTCATTTTAGCCTGTGTTTATTGGACAGGGGGAGCTACCTAAGGCTGTCTCTTTCACATTTATGAAGAAAATTGACAATTTTCCTAAAGTCATTAAATGAACTGAGCTGAACATTATCAGCAATTAGAACTGGTCAAATTAAATAAGCATAGCTATGTCCAGTATTCCCATATTGTGTCTGCTTATTGTGCAGATTTTATATTTATTAGCAGCATCAGAGTTAAAAATATAGGAATTCAACCTTATAATCCTTAAAAAAAACCCACTGGAAGATGTAGAACCATAGACTATATCTATCAGTTTCTCACAGATTTGATTATCCCTTTATTTTAATTGTTTTCTATCCCAAATAAGTAATTCTGGGAATTTTGGGAAAATCTTAATCAGGACTGACAGTATTCTTATGCACTGTTATTTTGTCTATCTGAAAAGGTGATCAGAGAGTGGCCTAAATGAAAACGTTTGTTGATTATCTTAGTGACTAAATTCCCATAAGCATATATTAGAGACCAATGGCCCACCCTTTTGATATCAAAAAAGGCTTTGAACAAACAATGCTTCCTTGCATCAATTTGGCTGGTGAGGCTGCTAATAAGTGCTACAATCTTTAATTTATTTAACATATTTTATTGAAAACAGATCTAAACAAAACTATATGGCTGTGCATTATTGTCTTTCAAGAATAATCTTGGAGGTGGGTCCATAAGCGACTGTGAAGACCTATTCTGAATCCACATAGTCTTTCACATTGAGGACATAGATTTCCAGATGGAAGGCGGTCACAATAAGGGTTTCCTTAACATGAATTCCTCTTGACACATTTTTTTCCTTTTGCCCTTTATTCACTGGTGGGAAGCTTCCCATCAACAAGGTACAAAACCACAATTATGCAGATGGAAAATAAGGTTTGCACTTTATCTATCAGCCTTACTCTCAATGGATTTGTATTGGCTTCCCTGCCCGATCCCAGAAATGTTTCACTGTTTTAGGTACTTCTTGTCTGTTTGATAGTTCTTTTTATACTGTGTTATACTGTTGTTTGTTTTACTTTGCTTTGGTGCAATTTTATGAACTTAAATGTGTTATATTTTAACTATGTTTGCTTGGGTTCGTCCCCATGTAAGCCACCCCAAGTCCCTTCAGGGAAATGGAGGCGAGGTACAAAAATAAAGTTGCTGTTGTTTTGTTGTTATTATGATGCTGAGGAAATACCACATCCCTGTTTGACACCTGATCCTACCTTAAATGGATAACTTTGGGAGTCATTGCTGTCCAAGGCTGTTGCCATCATGGAGGAACCACAAGATGTTCACAAATTTATCATGACATCCAGTTTTCAAGAGGATGGTCCAGAAAGCATTATGATTAGTGATGTCAAAGAAAAAGAATCAACAAATGTCATTATTTTGTTTCCTGAATTTTTCTTGGAGTTTTTTTTTCAGTGAAAATCATATCCAATACTCCTCTGGATGGCCGTAAGTCATTTTTGGGACTTAGGAGGGTTTCTGAGAGAGATCACATGGGTGAGGGGAGGCTTTGATAGTCTGCAAGAATTGGGATTTGGGACTTTTTGCCAAACCTGAACACATGCTATAGTCAAAGCAAAAGCTATTTAAAGGGTTCCACTCTTGCAACCCCTCTGTGTTATCTTGTGACCTACCTTCCTGCCATCAGTTCAATGTGAAACTAACAGATCACTGTGGGGCCAAAATTAACACACACACTTATACCCCACCCACTGGTTACAAGTCTTCTCCCCTTTGTTCCATAATGCACCTGCGGTATCTGAGAATTGCTTGAGGGTGATGTCAGTAAATAGGCTTCACTACCTGGTATGGTTGGCAGGAGAGCGGGGAGAATAAAAGACTCAATGTACTCTATAACCCTCTTTGTGGTGAATGGTAGGGCCATTTTGGATCCAGGGGATTGAGAAGGAGTCTTCCCTTGGGTCTCTGTGGAGTTGTTCCATCTTTCAAGATCTTGGGACTTGTGGGGAATCCTCCAGGTTGACCTTTCAGTAAAATAATGGGCCAGGGTGAGCAATTCATTGTCTTAGATTGGTCCTGGGTCATGTATTGACTTTTGACCTAGATCAAGTTGTTCCTTCACTCTTCTATTTATGGATCCCTGGACATGATCAACATAAATAGATACAGGACAATAAATAGTCATTGTTTAACCCAATGATTTATGTCTGGTCTAATTATTTCAGTTTTTGGTTATCAGAGTTTATTGATATCGAAATATCATAAGTATACTTCTATGGTTCTAATCTACCTATGTCCAGCTAGGAATATTAATTAGAATTTTGACAAACAGGCAAGCATAACTGTCAGTAGGTCCTTCCATAATTTCTGGTGATGTAATGAAATTGTCCGAAGTCCATCCTTATAATTCAAATCAATAAATTGGAACCATTTTTCAATTAACTTTTCCCCTCTATTTTCTCCTCTGATATACCTTATGTTCAAAAGTGCCAGGGCTCTGCCGAATTCAGGTAGATATGAACCAAACAAACTCAGTTTGTGTTAAACAATTTAATTAAAGCTGTGCTTACTGTCTGGCTGTTTTAATAGTCCAGAACATAAAACGTAAAGATAGCACTCAGCCACAAAATATAAAACAAAAACTAACAGCAAACACTGTTGGAGGTTCAAGATAACACCGTAGTCAAAGGATCCAGTCCAGTGGTCAAACACTGAGAGTTCAATGAGCAAAGTCCAGGGATCAAGAGTCTATATCATAGTCAAAAGCCAGTTCAGATAATCAAAGTTCCAGGGTTCCGAGAGTACAGGAGACAGGTCAGGATTTCAAAAACCCACAAACCTGGGGGACAACCAGCAGCATCTACCACCAAAATAAGACAAATACTTTTCCCGAAAGATCAGCCCCAAGGCTAGCTCATTATATCCAGAAACACCCAGCTGCATCCTATCTCTTGCATACCTCCACCCTTAATTGCTTTCACCCATGAACTCTTCCTTACAGATTACTCAACCCTTTAGAACTAAGACTTACACTAACCCTTCCATCACCAACTGCTAGGCCTACCATCACCAACCACCATCAACTGCAGAACATGATACATAACAAAAAGCAGCTTTTTCATTAAGTATCAGTTTCAGCACCCAATGTGGAATGTCTAGAATTTATGTAAATTTCCATTTTAGGGTGAAGTTTTGAAATTATTTATTATGGAAGAATGAATTATTGCCCAGAAATATATATATATATATATATTTTAAAAATGAAATTAATTCATAATATTAAACTTTTTTTTTCTTTTGTAATATTTTGTAGCATTTCCAATGACTATAAGGACATAAGGGTTGCAATCCTATACATACATACCTGAGTAAAAAAAAGATTTTGGAATGGGAATTGTTTAAGGATCATTGTTCAAGTTTTGAAGGACTATAACTCCAAGAATCCTTTCACCAGCATGGAGATATGTGGAGCTGAATAATTTTAGGCTGTTTCATTTGAAGCATTCAGCCCAGTCTAAAAATCCAATGAATCTCTGGAAAATATAAGGATTGGTTTCAAAGTAAGGAAAGCAAAGGGTAAACAGCAGGGGATCTATTGGTCTGTAAATGAACAGCGAGGGTCCAAGAAGCAGGGAAAAAGGAAAGGAAATAAGTCACAGGTGTCAGAATGTGGATGGAATGATAGGAGCTGGCACTCCCTTGTGCCAATTGTCCACTCCATTTTCAAATACTATCCTCAGATGTCCTTTGTATATCTGTTTGTGCCAGCAACTTGAAATTCTGCTCTCCAGTCCATCCTTATTACAAACCCAGCACACTTTATTTTCCCTTTCTGTGAAGTTATTTTTCTAAAAGAATCAAAAAGAATATGATTTCTTTCATAAAGTTAAGAAATCAATACAATAAGCGATGAGGAGGGAATGATTGAAATAATAGTGGGGAGAAAATCAAGTTTGCCAGAAAAAGGAATTGTTGCAGTAAGAATGGCTCCTGTCACTTTGCATTGTTCTAGAGATTAGATCTGTACTCAGAAATAACTGCATCATATTAGTAAGATGTTTGTGGAGCTAAATCATTTTTAATCAATATGTGTGTGTATGCTGTATTTCTCATAAATGCAGAATACATGCTAAAATTTTTATTGACTGCTAAATTCTGCATCCTGAGAATTAATTTTCAGTAACTGATTTTCCCTCTGTGTGTGTGTGTATCATAAGGGGGGAGTGAATAGAAAATGAGAGAGAGAGAAAAACAGCAAGCATTATCATTTTTGTGAATTTTGTATTGTATTGATAAATAATGCCCAGCTTCATGACTTAGAACTCATATACACTGGGCAATTTATTTTAGCTTCTTTGTGTTGTCACTGCCACCTCTACTAGCCTGCCATGGAACACCATGCAATTCTTGGCCAATACAGATGCCTTTTTTGACATCAGATTAGGGAACCCATATGACTTCCATGAAAGAGGAGGGCAATCTCCCCTCCTTCTTCTCCCTGTTCTGAAATCAGCAGAGGCACCTGCATGGCAGAGCAATCACTACTCTTTCTATGAATGTCAGAATGGGCACCAACAGACCAGGAAGGAGGAAAGATCACCCCTTTTTTCATGCTAGTCACAGGGGTAACCTGTTGTGATGTCAGCAGAGATACTCATGATGGCCAGGAGCTCACATAGATCTCCATAGCCAACTAAAAGCAGTGATGACATAGTAACTAGTATGCTTGTTTGATAAAAAAAAATTGTTCAAAACTTGTTTTGCTGGTGGATCAATTCTAAAGTCAATTTCGATTTTCACAGAAAAAAATGTTCAAAATTTTTTGAAACTTCTGAGACTTCCGAATCCTTCCTTAATGGATTGAAAGTGTTATTTCCTGTTTCATTGGGTGGTCTTTACTTTGAAAGTAGTTGTTTTATTTCATGGGGAGAGGAGAGGGGGAAAGTCAGCCTCTTGGTTTTAAAATGTTTCCCAGGTTCACGGGAAGAGGAGAGGAGGAAATTCAGCCACTCAGTTTTAAAATGCTTCCCGGATTCACGGGGAGAGGAGAGGAGGAAAGTCAGCCACTCGTTTCTAAAAAGCTTCCCAGGCTTGAGCCGAGGCCAGGAATCATTTCTGAATCACTTACAGCTTTGTAACAGAAATGGCGGAAAAAGCTTTGGAAGGGCAAAAGAATTTCTGGTTTCCTTAAAAATTTTGAAATTGTTTCAAAAAACAAATCTTTCCGAATTTATTCTGAATTACGAAGATTCCAACCAAACCTAACCATGCCTAGTAACTAGGGTGTGCAAAAATATTAAATTGTTTCAAATTCATTAAATTCATGCATACAAATTGATATTAGAAATATGCAGGAGGGGGATTTAAAATCGAAATACTTACCAATCATGTTAGTTAAGATTCTTTAACATTTGGATGCCTCCCAAAGTCAGTTTAATTTTCAGTATAAGCATTAAGCAACTTTGGCCAAAAGGCCATTGCTAGTGTTTAAACAAAGACCCTTTTGCCAGTCGCCATAAGGAAGGGTAGCTGGGGGCAGGACTCACAGAGTTGGGTGGAAAACTGAGAACACAGCTTTCTGGTAAATGTAGTTTGGGAAGGAAAGCCCCCTTGTGGCAGATAATTCAAAAGGCCCTGCCCTAAATTACAATTCCCAGAATGCAGTGCTCAGCATCAGAAAGCTTCAATGAGGGCTGCAGCAGCCAACCATTTAGAGTCAGTCTAATAATAATAAATAAAATATGTATACTGGATATTGAATCAAGCTTAATTGGATTGACTCAAACTGTTCAGATTTCCTTGAAGACAAGATATATGTTGGTTTCTTCTTTGTTTTAATCACTAACCATTGTTATTTACATTACAGACACAAGGACCAGTCTAATAATATTTGCTGTTTGAGACAAAGTACCAAGTCAAGGTACAGAATATTCAAAGCTAGTCAGTTTATTTTGGCACACATGGCAGAAAATATCTTCATTTCACTTACATTTAATGCTAACATTATTATTATTATTATTATTATTATTATTATTATTATTATTATTAACCCTGTCGAGCACAGGCTGTTACCCTATATGTCGATCAAGCTTGAAACTGAGCAGGAGGACCCCAAATCTGCTGCCCGAGGGACCTGTTTCACTGTATATCACCATTACATAATACTGTGAGAAGACAGTCCCATTCTGTCTATGGATCCTGTCTTCAGGTATTACAGTTTGATTACTCATTATTCTTGGCAATTTACAGATGACCTGTGTCCTGATATATAATTATTTCTGCATCCAAATTAAACAATATTTCCATGCTTTGTGGTCATAAAATTTAAAGTATTTTGCCAAATGATATCTGATAGGCCTGGGTAACAACGGAAAAATTTGTTTCTAAAATCAATTCGTTTTTTGGGGGTTTTTGCGTTTTGATATTTAAAAGAATTCCGAAATTTTTCTTTTAAAAAGTTCGATATTTACGAAATTTCGTAAATGTTAAAAAAATTACGAAACATTAACGAAACAAATACGAAACAATAACGAATCGATTCGTTAATGGCGGACGCGACCGCGCAATACGCTAAAAAACCTCCAAATGGGACAGGGGGAACTTCTGAAGCTTCCCTCTCCCTCTGTTGTTGACTGTTGGTGTGATATTATAATTTTTTTTCACTAATTAAACAAAAAACAGCTATAAAACTTGCCCCTGACATGTGGAAAAAATAACGAAACGACCTCAAACCGATAACGAAACGAATACCTAACAAATACGAAGCATTTACGAGACGAATTTAAAAATTCGTTTTGATTTTAAGTTGCTCCAGAATGGTTCGTTATCACTTCGTTATAAAAAAAATAACGAATTTTAACGAATTACGAATTAACGAAACGAAACCGCCCAGCCCTAATATCTGATAATTGTGCCGCTTTTCAATGTCATCAAGTACATTGTTGCATATGTAGCACTCTCCTTTCCCCATCCATCTGGTTTAGTTCACTGGGTCAAAATTACCCTCACATAAAGCACTTATTAAAATCCATTTTAGATGAGAAACAATATAATCTTGGCTGTCTTGTTTACTAACACAGATAAAATGAAGTGGCAGCATTTTTTATGAATCCAGTATAGCATCTTAGAAATTTTTGCCCTCGTGAAAAGCTGTCCTGAATCCCATCTTGGAAAAAAGGCAGAATTTAAAGAAAGACAGACAGAAAGATGGAAAGACAGAAAGAAAGGGATAGACGATTTCTATATTAATATGGTGTTATTAGTGAGTTGGTTTGGCTACATATTAGGTTTCTCATGTACACATATGCATGCAAAGCTACCCCTTCTACTAGGCAGAATGAGATGGTGGCTTAAGATGCTGATGTTGGGACTAAGCCAGTCAGCCAGCCAGACATTGGAAAGCATTTTTTGCTATGATGTTTGTCTAATCTCATTAAGCCATTGTGTTTTCTTCAGACATTCCCCATCATCAATGTTGAAGAAGCATTCATCTAAAACTTTGGTTTGCCTGGGAGAACATACCATCTTCTTCCTTGTTTCAGATAGGAAAACATCTCATGCCAGCCATCCATGAATCACTGTAACAGGCTTGCACCTTATTCTGTTCACATTCATGGGAATATGCCCCATAGACCTCCATATTTAATGTAGTATCCTTATAAATTTTAGTGCCTTTATTCTTTCTATACATTTTGCTATGTCATTCCCCATAGCCTATTAGAGGATCCCCCCTCTCTCTCCATACACACCCACGCAGCACACAGACACACACACACAGTGTTGCAGCATTACCTCCTTTGTGTGTTTATAACCTATAGAAGTATTCTTTGAGAAATGCTCTCTGTGTGCATATGTGCTCATGCACAAAAGCATCATTTTTCCCCCAAAGAATAAACAACCTTTCTTCAGGGAAGGAACTCTTTGAACAAATAAAAAAGTTTGTTAGCCTTTTTGAACCCATATATACCCATGACTGCTAGCTCACTCTGTACATGTCTTTAAATATCAACTGACATAGAAAGTATATTCCAGGTTATTTATGTTAGTTGGTTGTGCAGTCAATGACATCTCAATATTTTATTTTGGGCCAGTCAATACAAACAATACAATACTGAGATTTCATTGGCTGACATAACAACTGATATTAATTGAAAGTGCTTGTTTTTACCACTAATGTCTTTAAAGGTTATGTAGTGGGTGAGTACACTTATAAAAACCACTCAGAAAATCTCTTTGGCTCAATTCTAATTACAATCAGAATCTTCTTGGTTGGAAACCCACATTTTTAAGGATTTCATTGGCTCCTTAACATGTTTTAAGTGGGCCTTATTAACACGTCATCTGCTTTTCCAAACATATTAGTAATTGCATTAGCAAGAGAGAGAAAGAGAGAGAGAAATTTCTGTTTCCTTTTTGTTGTACAAATCTTTGAATTGCCTTGAAGTCAGGTTATATATGATGAAACTAAGACCAAAATAACAAAAAGCTAGAGAAAAACCAAGAACTATCCTATGCTACACCTTGGAACATGTTCATGCCATCTTACCCAGACCATGTTATGTATGGAATAAACAATATTTAAATGTACAGGATGGCAGGGAAAAATATAGCACTTTCCTGAATCCACGAGAAGTATGAGGGATGTGAAGGTGGTGAACTATGACGGTTTCTAGGGTTCAGACATGTGCCATAAAAAGAAGGGCTTTTTTATGACAGAAGGGCTTTTTATGACAGATTTGCCAACAGTTTGAACCTCCAGGTTTTCCTATTCCAATTACAAATAAACCTATCTTCTTTTTTCACCATGCAACATAACATACATAGCTATTCCCAACATGGAAGGAACATGTTGTACTTGCCTAAAAATAAGCACCATTTCAGGGAGAAAAATAAATCATGGCACCCTAGTTCAACACTGGCATGGTTGAATTACCTGAGCCCTGCCACATGCATGATGGAGGACCTTCTTGCGGTAACACCAGAGGCACTCCAAGTGGTCAGATACTGGTCAAAGGACATTTAATCAGCTAGCAAGTTTGCAAAATTTGTGGGTTTTTTTATCTGTTTGTTTGTTTTGTTCTGTTAGAAATGTAATACAATGTTCTGATTGCAGATGACACGATAAATAAATAATTGGTTGAATTCACTGAGAAGTTAATATAAGTTTTTATGAGATAAGAACTCAACTTCCTTAGAGTGGATGACTGAGGCTATCAGGTTCAATTTCACTAACATCTACTTTAAAAAACAAACAAACCTCAACTTCTTTTAATTCTAAATATGAAAAAGTAGGTACACCTACATTTGTACATTTTAAAGATTATCCTGCATGTGATAGTGGTTCCATAAGAAGTAAGAACAGTTGCATTAATAAAACCATAATAGAGTTTCTGTTAGGGGTGTGCGATTTGGCAAAAAAGTGCTGTTTTCGGTTCCATTTTTTGACAGCCCCCCTCCCCCGCCTTTTACCAGGAAATTCCCAAAATCAGGAGGGGTGTGAGTGCTGTTTTTGGTCGATTGGCACCAATGGGGAAATTTTAGAGGCTCATTTCTCTGTCATTTTTTAGGTTTATCAGGAAGAAACTTGCCTTAATTGTAGGCCATATTTATGACTGCAAGCCTGCCAAGTTTAAGAATGTTTCACTAATCCACTGATTTTTGGAAAATTTTAAAAGATCTTACCATAACATTTTTTTATTTAAAAACATATAAATGGGAGTTCTGGAAATTAAAGTCCCAACCAGTGCACCACAAGAGGGGAGGGGAATGGACAAAGACAACCAGGCCTATGATTGACTGAGAAATAAATGTGAAAAACAGAGAGAGAGAGAGAGAGAGAGAGAGAGAGAGAATACTTAGAGAAACCTCAAGTCCCATCATGCCCCAGGAAGGAGTAAAGAGTCTCCTTCAATACCCACACTATGCAAAGGGTTGCTGGGAAAGTGAACTATCTCTGGAGGAGAGGTCAAGGAAAGCCTTTCCCATTTTATTTGCCTCAAACGGGTGCTCCACCAGGGAGTGGGGGCTTCGGGAAGGGATGGAAGAGACTGCCAGGAAAGAAATAAAAGGAGGAGTTACTGCCACTAGGCACCTGCTCTTGCCTGATTTGCAAAGCTGCCCACATGCCATGGCCTCCATCTCAGGTAGAGTGCTGCTCAGTGCCATCACCCTCATTAGCCAGAAGATCTGGCTGTTGTCATCCATTTCCAGCTAAGCATTCGACTGCCCTCACCCGGTCCATTTTCAGGAATCTAGTAGGTGGATCTTCAAATTTCCCTGAATTCAGAATTGCCAAACATGCACACCCTTAATTTCTGGATATGAAAACTATATAGTTGAATGAGGACACTGAAATTTATCTAGACTGTGTGCCCTGTGACTTCACCTTGAATTGTTTGTCTCTGATGTCATCCATTTCTGACACACTATTAGTCTATCCCAACACATCCTTGGCAGACTAAAACAAAAGAATTTTCTGTTATAAGAAAAATTTAAACAAGTATGCATTCATACAGTATTATAAACAACTTTGAAACATACCCTGGTTAACAGGCGTGACTCCTGTCAGAAATTTTCCCTTTATCCCCACTTTTGTAGTCAGTGCTGAATTGATAGAAATATGTTCTTACAAGATAACTTGACAACCTAATTTTGCATCTCATGGGATGAAGTCTACATTGTGCCTAGTTACATATTTTTCAGGTCAATTTAGAGCCTCTCTAATAATATATATTTAGTCATGATACAGGAGAATTATATGCCTTTGATTGTATAGCAAATATATAATTGGAAGCCAATTTCAAAGAAGATAAACTTCCGAAGTGAAATTCAAAAGCTATCTATTATTTGGAAACCATTTTTACAGAGGTTTGGCTCTCCACTCTTACTTGGGCACCAAACCATAATAGGCTCTATCTTCTAGGGATGGAAATATATTGAAAAACGCTGAAAGAATGGTCAAAATCTGTTTTTCAAATGTCAGAAGGTTGTGATAAGAAGAATCCTGGAATGACAATAATCTATAACAATTGTGTTAAAAGTACCTTTGTGGCATTTTTGTACAGAAAAGAACATTCAATTATTCTGCGCAGAAACACTATGCGCAAATTTTACATAGAAATGTAACAAACTTTGAGAGTCTTTGAAAGCTTTTGAAGACTTGTTATTAGTAATAATTATCAAAAATTGCTTGCTTTATTCAAGAAAAAAATATTAGCATCCCTACTGTTTTTATGATTTTATATTATATTGTATGCAGGCTCGTAGCCAGGATTCTGATTCGGGTGGGGGGGGGGGTGCTGCTCAGTCTGAGTGAGAGAGGATCTACCATAGCAAACCTTTTGAATCGTTATCCCAATATCCCAATATCTCAGTATATCCCATGCATATGGGATATATTGAGCAACGTGATCAGATCATGATATGAATAAACGTAACAGTTTAAATAATGTACCAGTAAGGCCTTCTCATGAACTACCCTAAGAATTTCGGGGTGCGGGGTGAAGCCCCTCAAGCCCCCCCCCAGCTACATGCCTGATTGTATGTTTTAATGATGTTGTAAGCCACCTTGAGACCGTTGGAGAAAGGCGGCATAGAAATTCCCTAAATAATAATAAGTAATTTCTGATTTCCTGAGAATGAAGAAGGCAAATTATTTGAGTGTAGAAACTTCTTAAGTTGACATCACCCCAGAGCTTCTGTGATGCCATCAAGGGAAGCTTAGAAAACTCTCTCTGATGTACAGTTCTCATTCAAGATTTCATCTCTATTGTACATTCTGCACCCAATAGGGCAGTTGTAATGTGCTGTAGTAATAAGTGTGGTTGCAGTACAGTATTCTGTATTTCCTTAACATTGCAACCTTGGTGCCTTAAGCATAGAGCTAAATGAAATATGGGGCACTGTGTTTCTGTGACAATACATCCAGTGTGCCACCATTACCTCTTGAACCACTTGATATTCCTTCACCACCATTTTGTGAGATCACACATTCTATAAATATGAGAGTGCCAAATACACCAGTAAAGGAATAAAATTATCCTTCTCTAAATTACAAAAATAAAATAAAATACTGCAATATATTGTGGTCATGAATTATTTACTGCAGAAAAGAATTAAAGTAACCTATTGCTTTTAGGGCCACATGCAATTTTTCATCTAGCATAACTGGATATTTTACAGTCCTTCATGGAAGATGAAAAATGTATCTTCTTTTGTTATTGGAAACTTTGTGAAGTAAGACTATCTAAACCACCTCATAACAGAAGGTTCAATACTGAATATCTCATTATCTTGGCTTCATTTTGTAGGTTTAAAGCACAGATTTTCTGGGCCTTGTGCAAAGGGCTTAACTAAGACCCCACTTATAAGGTCTGCTTGGAAGGTTTGAAATGTTTCAATGAGTTTTTCTCTTTTTACAATTATATCCTGGTCTCTGTATACTTGGGTCATCACAATGTCTCTTTCTATTGCCCGAATTAACCCATCTGCCCCATTATTTCAAGGAAGACTCTCCTATTAAGTGGACTGTGATGGAAATACATCAATTCCCTATTAGACTATTTGAACATTTATACGATACGTGTATTTAAATACAGAAAAATACCCAATTAACTTCTGTAACTCATGCTAACATTAGATTGGAAAGAACAGGTGCATCTTATGTTTCTTCTAATTGCAGGAACTGTAAAGTAACTTTTTTGTAATCACCAGAAATCTGATTTATATTTTTAAAAAATCGGTAATAGCAACACTTGCCTAGTAATTATTTGATCAGTAGGTGGTTGAAGAGTGTTCTTATGTTCCACCTGCATTCAGCTTTTAATTTAATTGCACTTTTGACATTAGCTTCCTATATAAAATAAATGTAGAACATTTCTTCTCTTCAGGATTATATTAAATAAAGGAAAAAGGCTGTGCTTATTTGCATCATTAAAATTCTCTTTGAGGAAAAACTACAACACAGCAATTTGCAGTAATGAGTTTATAGTGATACAAGGCAGTCATACCAGGAATTTGAATCTTATCTACATTTTTTGAAAGAAGCAGGGATTCAAATATATCATTCACTATTGTATCTGTTTTTGGTTTCTTGGGTTAAAAAGAGAGTTGCAAATTCTTATGCTATCAATTCATAATGTCCTATTCATTTGAAGCTGAACTACTCCTTTAGGTACTGCCCATAGTAAGACTTAAAACATACACAATGGAATCTTCTTCAATAGAAAGGTGAATTTTCAATGAAACAGTGACATTTCCTCCTTATTTTATCCTCTGGGCCATGACAGGATGTCAAACATCTTTTGGACATATTTGAATGGGAAACTCTGGCAATCCTTGTTTAACATTGACTATGATGAAAGAGTAAAGGGAATAATTGTGCAAAAATTTCTGGAGAACAACATATCCCCATCTTGATTTCATAGATACAATTGCATATTTTGTGAGAAGAGTGGAAAATGAAAAGAGGGGTCAATTTGGCTGTTGTGATTAGTAGATAGGGGGTGGGTAAAGCATATGGATGGGCAAATGTAGGAATCCTAGGGCTTGCCCAGATAGTACCTTTATTGCAGTATCTACCACAATAAAGGAAGGCCTGACCAGACAACCTTCTGGACAGTCCCAAATTAATTTGCTACAAACAAAGAAAAACCTGGTCTGTAGTGAATTAATTAGATAGTGGGTTTATTCCATGCCTTCTTGGCTACACCATTATTTCTGGTGTCTGGACTGCAGAATATTGCAGTCCAGACTGTTGTAACTCAGCGTGTGCCTCATGTAGCTACTAGTGATAGTAGGAGGAAACGAGGCTTGGAAGAAGAAGACGCTCAGCAACAGCTGAAGCGCATTAGGGAATTGTTCTTAGAGCCTACGGATGAGGAAGACTTTGAGGGGTTTACTCGTGAGGAAATGGAGGTGGAGGATTACCGTGGTGTAAAGCGAGTAGCACGCAGCTCAGACAGTGATGGGGAATCTATTTCCAAACGGCTTAAAGATGTAGCAGATTGCGGGGAGTTTGACAGCGAGGATGAAGAGCTGGATTGGACCAGGGTCCAAGAAGTGTTAGATGTGGTTAATGCTCCAACTTCCAGCGATGAGTTCCATGGTTTCACAGACACTTGGGTTTCAGATACTGCTTCGCAGGATGCAGTCCGAAGTGCAGAATGGCAGCAATGGAGAAGTCGTGATTCACCTGTGGAAATGGATGCACCTGGAGGTGAATCCAGTGACTCTGATGAGATTTAAGGAGTAGCTTGGGAGCAGTCTAGTTGCAGAGTTCAAAGTGTCGTGTTTCCGTGTGCCTTGTTCCTAAACTCTTGCCTTGAGGTCCTGCTTACAGCTTCGTGGCTTCCTGACTGTGCTGACGACCTTGCCGGAATTGGATTCGTGAGTCTTATCTCCTGCCCTGACCCTTGGACTGCCTTGACCACTCTACGCTTCTGTTTATCCCCTGTGACTTCGTTGGACCGCTCCTCATGCTGAATACCGCTCAAAGATTTGTTTGGACTTTGGAATTGACTGTGTTTTGACGCTGACTTCAAGCCTTTTGCCTGTGTTATTCTTGCTTTCCTTTTCGCAGCGCTGACTGCTTGGACCTTTGTTTATTTACATTCCTGCTGGCTGCAAGCTCTTTTGTGTTTATTGCTCTGCTTTTAAGAGCCCTTTTTCATGTGTTAATTGACATTAAAGACCTTCTGTTAACTCTTTAACTGCTGTTTTGCCTCGCTGGTCCGCCTGGGTCTTGACACAGACACCATTCCCACATTTTACCTGGGCTAAATAAGCTTGGTAAACTGTGGGAATACACACACCCCTCCCCCAAAGCCTCCAGAGCCCTCTAGAAAACTGAAATAAACTTATGTAGCCTCTAGTGCACTTTTGTAGAAGCTCTCCTGGCACATAGAAATGACACATCAGGAGAATAGGGGAGGGGGGAGAAGGAAAATCATTTCTACATGCCGGGAGAGCTGCTATGAGAGTGCAATGGGGGCTGCATAAGTTTATTTGGTTTTTTAAGGTGTCTGGGGGCTTTGGGGGAAGGGGGGATGAGACCTCCAGACGTTCTCATGGGCCAGTCTTCCAAGACTGGCCCATCTGGACACATGCTTTCTGGGGTGGGTGTGGTCAGCCTCCCAGAAACATCCACATTGTTTAAATGCGGATGCTTCTGGGTTAAAAGGCTGTCTGGATCCGCCCCTAGATATGATTTATTCATCCCCTTTGGATGCAATGGTGGGAACTATCTTTGGCTTTACTATTTTCCTTCTTCATAATGTACTTGGAGCCAATAATGGTGGAACTTGGCTTCTGTGGCTAAATCCAATTCACCATGTTATTTCAAAATCTATGCCTTAGAGACTGCATTATTCAAGGACATTATGGGAAAAATAAAGTTATAATCACTCCAGTAAAAATTTTGACACCCCCCCCCCCATACCAYCCGCAAGGGAGGGGATGAAATAATTAAGGAAGGAAAAGCAGTTCCTGAAACCACATCGATTGGCAAAGAAAACAACCATACAATCCCAATAAAATGAAATCAGTAAGAACTGGAGTCCCAATTGCCCTTTAATTCTTCTTAGCAGTTGTTTTAGTTTGGTCTGCTCCCCCCCCCCCCCACACACACACCCAGAATTATTTTGCTATGATTCAAAACTAAACAAATAGGACTCATTCAGTGTGTTTTTCCTTTCATCTAGAAACAAAACACACACACACACAGCAATAGAATTTATCCTACTCTGATATGTGTGCGGTGTATGCGTGCATGTGTTCAGTATTCTTAAAGCAACTGTATACAGTTGAACAATGAACATCCAGAAGCAATAGCTCCAGGAACATGTGGGGGCAGTCCGAATGAGATGAAAAAGAAGAAAATCAATGGCTGAGATTGCAGTTTACTAAAACATACATTTTATTTCCTTGAGCACTGGCATTTTTTACATTCCCCTTTTGTAAAAAGGACTAGAGACCCCATTTCATTCATCTAATAGAAGAAACTATTCTGTAACCCTTCTGTGTTCTATGTGCAACTGAAATGTTTGCAGTCTAAATCTAAACTTGGTACTGAACCAGAGCTGGTCCCAGGTACGAATAGGTTTTGGAAAGGGCTTGTCCAGCATCCCCTCTTCCACCAGGATCTCTGATGGGACACATATATCTGCACTTGCCGAGATCAGATAGAAAAACCAATGCTGTAAAATGAAGCCCCTGTCATTTTTCTTATTCTTATTGGAAATTGCCTCTGATGTGTACATTGCTGTCATGACTGGGAGATTTCGGCACTGAGAAGATAGCAAAGACTTTATGTGGTTCCTGGCCCAATACTTCGATTTATAGCACCTTACTATTAGAATTTTTTTAAAATGGAAAGGTGACTGCATTAGCTCTGATCCACTATGTGCTACTCAAATGTTATAGGCATGCGTGACATAATTTTCAGAGACTGCAGCCCACTTCATCAGATAGACCAGGCATTAGGCTTGTGCATTTCTGCTGAACCTTGATCCATTTCTGCTATCTGAATTTTGGGGGACCCATGGATCCATTTTTGCAAGCCTCCCAAAAATGGGTGGCTGTTTGAATGGCCATTTTCAGTCCGCAGCCAGAAAATGTGGCAAGATCCGGCCCATTGGCAGCATCATTTTTAAGGCAATTGGGATGAAAATGGCCACACTTGGAGGACATTATCTATCACTGTTGGCTCACCAAGTATCATAATGTTTGGGTCATCCAATGATTTTTAGGGTTTTTTTTTCTTTTTTTGAAATAAAATTTTTTTTTTAAAATTTCCAAAAAGATATCCCCCACTGGCCGTGGCCTATAACTTCTCCAGGAGCAGCAGCAGGGCAACAGTCCTTCCTGTCAAATGTGAAAGATGTACTTCCACATCATACAGCCCACCATTAGACTTAATTTACTAACAAAAAAAACCCAGCAACTTATTCCAAAGCTTTTGCATTTCTTGTTCTCATAACATACTGGAAGAGGTCAGCAGCCCACCGTCCACAGGCAAGAAAGCAGCATGTTCTCTTATCAGAAATACACTCCTGTATGATACACTGGGAAAAAAATTCTAAATGTATTGTTGGACATCTAGCCATGTTTGAAAAAAAACTGTTTTTGTGCGCACTTTCTGGTGTGGGTGTCTCCTCTCCCAAGCTCCCAGATTCCTTAGAAAAGTAATAAAAGCGTACCTATCCTCTGTTAGACGCCTCAGCAAGCCCAGTAAACAGTGGGAATATCCACTCCTCCCCCCAGATCCCTTAGGAAAGTAGTAAAAACTTATCTATTTTCCCTCTTTCCCCTCCCCCCCCCCCCCCCCCCCCCCCCCCCTCCTGGTGCATCATTTCTATCTGCAGGAGAGCTTTCAGAGACTTCCAATGGAGGATAGGTAAGTTTTTACTACTTTTCTAAGGGGTCTGGGGGCTTGGGAGGAGGGGTGGATATTCCCACAGTAAGACCCAGAAGTACTGGATTTATCCAAGAAGGCGTGGCATAAATGCATTAACAAATTAATGCGGCAAAAAACAGGGTTTTCCTGGTTTGTGCTGAATTAATGTGGGACGCCCTAGAACTGGACAGCTCCCTTTTTATTTTGGAAGTTTCCGCAATAAAGGGGCTGTCTGGATGGGCCCTCAGATAACTCAGTTCAAAACAGATATTGTGGGATTTTCTGACTTGATATTCTGGGATATAGGGCTGTGTGGAAGGATCCTTAGATGTTCAGAGCAGGCCATCAGCTTCAGTGATTCAGAAAGGCTAGGCAGTGGCAGCTCCAAAAAAAGGGCAACAGAGTGTTAAGTACTATAAATTTTCTTTTACTCCCTAATGCCTTAAAAAAGCAATTTTGATCTTTATTTCAATCTGGCCAATAAGGCCCCAGCAATCTTTGCTTCCATTCTTCCTTCCATTCTTCACCTCTTCCAGTATAATGACTCATATTAGATCACTGTGTCCATTTCACAGGAAACACATGGGAAGACCCAAAATGGGCAGGCTCATCTATTTGGGGGGGGGGGGGGCATTGAATGTTTGTGCCTTAAAAGTCTGGTTCTGAATCATTCTGTATAAAGACATGTTTGTACTCCTGCCTTAGGGCTATACATTATATTCTTTTCCTCTTTGTGTGATCAGTTTCATATATATATACTTAACACCTTTATAGCAGGCAGGCAGAGCATAGCCTTCTCCATACTGAAATAAACTGACCTATTGTATTTGCTCAGCTTAATAAGAATGTATTGAAATTTCTCAATTTTTTGTAAACAGGGTTGAAAGAAGCTATGATGCAACAAATTCTGAATTTGAGAGAAAACAAAACTGAGATATTTGCCTGTCAGTATAACTGTAAGGCCTCCCTACCATAGTCTTAGAGAATTCTAATGCTCTGTGTGCTATAGGTGATAACAGCTAACTGTTCATTTGAATACTTTTATGAGGCTTTATATTCAATGATAATGTGTGACAGTACTCTTGTGAAGGCTGGCTTTCTTTTCTACTCTCTTGAGTGCCAGGGTATAGAGAGGGTAAGGACTCGCTGAGGGGGCTTTGTGTTCATCACAATTCAAGCATAGCAAGTGATCATTTAAGCATGTATATTTATGCACCATTGCCCCACATCAATGGCTGGTATTGAGTCACAGGGCATAAAATGAAACAACCCTAATGTAAGGACACAGGCTGTCCAGGGGAAGCTATATATATATTGCTTCCACATTTAGCAGGGAGGTGTTTATATTTTGTGACAGTCTCCTCCTTACTCATTGGGCTGACTAATCAAAAATCTAAATAATTATCCTGCATTTTGATAGTTTGATTAATATATTATGTAATTTGCAAGGCTTGCCAGGTAAATATTTAGGAAGCCAGGTAATTGCTTAATTCTGAATTGATCTTCTCCTTAACTCACTATTTTATCAATATAGACTTTGTGGTGTGCCCTTTATACACTTGTTAATTACACATGGCCATTTTATGTTTGATTCCTCTGTTTTGGATGTATAATGCGTATTCATATGAGAGATATTGTCTTCACCAGGTTTTGCAATGAATTTCAAGAAATTGTGGTTATTGTTATTAATATTATTACTATGTTTATTTATACCTTGCTTTTTCTCTCCACAAGGAGGCTCAAAATGGCTTACATTAAAAGCATTTCAATACAATTTTAAATCTACAAATACACAAACATTAAAACAGAATTAAATATTAATGGTTGCACCATATGAAGGCCATATGTTCTTCAGACCATTCTTAGTCAAGAGTAGACAGATTGGTTTAGGCTGCAGATAAGGTTTCTGTATGTAAAGCCGCCTTGAGTCCCCTCCGGGGTGAGAAAGGTGAAGTAGGAATGTAGTCAATAAATAAATAAATAAATAAATAAACTGAGTGCAGAGGAGCACTAAACTGTATTCTTAGTATTGATACCTCTCTGTTCTCTTCCCACTTTCCATTGTTGGGAGGAGTTTCGGAGATGTGGGAGGGCAGATAAACTTTATTTTGCTTGATTTTTGCTTGATTTTTGAGTTTTCTGGTACCTCATCCACTTCAAACATTAGTTACGGTTAATGGTTTAGAATATTCTAATTTCAATTTTTTCCAGTCTGGGCTGAAACAGGTAATTTTTCACCAGAATTCAGGCTTTCCCTACATTGCATACACAATAACACTATATTTCTATGAAAAAGTGGAATTTGGAACAAAATATTGGAATGTGAAGAGTTAGAGGTTCCAGCCAGTCATGAAATTTCCAAAATACTCCCTTCTGTGAAGATATAAAGAGATTGTTGTCCATTCTCTTCTCTTAACATTTAGGGTGGATCCAGACAGCCTTTTATCCCAGAAGCATCTGTGTAAAAAAAAACACAGAGAAAACTGTTTACACCTTTCCCAGAAAGTGCACACTTTCTGGGATGGGTGCCCAGGCATTCTCACAAGACTAGCCTGAGAGAAGGTCTGCAGGCCCTCCCCCCAAGCCCCCAGACCCCTTACAAAAGTAATGAATACTTACCAGACCTCCATTACAGCTTTGGCCAGCTCTTCTGGCATGTAGAAACGATGTGCCCCGCTATCCTGTTGAATCATTTCTATGCACCAGAAGAGCTGGCTACGAAAGTGCACTGGAGGCCGAATAAGGTGGGTTTTTTTACTTTTCCAAAGGGGTTGGGGCCTTCGGGGGAGGGGGAGGGGTATTCCCACAGCTTACCAGGCTTATTGTGGGAATACTGTCTGGACTACAGTCGTCTGCAGTCCAGAACCAGAAAGAGTGGTTTTATCCTGTGCCTTCCAAGAAGGCACAGAATAAATCCACTATCAAATGGTTTTTCTGGTTTGTAGCAAATTAATTTGGGACTGTCCAGAATGTAGTCTGAACAGCCCCTCCTTTATTGTGGGAATTACCATAATAAAGCTATTATCTGGATGGGCCTTCAGCCACCATTCTATGACCAGTGAACATGTCCAGGACTAACTGCTCTTTATTTTAGGGAAGTGGGTAGGGAGATTATGCCATGTTCAGAGGTATGTTGCAGATACTTTCCTTTTGTGGGTTAATGGCATGCCTGCTTCACTAGCCAAGCATCTAGAATCAGATAACATCTATGGTGTCAGTATTTCACATGAATAAAATATGAATAAAGCTTTAAAAGAGTGTTTTGAAATAAGCACTCTTAACTGTACTTCTCTCCACATTCACTATACAGGAAACTAGTGGCTAAAGATGTTTGTCTTTAAAATTATATAAAAGCTTGCAAATGTTCAAAATGATCCATAAAGGATGTGCTTCGAGGTATGGAGAAGCACTCGCAAAAAGGGTTTTGGAAAAACAGTCTCATTTCAAGCTGTGCCAATATCTTACATACCTGTCAAATAGCCAGGTACTGTAATAGTATCACATCTTCAGTTTGGAGTGAAAAATGGTTCTTCACATTTGGTGAAGTCAAGGGTGCATTATGTAGATAATTCTGGGATATTTTTTTTTCCTCCTTCTAAATCGGTGTTTCTTAAGCTGTACTCCTCCAGGTGGTTTGGACTTCAGCTGAAGTCCAAAACATCTGGAAGAGTATGGTTTGAGAAAAACTGATCTAAACCTATCATTCTTTTTAGTTCTTCTTGATCCCCTCCCCAAGCAATGTGCCTTCCTTTTCTCAGAATTTTTCAAAACAGGGTGGATCTACACTGACACATGACCTGCCAATCCATCATGACAGGCACTGGATCGTCCTGAGTATTGTCCAGACAGGGACTCCCCAATCTGCTATGGAGGTCAGAAGGAGTCCTTCGTGCCAAATGCGGCTCAACAACAACAACAGCAAAAACAACACTTTATATTTTGCCCTATCTCCCCAAGGGGACTCGGGGCACATCACAATACACATACATGACAAACATTCAATGCCATGCCTTGGAAGGTTGGGCTTGAATTCAGCCATAGGTGGGTTCTGTCACTCCATTTTCTATGACAAAGAGCCATCAGAACTTCTTCCTTTTGGTCACCAGGCATTTTTTGGTCTTATTTTTTATGGTGTTGTAAAATACCTCCCCTGCTTTTAGCGGTACCTAATTTCTCTAACTACTTAGATCAGCTTTGTTAGCTGAGCTTGATAGTCTGCAGCTCATGCTGACTCAGGGCTTCAAACTGGCAACATTACCATAGCTGGTGATTTTATGAGCTGTGCTAAACCCCGGCCCACAGTGCCACTAAGCAACCATCCTAACTGTCTTACACACCCTCCATGTACAATACTCTCTGGTCACAACATGGGTCTTAACTGCTGCATGATATGACATCAGCAAAGGTTCCAGCATGTGATGGACAGTTAATACCTGTGTTTCAGCCAGAAACCACAACAGAGGGCAGAGGGGGACACCAAGGGCCTTCCAGTCAAAGCACTCTTGATAGACAGCCTCTGCAGAAAAGCCTCCAAAGAAGTAGACTCCACCATATTTCCAGGCAGTTTGTGCCACTCTCCAATAGCTCGTACTCTCAGGAAATTCTTCCTAATCTTCTCAGTTGAATCTCTTTCCCTGCCATTTGAACCCATTGCTCCCTTATGCCCTAGTCTCTGGAGCAGCAGTTTTTCCCCTGACCCTTTTACATCTTGAAACATGGTTCTCATGTTCACTCTCTACCTTCTCTTCTTCCAGCTAAACATCTCCCAGGAGGAAAGGTGGAAGGAAAAAGAGAAGAAAGAGAGGGAGGGAGGAAGAGAAGGATAGGTGGGTGGGTGGAAGGGAATGGAGGGAGGGATAAAATAGAAGGAAAGAAAGACAAAAATGATGGAAGGAAGGAAGGACGAAAAGGTGGATGGTAAGGAAGGGCAGGATGGAAGAAGGAAAGAGAGAAGGAAGGAAGGATAGAATGGTAAGAGAGAAGAGTGCCTGAGAAAATAGCCCAAAGGGCCACATCTGGCCCCCGGGCTTGGGTTTATCCATACCTGCCCTGGTACAATTAAATTTAGTTCATTCAATTGTTTGGCTTTAAAAAGCAGCTAGGAAAGTTGCTGATACAGTCTGAAATCTGCAAGTATGATGCCAGAGTTGTTTAACCTGCAGAGATTTAATGATGTGATGACAATAGGATACAATAATTACTTCAGCTGAAAAATTTACATAGCTTAAACTGGACAGGTATGACAATTCAGATCCGCAGAATGAGCATGCCGGCTATGTTAAAAGGCTTGCTTAATTTTAAAAGTGTTGTTGATTCTTCAAAAACATCAATAATTATCTCCAGTAAATGTTCAAAGAGTAGGTAAAATGCACAGTATTGTTTAAGCCTGAATCATTTTGTAAGATTCATTGTTGTATGTATTAGGCCTGTGCAATCAATGAAAAATGTTTCAATACTCATTACAAAATAAGGGAGTGGGGAAAATTGTTTCTAAAGTGTTTATGGAATTGAACAGTCTGTATCATAACTATAACGAGTTAACTAATTTTTTGTTACTTTTCCTTAAGTAATTAATTGTGCCAATGGAAAAACTTCAGGGGTGTCTTCATACTTAGAGCTATTGGCATGAAACATGCTACAATTATAGAATATATTTACCACTGTTAGCCCACCGAGTTTCAGAACATTTCACTCATCCATGGATTTTTTGGGGAATTTTCAATTTTTTTACAGACAACATTTTTAAAAACTACAAGAGCTGTCACCTTGAATTTTCTATGCAGTGACACAAGAGAAGAGGGGATCATTTCCCCAAGTTTCAGAAATATGTAAACATCTACTGATTTTGGTGAATTTTTAAAAGTTTTGAAAAAATGTTTGTTTGTTTGTTTGTTTGTTTTTTTAAAAAAGCCTTTAACACAGTGTTTCTCAACCTGGGGGTCGGGACCTCTGGGGGAGGGGGTCGTGAGGGGATGTCAGAAGGGTCACCAAAGACCATCAGAAAACACAGTATTTTCTGTTGGTCATGGGAATTCTGTGTGGGAAGTTTAGCCCAATTTTATTCTTGGTGTGGTTCAGAATGATCTTTGATTGTAGATGAACTATACATCCCAGCAACTACAACTCCCAAATGTCAAGGTCTATTTTCTCCAAAATCCACCAGTGTTCACATTTTAGCCTATTGAGTATTTGTAACAACTTTGGTCCAGATCCATCATTTTTAGTCCACAGCGCTTTTTGGATGTAGGTGAACTACAACTCCAAAACTCAAGGTCAATGCCCACCAGACCCTTCCAGTATTTTCTCTTGGTCATGGGAGTTCTATGTGCCAAGTTTGGTTCTGAACTCCATCGTTTGTAGAGTTCAGAATGCGTATCAGATATTTCCATTACGATTCATAACAGTAATAAAATTACAGTTATGAAGTAGCAACAAAAACAATTTTATGGTTGGGGGTCACCACAACATGAATAACTGTATTAAGGGGTCACAGCATGAGGAAAGTTGAGAACCACTGCTTTAACAACTATTTCATTGAATGCCACTCATATTAGCCAATAGAACCTCAATTTAGGGATCTCTTCCCAGCCCAGCACTGATTTACTGAAGTATCAGCTCGTTTTTCTCTTTGCAGATTCAATAATTTATTGGAACTCTGGCTGCTGCTAAGAGGAAAAAAACTCACCTATCCTAATTGGAGCTTTCTGATGCTGAGCGGAATTCTGGGAAATGTAGTTTAGGGCAGGGCCTTTTGAATTCTCTGCCATAGGACTCCTCACCTTCCCAAACTATGATTCTCAGAATTCTGCACTCTCTCAGTGTATTTCTAGTTCACTCAGCTCATCCTGCCCTAATGCTTTCTCTCTCATCAAGGTGAGAGACCATTAAATTAAATATAAATGGCAGACTTTTTGGCTTTGCCTAACTTGTGCTAAAAATGAAACTGACTTTGAGAGGCTTCTGAGCATTACAGAATTTAAACAAATAAGTATTGGGTTAGTTTTGAGCCTCTCTGCCCATGTTTCTTAATATCTGTTCAAATATACACAATTTAGATAGGTAAAGGTTTTCCCCTGAAATTAAGTTCAGTCGTGTCCAACTCTGGGAGTTGGTTCTCATCTCCATTTCTTAGCTGAAGAGCCGGCATTGTCCATAGACACCTCCAAGGGCATGTGGCCAGCATGACTGCATTGAGCACCATTACTTCCCCGCCAGAGTGGTACCTATTGATCTACTCACATTTGCATGTTTTTGAACTGCTAGGTTGACAGAAGCTGGTGCTGACAGCGGAAGCTCACGCTGCTCCCCGGGTTCAAACTTCCGACCTTTCAGTCAACAAGGTTAGCACTCAGTGGTTTATCCCACTGCGCCACCAGGGGCTTTTTGAATTAGACATGACTTACTAATTAAAACGAAGTTTTGCACCACTCATATGTATAGTATATGTCCAATATATCTTTATCACAGATTTGGGCCATATTATTACATGGTTTTTGACAACTCCCTCAGAGTTTCCTTCTGCAAAATAATTATTTGGCAACACTTTTGGATATTCTTATATAGGAAGAATGCTATGGAAGGAAATTTGTATTATCCCAAAATGGAAGGTGGGGGGGGGGGGAACCACCATAATTATTTGCTTTGCATTTACTCACACACACACAGTCAAGAGCTGAAAATCCTTATTCCACCGAATAGGACAAACATGGAGACAAACAAAGCACATCTTTTCTATTGCAAAGCATTATGATTTATAAAAAAGAGAGGGTTGAGAAGAGTAGGGTAAAAATGCTATAAAAATAAATAAATAAATAAATAAATAAATAAATAAATAAATAATAAATAAATAAATAAATGCTGGCTTTGACAAAAGCCTTTCCCAGGGAAACAAATCAATTTATTAAACTCTCCCAACAGTAAGCTGGGTTATTTTTTTTCATAAGACAAAAAAAAGTCAACCATCAAATTACAGGACAAAGTAAATCTGTGAAATGTGAAGAAAATGTGTATAACTGTGTATGTGACAATGTTGATGAATACCAACATTGATGGATTCGTTTTCTGTTCATTTTGCAAGAAAATGTTGTTCTGGGAACAAATTGGAGCATAAAGGTTAAATGTGTAGATGAATGAAATTCCTCATCTTTCCAGGTACACATGTCCATTCAATCATCTGATGAACCAGTGAATAGTCCAGATATGCTCTAGACTCCAGAGGAACAATTTATTTTCATTGCTTGTGAGATCATGATGAAATCACCTTAACATTTATAACTGTAACATGTCCAATCACCAAACTCTGGCAATGTTGTTATTTTAGCTATGTTCATTTCAAAGCATCTACTTTGGTTGGAACAAAACATGTTCAGAACAAATAAGACTTTTTTTTCTTAATTACACTTAAATAATTGGTCTCCCTTCTTTGGCTAATCTGGTAGGCCCCTGTCTGGCTAAAACTGCAACAACTTATTTAGTTATTTTGTTGTATATGTACCTAATGACTCAGGGAGAAATTTTTCACTTCCAATATCCTTCATAAGTTTTTGTCAATCTGAAAACTGGATCTAGTAATTCAAAATATACCCACTAGAAATATGTTTTGGAATGAAGTGAAAGATATACAGGGCCAATAATGGTGTTGGGAGACCCTGTGGATCTAGTAGCAACACCATGCCCACCCTACCAATCCATTGACATTAATTTAGTTTCAGAATTTTTTTTACTGTTGCTACTGTTGTTTAAAAAAATAAATATCACTCTCATAGTACCTTTACTGTGAGTGACTATGAAGCATTAATAGGCCATGCTCTCTCTCCCTACTAGGACAAATACAATGTGACTTGTACACCAGAATAGGTATTCATAATTATTTACAGATCTACCAAGATGATTCTACCTCTGGACAAAAATCGTTCCCAACCATGAGTCATCACCTTTTATGCTGATTTCCATGTATCTCTCCTGATTTTTAATTTGTTGTCCAAAAATTAAATACATCAAAATCATTATTGTAATGTTGTTTCTCCTGGATCTGAACTGCTTAAAAGCCTTCTTTTGAGATCCGTTCCTCTTTTTATGATACTTTGAGGGAGAGGCAGTAATGATGCTTGATATGCATTTATCTTGAAAACATTTCTAAGTTTTGAGCTCTTCTTCTAATAGAATGAGCTATTTTTGTTTACAGAATGTAAATCTCAAATTAAGCCAGAAGGTTTTTCTTTCTTAAAGAAAGCAGCTGGTATATATTGGCTGATCAATTTCTTTTTAAAATGACAAACTTGATTGATTGCACTCCTACTCTTGACCAACACTAAAATGAGAGATGGAAATACCAGTGCAGTTGTTTTTAATCCATTCATTTTCATTTCTAGTCAAAAGTATATGCTAAATTATCTTGTGTTTTAATCAAGCCAGTAAAATACTAAAATGCCTTGTTTCATTTTGCAGTTTTAATTGACAACAATTTTTTTAAAAAATAAAAATGTCAGAATTAGTCAAAATATGACATTTATTCAAGGCTTTCATGGCCAGAATCACTGAGTGGTTGTATGTTTTTCAGGTTGTATGGCCATGTTCCAGAAGCTTTCTCTCCTGACATTTCGTCTGCATTTATGGCAGGCATCCTCAGAGGTTGTGAGGTTTGTTGGAACTAGGCAAGTGGGGTTTATATATCTGTGGAATGTCCAGGTGGGAGAAAGAACTCTTGTCTATTTGAGGCAAGTGTGAATGTTGCAATTGGCCTGCTTGATTACCATTGAATGGCCTTGCAGCTTCAAAGCCTGGTGGCTTCCTACCTGGGGAAGTCCTTTGTTGAGAGGTGATTAGCTGTTTGTGATTCTTTCTTGTCTGGAGTCTCCTGTTTTTTTTAGTGTTTTTCTTTATTTACTGTTATGATTTTAGAGTTTTTAATACTGGTAGCCAGATTTTGTTTTCATTTTCATGGTTTCTTTCTTTCTGTCGAAATTGTCCACATGCCTGTGAATTTCAGTGGCTTCTCTATGTAGTCTGACATGGTGGTTGTTAGAGTGGTCCAGCATTTCTGTGTTCTCAAATGACATGTTGTGTCCAGGTTGGTTCATCAAGTGCTCTGCTATGGCTGATTTTTCTGGCTGAAGTAGTCTGCAGTGCCTTTCATGTTCCTTGATTTGTGTTTGGGCAATGCTGCATTTGGTGGTCCCTATGTAGACTTGTCCACAGCTGCATGGTATATAGTAGACTCCTGCAGAAGTGAGAGGATCCCTCTTGTCCTTTGCCAAAAGTAGAATTGGTTGGATTTTCTTAGTGGGTCTATAGATTGTTTGTAGGTTGTGTTTCTTCATCAGTTTCCCTATGCGGTCAGTGTTTCCCTTGATGTATGCGCAAGACACTTTCCCTCTGGGTGGATCTTTGTTTTTATTCTTGTGGCTTGTTCTTGTTCTTGGTCTTGCAGCTCTTCTAATGTCTGGGGTGGAGTATCCATTGGCCTGTAAAGCCCAGTTTAGGTAGTTCAGTTCATCTTGGAGGAGATGGGGTTACTGCAGTTTGAGATCAGTTTAACTGCCATGGCTCAATGCCATGGAATCAAGAAAGTCATAGTTTTACATTAGCTTTAGCCTTCTCTCTCAGTGTTGATGCCTCACCAAACTACAAGTTCTGTGAAATATACAGAAACAGAATAACACAACTGTCTCTTTGAATGCTACCAGATGTATTGAAATTCAAGTGAACCACAAGTGGGCCTGTGAAAACAAGAATGAATCACATATCCCTCGAATCAAACAATCTGAATGAGTAAAAATCATTTTAAAAAGTATGGGAAATTCCATTGCATCTATATACAAGAGGGACTTTTCTAGTGTTGTATCATCCCTGTATACCTAAAGATAGGTGGAAAAAGAACAAAGAAGATAAATGTTTGCAGAAAAGCTAAAGCCCTGGTTTCTTGCTGAGTCAATATTTTATGCAAGTAAACCAACAGCACCAGCAGGGTCAGAGTTATGACAAATTACATTGGTCACTAACCATAAAATGTGTGGATTTATTCACTGAGCCATGACTAAGGTCTAATAACTTTTGTGCCAAATGAGGCATGAAACATATTGTCAAATTCTCAGTGCCCCCAAATATAGCGGAACTCTGATTTAATTTTATTCAGCTGAAAAGTGTAAGATTATCTAGCTAAAAATGTAAATGTTCAAATAAGGGAAGGTTGAAATTCAGATTAATTTGAAAAGTGACTATAGGTTTCATGGTTTTAGAACATTAAAACATTATTTTAAGTGTGTAATGTGGTTGTTTCTAAATAGGAAATATGAATATTTAAGTAATTCACATTTACAGATAAGCAAACCTTTAGCATACAGGAAAGTTCCCCTTTTTATTTTGTGTGAGATTTGGATAAAACTGTACTTTTTAAAAGATCTTCCGAAAGGGTGCTTCCACACAGACCGCAGGGTTTCCCTGGTTTATTCCAAATTAATTAGATACCTCATTAGATCCAGGCCTTCCTGAAAGGCCAGGGTCTAATAAGTTCTTGGGCCTGTGGGAACTCACTACTAGGTAGTCCTGCAACTACCCTGGAGTGAGTCGCCATTGCCAACTCACACTTTTTGGGCTCCTGGAGCCCAAAGTTGCAGGATGGCACCCACCCCATCCTCCATGCCTCAAAATTACCCAGTAAAAAATAACATAAAACTTACCTGGCCACCATAACTTTCCTCCTTTAACCTTGCTTAGTGCAAAGAAATGATGCACCAGGAGACTGGAGGAAGGGTCTCCGCAAACAATCTATTTCTCTTTTATCTCGCCCGAGTTTTTAACCAATTTTAATGAGTCTTTCTGTTAATCATTACATGTAATCTGCCCACTGTCATTGTGTTTGTGTTATTGTAATTTTATATCATTATTTATTCACATGTTTTATGTAATTATGATGTTGTGCTTTGTTTGCGTTTTCGGTTTGCGTTTTCGGTCTTATTTTATTGTAATTTTGTTGTTTGGGCTTGGCCTCATGTAAGCCACTCCGAGTCCCCATTGGGGAGATGGTGGCAGGGTATAAATAAATAATAATAATAATAATAATAATAATTATTATTATTATTATTATTATTATTATTGGAGGAAAATCCTGGTTTTGGGGCCTGTCTGGATGGCCCAAAGTTCTTCCTTTTCACTACTCTCTTCAGAGAAGGGGATGGTTCTTTTTTATGTGAGTTAATATGGGTTGATATCTTGCATAACATTTCTAGATGTATTCATGAGCAAATACAGTATTTACTGCTATTATGATTGTCGTGGCATGCCTTCAAGGCATTTATAACTAAAGTATCCCTATCATGGAGTTTTCTTTTCAAGATTTGTTCTGAGGGGTTTTTGCACTGCCTTCCACTGAGACTAACCCTCCAAAACTTCCTTTGGGTTGAAACACACTTTCCATCTAAAATGCACACTGTTGAGGTCTGTGGGGAAAATTTGTCCTTTAAAATGCAAAGACAAACCAACCATTAATCAATCTGTTCATGTCTCTGTGTTCATGTGTTTGTGTACAAAATCATTTAAGAGAATTCACAACATGCTGGAAATCACAGCTAAAGTGAACATGCAAGTGGAATTCATGGAATTATGGCTAATATGTACTAAAGTACTGTGTATGTGATATAGAGATGCATAGACTTTATATAGAACACATATTTGATGGAAATTGAATGAATGCTGGATGAAAAGATAACAATGATTGACTTCTTGATGCTCAATACCTTGACAATGATGGCAGCTGTCATTCAAAAAGTACAAGGGTATATTTATTTATTTATTTATTTATTTACAGTTCTTATATTCCGCCTTTCTCACCCCGCAGGGGACTCAGGGCGGATTACAGTAAACACATATATGGCAAACATTCAATGCCAGTTTGACAAACAACATTTAACAGACAAAGGCTATTTAACTTTTTTTCTGGCCGCCAGGGGAGCTGCTGCTTTTCATCGTCCATCAACGACACCGATGAAGTTCTTCCGCATTCCACATTCCCCGGAGTCTTCTTTCTTTATGGCCTCATAAATTAGTTAAATTTAGCCTCCCACACAAGGTGGTACCTTATTTTCCTACTTGACAGATGCAACTGTCTTTCGGGTTGCAAAGGTCGACAACGGGCTACACAATGGCTGGACACCCACTCCAGCCCGGGCTGGCTTCGAACTCATGACCGGATGGGTTAAGACATTTTGACTTTGTGATGAAAAGAAAAAAAAACAGATCATGTTTTCATGTGCTGCTTTAAAAATTAAAAATATCAAACACGCCACCTGCTGCATTGTAGTCTTATCTGGAGTAGATCCATGAAATCCATGTAGTTTACATAAATATTGAGCAACTTTAGCAATGTATTCAATCCCATGCTATTGGTACTTATAATTGTGTCAATGGTCATAGCCAGATCCTCTTTCTATGTATTGGACAAGGTTTCAATAGGACTATTAGTGCTACCAGGCATAAAACTCTCTAAAACTTTCCAGAATCCTGAAAGATCCATATGCTTCAAGGGCAGAACCTCTTAATAAGTCCAACACAACTGCAGGGACTTATTAAATTAGTTCCCTTATATTCATAGGCCTCTATGATTCTCACCCTTCATTTAGGGATTTTTTTTTTTCAAATAAAAATATGACTCATAATGTCTACACCATTTATTGAAGCAGGCTGACATTGATTTGGAGACTTCTATGGAAGATGAATCTTAAGATGCATTGTGTTTGTTGCACAGATTGACTGGAGCTGCCAGAAGTTAATTGAGATCTCAAACTCAGGATTTGTCATCTGAACAGTGGCTTCTAGCCATGACTAGATTTTTTTCTACCTTTTGGCTTAGTAAGTGCACTTTTTTTAATTTTAGGGGAAAAACTGGAAAAAATGATTACCTATTTCATCAATTTCTCCAGTGAAATGGATGATTTGCCAAATAATATGCCTTTTATTGACTATTTCCTCTCATCCCTAAATCCCTGGAAAGTGTTTGTCCATTTATGGGCCTATTTCTTTATTTTTCTAATTGTTTTTGCAAGAAATAAGTGCAGTGCTGAAAATCATGCCTTTGCCTGAAGAAACAAGAAAATATAGTACAAAAACGAAAGTACACATCTCTGAGGGAGGCCTCATAGTTTTGGAAGTGAATTCCTCAAGGCATCTCTTTGTTCACAGTGGTTAAAGGTAGTTAACTTCCTGCTCTATAAAGCCCTGCAAGTGTTGAAAATAAAGATGTTTGAAGAAACACCAGCTCCTACATGAATATGAGCATTGCCTGAACTTGTCTTTTGATGCCCTTCTCTAGGTGAATTTTCAGTCTGTGAGCTGCTTTCAGAAACACTCTACACACCAGAAAGTTAAGTCTTTATGAATTTTCTTCTTATAGGCAAGAATGAATAATTTTTCAATTTGTATCTCTGCTGCCAAAAAAAATATCCTTGACAACGGAACAATTTTGAGGTCTATTCCCAGGTTGGGATTTATTCTTGCCCCCCGCCCCCTCTAAGCAATAGTATTTTCTGCACACTGAAGCATACAAAAATGCATGCATTTCATGCAGAATAAGCTTTGAACTGAGAAGATTCGTACCCCTCCAGTATTTCCCCATCAGGGAACCCACTTTTCATCTATCATTCAAAATGTTTTAAATATTCTTCCCACCTCTACTTCATACATATCTCCTAGCAGTATATCAGAAACCTACATCATGATGGATAGCAGCAATGTCAAAAGTGGAAAGATGTTTAAAGAAATGCACAAGAGAATTCCTGAACGTATAATATGTGCCTCAAGACCCCGGTAGTTCATTTACTGGTTGAAAAATGTTAGTTGTTTATTTTAAATGGACTGAGTGTTAAACATTTTAGGTAGTCAAGTTGATGAAATCAGAGCCTTGGCTGGGAATTATAATTGATGATGGAAGAAACAAGTGGGCAACATGATCTGTACTGTAACAATGACACAAACACCACGGGGAATTTTCATGTAATGAATTCTACATCATAACATTACTTAGGGAATTTCTAATCTCCTGCAATCATAATTAACATGGTGACTCATGCTATTGGTTTAGTTTAAGATTATAAAAGACATCTATCTTTTTTATTGTGCTAAAATACTTCTTGATATACATAAATCATATTCTATTTTAGAAGGTAGATTTTTATTAAACAATATTTTTAATTGAAATTCCAATTATTCCTGTGCCTACTCTGACTACTTGTGTTTTGGGTCTTTTACATATCCACATGGATGTGAATGGAACATGTGTTTATATTGTTTTACATACAAGAAAGAAAAATAAGCATATCCTAAGTGTTGTATAATGGTTTTCTAATGTAACATTACAGAGACTAACCTTCTGTGTACTGGCATATGCAAAAGTCATGTTCAAAACTAAAGACATCTGGAAGTTGAAGATGCAGAACAGCACTGTATAGATTCTGGAGAATTGTAGTGGCTTGACCCAACATTAACTGCCATGGCTCAATGCTATGGAATTGTAGTTTTGTCAGATCTCTGTCAGAGAGCTCTAGTGTCACAACAAATTACAAATCCCATGATTCCATAGGAAGTAACCATGACAATTTCAGTGGTGTCAAATTGAAATAATTCTGTAGTATACTAGACAGTGTATTAAGGATGGGTCCCCTCCCCTGCTTTGTGTATATATGCTTTGGTTCCAGGTCCTTTGTGGATGCTGAAATCTCAAGGTAGTCTCCCTGGGTATATGGAAGGTGACCACCATTTGTTTCCTGTCTCGAGTAATGGGAAAGCTTGCACCACAATAGAATGAAGTCTCTGAGCTCTCTGAATCTCAGGATGCAAAGGGTTCACCACTTTTGGCAGATTATATGCCATAATCTTCAGAATGCTTTGATCTGATGTCATTAATCCATGCTTTTTGGACTAATTTTGCCACAGCTGAAAACTGGTGTGTGCACAGATTAAAATAAACTTGCCATTAGAAAAAAAAGAAGAGGATTTAAGCCAAACTGAAATTCAAAGATTTACCAATTCCTACATAGAGTATTGTTTTCCAAGTGTTGAACACACACACACACACACATACACACACACACATGCGCACAGGGAGGGAAGGAGTAATAACAAAATATAATGCTGTATAATACAATTGAAAAACAAATCCTTCCAATAAAATGCAAAAAAACTCTACAATATAATGAAAAGCAAATTAACCAATACATGATATGAATTATAAATATGTGCCACAAAAAGTATATAAGTAAGTCGGCAAGGTCTGCTTCATAGATGTCTATAGCTCCCTGAGCAGTGGGTAGCCAAAAATATTTGACGTGTTAATGGAAATGCTCTGAAGTCTTCTGAATAATAAATGGATGTGTCATTTTTATTAATGACGGATGCTCAGAGAACTCTGCAATGATCTGTGGCAGCAGTTTATTAGCACCTGGAACTGCTGTGAGCTACAACTTGGGAGAAGAGGAGGACATCAGTACATAGTTCCATTCATACATAAGAATTTGGCTTAGAGTATGAAATTTGTTCCAGCTGAAATTGCAGCAAGGTCAGAATAGGAGGAAAACTACCTGCTAAATTGTCAGTGCTGACCTCTTACTGTGCAGACATATTACTGAGAAGTTTTTCATCTTACACTGATCTGTCCCCACTGTGTGATTTGATAGTTGATGAGATCACAGTAGAAAAGGAAAGGTTAGAAAGCAAGAGAAGGATAGTGATCTTTGTAGCTCTGGGCATTGCAATGAGAAATCTTCAGTGTAACTCAAACTGAATTGAGCATTCAATCCAGTGACCACCACTGGGTTAATATGTGACCTTTACTAAATTACTCGATCCTCCTTCACTTGGTTTTTTTTTTTTTCACTTTTCCACAAAACGTCACATCAAATAAAGCCTGCTTGCCTTGGCTTACTAGATAAGGCAGGATGTGTCTCTGTGTGTTTGTGTGTGTATTGATGTAAATAGCAGTTCTTTGTGAAGTGACACCATGTGAAATATCTTACCAATAATTTTATTTATTTACAACCAAGAGTCATATGGCACATTGAAAGCTAATTAATTTTTATTTCTCATACTCTTCTGTGGATTGTAGCCCTCTTTGTATTGATTGAGGTGTGACAGATGGCAATTCAGTTATCCACATTATGTTGTTGCAAATATTCTGATATTCTTTTGAAAGTTAGTGTTGTATATTTTTTTAAAAAAATAGAGAAATAAAGAGAGCTTGGAAACATTAGGGCTCAGAATACTGGTAACCCCACCCCCCAGTTTAATTTTTTCTAAACTGTAAAAGAATACAGTGGAACTCTTTCCTCACACAATGAGGTGGGACCCCTCTGCAGCCCCTGAGAATAATAATAATAATAATAATAATAATAATAATAATAATAATACTTTATTTATACCCCGCTCCATCTCCCCCAGGGGCACTCGGTGAGGCTTACTTGAGGCCATGCCCATCAATACTTTATACACAATATAACGCAAAAACATAGTAACAACAAAAAATTATATGAAATGCAAAACCAACATAATAAACGACACAACAATATAAAATCAAACATTAAAAACACAGAAGACATCACTGGGCAAGGTGAAATTGAAGGATAAAAATTTTAAAACACTTGGAGATAGGACAATATAAGTTATAAGGAGGAGGATCCAGGAATGAGGAGGATTTAATTGCACAAACCATAAAATAAAGTGCTTCTAAGGACATTTTTGTGCAAAGGTTGGTCAGGGAGTATCTTACATTCAATCACTGAAGGCACATTGGAATAACCAGGTTTTCAGGTTCCTCCTGAAGATTGCCAGTGTGGGGGCTTGCCTAATATCTCTGGGGAGTGAGTTCCAGAGCCGGGGGGCCACCACAAAGAAGGCCCTCTCTCTCATCCCTACAAGTCGCACTTGTGATGTGGCTGGGAGCAAGAGAAGAGTGTCTCTGGAAGATGGAAGAGATCGTATGGGTTTGTAGATGGAAATGCGGCCGCGCAAGTATGTGGGTCCCAAACTGTTCAGGGGTTTGTAGGTCAAGACCTGCACCTTGAATTGGGCTCGGAAAGTAAATGGCAACCAGTGGAGCTCCTTAAACAGGAGGGTTGACAGCTCTCTGTAATTTGCAGCAGTTATTAATTTGGCTGCCGCCCATTGGACCAATTGGAATTTCTGGGCCGTCTTCAAGGGCAACCCCATGTAGAGCGCAGTGCAACAGTCCTATCTAGAGGTAACTAAAGCATGGACCACCATGGCCAAATCCAACTTCATGAGATATGATTGCAGCTGGCGCACGAGCTTCAATTATGCGAATGCCCTCCCAGCCACCACTGATGCCTGAGCTTCAAGTGTAAGCACTGAATCTAGGAGGACACCCAAGCTGCAGACCTGCGATTTCAGGGGGAGTGCAACCCCATCAAGCACAGGTTGCCAGCCTATACCTCAATCCGGCCTACGATTGACCTGGAGGACCTCTGTCTTGTCGGGATTGATCCTCAGCTTATTTGTCCTCATCCAGACCATCACAGCAGTCAGGCACCGGTCCAGCACCCAAGGGGCTTCCTTGGAATTAGGTGGAAAGGAGTAGTAGAGTTGGGCGTCATTCGCATAGAGATGGCACTGAACTCCAAAACTCCGGATGACCTCTCCCAGCAATTTCATGTAGATATTAAAAAGCATGGGGGCAGAATGGAACCTTGCGGGACCCCACAAGTCAAAGGCCAGGGGTTCAAGCAGGTGTCCCCCAGCTTCACCATCTGGGAACAACCCTCCAGGAAGGACCGGAGCCACAACAGAGCCATGCCCCTGAGGCCCATCCCGGAGAGCTGTCCCAGAAGGATATCATGGTCGGTGGTATCGAAAGCCACTGAGATCCAAGAGAACCAGCAGAGTCACACTTCCTCTGTCCAGCTCCCTGCGGAGATCATCCACCAAGGCAACCAAAGCCATCTCACATGACCAGGCCTAAACCTAGACTGTGACCAATTTAGAAAATCACTGTCCTCTAGGAATCCCTGGAGCTGCGAGGCGACCGACCGCTCCAGCATCTTGCTGCAGTATAGGCCTTAAGAGAGGCTCTAGCCCATGCTCAGTTGGAGACCCCTGAGTGAAACTCCCCACTTATTTCTATAATTTACAATAAATCCACTTTCCAACCAGCTTAGAAAGCATCTGAAAAGATAACCCTTTTAAACACTTTGAAAACGCCAAGTTCTCTACCCTACATTTGAAGCCTACGTCATGTGATGAATGCAGTAGGTTAACGTTTCTTAAATGGGTGGCTCTCAGAATGCATGTGTTGAAGGGGTAAATGTACGCTTATGCAAACACAGGTAACACAAAGTATAAAAAAAATCTAAACCCACTTCTGGTCCCAAACATTTCAGAAAAGAGATGCTCAACCTGTCCTGAGACAGCATATAAAGCATGAATAAATGCGTGGATATGCTGGATTGTATTGCAAACCCCTTCCCACAAAATATTCAATTTGATCATGTAGATTGGTGGAGAACACGCAAAAGTTTCATGAACCAGAAATAGAATGGTTCTTTCACCCCTGTGTTCATGCTAACTTGTTCCATTTTATTCATGTTCTTACACATTTATTGTGACAAGAATTGGATCTCAAACCCCTGTATCTCTGCACCCCCTCAGTGTTTGGGAAATGCATTGTTTTGCGAATAAGACAATATTTATTATTCTATAGATGCTTTAACCTGATTTTTTACCATCCAGTATTGCTTTCCCCCTTAAAATAGGAGTTATCCACAGAGAAAAATATAGGCTGCATATTGCAGATATGTTTTGCTGCTTCTGTTGTTTTTATTTTTCTGTTTGGATTAGTTATTGATCTGCATAAATTAGATGAGGGTGATGCATTCTGTACATAAATATACTATGGATGATTACTCTGACCTTCCAAAATTGATCTTTTTATTGCTAGCTAGCCAAGTAGAATGCAGAAGCAGAGCAGAGCACAGTTGTCCATTGGACTCTTGGTTTTTAAAGAAACTCATAAACAGGATCAACTTAAAATGAAAAACATCAACAGTTTTAATACACGTTCACTAATACAGCTGGTCAATAGCTGACATTCCATGTGATTCTTATGAACAATTGCTGAGGATTAATACATACAAAGTAAAACTCCAGGGGACTGTTTGCATGCTATGGGTGTTACTTGGAAACTGCTGGAAATGTTTTCACTTGATATGGTAGCATTGAGAGTGACCATAATGGGAATTTGATTTCTGGATTTCCTATTATAGGTTTTCAGTGGAAATGCTACATGTCCATGGTGGTGGCATTTGGGACATATGCAGATCAATAGATGAACAGATCTGACATGTTTTCAAAGAGGCATTCTTGTTAGTTCCTTGGAGCATAAAAAGGAAGTGGAAGACTAACTAGTCTTCTTTTATTATTACTTTTGGGTTTTCATATTCATGAATTTTGGAGATATAAATCCACTCATTTGGATGTAGTATTAAGTGGTATTAAGGAATCCAACATATAGCATATTTATACAGATGTGAGAATGAGATAGAAAATTATAGCATCCAAAATGTTGAAAATCATTAACCTTGCCCTAATTTTTCAGAGGACTATAGAAGGTGATACACCTCTGATATGTGTTAAGGTGTGAAAGCAATAAGTGAAAGCAATACACACATACAATAGATTCTCAATTAATCGGCACCTATGGGGCTTGGCAGATGCTAGATAAATTCGTTGCTTGAGAGTTACTTTTATAAATATGCCTAACTAATGGTATATTCAAGAGAGATGAGAAGGAGAGAGATGTTAACTTGTTACTATAAAGTTTGTTTTGAACAAGAAGAATCAAATTACACTGAGCATCTTAACAAAGAATACAAAAAATCCCACAATTCTGTAGAATAGATCCACAGTAACAGAAGTAGTATGAAAATGATATACCTGTAGAGTAAATACACACTCAAAGAATGTAGCAGTAATTAAAAACTTACAAACACCAGACCCTACTCCCTTTCCTCCCCTCCCCATTTCTGTCTCAAACCTGGGAAACRGTTTTAAACCAGAGTGGATGAATTTCRTCCCTTTCCTCTCCCCCCACTTCTGTCTCAAGCCACAGAAGCTGTTTCAAACCATAGTGGATGAATTTCCTCCCTTTGCTCCCCCCCCCCCCGGCTTCTGGAGTAAAACAACTACTTTCAAAGTAAAGACCACCCAATGAAACAGGAAATAACACTTTCCAACAATTAAGGAAGGATTCGGAAGTCTAGGAAGTTTTGAAAAGTTTTGAATATTTTTTCTGTGAAAATCGGAATTGACTTTAGATCCAAACCACCAGTGCCCCCAACATCAGAAGCGAGTTTTGAATCAATTTTATTTTGGATCAAAAAAGGCTTTCTTCCCAGAAGAGAAGAGAAGTTGGTTGCACAATTTACCAGGTGAGGCATGGTTCTCCTCCTTCCCATGAGACTCCATGTCTCAACCAAAACTGAGAAGAGTGTGAAATAGCATCCAATGAGTAAGATTGGTTCTTGTTGGCTCGTGAGGTTGACCTGAGTGAAACTATGGGCTTTACTCAGGTTGGGCATCAACCTACATATGCTCCTGCTGGGTGTTCTGTTGGGCATTTATTTCCTATATTTATACCCCGCCCTTCTCTCCCCAAAGAGGGACTCAGTTACGCTAATAAGAGCAGACATGTCAGAATCTCCAAACCCATCTTTCTTATTTTGTGTGGGATGACCTTGCCCTACATCCAGTCTCATTTCTTCCATCTCGGTTTATCAGAAAATAATATAGTTAAGCATCAAAACAGAACTTTATTTAAACATTCTGAAAACACGTGATAGTATTTGCCAAAATACAAGATGCTTCTTTTTTTCACAGAAGGAGAGATGAGAGCTCTAAGGAAGAAGAGAGTCCCACTTGATCACATAGACCTCTGTAATTTGAGTGTGCTGCGTTTGTAATTCATAATAGGTCGAGAGTCCTTGAGCATGTCATATTGAGCCTCTCTCTGCCCCTAGTCAACATAACTATATTTAGAAACCATGCTTTTCTGGGAAGAGAGGCTTTAAAGAAGTTAATTTTGTGTACACCTTCTGTTTTTTGCAGACATCCTGGATGAAATACTAAATACATCAAAGAAAGAAGAAGATTGAAAAGATGGATTAAGTTAAGGAGGAAGGAAATAATGAGAAGGAAAGAACAAAATACCAACTCAGAAAACTTTTGAAAGAAAAGTTATGAGATAAGTGGTATTTTGGACCCTAAATCACAATTGGCAGGATAATTTGAGGGAACTCAACAACACTTGAGAACAACTCTTTGAAACAACATGGTGAGAGCAATCTCAGTGGAGTGTTAAGCAGCTGAATGAATGCAACCCATGCTGTGTAGCTAGGAAGAGTTTTAAACCAGTGGGAAAATTAGAGATCACCAGCAAGATAAACGGGTACTCATTATTCAGAACGATGATTCCAAGTATTCTTAGCTCAGTGGGGAAGCCAATTACCCTCTTTTTGACATACTGAAACCACGGGTTCTATAGGCAAAAGAAAACCAGCCCACAGATTTGAATCCTCCAGCAAAAATATGAAGTTTGTCTAGCTCACAAGTTTCTTGTTTCAAAAGCTAGATATTTGTTATTGAAGGAATGCCTCTCTCATAGGGGTGTACCGAATTCTGTTTGGCAATTCAGGATTTGGGAAAATTCAGGTTTAGGAAAGGGAGGGATACCCTGACTTTCTTGAGTCCCCACAGGGAGCATATAATTTCAATTTCAAACCCTTCCCAGCCCTACCTTCTGGCTTCTGTACTGAGACCTGCACCAGCAGCCTACCCCCTTAAAAAATTACAAAAAAAGCCCTTTCTTCTTGTTCACCTCTTTGACTCTGCTTTTCCCTCCCCAGCCCTACCTTCTGGCTTGTGTATACTCCTGCAACAATCCAGTAGGCTTTCTCCTTTATTTATAGAAACTTTAAAAGTTCCTTAAAATCAGTGGATGACCCTGAAGCCTAACCCTGCCAAAACACAAGTATGTGTTTTCCATCTACACAACCATGAAGCCAACAGAAAATTGAAAGTCACCTGGGAAGGTCAAGAACTTGAACATTGTTTCCATCCTAAATATCTCGGTGTCACCTTA